>JALGBA010004194.1:0-600000 GCA_023970755.1 Azemiops feae
TTTGAAAAACCTCCCCCACAGCTCTGGGCAGTTTAAATAGACAATGGATATCCAAACAGGGCCCAAGTTACCTTTCTGTTGCAGTCTCCCAAGAGTTAGAGTTTGAAAAACCTCCCCCACAGCTCTGGGCAGTTTAAATAGACAATGGAGATCCAATGAGGGCCCAAGTTACCTTTCGGTTGCAGTCTCCCAAGAGTTAGAGTTTGAAAAACCTCCCCCACAGCTCTGGGCAGTTTAAATAGACAATGGAGATCCAATGAGGGCCCTAGTTTTACCTTCTGTGCAGTCTCCAGAGTTTAGAGTTTGAAAAAACCTCCCCCGACATCTCTGGCAGTTTAATAGACAATGGAGATCCAAACAGGCCCCAGTTACCTTTCTGTTTGCCGTCTCCCAAGATTAAGTTGAAAACATCTCCCCACAGCTCTGGGACATCTTAAATAGACAATGGAGATCCAAACAGGCCCAAGTTACCTTTCTGTGCAGTCTCCCAAGCGTTAGAGTTTTGAAAACCTCCCCCACAGCTATGGGCAGTTTAAATAGACAATGGAGATCCAATCAGGGCCCAAGTTACCTTTCTGTTGCAGTCTCCCAAGAGTTAGAGTTTGAAAAACCTCCCCCACAGCTATGGGCATTTTAAATAGACAATGGAGATCCAATCAGGGCCCAAGTTACCTTTCTGTTGCAGTCTCCCAAGAGTTAGAGTTTGAAAAACCTCCCCCACAGCTCTGGGCAGTTAAAATAGACAATGGAGATCCAATCAGGCCCCAAGTTACCTTTCTGTTGCAGTCTCCCAAGAGTTAGAGTTTGAAAAACCTCCCCCACAGCTCTGGGCAGTTAAAATAGACAATGGAGATCCAATCAGGGGCCAAGTTACCTTTCTGTTGCAGTCTCCCAAGAGTTAGAGTTTGAAAAACCTCCCCCACAGCTCTGGGCAGTTAAAATAGACAATGGAGATCCAATCAGGGCCCAAGTTACCTTTCTGTTGCAGTGTCCCAAGAGTTAGAGTTTGAAAAACCTCCCCCACACTCTGGGAAGTTTTAAATAGTACAAGAGATCAATCATGGCCCAAGTTAACCTTTCTGTTGCAGTCTCGCTCAGAGTTTCGAGTTGAAAAAGCCTCCCTCCACATCTTGGGCGTAGTTTCAATAGACAATGATATCCAAACAGGCCCAATGAACCTTTCTTCTGTTGCAGTCTCCCAAGATTTAGAGGGGGTGGAAAACCTCCCCCACAGCTCTGGGCATTTTTAATAGACTGGAATCCAAACATGGCCCCAGTTACCTTTCTGTTGCAATCTCCCAAGACCTAGAGTTTGTAAAACCTCCCAGCAGCTCTGGGCAGTTTAAATACAATGGAGATCCAATCAGGGCCCCAGTTACCTTTCTTTTGCAGTCTCCCAAGACCTAGAGTTTGTAAAACCTCCCAGCAGCTCTGGGCAGTTTAAATACAATGGAGATCCAATCGGGGGCCCAGTTACCTTTCTGTTGCAATCTCCCAAGACCTAGAGTTTTTAAAACCTCCCAGCAGCTCTGGGCAGTTTAAATACAATGGAGATCCAACAGGGCCCAAGTTACGCTTTCTGTTGCAGTCTCCCAAGAGTTAAGTGTTGAACCTCACCCACACTCTGGGCAGTTTAATAACAATGGAGATCCAAACAGGCCGCAAGTTACCTTTCTGTTTGCAGTCTCCCAAGAGTTGAGTTTGAAAAAAACCTCCCCACAGCTCTGGGCAGTTTAAATAGACAATGGAGATCCAAACAGGGCCCAAGTTACCTTTCTGTTGCAGTCTCCCAAGAGTTAGAGTTTGAAAAACCTCCCCAACAGCTCTGGTCAGTTTAAATAGGCAATGGAGATCCAATCAGGGCCCAAGTTACCTTTCTGTTGCAGTCTCCCAAGAGTTAGAGTTTGAAAAACCTCCCCAACAGCTCTGGGCAGTTTAAATAGACAATGGAGATCCAATCAGGGCCCAAGTTACCTTTCTGTTGCAGTCTCCCAAGAGTTAGGGTTTGAAAAACCTCCCCAACAGCTCTGGGCAGTTTAAATAGACAATGGAGATCCAATCAGGGCCCAAGTTACCTTTCTGTTGCAGTCTCCCAAGAGTTAGAGTTTGAAAAACCTCCCCCACAGCTCTGGGCAGTTTGAATAGACAATGGAGATCCAATGAGGGCCCAAGTTACCTTTCTGTTGCAGTCTCCCAAGAGTTAGAGTTTGAAAAACCTCCCCCACAGCTCTGGGCAGTTTAAATAGACAGTGGAGATCCAATCAGGGCCCAAGTTACCTTTCTGTTGCAGTCTCCCAAGAGTTAGAGTTTGAAAAACCTCCCCCACAGCTCTGGGCAGTTTAAATTCGACAATGGAGATCCCCAAACATGGCCCAAGTTACCTTTCGTTTGGCAGTCTCCCAATAAGAAGGAGTTAGGTTTGAAAACTCCCCCACAGCTCTGGTCGTTTAAATAGACAATGGAGATCCAAACAGGCCCAATTTACCTTTCTGTTGTCAAGTCTCCAAGAGTTAGAGTTTGAGAACCCTCCCCACAGCTCTGGGCAGTTAAATAGACAATGGAGATCCAAACAGGGGCCCAAGCTTACCTTTCTGTTGAGTCTCCCAGATTAGAGTTTTGAAAAACCTCCCCCACAGCTCTGGCAGTTTAAATAGACAATGGAGATCCAAACAGGGCCCAATTTACCTTTCTTGTTTGCAGTCTCCGCAAGAGTTAGAGTTTGAAAAACCTCCCCCACAGCTCTGGGCATTTAAATAGGACCTGGTATCCAAACATGGCCCAAGTTACCTTTCTGTTGCAGTCTCCCAAGAGTTAGAGGTTGAAAAGCCTCCCCCACAGCTCTGGGCAGTTTAAATAGACAATGGAGATCCAAACAGGGCCCAAGTTACCTTTCTGTTGCAGTCTCCCAAGAGTTAGAGTTTGAAAAACCTCCCCCACAGCTCTGGGCATTTTAAATAGACAATGGAGATCCAAACAGGGCCCAAGTTACCTTTCTGTTGCAGTCTCCCAAGAGTTAGAGTTTGAAAAACCTCCCCCACAGCTCTGGGCAGTTTAAATAGACAATGGAGATCCAAACAAGGCCCAAGGTACCTTTCTGTTGCAGTCTCCCAAGAGTTAGAGTTTGAAAAACCTCCCCCACAGCTCTGGGCAGTTTAAATAGACAATGGAGATCCAAACAGGGCCCAAGTTACCTTTCTGTTGCAGTCTCCCAAGAGTGAGAGTTTGAAAAACCTCCCCCACAGCTCTGGGCAGTTTAAATAGACAATGGAGATCCAAACAGGGCCCAAGTTACCTTTCTGTTGCAGTCTCCCAAGAGTTAGAGTTTGAAAAAACTCCCCCACAGCTCTGGGCAGTTTAAATAGACAATGGAGATCCAATCAGGGCCCAAGTTACCTTTCTGTTGCAGTCTCCCAAGAGTTAGAGTTTGAAAAACCTCCCCAACAGCTCTGGGCAGTTTAAATAGACAATGGAGATCCAATCAGGGCCCAGTTACCTTTCTGTTGCAGTCTCCCAAGAGTTAGAGTTTGAAAAACCTCCCCCACAGCTCTGGGCAGTTTAAATAGACAATGGAGATCCAATCAGGGCCCAAGTTACCTTTCTGTTGCAGTCTCCCAAGAGTTAGAGTTTGAAAAACCTCCCCCACAGCTCTGGGCAGTTTAAATAGACAATGGAGATCCAATCAGGGCCCAAGTTACCTTTCTGTTGCAGTCTCCCAAGAGTTAGAGTTTGAAAAACCTCCCCCACAGCTCTGGGCAGTTTAAATAGACAATGGAGATCCAAACAGGGCCCAAGTTACCTTTCTGTTGCAGTCTCCCAAGAGTTAGAGTTTGAAAAACTCTTCTTCTTCTTCTTCTTCTTCTTCTTCTTCTTCTTCTTCTTCTTCTTCTTCTTCTTCTTCTTCTTCTTCTTCCTCTTCCTCCTCCTTCTCCTCCTCCCTTCTAGCACTGATGATGTTACCTAGTTGGGCCATGAAACTTCTGCAAGAAAAAAACCAAGGTCAGTGAGCACCAAGGACCCCACAGTTGTCGTTGTCGTTGTCATTGTCGTCGTCCTCCTCCTCCTCCTCTTCCTCTTTTAATCATTTTGAGACTATTAACAAAGGGAAATCATCATAAAAGATTATAAAAATCTCACTGGAAAGAATGCTGAATCCTGGCCCACATATTTTCCAGCTCTGGAGCAGAGACATCTGCATTCCTCCAATTTTTGTTTATTCCCAAAGTTTTCCCATTGGGGTCATTCAACAGACAGTCAACTCCATCAGTTTTTCTCTCTGCAGGGTTGAGCTCCCGAACAGTTTGATAAGACAAAAGATGAATAATCAGCATGTCAAGAGCTAAATAAACTCTACATATTTCTCAGCTGAATCAAAAGAAATGGCTGAATTATTTATGATACTCCCTGTTGAGTAGAGAGACTTTCCCTGTGTTTTAATCTATTTTAACGACTGGAGGCTAAAACATATGAAGAACGGTTGCAGGAATTGGGTTAGTCTCGTTTAATGGAAAGAAGGACTGGGGGTGACATGACAATGTTCCAGTATCTCAGGGGCTGCCACAAAGAAGAGGGAGTCAAGCTATTCTCCAAACACCTGAAGGCAGGAGAAGAAGCAACCTAGAAACTAATCAAGGAGAGAAGCAACCTGGAACTAAGGAGAAACTTCCTGACAGTGAGAACAATTAATCAGTGGAACAACCTGCCTCCAGAAGCGGTGAATGCTCCAACACTGGAAGTTTTTAAGAAGAGACTGGACAGCCACTTGTCTGAAATGGTATAGGTTCTCCTGCTTGAGCAGGGGGTTGGACTAGAAGACCTCCAAGGTCCCTTCCAACTCTGTTTTTCTGTTTGGAGCAATGTTATAGTTGTTGAAATGTTGTGATTGTGAATGTTGTGATTGCGGGGTGAGTTAAAGTGCTATCCAATTATACGGAATTATTTATTAATTGGTTCACTGGTTCTGCCCCATAACAAGGCTGATGAATCCTACTTATACGGTAGATAGTCCTCTCCTTACGACTTGTTTAGTGACTATTCAAAGATACTACAGAGGGCTCCCCCAGTCACATTATCACATTTTGTGTGCTCAATAATTTGCCTGAATATACAGACAATTGCAATGTCCTGTGGTCACATGACCACCACTTACAACCTTTTTGCCCAAAATCAGCATCTACTTTCAGTTTCTGACAAAAGTCAGTTTGCTTAATGACCACAGAGTTCACTTAACAACCACAGATTCACTTAATGACCATGGTGATTCACTTAACGACCGCCCCCCAAAAAAGGTTGTGAGATTGGGTCAGTCACATGATGACCCTGCTTTACAACTGTCATGACTTACAACCCTAATAGGCAGGGTCCATAATGGTCATAAGTCGAGGACTCCCTATTTTACTAATTATTGCAGGCCAGGATTGAGTTCCCCTAGTTGTATTTTCCATCCCACCAAGCATAAACTAATGGAACGTGTGGATGATCTCAATCTCAATCAGAATAGGAGCCGGGAGGGACCTTGGAGGTCTTCTAGTCCAACCCCATGCTCAAGCAGGAGAATCTATACCATCTCAGACAAGTGACTGTCCAGCCTCTTCTTTAAAATCTCCAGTGATGGAGCGCCCACGATTTCTGGTGGCAAGTTGTTCCACTGGTTGATTGTCCTCACTATTAGGAAGTTTCTCCTTAATTCCAGGTTGCTTCTCTCTTTGGTCAGTTTCCAACCATTGTTTCTCGTCCTTCCCTCTGGTGCTTTGGAGAATAACGTGCCCCCCCTCTTCCTTGTGGCAGCCCCTCAAATACTGGAATATTGCCATCATGCCATCCCTAGTTCTTCTTTTCTCTAGACTAGCCAAACCCAAGTCCTGCGGCCGTTCTTCCTATGTTTAAGTCCCCAGGACTTTAATCATCCTAAATTCCTCATTTCTGCACATTTATCCAAAGTCACAACTTCTTTTTTACACCGTGGTGACCAAAACTGGATGCAGTATTCCAGGTGTGTCCTTACCAAGGCTTTATGAAGCGGTACTAACACACTTCACGTGATTTTGATTCTTTCCCTCTGTTTATACAGCCTTAAAGGACCAGGAAAAGGGGTGCTGGCTAGGGAACAAACAGATAAGAGTGGGAGGAATTTGCAGTCACTTAAAGGGTCAGAGAAAGAACCTGGTTTTGATCAGGCAGTTAAAAGCAGAGGAGGGAGGTTTCTACTTTCACACATGCAAGTTTCTGTTAATGTAGCCTTACAACAAAGTAGATTTAGCACATCTAATCATGTCTCCTATCTGGTTTAGCCAGGAGGGCTGATGTCATAGTTCCCACAGATGAAACTCTTCAAAAGAACTTCGAGGCATTGTTTACCTTAAAGAGTCTTTTATCCGAGTAGCATAACATCGGCACTACATGAAGCTAAAAACTGAATTCCCCTCCCCTGGGCACATAGTATCAAAGCACAATTCCCTCCTCCAATTAACAGTCATAAATCACACTCCCCAATTAGCTTGAAGCTCGGGCTTCCTCTCCAGTTCTCCAGCCTGCCAATTCTTTATCAACTCTGGGCTCAATAACCTTGATTCTCACGCTATGTTTAGTGTTGTTATGTCTAGCTAGACTCTCATTCACATCCCCCCCTCCCAGCATCATCTAACTCTAAAAGCGAAAAAGAAAAAGATGGCTACATTTCCATCTGTTGTCAATGCAAAACATCTGCGTTGACATCTGACATATAACCTGCTGATGGAAATCACCCATTACAGTAGTCCTCGGTTTACATTAGGGGTCTTCGAACTCGGCCCTTTTATGACTCGTGGACTTCAACACCCAGAATGCGTGCCTGGCTGAGGGATTCTGGGAGTTGAAGTCCATGAGTCATAAAAGGGCCGAGTTCGAAGACCCCTGGTTTACATTGACAACCATTTGTTTAGTGAAGTTTTGAAGTTACAACCACACCGAAAAAGTGACTTATGACCGTTTTTCACACTGACCACCACTGAAGCATTCCTACACTCATGAGATCAAAATTTGGGTGTTTGGCAACTGGCATGTATTTATGACGGTTGCCATGTCCCAAGGTCATGTGATCGCCGTTTGTGACCTTCCCAGCCAGCTTCTAGCGAAAGATTCATTGGAGGGAGCCAGATTCGCTTAATGGCTGTGTGTTTCACTTTGCATTGCAACTGCAATGATTCGCTTGACCACTGTGGCAAAAAAGGTTGTAAAATGAGCCAACACTTACTTAACTTCCTCGCTTAGCAACTCTTTAAAGAAGCAGTAACTCCTCTTTTCTAAAGGCCTGGAGACAAAAACATACGAAGAACGGCTGCGGGACTTGGGTTTGGCTAGTCTAAAGAAAAGAAGAAACAGGGGCGACATGATAGCAGTATTCCAGGATTTGAGGGGCTGCCACAAAGAAGAGGGGGTCACTTTATTCACCAAAGCACCAGGGGGCAGGACAAGAAATAATGGTTGGAAACTGATCAGAGAGAAGCAACCTGGAATTAAGGAGAAAGTTACTAACAGTGAGGACAATTAACCAGTGGAACAGCTTGCCTCCAGAAATCGTGAGTGCTCCATCACTGGAGGTTTTTAAAAGAGACTGGACAGTCACCTGTCTGAGATGGTATAGGTTCTCCTGTTCAAGCAGGGGGCTGGATTAGAAGACCTCCAAGGTCCCTTCCAACTCTATTCTATTCTATTCTATTCTATTCTATTCTATTCTATTCTATTCCTATTCCTATTCCTATTCCTATTCCTATTCCTATTCCTATTCCTATTCCTATTCCTATTCCTATTCCTATTCCTTATTCTATTCTATTCCTAATTCTATTCTATTCTATTCTATTCTATTCTATTCTATTCTATTCTATTCTATTCTATTCTATTCTATTCTATTCTATATACATATACATGTACATATGTGTGAACCAATTTTATATATAGATCACATATATAGATTTATGTGAACCAGTTCACCTAATGCATTAAAGCCAGATTAAGAAAATTCCTTTTCCATGTTTGCAAATCTCGCTGGGCTTAAGAAATTAAGCAAATCCTAATAAATCCCAAAGCACCCATCCAGAAACCCCCAACTCCATTTTAGCCCGGAATGAGATGTTTAGGCATTGACCCTCATAACTGAGACCAAAATCTCTGTTGCTAAGTGAGACAGTTGTTAAGTGAGTTTTGCACCAGACAGTTGTTAAATGAAGCGCTGCAGTTGATAAGTTAGTAACAAGGTTGTTAAGTGAATCTGGCTTCCCCATTGACTTTGCTTATCAGAAGGTCGCAAAAGGGGATCACGTGTCTCCTGGACGCTGGAACCGTCATAAATACATGTCAGTGGCCAAGTGTCTGAATTTTACAGTGACCACAGGGATGCTGCAATGGTCCTAAAGTGTAAAAAATGGGCATAAGTCCCTTTTTTCAGTACCATTGTAACTTCGAATTGTCACTAAACAAATGGTTTGTCGTCTGCACATACAGAATGAACCAGGAAGTGACCAGGCTCGGAGGTCTAAAGACTGAATTGTGGTGAATGACCCCTTCCTCAAAATCATGGGATAATTATTTCCACCATCCCAAAAATTTATTAGGGTCGTCTTTCCGAACTGAAACCTCCAGGTTGCTCGCTTAAGGGGCCTTCCCATCTGTTCATCTACAACAATAAGAGGTAAATTATATTCTCATTTTCTTCAGCCCACTTCAAATTAGGTGAGAGGGGGAAAGGGTTTAGTCACGCATGTGACCCCAGAATAAAAGAACTGCATGCAAACTCACGGCGCAAGATCGAAGGCGTTCTTATGAATTCCCAGTGATATTAAAAAGGTACTTATTATATTACTTTTTTTCTTTTGTTTTGCACTGACTGCTTTGAGAGTAGAGGGGGAATAACACAGTTGCTGTAAACGTTCAGATGAAAAAGAGCTCTTTAAGCAGGGATTTTCCACCCCGAAAGATAAAAAGAAAATAGGAATTTGCGCAAAGGGACACTTGTTTTTTTGTTGCTAAAATCTTGCTCAGCATCCTCTCCTCTCTGTATCTGCTGCTGTTGTTCTGAGCATCTATCTAGACTACACATAGTCCTCAACATATGACCACAATTGAGCCCCAAATTTCTGTTGCTAAACAAAGCAGTTGCCAAGTGAATTTTGCCCCGTTCTACGACCTTTTCTGCTACAATTGCTATATGAATCACTACGGTTGTTAAAAACCCAATTGTTAAATGAATCTGGCTTCCCCTTCTTGACTTTGCTTGTTAGAAGATGACTTAACAGGATCATATGATTTATGACCGTCATAAATATGAGTCAGTTGCCAAACATCTGAATTTTGACCACGTGATCATGGGGACGCTGCAACGGTCGTAAGTGTGAAAAACGGCCCCTTTGTTCAGTGCTGTTGTAACTTTGTTGTTCTTAGTTGCGAAATCGTGTCCGACCCATCGCGACCCCATGGACAACGTTCCTCCAGGTCGAACAGTCACTAAATGAACTATTGTAAGTTGACAGTTGTGTTAAGCAAATTGCTGCTGTTGTTAAGTGAATTATGCAGTCGTTAAGCAAATCTGGCTTCCCCCATTGACTTCGTTTGTCAGACGGCTGCCCAAGGGGATCACGTGACTCCCAGGACACGGCAACGGTTATAAATACATTTCCATTCCCAAGATTGCCCAAAGTTTGATCACGTGACCACAGTAACTGTGAGGGCTGGTCATAAATCACTTTTTTCAACACCACGGTGACTTTCAATGGTCCCTAAAGAAATGGTTGTGAGTCAAGGACTACCTATTATGTACAATATAATCACAGTTGGCGGACACTTTTTAAAATTCGTTTGTCCTGCAGGGGCAGGCCACCTCAGCTCTTTTATGACTCGTGGACTTCAACTCCCAGAATTCCTGAGCCAGCATGGCTCAGCTTGGAAACTCTCCCTTTCCCCTCAGCGTGGCTGGTTCAGGAATTCTGGGAGTTGAAGTCCACGAGTCATAAAAGGGCCAAGTTTGAAGACCCTTGTTCTAGAGGAAGGAGATATTTTCCTATTATTTCAAGATTTCATCCTTGAAGGAGACCATAAATAAGGGACAGTTAACCCTCCTGGAATTCATTCTTCCGTTTGCTTTTCCTTGGGATTTTACAGAAACACAGGGAGTCCTCATTTAGTGACCATTTGAAGTTACAACAGCACTGGCGATTGGCCCAAAGTCACCCAGCCACCTTTCATGGCTAAAGGAGGCCTCCCAGTCTTCTAGTTCAAACACCTTGCACTCAAACCAAGTTCACCGGCCCAGTTCTCTGAATAGCAAAGCGAGGATGTAATTGAAACTTGCTGCCCTTGTGTGTGTTTGTTGCCTTCATGCAACATCTTTGCTTGTTTTGCGTGGTGCTCCCTCTGATGTACAGATTAGGTGAAACCTGGCTCAAAAATAGTAACTGTTAGAAGGATCTTGGAGTCCTAGTGGACGATGACTAAAACATGAGCCAGCAGTGTGCGGCAGCAGCCGAAAAAGCTAATACAATCCTTGGTTGTATAAAGAGAGGCATAGAATCAAAATCACATGAAGTATTAGCACCGCTTTATAAAGCCTTAGTAAGGCCACATCTGGATTCCTGCATCCAGTTTTGGTCACCACATTACAAAAAAGATGTTGAGACTTTGGAAAAAGTGCAAAGAAGAGTAACTAAGTTGATTAAAGGCCTGGAGACTAAAGCATACGAAGAACGGTTGCAGGAACTGGCTATGGCTAGTCTGGAGAAAAGAAGGACTACAGGTGACATGATAGCAGTATTCCAGTATTTGAGGGGCTGCCACAAAGAAGAGGGGGTCAACTTATTCTCCAAAGCACCAGAGGGCAGGACAAGAAACAATGGTTGGAAACTGATCAAGGAGAGAAGCAACCTGGAATGAAGGAGAATCTTCCTAACAGTGAGGACAATTAACCAGTGGAACAGCTTGCCTCCAGAAGTTGTGGGTGCTCCATTACTGGAGATTTTTAAGAAGAGATTGGACAGCCACTTGTCTCACACTGTGTAGGGCCTTCCTGCTTAAACAGGGAGTTGGACTAGAACAGGGGTGTCAAACTGCCGGCTTGCAGGCCGGATGCATCATGGCAAAAACGCGCCCACCCCATTGCCGGCAATGGGAAAAAAGTCGCAATACGTCGCGTTGCGAGTTTGACACCCCTGGACGAGAAGATCTCCAGGGTCCCTTTCAGCTCTATTCTAATTGATGTTAAGCGAGAAAATCTCAGCGCCTACTGATCAGTGTAATAAAATTCATGAGTTTGGTTTACTCTGCGCCCTTGCTAGCAGATGGTAATAAAGGCACAAATCCCTGCAGATTACAGACTAATTAGCTAATAACATCAACAATGCCCTCCCCCTTTGGTTTTCATATAAGTGATCACTCTCAGTTTAATCCTGATAGATGTGAATCAGGATTTGGGGTTTCCCAACAGCTTCCCTTTTCTAGGCCGTTGTCTCTAATAAAGACTAAACAATGGACTAAACAATATATATATATTAGATGCCAACTTCCTCTTTCTTGCCTGGCTAAGGGGCAGAAACACATCCTTAATTCCATGCAGCTTTAATTGTCTTAGATTTTCACCTGTTTTTCAGAAATATAGAGAAAGCTCTAGTCACACCTGCGACAACTTTCCCTGCTAATGGCATATAGGTAGTGCTTGAATTAGGACAGTAATTGAGGCTTGCAATTACAGTTGTAAGTTGATAAGTTGTAAAGTGGATAATTATTTGTCCAGACGCGATTTTACAAACTTTTTTGCAGTGATCATAGTGAAGCATTATTCACTATGGGCTTCCAGCAAAAACATAAATCGCAGTTACATGTGTTGAAGGAAAAGTCTTCATCGTGGTTCAGTCTAAGCCGGGAATAAACAACATGGCAACTGCTTTAGAAAGGTTGCAGTTTATTGAAGAGGAGAGCCAAACAGAAAGATGGCTCTGGAAGAAAAGAGAGCAAGCACATGTAGGGAGTGGGTTTTTATACCCTCTGGAGCCTTTTGTTTGGAGTTGTTCCTATGGCATGAACTTTGACCTGAGTCTGAGTGTGCCTTTCTGGTATTCTGATGGTGGTGGGTTAATCCTATTATGTCCCAAGGATCATATCCTGCTTCCCTGGGGCTGTGGCTGATGACTGTTCCATTTTTGTGTGAGGGGTTGTTGATTCTATGGATCTTTCTTCCTAATCCCAGTTTCTGACAAGATTATCACAGCTGCATTTCTGCAGACTTGGTTTCTGTTTGGGACAAAGAGCCGGGGGGTTGGTTTCTGCCTTTAAAATCCTTTAGGGAAATATATTCTGCCTTTTAAATATTTCCAAAAATATTTTTTTCTTGGGGGGGGGCTGACTTCCCACACATGATACAAATGGTCAAGCATTCAAATGCGGCCCCATGCAGCCATGGATGATACATCAGAACTTCAGAACTGGCATGTAAGTTGTTTTTTTAAGGGGACTCATAACTGGTTGGATGGATGGATGGATGGATCTGTAGCTGCTGACAAACTGTACTCAACGAGTAGTCCTCAGTGGCACTACATCCATCCATCCATCAAAGAGAGAAGCAACCTGGAATTAAGGAGAAACTTCCTAACAGTGAGGACAATCAACCAGTGGAACAGCTTTGCATTCAAAGCATCAAATCTCCATCACTGGAGATTTTTAAGAAGAGGCTAGACAATCACCTGTCTGAGATGATATAGGTCAGGGGTAGGCAACCTTGGCTCTTTTATGACTTGCGGACTTCAACTCCCAGAATTCCTGAGTCAGCCACGCTGAGGAGAAAGGGAGAGGTTTCCATGCTGAGCCATGGTGGCTCAGGAATTCTGGGAGTTGAAGTCCACGAGTCATAAAAGAGCCAAGGTTGCCTACCCCTGGTGTAGGTTCTCCTGCTTGAGCAGGAGGCTGGACTAGAAGACCTCCAAGGTCCCTTCCAGCTCTATTCTATTCATTCTATTCATTCTAATGGTTGTAAGTCAAGGATTACTTTTAAAGAGTATCGCTCAGTTTTGACACATTTTGGTCAACACGGGTGATCCTCGACTTACGATCACAATTGAGTCCAAAATTTCTGTTGCTCAGCAAGACAGAAGCAAGTGGTCTTCGGAGACCACGTCTAGAAACATGGCTTTTTCTGTTCTTCTGAACCTGGCAGCCATTGTTACTGGATGGATCTTTCCGTGTTAGCATTGTGCCACCTAGTGGCCCTCTGAGGAAATGCTCTCTCTCTCTTTCCATTCACCAACTTTTCCCCAACACAATTATCGACTTACAACAGTTCATTTAGTGACCTGTTCAAAACTACAGCGGCACTCAAAAAAGTGACTGATTGCTCTTCACACTAATGACTCTCACAGCATCCTCGTGGTCATGTGATCAAAATTCGGACATTTGGCAACTGACTCGTATTTATGACGGTCTCAGTGTCCTGGGGGTCACGTGATCCCCTTTTTCGATCTTCTGACAGGAAAAGTCAATGGGGAAGCCAGATTCATCTAACAGCCGTGTTACTAATTAAACAACTGCAGTGATTCACTTAACAACTGTGACAAGAAAGGTCGTTAAATGGGGCAAAACTCACATAACATCTTCTTTCCAAAGATCTGCAGGCTTTTGGAATTTTGAAACAAGTAGTCCTCGACTTACGACCACAATTGACCCCCAAACAAATTCTGTTGCTAAGCAATACAGTTGTTAAGTGACTTTTGCTCCATTTTACAACCTTTCTTGCCATAGTTATTAAATGAATCACTGCAGTTGTTAAGTTAGTAACATGGTTGCTAACAACTGTCTCACGTAGCAACAGAAACTTTGGGCTCAATTGTGGTCGTAAATCGAGAACCACCTGTATGCTCTCACGCTATACCACTTTTAAGAATAACATGGTTGGTTAAACACATTTATTGGCCAGATTCACACTTCACGCCAATCCCCCAGACCTCACTTTGTATGTGATGCTACAACAAAAACAAACCAATCTGTTGTGATGGTGCACGCCATAGGCCACCCATTTTGTGAAAAAAAACTATCCTTTTACTTGAAATGCAACTCATTCATATCGCTAGCCCAGGGGTAGGCAACCTTGGCCCTTTTATGACTCGTGGACTTCAACTCCCAGAATTCCTGAGCCAGCATGGCTCAGCATGGAAACCTCTCCATTTCTCCTCAGCATGGCTGGCTCAGGAATTCTGGGAGTTGGTCCACAAGTCATAAAAGAGCCAAGGTTGCCTACCCCTGCACTAGCCCAATTCTCACAACCGTGACATCACCTCATGAAATGAAAGTGTGACACATTGGAAGGGAAAGGGCACCTACAGGAGATCATAGGGGAAGCAATGTCTTGCGCACGATAATATCATGGTGCCAATGATAGGATGACATTGTGATGTGCCTGGTATCCTTGTGGCTTTGATCAGAGATCTCTGAGGTTGGGAAATTCATTGAAAAAAATTAGTATATTCATAGGACTTTGGGGAGGGATGTCAAAAAATGCCAAGATGGCGGCCAGGCTCACAGACTCAGCTGCCATCTTTTGACCACTCCCACTCTGCAGACTTCCTTGTACAGGTAATTTGGACCCACTCATTTAGTGACCGTTAAAAGTTACGATGACACTTTAAAAAAGTGACTTAGGACTGTTTTTCATACTTACGACCATTGCAGCATCCCAGTGGTCATGTGATCAAAATTCAGACACTCGACAACTGACTCATATTTCTGACGGTCGCCGTGTCCCAGGATCACGCGATTCCCTTTTGTGACCTTCTGACAAGCAAAGTCATTGGGGAAGCTAGATTCACTTAACAAGCTGTGTTACTAACTTAACAGCTGCAGTGATTCACTTAACAACTGTGGCAAGAAAGATCGTAAAATGGGACAAAAATCATGTAAGAACTGTCTCACTTAGCAACGGAAATTTTGGGCTCAATTGTGGTCGTAAGCCAAGGTATCAGGATTTAGTGGCCAAAATCATTAATGTAACATTGGGAATGCTTAAAAATGTAACTTTTTCATCAGTTCCTCTTTTAACAGTTAGCTAATCTTTAGAAAATAATGGCTTTATTACCAATGATTTCTTTTCCCTTAAGAGACAATAACCTGTGTATGTACATTTCATAAAAATTAGTAAATGCCTGTTTCCTTTTTTTGGCACAACTTAGCAAACGAGCATTTTGCTTCATTAAAATATCATTTTGGAACAGAGCAACACTTTTTAAAATAAAATAAAATAATGGAGCTTATTTAGACTGTGAAACAATGCCAGGAGCATTTTAAAATGATGGGCCCTTTCGCCCCCCTTGAAAGAATATCTACAATTATATTTAGCCCTCTGATCAACCTTTAAAAAACAGACAGAAACCTGATTCTAATAGATAATTGCTCTAATTTTCCATTTGGTATTCTTGCAAGTGAGGACTTTTTTTTTTTAAGGCAAAAACTGAAGCCAATCAAACCAAATAAAGTGGAAATCACAAAAAGCTGTTATCTGTAATTTATTTAGTTTGTCTTTAACTGAACAATTAAATATCTTTTGATATTCGAGCAGCCCTCCCCCGTTTTTTTTTAACACTTCTACCATTCATGGTGGTTTCAAAGTCAGATGGATGTAACCATCTGTCATCTTTGTTCTCCAAAAATTATCAAATTGAGGCAAAAAGCATTTCCTTCCAGTTAGGAAACATTGTACTTTAAATGCTGAACAATAGCATGAATCCAAATTATCAAGAGGAACACAGAACAAATTCTAAAGTTGCCCTTAAGTCCATCAGCTATTTCCAAAGCAGATTCTTGCAGGCGACATGATAGCAGTATTCCATTATTTGATGGGCGACCAAAAAAAAGGGGGTCAATTTATTCTCTAAACTTAAAGCAGCTGAAGGCAGAACAAGAAGCAACGGATGGAAACTAACCAAGGAGAGAAGCAACCTGGAACTAAGGAGAAATTTCCTGACAGTGAGAACAATTAACCAGTGGAAAGGCTTGCCTCCAGAAGTTGTCAATGCTTCAACACTGGAGGCTTTTAAGAAGAGACTGGACAACCTATTGTCCGCAGTGGGATAGGGTTTCCTGCCTGAGCTGGGGGCTGGACTAGAAGACCTCCAAGGTCCCTTCCAACTCTGTTATTCTGTTATCTGTTTGAGAAACAGAAGGTTTTAGAAAACCATTAATCCAGAGAGAGGTGAAGTAAGACTGCCACATGTTTGCATTTTAACAATTCGATTCTTACTAAGATTAATCTATTTTGCTTCCTGTCAATTTGCTAAGAATAAAACCAGCTGCGTTGAGGAGGGACACCAGGTTCATTAAGTCCAAAAGGCAATTTAATTCCACCCACTCTCTTTATATTGTTTAAGGTTTCCTGCCATCTAACTCTGCATTTTTCATTCCGTGCCAGATTTCAACCTTGTTATTGCTATTTATTGTGGAAAGCATCCAGACTGAACAATTTCTATTAAGTGCCAGTAAAATCCACCAGCAATTTATTAATCTATAACTAGAAGTAAATTAATTTCAATGAGACCAAACTATGACTGAGGTAGTCTAAACTATGCTGCTGAATTCTCTAAACAACCAGCTTAGAAAGATTGTGTGCAGCGAGATATTAACTAAATAAATGTAAAAGGCTGTCCTTTGTTCTCATAACATACGTGGTCCTGATCAGAGATGTGTAGAATGTCACGTATTAAACTTAACATGGGCCCCATATTATTTTGAGCACACAGAACAGGGAGGGATGGGCAGGGGTTGGGGAACTGAGGGCAAACTTTAATGGAGAGAGCAGCAAAAGTGTAGATAGTTTTCAACACACAACCACAAATGAGCCCACAATTTTCCACTGCTAAGCGAGACAGCTGTCAAGTAAATTTTGCCCCATTTTACAGCCTTTCTTCCACAGTTATTAAGTGAATCACTGCAGTTGTTAAGTGAGTAAACATGTTTGTTAAGTGAGTCTGGCTTCCCCGTTGACTTTGCTTGTCAGAAGGTCGCAAAAGGGGATCACATGACCCCGGGACGCTGCAACTATCATAAGTACAAGTCAGTTGTCAAGTGTCTGAAGTTTGATCACGTGACCGTGGGGACGCTGCAACGGTCATAAGTGTGAAAAATGGGCATGTCACCTTTTCCAGTGCTGTTGTAACTTTGAACGGTCACTAAACGAACTGTTGTAAGTCATTCCCGTAGTTGTAGTTGTCCCCTCTCCCTAGGACTCAGGGCTAGGCCACCTTGGCTCTTTTATGACTCGTGGACTTCAACTCCCAGAATTCCTGAGCCAGCCATGCTGAGGAGAAAGGGAGAGGTTTCCAAGCTGAGCCATGCTGGCTCAGGAATTCTGGGAGTTGAAGTCCACGAGTCATAAAAGAGGCAAGGTGGCCTACCCCTGCCCTAGTCATTCCCATCTACCATTTAAGTTCTCTATTAACATTTACCCAATGAGTGACTGTTCAAAATTCTGACAACACTTTGTGATAGTGTTGAACAAGTGGTACTCGTAACAAGTTCAAAGTTCCAGCCATCACGATAGCCCGCAGTCACGTGATCATGATTTGGGTGCTTGGCAACCTGCTCACACTTACAACAGTTGCAGTAGTGACCCCCCCAGTCCAGCTACAGCAGCCACTAACCCCATCCCATCCCGGCCTGCTTGCAAGCCATCCAGGACTTGAGGTTTCAGCTTCCCCAGTGACTTTGTCTGTTGGAAGTCGCAGGGAGCTGTGACGAAGTTCTCACTTAACGACTCGCGATCCTCACTTAATGCCAGCAATGGGGAGTGCCAGTGTTGCCGTGGCTAAGTGATGTGACACCGCACTTTACATTGTTTTAGTGAGAGAAAATCCTTGTTTTTGTTAACCAAGAACTACCTCTGTGGACCTTTTGTTGAAAAAAGAAAAAAATTAAATTTATGGCTTTAATTAAATTTATGGATTTGGAGTGGAAAGAGAAGATGGGAATTACTTGATAGAAAAAAGAAGGAAGCTATAATTCTCTTTCCTTTCCTTTCCTCTTTTCCTTTCCTTTCCTCTCTTTTTCTTCCTTTCTATTTTCTTCTTTGCTTCCTTCTTCTTCCCCTTTCCTTCCTTTCCTTGTTTTCCTCCCACTTTTTTCTTTTCTCTTTTTCCCCTTCCCCTTTCCTCCCCTCTTTTCCTTTCCTCCCTCCCTTCCCCTTTCCTCCCCTCCCCTCCCCTTTTCTTTAACTTCTTTCCTTTTTTCTTTATTTTCTATCTTCTTTTTTTCTTATTTTGTCTTTAATTTTCTTTCTTTTATTGTATTCAAGAACTCAAATAAATAAATACGTCTGCCGCACCTTATTTTCTTCCTTCTCTGAGACAACCCCCCCCATAAAAATAGGCTAGTGATTGTGATGAGGGTGAGATTGTGTCTATCTCTCTGTCTGCCTTGCGCAGCGTGCTCATATCACAATCTCTGGCTGCTTTATGGGCTGTTTGTTTGTTTGTTTGTTTGTATTATCCGCTCCAATTTAAGGAGCTGATATTCTGTTTGTTGTCCCTTTGCCACTCCACATCCTAACAACCACTTTCATGTCTTAAAATTTGTTCCCTGTTTTTCCGATTCTTACAGCCGGTCTCCATGGAGGCTGAAAGCTCTAACTCTCTTCACGGAGATGAAAAGCAAAAACAATCCTTAATGCAGTTTCAAAACTGTACGGCAAACGAAAAGAAAGGACTCTCCAATAAACATAGTTTTACATTCGCCAAAGAAAGCATAAAAATTGTGTAAGATGTAGTCTTCTATCCTCTCTACCGAAAAAGGGCCCCCAAAACTTAGTCCTGGATTTTGTAACTTCAATTAACCAGGATGATTAAAGAGCAACTAGGATGATTAAAGGCCTGGAGACTAAAACATACAAGGAATGGCTGCCATAATTGGGTATGTTTAGTTTAATGAAAAGAAGGAGTAGGGGTGACATGATAGCAGTGTTTCAACATTTGAGGGGCTGTCACAAAGAAGAGGGGGGGTCAACTTATTTTCTAAAGCACCTGAAGGCAGGACTAAAAAAATGGATGCAAATTAATCGAGAAGCAATCTGGAATTAAGGAGAAACTTCCTAACAGTGAGAATAATTTATTAGTGGAACATCTTTCCTTCAGAAGTCGTGGATGCTCCAACCTTGGGAGTTTTTAAGAAGAGATTGGACTGGTCTCAAATTATATAGGGCCTGCTGCTTGAGTAGGGGGTTGGACTAGAAGACCTCCAGGGTCCCTTCAAGCTCTATTCTGATTGAATCCCACATTATTTCTCACAAATATACTTGATGCTTAAAGCCTCACGGTTCAAGATCAATGTTTTCCGTCGTATTAATCATGCCTTTCTATGCCAGGAAAACATTTTAATTAATCTCCCTCCTTATTTACACGCAGTATTGTTTATCCTTCAATTGAGATATAAGATATTAGCGGATGCAAACACCGTCACAGCAAACTGAAAAGGCCTCGTTTAATTTTTTTTAAAGCATCGTGTGAGGAAGAATGGGATGGATTATTTTGAATATCACTGTAAAATTCTTATATTCTGTACTGTATTCAACTTACAACCACAGCTAAGCGAGGACAGTTCTTAAGTGAGTTTTGCCTGCTTTTGCGACCTTTCTTGCCACAGTTAAGTGAATCGCTGTGGTTCTTAAGTTAGGCAAGTGGTCGTTAAGTGAATCTGGCTTTCCCCATTGACTTTGCTTGTCAGAAGGTCGCAAAAGGGGATCACGTGACCCCAGGACACTGCGACCGTCATAAATATGAGTCAGTTGCCAAGCGTCCGAATTTTGATCACAAGACTGTGAGGATATTGCAACGGTCATGTGAAAAACAATCATAAATCACTTTTTTTCAGAGCCGTTGTAATTTTGAACAATCACTAAATGAATTGTTGTAGGACTACAAAATTCTGTAAATCTGCTGTTTTGTTTAATGCCATCGATTCTCACTTTGGATTAGCTTTGTTTACAGCTGGGGAGAATCAGTAGGGGAGAAATAATGATCCAAGCTGGTCTGATCTCCTTTCAGTTATCTTCTGAACATCCCTGCGAGGTAGGCTGGGCTAAAAGGGACCAATTCAAAATAGGCCAGGCAGGATCCATGGCTGACGTGGGTTCACACTTCAGACTTCCCAGCAGCACAGCAATTGAGTAACCAGGTTATTGAGGTTTGCAGGTGCTGGAGAGACCATGCTGAAGTGTGGCTGTAGCTTAGTGTTTCCTGAGGACTAATCCCCTGAACTGAATGCTACAAATATTACAAGCTTTCATCCTCTTACTTGTCTTAACAAAATAATAAGAGTCAGATTGAATTCCCCTAGTTGTATTTTCCATCCCACCAAGCATAAAATAACAGAACGTGTGGATGACCTTACTCTCAATCAGAATAGAGCTGGGAGTGACTTTGGAAGTCTTCTCGTCCAGAGGTCTGCAACCTTTTGGGCACCAGGGACCACTTCCGTGGAGAAAGAGTGCGTGGTTTTGTGTGCTGCCTGCATCCCACGGATGGGGCTTTGCTTGTTTGTGCGGACCGGTTGCTGGCATGCCGCGGCCCGGTACCGGTCCACGGACCAGGGGTTGGGGACCCCTGTTCTATTCCAACCCCCTGCTCAACCAGAAGACCCTATACCATTTCACACAAATGGTTGTCCAATCTTTTCTTAAAAACCTTCCAGTGTTGGAGCATTCACAACTTCTGGAGGCAGGTTGTTCCACTGGTTAATTGTTCTCACTGTTAGGAAGTTTCTCCTTAGTTTTAGGTTGCTTCTCTCCTTGATTAGTTTCCATCCGTTGCTTCTTGTCCTGCCCTCAGGCGCCTTGGAGAATAGCTTGACTCCCTCTTCTTTGGGGCAGCCCCTGAGATATTGGAACACTGCTATCATGTCCCCCCTCGTCCTTCTCTTCATTAAACTAAACATACCCAATTCCTGCAACCTTTCTTTATATGTTTTAGCCTCCAGTCCCCTGATCATCTTTGTTGCTCTTCTCTGCGTTCTTTCCCAGAATCTCAACATCTTTTTTATATCGTGCTAACCAAAACTGGATGCAGTGATTCCAGGGCTAATTAACCAGGCTGGCTTTAGCGTATCCTCCATTTCAGCCACCCGGAGACGGACTGAGGATCCCCCCAACACGGAGCCTCTCTTTCTTTGAGAATTTGGGGGCCGAGGAGGGTCGTGCGGGCAAGAACTACAATTCCCAGGAAGCCTTGCGTCCCGAGCCCGTGCCAATGTCCTGGCATGCCACCGTGTTTCTGGAGAAGGCGATTTCCGGGGGGTGGGGGAGCGAGATTCCGAAGGGAGACACCCCTTTCCTCGCCCAGGGACGCCCTTTGTACGGATCCTCACGACTGGATCACCCGTCCCTGGTCCTGCCCGGGGCAAAAGTTGCTTTTCCTTTGTTTAATTCAGCCTCCCTCCCCACCCTGCCCCGTGTCCCAGCGCCTTTCCCGCGGGGCCGTCTCCCCTCCTGCTGGACATCGCCTGCTTTTGCAAACGAGAGCTCAGCCCGGAAGGATTGCACGGAGCTCGGTAAGGCCGTTTCCACGTCCTTCTCCTACCCACCCGCGCCCGAGTTTGCATTCGTCTCGCCCCTTCAAGCCCTTTGATGAAGCCATTCCGCCCGCACCCCTCCCCCGCACCCACCCACGATTTCCATTTGAACGGGACTCGATTATGGCGCGTTCACACGACACGCCCGACGAAGTGACACGGGATTCCGCCGGTTGTGGGAACGCAGGCATGCGGTGGCAGCGAAGCTGGGCCAGAAAGCTAAGGAGCTGGGCTTGCTTGAGCAAGGCCTCCTGAGTGGATACAGCCGATGTGGCATCTTAGCCGTAGTTTTGCAGATCGTGTGAATCTGTCAAAACCTCTGGGGTTGAGGCTGTGGGAGATACTGCATCTGAGGCAATGCATCTCTGCTGAAACTGAGCAGGTCTCAAACGCTGCTGGTGCCCCCTTGGGGGTGATAGGATCTGAAGGGGGTCCTCCTTAGGTTGAAGCTGACTCAGATAACAGTTTTGCCCATGTCTTCAAGGGTAGCCCACGGCAGTAGTCAAGGCTGCACTGAAACCATTGGACGAATCATGGCTGCATTCACTGGGCAAAACAGCTGTGAGTTGGTTTAACACCTCGTGTTTTTCTTTTTCTTGTTTTAATCTGTATTAAGAGTGTTTTCATAGAATAAAAGGGAAAAGAAGGAGGGAGGGAGGGAAGAAGGAAGGAAGGAAGGAAGGAAGGAAGGAGGGAAGGAAGGGAAAGAGAAGGGGGAGAGGAGGGAGAGAAGGAGGGAAGGAAATCAAACAGATAAATATTAAGAAATGTATGAATAACTTCCAATCTTCTTTTTAACAGGTCCTTAGAACTGTATTGTTCCTCATGAATTTTATACATCCCTTCTATCCTTCATTTAATCCATGTTTTTCTTAATCTTCAAATCCAGAAATCATTATATCGTTTCTTTTCTTTTTATTTCAGCAAAAAAGTCCATATAAGGTTTCCAGCCTTTCAGACCAGTTTTATTGGAGGTTTTTTTTTTTGTTTAGGGGGGGAGGGGTTGTTTTTTTATTGCATTAATTACAACCCCTAACCTAGGAAAGTATTTTAATTAATCTGCCTCCTTAATTCAGTGCAATATTGTTAACTTCTGGTGAGTTATAAGATATTAACAAGCACAAAAACAGCTAACAGGAAGCAGACGAACGTATTTTAATATGTTTTCAAAAAGTATGGAAAGAATATAACTTTACTGGATTCACCAAGGGAACCCCCCTCTCCCCTGTCTATTTCTTCACACACACCCCACCTCAGTGGGTCACTCCCCCATTCCCCATATTCTAGGCCACGTCCACCAGTCTTCACCAACACTTATATCAGGTTTTTTTGAAGGTTTATGGCAAGGGCCTTCAAACTTGGCAACTTTAAGACTCGTGGACTTCAACTCCCAGAATTCCTCAGCCAGCCCTTGGGCTCACGGCTGGCTGAGGAATTCTGGGAGTTGAAGTCCATGAGTCTTAAAGTTGCCAAGTTTGAAGACCCCTGGTTTATGGGAACATGGTTCCAGATGGGGGCATCTACCAGGAAGTCAAAAAAGTCAAGATGGCAGCCCAAATTATTCAATTATATTCAGGTAGTCCTTAACTTACAACAGATCATACAGAGACCATTCAAAGTTGCAACGGCACTGAGAAAAGATGACCATTTCCCACACTTATGATCGTTGCAGCATCCCCATGGTCACGTGATCCAAATTCAGGCACTTGCCAACTGACTCATATTTATGACGGCTGCAGTGTCCCGGGACCTTCTGACAAGCACAGTCAATGGGGAAGGCAGATTCACTTAACAGCTGTGTTACTAACTTAACAGCTGCAATGATTCACTTAACAACTGTGGCGAGAGTTCGTAAAATGGGACAAAACTCAATCAACAAATGTTTCACTTAGCAACAGAAATTTGGGGCTCAATTGTTGTAAGTCAAGGACTATACTTAGTTGTGGCTGCCAGTTTTTGACCAACTCCCACTGGACTTTTGCCAGATGTTTCTTCCCCCTTCTACCTGGAAAACAGTCAGATATCTTCCAGCTATACTGAGATTATATCCCTAAATAAACTACGATTGGGTAGTTCTCATCCCATTGACATAACTAGGTTTGGTCCCCATTTGTAATTCTGTGCCTGAAATACAAAAGAGAATGCAGGGAGGGAATTAAAGTAAGATGGAACAAACCAAAAAAGGCTGCAGATAATCATACTTAACACATGTTTCTTTCTTTCTTTTTTTTCAATCAAGCAGATAATGGCTAAGAACATCATCCAAAGAAGTCCATGAGAACTAGCACATCAAGTACATTGACTACAACAGTGCATCTCCTACCGTAGTGGAAGAATGAAGGTGTTAGTAAGAAATCCGAGCTGAAAGCAAAAGAAAATATTTACTTGAACAAAGTTGAGCAAACTTTGTTTCATTTCTCAAGAAAAAGAAAGAAAAGAAAAGAGAAAATTAAGAAATGCATGTCAGTGACACATGTAACAAGAGTTTTGGCATTGGGAGACAATCTGCAGATCTATCAAAATAGTTTCCAGGGGGAAAAATTGTTCCATTGTGCAGTGCCTATGACAGGATCTCTGATAAAAAAAAAAATTGTCTTGTCTTGAAAAGTGAGCCATTAAATCTTCTTTTATTCTGAATTCGAGGTCAGTTTCAAAATTCATAAAAGGTCGGACTCTGCGTTCTCCAAACACGATGAAAAGGATATTGAGGCAATGTTAATCAGACTTGCTGAGGGGGAAAAAGTCTGGATTTGACCTCACCATTACACTTTTCTTCCCAGGAAGTTTGTTCACATTACATGGCCGTTGCGAGAAAAGAGCACCACCAAGTGATGGAGCCAACAGGTTAATTCGGTTCCAATCAACACAGAGCAAATCGGGAGTATTTCCTAGGCGATGCCCAAAACCTAAGTGCAAATGGCATCGCAGGAGAGAGATGTTTGGGAAACTGCAAGCAATCCAAAGATGGTTAAAAATTCCTGGGCAATTCAAAATAAAAAGGACATAGAGACGAGTCCAGAATGGAATCTTTCTATGGAAGACGGCCTGGCTCTACATTTGGGGTCTCTTGGAAACAAATCCCTGGACGCAGCCGAGCAAAAAAACTCACCAAAGAGATATTCCAATTTTCCTCTGGAATTTCAGTCGGAGGACGAAGGAGAGGATATTGCAATACACGCCAGTTGCCTAGCGGGCGCGTCCCAAATCAGCATCAAAAAGGAAGATTTGGAACACCCCGAATATGAGTGGGCGCTGTGCCAAAACTCCGTCCCGTTTCTGGCTCAGAGGATCAAGAAGGAAGCCAACGCAAACCCCCCACTGAATTCAGAGTTTGGGGAGAACGTGGACGCGCCCTCGGTTTTCCTCAAAAGGTGCCCTGCTTCCATGTTTGTAAAACAGGATGGGGGCTTCGCCAAATCCCAGGAAAATATCCCCATAACGCTGGAGGAGCCGAAAGCAGAGAAGACGTTCCCCTGTCCTGTTTGCAGCAAAGAATTCAATCAAAAGTCTAATCTTACTCGGCACCACAAAATCCACACTACCGAAGGGTCGTACAAGTGCACCAAGTGTGGGGAAAGCTTCCGCATGAACCGGCAACTCCTTCGGCACCAGCGGATGCATCTGAGCGACCCATTCAAATGCACCGAGTGCGGGAAGAACTTCAGCCGCAGGTCCAACCTGATCAGGCACCAAAGGATCCACACGCGGGAAGCGCCGTACCAGTGTCCCGAGTGCGAGAAAACCTTCAACCAGAAAACCAATCTTTTCAGACACCGAATGATCCATATCCAGATGGGACCTTGCAACTGTACCAAGTGCGGGAAACTCTTCACGCAGAGAAAGAATCTAGTCAAGCATCAGAAGTTGCACCTGAGCGAAGGGGACCAGAAATGCTTCGTTTGCGGGAAGCAGTTTCGGCTGAAGAAATACCTCCGGCGACATCAGAAAATCCACAGTCGCGAGATGCCAAATATTCATAAAACTCAGATGGAGTGACCAGGTTTGGCGAGAAGAACTGGGATTGCAGACCGCTGGTCCCAAAGGTGCTTTTTCACAAGGCACCTGGACTTTCTTGTTTTTCTTTGAAGACATTTCGCTCCTCATCTAAGAAGCTTCTTCAGCTCTGGCTGGATGGTGGGGAATGGAAGGATTTATACAGTCAGAGCTGAAGAAGCTTCTTGGAGGAGAAGCGAAACGTCTTCAAAGAAAAAACAAGAAAGTCCAGTTGCCTCCTGGAAAAAAGCACCTTTGGGACAACCATGACTTGCATGGCTGAGAATCTCCATAGACATAAAGGCTGGTGGAAAACTCAAAATGGCAGGACAGGTCGTTCTCGCTTAGCGACTGCCTCTTTTAGTGACCTTTGCAGTTACGACAGGGGACGAAAGAGTAACTTTGCAACCAGTGGTTCCATTTATGACCTTTGCAGGTTTGTAAAGCAAAGGGAAACCTGAAGGAAGATTAAAACCACACTCATGATTTTACTTAGCAATTGCTTCATTTAACGACTGAGTTGCCAATTATGGTTGCTAAATGAGGACTTCTTGTAGACATACCTGGAGATGCGGACACCCAAGTGAAATGTGGAGGTTTCGTATGCTTAAATCGCATTTTGAAAAAAATCATACAGTCCTCCTCCTTGCAGCCATCTGGGACTTAAAGCAGTGTGTTTCACGGTGTGTATGTCTGCTAATTCACAGGACTAATTTTGTGTGTATTCTCCAGGAACGCAGAAGGTAGCGCTAGGATGGAATAGAACCTTTGTCATTGTGAATTTCTGCCCTGGGCACCCAACAGAGGGCACCAACTTTCTGGTTGCCAAGACACTTCCCCAAAAAATGGAATTAAAAAAGAAAAAGTTCCTAAACTAATTTGATTTCTGTTGGGTTACACATCTTGAAGCTTCATTCTGCCAAGCAATTTGCGTCCTCCTCCTCCACAGCTAACAAAAATTGTGCGAAAAAGGTTATATAAATTTTTTTTGCACTTGTGTAAGATGTGCAAGATGATTTCAGGATTGTTTTGGGTGGAAAGACACACACATATATAATTTCCTTTAGAATCTCAGCCCAATGACTGTGATTTAAGAAGCTGGCGGTTCCTATTTCCTGTCATTTTTAGCCGACGTGTCAGGTCTTATGGGGGGGGTGGGGGGTAAACAGGTAGGATGATCTCATCCTACTTTATTCTAAAGCTGCATTAACAGAATCGTGCAAGTCTGAAAGTAAAAATCTCCTGCTGTCTTTCTGGTCCCTTCTGAGCCTTTCTCGTGGGCATTATGCAGCTGTGGGCTGTGCCATCTCTTACCTGACCGTTTTCTTGGCAATGTTCCTTTGCCCAGTCTCCTACGGACAAATCGTGTCACGTGGCTTATGGTCAAAGACGAGGGGATTTTAAAACATCTGGTCCTCAGTGTAGTTTTGCAAGGGCCTGAATAAAGCTTCATTTCAATCCTGCTTCCTGAATTAGGCAACAAGATTCCTTTTCTGCAATTACAGGTAATCCTCGACTTGCAATAGTTTAATCTAGTGACCATTCAAAGTCACAATGGTACTGAAAAAAGTGATGGCCGTTTTTCACAGCAGCAGCATCCCCTTAGTCACGTGAACAAAATTCAAGACGCTCGGCAACTGACTCGTATTTATGACGGCTGCAGTGTCCCGGGGTGATCCCCTTTTGCGACTTTCTGACAAGCAAAGTCAATGGGGGAAGTCCAGATTCACTTAACATTTTAAGCACAACATAAAAAAAAAAAACAGGGTGAACATCGGTTTGTCCATTCTCTAGTTACGATTCTGTGACTTGATATAGCCACCCCTGCAGCTTTTCTGCCAGATCTAAAGGGAAATGATTGGCAATGGCTTTTTTTTTCTGGCGCGTTTTTCCTGTTTGGTCTACAAGCCTGGGGATTTGCTGGTGTTGCCATCTGAATATTGGGCAAAGCATGGGTTGAATAAATAAACTGAATTATCAGTGGCCTCTTTGCTTTAGTCTGTAACGCATCTTAAAAAGTCCCAAGGTTTTGTTTTTTTTCCCCAAGCTTGAGTTCAATATCTGGTGTCTTATCAATAAAAAAAGTGGTCTATTCCTCCTCTCCGTGAACCCCACTCCCTTCTAGCATTGATGATATTACCAAGTTTAGTAATGAAACATCTGTAAGAAAACAACCAGGCTCAGAGAGCACCAAGGACCCCTCAGTTCTCCATTTGCTGCTCCTTCTCCTTCCTGTCTTCTTTATTTTCTCCTCCTTTTCCTATCTTCTACTTCCACCTCTTCCCACCCCTTTCCCATTGTAGCCTACAAGTATCGTGGAGTTTCCTAATAGGCTGCCATGTAAGTACAGGTAGTCCTTGACTTACGACAGTTCATTTAGTGACTGTTCAAAGTTACGACGGCACTGAAAAGTGACATGACTGTTTTTTCAGATTTAACAACCATTGCAGCATCCCCATGGTCATGTGACCAAAATTCAGACGCTTGGCAATCGACTCACTTTTATGACGCTTGCAGTGTCCCGGGGTCATTAGGATCCTCTTTTGCGACCTTCTGACAAGCAAAGTCAGTGGGGAAGCCAGAGTCACTTAATCGTGATACTAATATGTAACTTATGATTTATGACCTATGACCTATTACTTATATGTATATTGTGGGTCTATGCAGAGACAAATTCCTTGTGTATCCAATCACACTTGCCCAATAATTATTTTTCTTTATATCTACCGTCTATCTACTATCTATAATTTATCTACCATCTATCTATCCATCCATCCATCCATCCATCCATCCATCCATCCATCCATCCATCATCTATCTATCTATCTATCTATCTATCTATCTATCTATCTATCTATCTATCTATCTATCTATCTATCTATCTATCTATCTATCATCCATCTAATCCATCCATCCATCCATCTATCTATCATCTATCTATCTATCCATCTATTTATCTATCTAATCTATCATCTATATATATCTCATCTAATTTTACAACTGCAGTAATTCACTTAAAAATTGTGGCAAGAAAAGTCGTAAAATGGGGCAAAGCTCACTTAATAACTATCTTGCTTAGGAACAGAATTTTGGGGCTCAATCGTGGTCGTAAGTCAAGGACTACCTGTACTAGGCAGACCACCTTAGCTATGGTGAGATTTGCCACCATCACCCCCTCAATTTTTCCTCCTGCCTCCCCCCCCATCTGAAATTCAGGACAGACCCAATTAGTTAGCAAGGCCTTAAATCCAGCCAAGACTTATGTTTTGGCTTTACGTGATTTGTAAAATCAGCGGCACAACGGGTTGTTCAGGCTGACGGGAGCAGGTGGGTAGGAAGAAATTGCATATGGATCACAGCTAAGGACGCAAAAGTGGGTCACTAATCCAGCAGCAGTGGGCACTTTAATCCTTCCAGAGCGAGAGCCTAAAGGGAGCCGGGCCTAGCTCCTTTGCTTACGGAAACCGTGGCTTTAAAAATAAAATCCGCCTCTGTGTAAACTTTGATCCTGTTAAGAGAGGTCAGCGGAAGGATTAACCTGCTCAAAAACATTTTGTCTTTTGGGCAGGTGCTCAGAATAAACCTTAAGAGGAGATTACCATTAGATTAACACCGGAGAATATTCCAACTCTGTTCTCCATAAATAATCGATAAAGAGCAAAGAGAATTAAAAGTTCTGTGTTGCTGCTAGGAAATTGTGTGGTGTTTTTTTTTCTGCAACGATACAGGTATTTTTTTTTTTATTTAAACGTATTTTCCAGGGTACATGCTGGAACAGAGTCCTGATCTGATGCCTCCTATTCCAGGCACCTGTAACTATATATTATGTGTTTTTAGTTTTTAGGAAACAAAAGAGAGCCAAAATCTTATTTTCTTGCAGGATTTCAGCAATTGGGAGAGGAGGTGAGGTTGCGAGTTCAGGAGGATTGGACACTCCCAAATTACAGGGTACAATTCCAGACGAAATAGGGCTGTAGGCATGGATGGTGTTTTTTTCCTGGACGGATGAAAGTGCTGTTTTTTTCCAAATTTGGTCACTGTTAAGATGCGCGGACCTTAAAATTCCCAAAATTCCCCAACCACAGTAACTCTTGGAATTATGTTTAAATAAAGGCAAAGACTAGTCATGTTTGAACGTTTGCAACTATCATTTAATTTAACTTAATATGTCAAGGTTCAGACCACTGGATTCCACAATGACTCTGAGTGACTTAGAATTTAAAAAAGAATAAAAAAAGAAAATTACATATGACAAAAGAAAAGAGAACAGAAACCACCTTGTAACATGCAAGATCCAAAAGATGAATGGAAAGAAAACAGGGAAGGGAAAGGAAAGGAAGGGAAGAGGGGTGTGAGGAAGGAAGGAGGAAAGAAAGAAAAAAAAAGAAAAAAGGAAGAAAGAAAGGGAAGTGGGTGTGAGGACGGAAGAAAAGAAAAAGAAAGAAAAGAAGTGGGTGTGAGGAGGGAAGAAAGGGAGGGAGGGAGGAAAGAAGGAAAGAAAAATGAATGAAAGAAAAAAGAAAGAAAAAAAAAATCCAGATGCTGGTTCCCAGGGCACCTGCAGCAGTTCTCAAAAGCTGCATCTGGCAATGCTTTGTCTTGCAGCTTTGGAACCCATTGCCTTTTCCTTATTCCAGGGGTGGGCAACCTTGGCTCTTTTATGACTCGTGGCCTTCAACTCCCAGAATTCCTGAGCCAGCCACGCTGAGGGGAAAGGGAGAGGTTTCCAAGCTGAGCCATGCTGGCTCAGGAATTCTGGGAGTTGAAGTCCACGCCTCATAAAAGAGCCAAGGTGGCCTACCTCTGCCTTATTCCAAGGATCTTGTTTTTCCACTCCTCTTCGCACTGGCTGCCTTTAGTCTCTGGAGGCCAAGTCTAGGAAAGATTCTGCAATTGCCAATTTGAGGAGGGGGGCTTCCAGCAATAGCACTTAAGACTTATATACCACCCCAATCCACAGCACTCTCCGGACAGTTTACAAAGGTCAGCCTATTGCCCCCCAACAATCTGGGTCCTCATTTTAACCACCTGGGAAGGATGGAAGGCTGAGTCAACTCTGAGTGGGTCAGGATCGAACTGCTGGCAGGCAGGCAGAGTTTCTGACCACTGCGCCACCAGGGCTCAGATAAAATTGCTCCCAGGGTGGGGGTTCTCAGCCTTTTCTTTACCACGGACCCCTTTTAAGCGCCTTTTGTGGCCACGGACCATGGCCACAGACCCCCAAGACTTAAGACTAACATTTCTTCAAGTCTTCGTCCCCCCCCCCTCCCCGAGATGATATCGCAGCCCCCGAGGGGTCCACGGACCACAGGTTGAGAACCACCATCGTCCCAGGACAAACTCCAAAGGGCACCGATCTACACAATATTCAGAGAAGAAAAAATACTGGACGGTTAATGGACAGAAGATCCTGCTCTGAGGTCAGCAAGTAGTTAAGACATCCACCGTTCCAATCCGCACATTCCTTGGCTGAGCCCAAGACAGTTAGTCCTCTACTTACAACCACTTGTTTAGTGACCATTTGAAGTTATAACGGCATTGGAAAAAGTGACTTAGAACCATGGTCACTTAGAATCCCCTGTGGTCACTGTGATCAGCGGCACCAAGAAAAGTAATTTATGACTATTTTTCACACAACCGTTGCAGCATCTCCATGGTCACGTGATCAAAATTCAGACGCTTGGCAACTGACTCGTATTTATGACGGTTGTAGTGTCTTGGGGACACGTGATCCTCTTTTGTGACCTTCTGACAAGCAAACTCAATGGGGGAAGCCAGATTCACTTAACTGTGTCACTAACTTAACTACTGCAGTGATTCACTTAACAACTGTGATAAGAAAGGTGGGGGGAAATTCACTTCTCTTACTTAGCAATGGAAATTTTGGGCTCAATTGTGGTTGTAAGTTGAGGACTGCCTGTAGTGCAAGACTTTTTGAAAATGATTCCTGAAGTGTTAAAGAGAAGATACTGCTGTATGAAGTTGCATTCCCAACAATTTGTTTTCCAGCACAAATAGTCCTCAGCTTATGATCACAATGGAGCTCAAAAATTCTGTTGTTCATTGAGACAGTTTATTAAGTAAATTTTGCCCCATTTTACAACCTTTCTTGCCATAGTTGTTAAGTGAATCATTGCAGTTGTTAAGGTAGTAAGATGGTTGTTAAGTGAGTCTAACTTCCCCACGGACTTTGCTTGTCAGGTCACAAAAGGGGATCACAGGACTCCCCCAGGACACTGCAACCATCATAAATACGAGTCAGTTGCCAAGCGCCTGAATTTTGATCACATGACCCTGGGGATGCTGCAACGGTTGTTAAGTGTGAAAAACGGTCATAAGTCACTTTTTTTCAGTGATGTAAGTTTGAATAATCACTAAATGAATTGTTGTAAATCAAGGACTACCTGTATTATGACACTTTGCCATTGCTTTCTTCCAGATTTTGCCCTGCTGGTCACACAACCATCTAACCAGACAAGATAACAATCTGATATCCGATCGTTTCACTTACTTCAATATTTTTGAAGGCATTTTCACCCTAAACACTTAAAAAGTTAAAGTCAACCACATCTGTTCATGGGCTACTATGCCTTGTATCCTCCGTGATAGTTTGTAAAATGTTGGCATTTTGGCCAGAAATGTTAGGTAAACAGCCAATAAGTGAACCATGGTCAAATCATGGCTTGCGAAGCATTCTCACACCTTTAACATGGAGGGAAAAAAGAGAAAAACTTGTCTTCCTTTTTCCAGAAAGGAAGATTAAAATAATTACCTGAGAAGATTTGGATCGGAGGAACGGTTGGCTCAAAGAAAGCTGACAATGGGGAGTTTGCCCTGGATATTAATCCAAGCAAAGGCCACCTGTATCTAGCTAGCTGCTCGGAAGAAGGAAATATTCTGAACTTTAAAGCAAATAGCAACTTTCTAATTATGAGAAATTGCTTTAAGCAAGTTGTGCCCCCAAGGGACGCAGAAAAGGGTGAGGGCTAATTCCACCTCCTACATCAACTGCAGTTTGGCATGGACTCCTTTTCAAAATGGGAGTCGGCTTGCAGAAGACAGCTTTGGCTTACGCTAGTCCTCGACTTGTGTCCATAACGGAGCCTGGAATTTCTGTCGTAATTCATGATGGTTGTAAGTCAAGGCACCCATTTGACCGACTCAATTTTACAATCTCTTTTTGCGGCAATCATTAAGTGAACACCATGGTTGTAAAGCAAAAAATGACGGTCATTAAGCAAGTGCCGCAGTCGTTAAGTGAGTCGATACATTCCTGTGTGTGTGTTTTTTGCCAAGAAACAGCTGAGAAAGCCAGTCTCCAGCAAAAAATATTCTAAATCACATTATAGGTAGTCCTTGACTTACAACCATTCATTTAGTGACCGTTCCGAGGTTACACCGGCACTGAAAAAAGTGACTGATGGCCATTTTTCACACTTACGACCGCTGCAGCATCCCCCTGGCCAGGTGATCGAAGTTCAGATGCTTGGCAACTTGTTTCTATTTATGACGGTCACGTGTGATCCCCTTTTGCGACTTCTGACAAGCAAAGTCAATGAGGATTCACTCAACAACCGTGTGACTAACTTAACAACTGCAGTGATTCAGGTGGCAAAACTTAGCAAATATCTCTCTTAACAAAGGAAAATTGAGGCTCAGTTGAGGATGTAAGATAAGGGCAATCTAGCTGTGCCCACCCATGGGAGTTTTGCCAGAGGTCTCTCCCTCTTGAACCTGGGAAGCAATGTTCTCTAATCCAGATATATCTTCCAGCTAAATTGGGATTACATCCCAAATAAGCCACAATTGTCTGGTTGTTCTCATCCTACTGACATAACCAGGTTAGGTCCCTAGCTGCAATTTTATGCCTGCAATACGAAAGAGAATGTTTGGAGGGAATTAAAATAAGATGGGGAAAAAAAATGGGTGAAGCTCACTTAACAACAGTCTTGCTTGGCAATGAAAATTTTGGGCTCAACTGTGGTCGTAAATTGAGGACTATCTGTATGTGTTTATGGAACACTGCAACCGGCTTATAAAAAGGTGAGCCAGTTGCCAAGCACCAAAAACGTGGTTACATGACTGAGCACGCGTGTTTGCTCCAGAATCCAAAAGGTCATCTGAACCTATTTGGGAGTTTAGTCGTAATTTTGAACAGTCTCTATGTGAGGGTATAAAAGCGAGTATATTCCTGTTCTATTCTGAAAAGAAGCAATAATTGCAGCTTTCATGGAACTTTAAGTCCTGCAGCGCCATCTGCTGGAAAGGAGGTACAATACACTGAAAAACAAATACAGGCAAGTCCTCGACTTTCATAAACACAATTGAGTCCAAACTTTTTGTTGCTAATTTGTTAAGTGAGTTTTGTCCCAGTTTAGGACCTTTCTTGCCACAGTTGTTAAGTGAATCACTGCAGCTAATACGTTGGTAACCCAGTTGTTAAGTGAATCTGGCTTCCCCATTGACTTTGCTTGTCAAAAGATTACAAAAGGGGAATCACGTGACCCCAGAACGCTGCGACCGTCATAAATACGAGTTGGTTCCCAAGGATCTGAATGTTGATCACATGATCTGCTACAAAAGTCGTGTGAAAAATGATCACAAGTCTTTCTTTTTTTTTTCCCCTTCAGTGCTGCTGTAACTTTGTAAAATTTCACCTGAGAATCTGGTTTTAAGGAAGGGCGATGTGGTTCTGCAAGTTGAGATATTCTGGCATGGAAAGTTCATTTTTTCTACACAGTTAGTCCTCGACTTACGACTGTAATGGAGAGAGAAGAGACGTGACGTTAAGACAGCAAGAGTTAAGACAACCTGGCATGTTTTCAGCCATTTTAATTGTGGTTATTGGAGATGGGGAGTTAAAATCACGCAGAGATCAGGGACTGGATAACCAGAGGGTCCCTGGTTGTGCGAACAAAGCCATGTCAAATAACACACGTCATAAAACCTCTATTAACGCGGACAATTAAAAGGGGACTTCATGGCGAGGTTTTCCTTCCCGGCGTTAGCTTCAGACCTCCATGGCCTCCTTCTTGCCTGTCTCCTGTCCTTCAAAGGGAGGATACTTGGTCTCCACATCAGCCCAGGTTATGTTGCCATTGGCCAGGTCACCCACCAGGGCTGGTAGCTCTGAGACCTAAAAGGAAGAACAAGCGACATACCGATCAATCCAGGATTGAGCGTCCATGTCTCTGAGATTCTTTCAGAATGCTGGAAAGTCATGCCGTGGGACTGGCTGCCCAGCAAAGGGATTTGGTTCCTGTGAGGTGCGTTTCTCCCCCACAAAGCCAGAGGCAGCACGGCAAACACACACACCGTGTTTCCCCGAAAATAAGACCAGGTCTTTTTTTTTTTTTTTTGCCTCCAAAAGAGGCACCAGGTCAGGGGTAAGGCAACCTTGGCTCTTTTATGACTCGTGGACTTCAACTCCCAGAATTCCTGAGCCAGGAATTGGAAACCTCTCTTTCCCTCAGCATGGCTAGCTCAGGAATTCTGGGAGTTGAAGTCCACACGTCTTAAAGTTGCTAAGGTTGAAAAATGCTGGTTTATAGAGATGGATATGGATTCTGTTGGTATATATTTTATACATATTTTTATTTTCTGCAGATTTTACTCCCCTATCCCATGCAAAAGCTGCCCAGAGTCCATCGTACCTCAGCCCGTATCTGCCGCATGGAGTCGCGATCTCTTAAGGTGGCTGTGTGCGGGGTCTTATTGACCGTGTCAAAGTCAACTGTAATCCCGAATGCCACCCCAATTTCATCTGTCCTCGCATACCGCCGACCGATAGATCCAGAAGAATCATCCACTTTGTGGGAGACCCCATTTCTGGTCAGAGCTTCAGCTGGTTAAAAAAAAAAAAAAAGCGTGGGCGGATTAATTCATTATTACATGCGCAGTCCGTTACTGATTTGTCTAGTCTGAAATTTTTTTTTACAGGTAGTCCTTGACATATGACCACGGTTGAGCCTGGAATTATGATCATTAAGAGGGTCATCACATGACTACGCCCCGTGTTACAATCTTTTGCGTGAATCGTTGTTGTTGTTAAGTGAACATGTGATCGTTAAGCGATTGCATTTTCCATGATGGGCAGTTTTTTGCTGGAAACAGTAAGCAAATGCCAGTTTTCAGCAAAAATGTCATAATTCATGGTCAGGTGACTATCTGATGGTGCAAACAGCCATAAATGTGGGCTGGTTGCTAAGCAATCAACTGATTGTAGTGGCGCAGTGATTAGAATGCAGCATTGCAGACAAACTCTGCCCACTGCCAGCAGTTCGATCCTGACTGGTTCAAGGTTGACCCAGCCTTCCATCTTTTTAAGGTCAGTAAAATGATGGCCCAGATTTTTGGGGGCAATATGCCGACTATTTAGAGGACGAAATCTTTAGAAAACACAGCCCTTCTCACGTCCCAAAAACACAGCATAAACTCTACATCAGTGGCCTCTAACCTTTTGGGCAACCTTGGAGAAAGGTTTTTCCATGGACTCGGAGCAGGCGTGGTTTTGCCTGCTGCCTGCATCCCACAGATGGGGCTTAGCTTGTTTGTGCAGTCCAGTTGCTGGCATGCCATAGGCCAGTGCCGGTCCAGAGACCCCGGGGGGTTGGGGATTCCGCAAGCTTTCCCCAAATGGAAGCCAAAATAAAAGCCCAAAACATCCTAAAAATCCATTTTGCGTTTCTTAATGTCAAATGGAAAAATGAAAGGACAGCTTATGCCAAATGGGGAAGCTTTAGCAAGAAGTAGTTGGTGCAATGACATAGAAGGCACCAGCCCAGCTCCATTCAAGCTCTCGGTTTTTAGTCCGTGTTCAACTCTTACAATTTTAATTGTTGTTATATTTATAATTATAATTATACATAATTCTACGTAATATTTATAATTATATATACTTCTACATATTCTATATATTTTATTGCATTGGGAGCTGCCTGGAGTTACTTTGGATAGTGAGATGAGCGACGTATAGATTTAATGAATAAAAGATAATAATAAAATCAAATAACAATAAAAAAGAAAGGAAGAGTTTTCAAAACAGTTTCCTCTCCCTCAATGAGAGAGAAGCTGGAAGAGCATAAAGTAGAGGCCTCTCATCATATTTCCTACTTCGTTCAGGTCTCCTTTGCTGGGTAAAACCATAATACAGGTAGCCCTCAACTTTTAACCACCCCATACAGGTAGTCCACAACTTACAACCGCTCAAAGTTACAACGGCACTAAAAAAAAAAAAGACTTATGACCATTTCCCACACTTACGACCGTTGCAGCATCCCCGGGGTCACGTGATCAAAATTCAGACGCTTTGGCAACTGGTTCATATTTACGACAGCCACAGTGTCCCGGGCTCACATGATCCCCTTTTGCGACCTTCAGTAAAGTCAAGGAGGAAGTCAGATTCGCTTAACGACCGTGTGACTAACTTGACAACTGTAGTGATTCGCTTAACAAACTGTGGCAAGTAAGGTCGTAAAATGGGGCAAGATTTGCTTAGCAAATGTCTCTCTTAGCAACGGAAATTTTGGGGTCAGTTGTGGCCGTTAAGTTGAAGACTACGTGTAAAATCCCCTTTCCAGAAGTGATTCATTCGCACAATCTTATTTGCAGGGAAGCCTTTTACTCACAGAGCTCCTTCACAAATGGAATGAATTCCTGGTTCTGACTCAAAGGAAGAACGGAGCACTTGAAAGGAGCCACCACGGCAGGAAAGCTGAAGTACTGGTAGGAAGAGGAAAAACAAGCAGACATTCAGCAAATTAGAGCTGGTAAAGCTGATCTTAGTCTGGCGATTTAAGACTGGCAGACTTACCCAGTTTGAAACAATTTTTTCAAGAAATTTTTATTAAAATATATTATAAAACACCAAAGAAAATCAAGATCAGGAAAAAAGGAGAAAAGGGGGTGTAGGGGAAAAATTAAAAAGACAGTAACTTCCAACTTTTGTCAGTATTCTATACTGACAAAAGTTGGAAGTTACTGTCTTTTTAATTTTTCCCCTACACCCCCTTTTCTCCTGATCTTGATTTTCTTTGGTGTTTTATAATATATTTTAATAAATTCTAAATATAATTATAGCCTTAACTTTTTGCTCTGCATTTCTATACTGTTTTGGTGTAGTGGTTAAGCTGCTGGTTCAGAAACCAGGAGACAGTGAGTTCTAGTCCCACCGTAGGCATGAAAACCAATGGGGGGGGGGACTTTGAGCCAATTCCTAATTCCCACTTAACTACTGTGGCAAGAAAGGCCGTAAAATGGGAGTAAAACTCACTTAAAAGCTGTCTTGCTTAGCAACAGAAATTTTGGGCTCAATCGCGGCCGTGAGTTGAGAACTATCTGTAAATCAGAGTTGCCTTATGGCCACAAGAAATCCTACCGTTCGCTGTTCATCTCCCTCCCTGATGCGGAATGTGTGCTCAAATATCGTATACATGATTCTTCCAAGCCCAAACGAAGGTTCAATCACATTGGGGACAATCTCTTCCACTAGAAAACGAGAGACAAAGAAAAACCTGTGGTTCCTGGGTCAGCTCCAGGAAAGAAACGAACTGTGTAAGTTCCCAGGTTGAAGACTGTTTTTATCATCAGAAGAAAGAAAGAAAGAAAGAAAGAAAGAAAGAAAGAAAGAAAGAAAGAAAGAAAGAAAGAAAGAAAGAAAGAAAGAAAGAAAGAAAGAAAGAAAGAAAGAAAGAAAGAAAGGAAGGAAGGAAGGAAGGAAGGAAGGAAGGAAGGAAGAAAGAAAGAAAGAAAGAAAGAAAGAAAGAAAGAAAGAAAGAAAGAAAGAGAAAGGAAGGAAGGAAGGAAGGAAGGAAGGAAGGAAGGAAGGGGGTATGAGGAGGGAAGGAGTAAGGAACAGAAAGACAAAAGAAGGAAGGAAGGAAGGAAAGAAAAAGAAAGAAAGAAAGAAAGAAAGAAAGAAAGAAAGAAAGAAAGAAAGAAAGAAAGAAAGAGAAAGGAAGGCAGGAAGGAAGGAAGGAAGGAAGGAAGGGGGTATGAGGAGGGAAGGAGTAAGGAACAGAAAGAAAAAGAAAGAAAGAAAGAAAGAAAGAAAGAAAGAAAGAAAGAAAGAAAGAAAGAAAGAAAGAAAGAAAGAAAGAAAGAAAGAAAGAAAGAAAGAAAGACAAAAGAGCAAGAAAGGGAAAGGGAAAGGAAAGGAAAGGAAGAAATTGTTAACAGTCTGCTGCCCTCTGAAGATCCATTTTTTCGGGCACTTCAGCTGAGATGGCTCTAGTTTTTCAAGAGCGGAGAGGGAAGAAAACTTACCGTGCAGGGTTTTCTGGAATCTCTTCACGGCGACCATGTCCTTTGTCACCCGAAAGGTTTTCCCTTCTGTCTCAATCACAAATTCCCTACCAAGGAGAGAAAGGGGCTGTGAAAAGGAGGCTTCAGCGCTTCTTTCACCTCTGGATCTAAAGGGGTATTTGGCAGCCTCAACTGGTGCAGGACGCCCGACAGTTCTGGAGGTCCCCTTGAGCAGCTTGTGCGACACTCTGCTGTGTGAACTGCACTGGTCCAGAAGTGTGGGTCCAGAAGACCCACCCCTCCCCTCCTGGCCTTCCAGAGGGGCCTTAACACCGTCGTTTAGGTCCCAACGGAGGTGTCCCACTCGGGAAGTGGAATAGCAGGTGAGAAGGTCCCACCTCCATCCCGTTCACATATTGCTCCCTTCTCATCTCGGCTTTTTGTTAATTTCAAAATTAACAAACATTTTTATTGCAGAATCTTTTAACAGTGTTCATGTTTTGATCGTTTATGGAGAATGTCAATCGTTCAGAGCTCATGGTGCTGCCAGAGATGCTTTTTCCAAAAGGCAACTGGGCTTTCTTTTGTTTTTTTTTCTCTGAAAACATTTTGCTTTTCACTCCGGAAGCTTCTTCAGTTCACTGATGAGAAGTGAAATGTTTTTTTTCCAAAAAAAAAAAAAAACCCCCCAAGAAAGTCAAGTTGCCTTTTGGAAAAACGGGACAATGCTTTCATTTATTTTTTATATTATGCTTTTATGATGCTGCAAAGTTGCCCAGACTAGCTTGACAGTGAGAGGGGCAGAATATATAGTTGCGGTTAGTTAAGTAAATTAATAAATCAATAAACAGGGAACAGGCGGCGGAGGCTGCAATCCGCGTACTCGGATGCCAAGAGGAAATTTCATCTCCTCAAAAGCAGAGAAATTCCTCTTTCTTGCACCGAGAGAACCCAATTAGCTCTTACAACTGTGGCTTCCACACTCATCAGCTCACTTTTAGGTGGCTGCAAGTTTCTTTACAAGAAGCTGCTCTTGCAAGTCACTTGGAAACTGCTGGTTATTGCGACTGGTTTTGTTATCGTTTCTCTGAAAAGCGCTCCGAGTCTTCTGAAGAAGGGCAGCCATCAATAAGTATTGTGAGATAAGAGATTTTTTTCTTTTCTTTTTATGAACCCTGTAATCCTTTTTTTTTAGGGTGGAGCCGGGGTGACTTGAATGGAGCTTGAGCGTTTGCTAGCTGGAAGCCCTTCCTGATGCCTACGCAGAGTTCGCAGTAGATATTTTCTCTTTGTGCCCTAACAGAGAGACATGTGTCACTGCCTAGGATTGAACTCTCAACCTTCTGAGTGGAAGGCAAGAGTCTTCACCTCTAGGCCACCGCCCCGCTCTAAGACAATGAACTCCGTAAAATCACACTGTGATCACATGACATTTATTGTGTTTGAATGCTGGGTTTAAAAATCTTGACTCGCACGGCTCCCAAAGAGACTTGAGATCCTAACGGGCTCAGCTTACCCTTTTTCGCCGAGCTGTGTCTCCATCTCACTGATGTAACACTCGTCACAGATGGCGAGATACTCCAGGACCAGCTTGGCGTCTTTCTTGTACGCCTTCCCGATGGCTCCCTTGTTTGCTTCAAACTGAACCACGTTGGCGATCCTGTACGGGTGGCGCTAAGGAATCCGACTGCAGGTGTGTTTGTGCATAGGATGTCACACGGGGCAGGCAAGTGCTTTTTTTAACTGGTCTTTCCCACCCACTTCTTTTTGCACTTTTACAGGTAGTCCTCGACTTAACGATCGCAATAGGGAGCAGAACTTCCGTTGCTAAGCAAGGAGGTTGTTAAGTGAGTCACACCCAATTTTACGACCTTCTCTTTAGGCTTTTACAAGTAGCCCCGAATTAATGACCGCAACTGGGACCAGAATTTACACTGCTAAGCAAGACAGTTGTTAAGTGAGCTGCTCCAGTTTTAAGACCTTTTTTTGCCATGGTTGTTAAGTGAGTTAGTCGTTAAGTGAGTCATGTAGCTGTTAAGTGAATCCAGCTTCCATCATTTGAGTTTCTCAGCTTTCATGTTGGAAGCTGGCTGGGAAGGTTGCAAATAGTGATCACATGACCCCAGGACACTGCAACCATCATAAATACATGTCAATCGCCAAATGCCCAAATTTTGATCACACAAGGGCTGGTTATAAGTTACTTTTTTCAATGCCATTGTAAATTTGAATGATTGCTAAACGAATGGTTGTAAAGGGAGGACTACCTCTTGATATGCAAAACTCTTGATTAGGGATTGTAACATTTCTCCCTCTGGACCCGCCTGTTCTGCAGCTATTCAGGGGCTTCACAAAATTAACTTTCAAATCCAGAAGCAGCTCAAGCTGTCTCTTCTCTGTGCAGTCCTTGAAAACATTTGACAATTTCAACTGAAAAGGACCGGATTAGCCTCCCAAGAGGCCACCGGAATTCAAGGAAGCGAGGCAAGTAGCTCTGTGCAAGTAGTCATCAAGATACGACCAAAACTGACCCTGTAATTTCGGTCGTTAAGTTGTGACGATCGTAAAGTTAATCCCCACATGACCGTACCCAATTTCACAAACCTTTTTTGTGTCGGTCATTAAGCAAATGCCACAGAGGTTAAGGCAGGGGTCTTCAAACTTGGCCTTTTTAGGACTTGTGGATTTCAACTCCCAGAATTCCTCAGCCAGGCACGCTGGCTGAGGAATTCTGGGAGTTGAAGTCCACAAGTCATAAAAGGGCCAAGTTTGAAGACCCCTGCATTAAGGGAACTAACTATGCACTATATAGAGCGGTCACATGACCACAGGATGCTCTGAATTGCAAGTGAGGGTCAGTTGCTGAGTGCCTAATATGCAGTCACATGACTTGAGGAGGCATTTGATTATCCAAACTATGGATCCCGGCCAGAACTAGCTTTTTCAGGGTCTGTTGTAACTTCGAACAGTCCATAAGCGACCACCTGTAAATGAAGGACTACCTGTGCTGAGATAGTTGGTATCTCATTTCAAGTTCCAAGCTGGCGTCGCAGAAAAATCACTGCTCCCTGTTCAGAGCAGTTCCTTGATTTCCCCCTAATTGGCCTCGAAGGCTCGTACAGCTCATCCACACCAAAATGGATGGAACCAGCCTTAGAAAATGGCCGTGGCTTTATTCCAGAAAAGGATATGGGCTCCTTCAAGGGCTTCTCGGCCACGAGGGGGACTTTGGTGGCTCTGGCGTGGCAGGAGAGGTCGTAGCAGGAGCGGTCAGCGCAGCCAACGATTTCAATCCACCCCTGGAAAAGTCAAAAAAATGAAGCCTTCGCTTAGGCCAGGGGCAGGCCACCTTGGCTCTTTTATGACTCGTGGACTTCAACTCCCAGAATTCCTGAGCCAGCATGGCTCAGCATGGAAACCTCTCCATTTCTCCTCAGCATGGCTGGCTCAGGAATTCTGGGAGTTGAAGTCCACGAGTCATAAAAGAGCCAAGGTTGCCTACCCCTGGCTTAGACAAATCACGACATTCAAGCTATCCTGCACAGCAGGCCCTTCACCCTGGACTTAAGCTCTAAGAAATGTTTTCATCTTGTTAAAATTAATAATAATAATAAAGCACTGTGAAGCGGTATATAAGTCTAAGTGCTGTTGCTATTGCTTACGTAGGAGGTTTTGGACTCCGCATCCCAGCAGTCACAGGCGTAGTGAGCCATCTCGTTCTCCATGTGCTGCCGGAAACGAAGCTTCTCTGGAGAGATGCCAACTTTGATGAGGTAGAGATAGATGCGGCCAATGAAATAGCCCAGGACAGAATTGTTGATCACACCCTGGGAAAGCAAAGAGAAACAAAGAGGACAAACACTGTTAGGAGATATAAAGGATCAGAAAATCTTCCCAGCCTTCCCTTACTTGACATCTGTAAGGATCATGGGCAATGCAATTCCGCCAATTCTTAGCCAGTAGAATACAAAATAACGAGCTGGAAGGGAACTTAGAGGTCTTCTAGTCCAACTCTCTGCTCAGCAGGAGATGTTATACCATTTCAGACAAGTGGCTCTCCAGTCTCTTTTAAAAAAACTCCAGTGATGGAGCACCCACAACGTCTGAAGGCAAGCCGTTCCACTGGTTGATTGTTCTAACTGTCAGGAAATTTCTCCTTAGTTCTAGGTTGCTTCTCTCCTTGGTTCGTTTCCATCCGTTGCTTCTTTGTTCTGCCTTCAGGTGCTTTGGAGAATAGGTGGACCCCCCTCTTCTCTGTGACAGCCACTCAAGTACTGGAAGACCGCCATCACGTCACCCACAGTCCTAGTCCATGTCACCCAAACACCCCTGGGAAGAGATGTCTGCATTTTCCCCTCAAAATTCTGAAATCTCTTCTCAGATACACTTTATGTGGGCTCCTTAAGGCACGATGATTATTGGAATCACGATTATTTTACCTCAGTGTTCCTCAACACTGATGTATGGACTTCAACCCCCAGAATTCCCCAGCCAGCCATGCTCTATCTTAAGCCTGCCAAGCAGCCTTGCCAATGTGTTGCAGCCCAGGTTTTTCTGTTCTTAAACCCCAACGGAAGATAAACAGTGACGGCTACAGATTGTGGGACTTGAAGTCCAACCCCTCAGCAGGAGCCGGGCTAAGCCCAGCTGCTATAAAGCGAAGAGCTTGGACACTGCCATGAATTCAGGCGTTGTGTATTTCTGATTTCACTCTCCTTCTGCCCTGAATGTAACTAAGGGAGTCCACAGAATTTGTCTTGTGTTCGTAAGAGCGCCCCGGTACTTACCTGCTCAACAGCATCCCCCAGGCACATGAGGCGGGCTGGCTGCCCACTGGTCTGGGCTTTGGCAGAATACAAGAGGATATGGAGGTCAGCTACATTCTGAAACTTAGGATGACGTTTTTCACTGGGGTCCACAAAATGTTCGATTTCTGCCATCGTGAATTCCCTGAAACCACAAAGAGAAACGCTTCGGATTGGAATGTCTGTTGATAAGATATGAGCAAATCTTGCGGGGATACGGATAATCCTCGATTTACGACTGGCTGCTTAGCGACCGTTTAAAGTTACGACCTGCCTGAATTGGTTCACTTTAACAATTGTGGTGATTCACTTAACAGGGACACACACACAAAAATAATCACTTTCATTTTTTTTATTGTACACTGTCCAGAGGTTCAGAAATGTGAAAAATAAAAAGGCTGTAAAACTGGGGGCGACTCACTTAACAATTGTCTTGCTGAACAACAGAAATTCTGTTCCCAATTCTGGTCGTAAGTCGAGGACTGCCTGTTTTTTAGGGACCTCCTCCCCCCCGTTTATACCTCCCTGTCCCACCAGATCCAGCAGTGATGACATACGGTGGTTTGGGTCAACTGAGTTTCGTTTGGCAGGTCCTACTGGCAGGTCTTTTCGGTTGTGGCCCCTGCTTTGTGGAACACCCCCCCCCTCCCCAAAGCAAGGCTGACATCATCCCTTCTAGCTTTCCAGAGGTCCCTAGAGACCTGATTGTGTCATCAGGTCTGTTGCAGAAATTGAGATGGTAGTAATCAACACCTGCTCTTCATCTGACAGCCATTTGTCAGAAATGGTATAAGGTTTCCTGCCTGAGCAGGGGGTTGGACTAGATGACCTCCAAGGTCCCTTCCAACTTTATCATCATCATCATCATCATCTAGCATTTTTTTATTTTTAGTTTTGTGTCCTTTACCATTTTAAAGTTTTTATTAGTACTTGTTTGTACAAGTAGCACTCAATTTACAACAGTTCATTTAGTGATCATTCAAAGTGCAACAGCACTGACAAAGTGACTTGACGACCATTTTTTCACATTTAATGACCGTTGCAAGCATCCTGATGGTCACTTGATCAAAACTGAGACGCTTGGCAACTGACTCATACTTATGACCGTTGCAGCGTCCCCGGGGTCCTATGATCCCCTTTTGCAACATTCTGACAAGCAAAGTCAATGGGGAAGCCAGATTCACTTAACAACCGTGTTGCTAACGTAACAACTGCAGTGATTCACTTAACAACTGTGGCAAGAAAAGTCATAAAAATGGGGCTAAACTCATTTAACAAATGTCTCACTTAGCAACGGAAATCTTGGGCTCAGTTGCGGTCGTTAAGTCGAGGACTATCTGTATATTAATTTTAGCTTTTGTTGCATACCACTAGAGTCGCTTGACTGTGAGGTGGGTGGCTATACAAATATGACGAACCGATAAAGATAAAATAAACAAATCTTATCAAATCCAGTAAGGACCAAGTTCCCTCTCACTTTTTTGCCCAAATTTTCAGAGCAATTACCTGACTCTGATGAGACCTGAACGAGGAGAGATTTCATTCCGGAAGGAATTGCCGATTTGAGCGGCAGCAAAAGGCAATTTGCCTTGGTTGAATTCCAAAAGGCGTTTGAAGTTCAGAAATATGCCCTGTGCGGTTTCCGGCCTCAAATATCTATCGGGAGGGGAAAAAATGAGTAGAAATAGAAAGCAGGAATACTTAGCAGCTGATAGCAAGGTAGCCTCGTTTCCCAAATGCATCTCTGTGAAAATTTCTCCTACAATGAGGAAGTAATAGTCAAACAGGTAGCCCTCAAATTACAAGCATTTGTTTAGTGACCGCTTGAAGTTATAAAGGCACCGAAAAAGCCTTACGTCCGGTTTTCACCCCCATGGTCGCGTGATCAAAATTTGGACGCTCGGCAACTGGTTCATATTTATGACGGTCACAGTGTCCTGAGGTCAGGAGGTCCCCTTTTGCGATCTTCTGACAAGTATGTTATTAACAAGTGAAGTAATTCGCTTAACGAGTGTGGCAAGGAAGCTCGTAAAATGGGGTAAAACTCACTCTACAGTTGCTCTGTTGAGCAACAGAGAAATTTTGAACTCAGTTGCGGTCGTAAGTCGAGGACTACCTGCAATAACAACTCCTGATGGAGTTCAGAATAGGATTCCCACTCTCAGTTCACTTCGTCCTGGGTCTCTGGAGCAGGGTCTCTGAGACAAGTGAACTTCAACCTCCAGCAATCCCCTAGGCCAGGGGTAGGCAACCTTGGCTCTTTTATGACTCATGGACTTCAACTCCCAGAATTCCTGAGCCAGCATGGCTCAGCATGGAAACCTCTCCCTTTCTCCTCAGCATGGCTGGCTCAGGAATTCTGGGAGTTGAAGTGCACGAGTCATAAAAGAGCCAAGGTTGCCTACCCCTGCCCCAGACTATCTGTAACGTACATCCCCAGGGCATTAAGTTTGCTAGATCTTCCCAAATCACAGGAGGAAAATACAAGGCACAGTTTGGGGGGCTGGCATACCTTGCTGTTTATCTACCTTTCTTTTCTCTTTGGAGGGATGGGTCATCCTGTCCCCCAGAATGAAGCAACGACCCCCAGATCCTCCCTCAAATAAGGAAACTCAACCAGCTGGAAGCACAAATGCAGGAACAAATTCAAATCCAGTAAAATCCAAGCACCCCCTTTTCATACACCCACATACCCAGGCATGTTTCCTCCTGGACCAATAGAGGTCTTGAACATGAGATTGAAAGACACCGGAGCAGTGAGGTCATTTCCTGTTAGGGGGGACTTCACGTTGTAATTGACAAACAGATCCGCAAGGCGTTCCTGATTGTAGTTGTCCAGCTAGCAGGGGGAAAAAAAAACAGAAGACAAATCTTATTAACCCAGGAAAATACGAATCAGCCTAATACAGGCAGACCTCGATTTACAAAAGTTCATTTAGTGACCGTTCGGAGTTACAATGGCACTGAAAAAGGGGACTTATGACCATTTTTCACATTTACGGCTGTTGCGGCATCCCCATGGCTGGGTGATCAAAATTCAGACGCTTGGCAATTGACTCGTATTTATGACGGTTGCAGTATCCTGGGGTCATGTGATCATATTTTGCAACCTTCTGATAAGCAAAGTCAATGGGGAAAGCCAGATTCGCTTAACAAGCGTGTGACAAACTTAATAACTGCAGCGATTCACTTAACAACTGTGGCAAGAAAGATCGTAAAGTGGGGCCAAACTCATTTAAGAACCGTCTCTCTCAGCAACAAAAATGTTGGGTTCAACTGTGATCCTAGATCGAAGAGTACTTGTATTATTTTATCCTGGTTCTCCTGTTGGAAATCTACCCGTCCATCCCCCCCCCCCTTCCCATGCCCTTGAAAAGCAAGGGCCACCGAGTGCTTATTTAACTGACAGAAGAACCACAAAGCGCAGATGGTCCTATAAAAGCCTCCTCACAATGGAAGACATGCACAGCCAGAAACAGCTCCTGTGCTGTTTCAAAAGAGCTTCAGAGGTTCCCTGGGATCACAATCACATTTTCTGGGGTATGAGAGAGTGAGCACGAAGCCTTTTCTGCCTGCCAGATCGCCGACTGACCTGCGTGATCACGTTCTCCATTTCCATCTTTTTCTCCGCGGTGCATTTCTTGTCTGACATCAGCTTCTGTAAATGAGCTGCAAAAGGAGAGAAGGAAACAGTGTCCATAGGTATTTTTTTTCCCCTTTCAGTCAATCAATCCGAATACAGCTGGAAGGGACCTTGGAGGTCTTCTAGTCCGACACCCCACTCAAGCAGGAGACCCTATGCAATTTAAGACAACTGGCTGTCCAGTCTCTTCTTAAAAACCTCCAGTGATGGAGCACCCATAATTTCTGGAGGCAAGCTGTTCCCCTGGTTAATAGTTCTCACTGTCAGGAAGTTTCTCCTTCATTCTAGGCTGCTTCTCTTAATTTCCATTCATGGCTTCTTGCCTTGCCTTCTGGTGATTTGGAGAAAAAACAATGGATGGAAATTAATCAAGGAGAGAAGCAGCCTGGAATTAAGGAGAAACTTCCTAACAATAAGGACAATTAATCAGTGGAACGACCCTGTAGTCCCTTGCGTCAGGGTAGAGTTGGGGCGACTTCAATGGAGATTGAGCATTTACTGGCTGGATGCCCTTCCTGCTGCCTATGCAGGGTTTGCAGCAGACAATTACTCAATGCTCCCAGAGAAATATCTGCCACTGGCCTGAATCTTGATCGTGTGATCATGGGGATGTTGCAACAGTCATAAGTGTGAAAAACAGTCACTTTTTTCAGTGCTGCTGTAACTTTGAGCGGTCATTAAACTAACCAAAGAGAGAAGCAACCTGGAACTGAGGAGAAACTTCCTGACAGTTAGAACAATTAACCAGTGGAACAACCTGCCTCCAGAAGCGGTGAATGCTCCAACACTGGAAGTCTTTAAGAAGAGACTGGACAGCCATTTGTCTGAAATGGTATAGGGTTTCCTGCCTGAGCAGGGGGTTGAACTAAATGACCTCCAAGGTCCCTTCCAACTTTATTATTATTATTATTATTATTATTATTATTATTATTATTATTATTATTATTATTATTATTATACAAATGGTTATAAGTTGGGGACTATCTGTATTGCCTTCTCTTGCAATGCAGTCATAAGAAAGAGCTGGGTATAGGCCAAGCCGTGCCCCGCTTCAAGGAAGCTGCAGGTAGTCCTCAATGTATAACCATTCATTTAGCGACTGTTTGAAATTATAACAGTGCTGAAAAAAATGAATTTATAACCGATGCAGCCTCCCCAGTCATGTGATCAAAATTCAGGCGCTCGGGAACCAGCATATGTTTATGAGGGTTACAGCAGGCTGGCAGTCACGTGATCTGCTGTTCGTGGCCTTCCCAACTGGCTTCAGACAAGCAAAGTCAATAGGGGAAAGCTGGATTCACTTAACGACCACATGATTCGTTTAAACATCCATACTGATGGCAAAAAAGATAGTAAAACTGGGCTTGACTCACATATCAATCACTCTGCTCAAGCCATGAAAAATCTGATCCCAATTGTGGTCGTAAGTAGGGGACTACCTAATTAAGACTACCTCCACCTCCTCTACTTATGACCTTAATTGGGATCAGATTTACGTAGAACAGCCAATCCCACGTTATCGTTAAAATCATCTAGAGGGCAAGAGTCTGTAGCAGCAAAGTGGAAAGAATGCCGTGGAGATAAAATCTGAGCGTCGCTACGCTAGACCTACAGATAAAATTAAGCCATTCCTTTGCCAAGGGATTTCTAGCTGGTAGCAGACTGAGTAAGAATGCCTCAACCTCTACTTCTTAGAATATTATGTCCACAAAAATTGTTGTTGTTGGTTAGTTGCGAAGTCGTGTCCGACCCATCGCGACCCCATGGACAACATTCCTCCAGGCCTTCCTGTCTTCTACTATCTTCTGGAGTCCATTTAAGCTCACGCCTACTGCTTCAGTGACTCCATCCAGCCACCTCATTCTCTGTCGTCCCCTTCTTCTACTGCCCTCAATCTTTCCCAGCATTAGGCTCTTCTCCAGTGAGTCCTTCCTTCTCATTAGGTGGCCAAAGTACTTGAGTTTCAACGTCAGGATCTGGCCTTCTAAAGAGCAGTCGGGGTTGATCTCCTCTCGGACTGACCGGTTTGATCGCCTTGCAGTCCACAAAAATAGTGAGGTCTTATTCATAGTGAGAATTTAGTTGAGATTCCTCACAAGCCAGGATATGAACACATGACTGGACGTTGGCTGAAACAAACTGCAGTTTTTATTCCTCCTATTTGGCATCTATGCTGTCAGTAGCAAGCATCTCCCCTCTTCAGAGATGAAATTTAAAAGGGTTTTCTAACCGTGGCAATTTCCAGATACAGGAACTTCAGCTCCCAGAATTTCTATGGTAGTACCTGCCCTTTAGGAGAGGCCTAAAACCTTGGCTGTGCCATTCTGACTGGGAGCCACAGCAGTAAGACTGAACCTTAGCAAGGGTGATATTAAATGGATGTATGATTTGTATTCACTGGTTGTGATTTTTATTAAATAAATAAATAAATAAATAAATAACCTTTATTGTCATTTTTTATATTGTGGGCACAATGGCACACATAAAATAATGAAATTTAGTTGCCCGCTCTCAAAGTGAAACATATACATGACACACACCTAAACATACTATGTACAACATATATATAGACCCACATCCCTACATATACATAGCAAATAAATATTAAATACTGTCCATCTTGAATCTATAACGCAAGGAGGAAGTTGAGAGTTCGCAAGGTTAATGCTGTAGGAATGAAAAACTTGGCTTGAATATGGAATGTTATGCTACGGACTAACCACGAAGCCTCCTCCAGGAAGGTAAACAGGGAAAACAGGTGTTGGAGAGATGTGTAGGGTACCCAGAAAAATCTTTGCGGGCCTGCCTCAAGCAACGCTTCTGTGCTATGTCCTGGATGGTAGGGAGGGAACTGCCAATGATCTTTTCGGCCATCCTCACCACTCTCTGCACTGCCTTCCTGTCTGAAGCAGTGATGCCTCCAAACCAGACTGTGATGCTGTATGACAGGATGCTCTCGATTGTCCCCCTGTAGAAAGTGGTCAGGACAGGGGAAGGAAGATGTGCTTTTCTCATGCGGCGCAGAAAATGCAGGCGCTGCTGTGCCCGCTTCACCAGTTTCTCACTGTTTAGCGACCAAGTCAGCCTACTCGTTAGCTGCACACCCAGGAATTTGATGCTGGTAACCATCTCCACAGGAGAATCATTAATGCACAGAGAAGTGTGGCTGTGCCTGCCTTTTCTGAAATCAACAATGATCTCTTTGGTTTTTCTTGTATTTAAAACTAGGCTGTTTTCTTTACACCAGTTCACCAACCCCTCAACCTCCTTGCAGTAAGCTTCCACCTTGTCATCCTGAATAAGGCCCACTACTGTTGTATCATCTGCGAACTTCACAATATGGTTGGTGGCAAACCTAGCACAGCAGTCATGGGTCAACAGGGTGAACAGCAGCGGACTTAAGACGCAGCCCTGAGGAGAACCTGTGCTCAAGAAAATGGTATTTGAGGTATTTGTTCCAACTCGCACATATTGGGGCCTGTTGGTAAGAAAATCCAGAATCCAGTTGCACAAAGGAGTGTTTAAGCCTAAAAGGCCCAGTTTGTCTACTAGATGCTGGGGAATGATTGTGTTAAACGCCGAACTGAAGTCGACAAACAGCAAACGCACATGAGTATTTCTTTCCTCCAAGTGCTTCAGGCTCAGATGGAGAACGGAAGAAATAGCATCCTCCGTAGAGCGATTTGGTCGGTAGGCAAACTGAAGCGGGTCAAATGCTGGCGGGAGGCTAGATACAATAGTGTCTTTTATCAGCTTCTCAAAGCATTTCATGATGGTGGATGTCAGTGCAACCGGACGGTAATCATTGAGGCCTGTGATTGTGGACTTTTTTGGCACTGGCAAGATGATGGCCATCTTAAAACACGATGGGACCACTGCCTGCTGCAATGAGAGGTTAAAAATATCAGTGAGAACACAAGCCAGCTCCTCTGCGCATTCCCTGAGGACACGTCCAGGGATGTTATCTGGGCCTGCTGCTTTCCGAATGTTAACTGTCTGCAGTGTTTTCCGGACAGAGGTGACATCAAAGCTAGGCACTTGCTCATCAGGATGGGGCACAGCTTTCCTAGCAGGAGTACTATTTGATGCCTCAAATCTACCAAAGAATGCATTCAGTTTGTTTAGGAAGTCTGTGTCATCCTTACATCTCGATGGAGCCACCTTGTAATCCGTAATGGCCTGGATCCCTTGCCACATTTCCTGGTGTTTGTTTGGTCCTGAAAAAAGTTCTGAATTTTCTGGCAATGGGCTTGCTTTGCACCTTTTACGGCACTTTTCAGATTTGCTCTGGCTGTTCTAAGTGCCAGCATGTCCCCAGATTTAAAAGCCACATTCCGTGCTTTCAGCATCTTGCGGACCTCATAAGTCAGCCACGGTTTTTCATTCGCCCTCACAACAAAGCTTTTCAGGACACAGACATCTTCTATGCACTTTTGGATATATGCAGACACCGTGGTGGCATACTCCTCAACATTTGTATGTTGGTTATCAGTAGCTGCTTCCTTAAACATGCCCCAATCTGTACATTCAAAGCAGTCTTGTAATGCTTCTATAGCACCCTCTGTCCAAATCCTCACCTGCTTTACTGTAGGTTTCACTCTGACTAATAAAGGTTTATATGCTGGAATAAGCAGCACTGAGAGATGGTCAGAGGAGCCCAGGTGAGGGCGGGGGATAGCTTTGAAAGCCTTCTTGATGTTGGAATAAGCAAGATCCAGTGTATTGTCCCCTCTGGTTGCAAAGTCCACATATTGATGGAAATGTGGCAGGGTAGCTTTCAAATCCACTTGGTTAAAGTCTCCCACAGCAATAAATGCACCTTCTGGGTGAGTAGTTTGTAAGTCACTGATGGTATGGTGGAGAACCTTCAGGGCCTCTTCTCTGTTTGCATCAGGGGGGATATACACAGCTGTGATAATGGTAACAGAGAATTCTCTGGGCAGATAGAAGGGTCTGCATTTGATGGTCAGAAGCTCCACATCTGGGGAGCACAGACTTGAAACCACCTTGGCATTATTACACCATCTGTCATTTATATAAAAACAGACACCCCCTCCCCTGGATTTGCCACTAAGAGTAGAACTCCTGTCCAACCGAAATGTTGAAAATCCCATCAAGCTAACAGCACTATCTGGAACAGAGGGCTTTAACCAAGTTTCTGTTGCAATAATAACACAGCAATTTCTCACCTCCTGATTTGTTGTTAAATCCAGCCTTAAGTAATCCATTTTTGGTTCTAAGGAGCGAGCATTTGCAAACAAAATAGATGGAAGAGACACTCTGTAAGGTCTAGCTTTCAGCCTAGATGTTAGGCCTCCACGTTTGCCACGCTTCCTCTTCCGGTCGCACCTCTTCCTTTTCTTCTGGAGATAAACAGCAGCGGAGGGAAACTTCCCAGCTGCAATGGCTGCTTGTCCACTCTGCCCCTGCGGCCCGAAACGCTGCCTTTGCTGCTTTTGCTGCTTTTGCTGCTCAAAACACTGAGCACGATGCTGTTTCCCCCTCCAGCAATTCCTTTTCTTCCTCCCAGCTCCTCCAGATATTTCAGCTGATCTCTCACCCTCCATGTCAGCTGCCTGCAACTCCGTCCCTGGTTTTCTCTCCGTCTGCAACTCCGTCCCTGGTTTTCTCTCCGTCTGCAACTCCGTCCCTGGTTTTCTCTCCGTCTGCAACTCCGTCCCTGGTTTTCGCAGTAATCCGAAGCCATGCAGTCTCTCCTGAACAGTTTTCTCCACCATTCCTTCCACGCTGAATCTCTTCATCTCCAATATGGACTGACGTTCGTATGAAAGTTTAGCAGCCCAACTCAGCTTAGTTGTCCCTATTTCCGATTGTACATTTCCCTCCCTAACCCCCACACCTTTGAGAGCTGAAGCAGCCGCAGCCAAGCAAGGCGCCGCCATCTTGAAACTAAGTTTTAATCGTATTCTTGGGATAACTGCTTGCTGCTGGGCTCATTATTATTATTATTTTTTAATGTTTCTGTGGTTGTTTTAATTGTTATGAGCTACCCAGAGTCACATTTGTAATACAGGCGATTATAGAAATTATGTTGCTGTTACTATTATCAGTGGCCATTTTGGTAACAGAATTCAGGGATCTGAAATCTACACATTTAGAAATGGCCACAGCTGGCAAACAATGGTTTAGAAGTCAATCATAGCTCCGTTCCACAGCTGCCCAGCCAAGATTCTTACTGCTCCGACCTTTTCGAATTTTCTGCAAACCGTTAAAAAGACTTAAATCTTTTAAAATTAAAGATTTAAAGATAAGGATGGTGACTGAGCCCCTTTGGGTTATGGTTCTGCCGTCCAATCAGATGGTGTTTTGCCCTTTAATATGCAGGTAGTCCTCGACTTACGACCACAACTGAACCCAAAATTTATGTTGCTAAGCGAGACATTTGTAAAGCGAGTTTTGCCCCAGTTTTGCACGACTTTTCTTGCCACGTTTGCTAAGCGAATCGCTGCAGCTGTTAAGTGAGTGACACGTTTGTTAAGCGAATCCGGCTTCCCCCATTGACTTTGCTTGCCAGAAGGTCACAAAAGGGGATCGCATGACCCCTGGACACCGAAAATGTCATAAATATGAGCCACTTGTCAAGTATTTGAATGTAAATCACGTGACCGTGGGGATGCTGCAACAGTCGTTAAGTGTGAAAAATGGTCATAACTCACTTTTTTCAGTGCGGTTGTAACTTCAAACAGTCACTAAATGAACTGTTGTAAGTCGAGGACTACCTGCAGTCTTTCATCCCAAAGGTGGGTTTTGTTTTGTTTTTGAAAGGTAACTGAACTGTTTTTCCCCCTGAAGGAGACATTTCGCTTCTCATCCAAGAAGGTTGGTCAGTTCTGACCGGGCGATGGAAGTATAGCATTTCTTTGCAGTCCTCTGGTCGTTTAGCCCTCTCCCTGGGAGCTCTTGAGGCCACTTGGAGGCTTGTCTGTGCCCTCAGGGTCACCTGAATCAGAGTGCAAATGGGGAATGGGGAACTTTCTTGGGACTGCTGAAAGGGCCGCCTTGTAAAGAGGAGACAGGTGGGGTCGTACCCCTCCCCCTCTGTTAACATAATGTTAACACAAATGGCCTCTTTTACCCCTCTTTCCAACCAGCAGTCCTCTCTGCTGGACTTTTCTGTCTTCGAAAGCCGTCTTCTTCCTCAAGGGAAAAAACAAAAGTCCAGTTGCCTTTTGGGGCAACCATGATCTGGAGGACTGAGAATCTCCACAGGCATTTGGCTGCCTTTTAATTTTCATCTGTAAGATGCCAACAGCTGCTGGGGAATGCAGTGGATGTTAGGACAAGAAGAAGTCGCAGACAGGCCCTAAACATCATTACGATGAAATTAGGTAGAGACGGTGAAATAATATAAAGCATACCCTTCAGGAGGTGATCAGCTCGGAAGCATTCTCCACTTTTTACATCTTTCACCATGAAGTCTGCAAATTTGTCCACATGTCCAGAGGTCCTGCAAGGAAAAATACCAATATTATCCAACATGGAGCAAATACTAGTAACTTTTCATTTGGCGATAGATACGATGACATAGTAAAATGTGACTTGCAGTAAGTCCTGGCACTTACAACTATCACAGTATCCCCACGTCATGTAGTCAAAATTCAGTCACTTGGCAACCAAGTGTATTTGTGATGGCTGCAGTGTCCTGGAGTCACATGACTGCTGTTTATAAACTCACCGCTCCACGGCTTCTGGTGAGCAAAGTCAATGGGGGAAGCCAGATTCGCTTAACAACGGTGTGATTCACTTAATAACTGCAGTGATTTTAAGAAGAGACTGGATTGCCATTTGCCTGAAATATTATAGGGACTAGAAGACTTCCAAATCCCTTCCAACTCTGTTATTCTGATTTGCTCAACAACTGAAAGGTCAAAAAAGTGGGTGTGATTCATTTAACAACAGCAATGGAAAGTCTGGTCCTAACTATGTTCGTAAGTCGAGGACTACCTATCCTGTGACTGTCTAACCAGGAGTTACTGATATTTCCTTATACTCTAATACCATGTTTCCCCAAAAATAACACCGGGTCTTATTTATTTATTTTTTGCCTCCAAAAGAGGCGCCAGGTCTTATTTCCGGGGTAGGCCTTACCTCAACTCTGGCACCGACAGCCCCACCCAGCCAGTCCACTTCTTCTGGGGCCGAAGTTCTGCAGCTGCATTCGGGCCTGCATTTTGCAGTCAGGTCTTTCCAGAAGGCCTAAGCAGCCGAGTACTGAGCTATGGGTTCAATCCATAGCTTGGTGCTCAGTTGCTGAGGTCTTGCAGAACTGAGCTATGGATTGAATCCATAGCTCGGTTCTTGGCTGCAGCGGCCTTCCGGAAATGCCTGTGACTGAGAAATGCAGGCCTGGCTGCAGAAGAGGCCTCAGAAGAAGAAGTGGGCCGGCGAGGAGAGGCCTGGCTGCAAGGTGAGCGGGTGTGGGGCGGGTGGGGCAGCTCCACACCCCCACCCTAGCTTGATTTTTAGGTGTGTACCTCGCCCCAAAATTAGGGCTTATTTTGGGGATAGGTCTTATATTAGGCCCACCCCCAAAAATGAAGCTAAGGCTTATTGCTGGTGTAGGCCTTACTTTCAGGGAAACACGGTAGCTAGATCTTTGAGAGGACATTTTCCTCTTTAGCACCAATCTCCAGAAACACCTTTCAACAGAATTACACCTGCAGCCTGATTTATCTACCTTTTAAAAGACATTACATAGCAATAGCACTTAGACTTATATACCGCTTCACCGTGCTTTGCAGCCCTCTCTAGGTTTACCGAGTTAGCCTATTGCCCCCAGCAATCTGGGTCCTCATTTTACAGACCTGGGAAGGAGAGAAGGCTGAGTCAACCTCGAGCTCCATCAGGATTGAACTCCTGGCTGTGGGCAGAGTTAGCCTGCAATACTGCATTCTAACCACAGCACCACCACAGCTCATAAATCATTTGTCATGGTATTTTGTGACACTGGTTTCTGTATGAACTTATGAATAGTTTTCACTAGATCTAGGTGTTGGAGCATTCACCACTTCTGGAGGCAGGTTGTTCCACTGGTTAATTGTCCTAACTGTCAGGAAGTTTCTCCTTAGTTCTAGGTTGCTTCTCTCCTTGGTTAGTTTCCATCCATTGCTTCTTGTCCTGCCTTCAGGCGCTTTGGAGAATAGCTTGACTCCCTCTTCTTTATGGCAGCCCCTGAGATATTGGAACACTGCTATCATGTCCCCCCTAGTCCTTTTCTTCGTTAAACTAGACATACCCAATTCCAGCAACCGTTCCTCATATGTTTTAGCCTCCAGTCCCCTAATCATCTTTGCTGCTCTTCTCTGCACTCTTTCCAGTCTCAACGTCTTTTTTACATCGTGGTGACCAAAACTGGATACAATATTCCAAGTGTGGCCTTACCAAGGCATTGTAAAGTGGTATTAATATTTCACGTGATCTTGATTCTATCCCTCTGTTAATGGAGCCCAGCACTGTGTTGGCTATTTTGGCAGCTGCAGCACACTGCTGGCTCATATTTAAGCGATTGTCCACTAGGACTCCGAGGTCCCTCTCACAGTTACTGCTATTGAGCAAGGTACCCCCTATACTATACCTGTACATTTGGTTTTTCTTGCCTAAATGTAGAACCTTACTTTTTTCACCACTGAATTTCATTTTGTTAGATAGTGTTCAAGTCTGTTGAGATCCTGTCACCAGCAGCGCATATCCCAGGAGTGAATTCTAAAAGTCATTATATTTCCTTTGGTCTGTCCCAATTCTTCCAGCTTCTCATTTCACTGGGTGACCTCAGATTGTAATATTTTTTGGAAAGAAGAAAATAGCTTCCCTTTTTCATTTGATTCCTACTATGCTTAATTTTGGGCGCTTAAATCGTGTCCCTTCTCGTCTGCCTTCTTTCCAGACTTAAAAGGTCCAAAGGTCACAACTTTTCCTCCTACGGAAAACTGTTTCAACCTCTGGATCATCTTCAGTTGGCCTCCCCTGAACCAAAGCTACACTTTCAACCCTTTGCGGTGCAGTGACCAGGAGGGCACACAATATTCCAGACGCAATCACAATTTACTTTTAGACCATACGGATCACATTTTGTAAATAGCGGGATTATTACTCCCTGAGAAACCGGGTCTGTAGAAAGTCGCAGCAAGAGATGGTTCTAACAAATGTCTGAAGAGACTTGAGGATTCGGAAAGCTACGCTTTTACGCAGAGACGTCTGTGCTTACTTCAGAACAGCTTCGGGTGTCAGCATGGTACAATCTATCTCAAAAATCTGCTCTTCTTGGATGAAGTGCTGCCTCCAGGCCTGAACTATGTTGTTCTTCAAAGCACAACCCACAGGACCAAAGTCATACAGGCCGCTCACTCCTGCAAGAAACAAAGCAGGCAGACACAAATCCACAAATCCTGTTAACAACATCTTCTGTTCAATCTGACAAGGGAGGGAGGGAGGAAGGAAGGAAGGAAGGAGAGAGAGGGAGGGAGGGCAGGAGAGAGAGAGAGAGAGAGAGCGAGAGAGAGAGAGAGAGAGAGAGAGGAGAAAGAAAGAAGAAAGAGAGAAGAAAGAAAAAAGAAAAGAAGAAAGAAAGAAAGAAAGAGACAAGGAAAGAAAGAAAGAAAGAAAGAAAGAAAGAAAGAAAGAAAGAAAGAAAGAAAGAAAGAAAGAAAGAAAGAAAGAGTGAAGAGGGAGGGAGGAACGAAGGAAGGAAAAAGAGAAGAGGAAGAAGAGGAAGAGGGGAATGAGGCAAGGGGGAGGACTAGATAGGAGGGAGAAGACAAGGAAGGGAAGAAGGAAGGACAAGAGGAAAGAGACAGAAGGAAGAGGAGGGAATAGGAAGAAGGGAAGGAGGCAGAGAAGGAGGAGATGGCAGGGTGAAGACAAGGCAGGTGGAAGGAAGGAAGGAAGGAAGGAAAGGAGGGAGGGAGGGAGGGAGGAAGGAAGGAAAAGGAAGGAAGGAAGGAAGGAAGGAAGGAGGAGGAAGGAAGAAGGAGGAAGGAAGGAAGGAAGGAAGGAAGGAAGGAAGGAAGGAAGGAAGGAAGGAAGGAAGGAAGGAAGGAAACCACTTTTGGAATCCTAGGGAGTAAAATCAGGTTGTCAGAATATAAAACTTGCATCTAGCCTTTACACAGAGAGCTCTGTGCTTACTTCAAGCCACAGGTCACAGAGAACTGAGCTTCATTTATTGTTCCTATGAAATTATAATGCTGCAGGTTGATATTATCTCCATCATTCTGTAGGTGGGGGAGAAGAAAACCATTCTGTCCCTACATGCTTCTACCTCTCTTCGTGAAGAATGAAGTCACTCTTTCTCTACCACTCTTTCAGATGAGTCCAGCAGTCCACCTTGATGCAGGGGTTCCCAACCAGGGGTGCTCACATATCCCTGGGGGTGCGAGACGATATTCCAGGGGGTGCAAAAACTTGGGTTTTCAAAATTATAGTGTATATGCATAATTTGTTGCCGTTACTTTTGTAAGGGGTGCGAGAATATATCAGAAGTGTTCTAGAGGTGCGGGGTATAGAAAAGGTTGGGAACCACTGCTTTAATGCCTGGTTTCATTATTTCAATGTTATTTTTTCCCTTTGTTTATTCATTAAACAAATTTATACAGCTGCCCAACTCACGCACAGTGACTTAGGGCAGCGTCAAACATTAAAATAAGTGACTTAAAACATTAAAAAAGAATTTTGCCTTGCTTTGAGCTGGACTGAGAACGTTAGGATATCCACTGCCAATTAAATATCCTTCGTTTATATACATATTAAATATATATATTTTTAATAAATGACATGTATGTAATAAAACTGATGGCTAATTACAAGGAAGAATGCCATGCTATGGAGAGGTACAGTACCTCCATAAATAGAAAAGGCTTGGTCGTAGAAAAATCTTCGTTTCAAAGTATCTTCCATTTTAAGCCTGTCCACAATGTCGTCCTTAGGCTGCAGAGCCAGCTCCTAAAAAATAAAACACAACAGAAGCGTGCGCAGCCATGATGTTCAATTATACACTGCGTGATCAAAATTCAGACGCTTGGCCATTGGTTCATATTTATGATGGTGGCAGCGTCCCGGGATCCCCTTTTGCGACCTTCTGACAAGCAAAATCAAAGGGGAAGCCACATTCACTTAACAACCGCGTGGCTAACTTCACGACTGCAATGATTTACTTTACAAGTGTGGTAGGAAAGGTCGTAAAATGGGGCAAAATTGAGTTAACAAGTGCCTTGCTTAGGCATAGAAATTTTGGCCTCAATTGTGGGTCGTAAATAGAGGACCTGTATTTTCAGAAAAGAAGCATAGGGGAGCCGATTTCCAAACAAGTACAAATGGACAGAATACCAGCCAAAATATTGTCTGATCAAGCTAGAAAGCAAGGACCAGTGGCTGCTGCAATGCCAAATTATAAGGTTGAGCCCAAGGGCCAGATGAAGGTCGGAAAGTTTAGTTTCTGCTGTAATTAACTTCAACTCGTCCTTGCATCTGCTACTCTGAAAAACTGGATATTAGTTTTTATATGCAGTCATCAGCACTTGCCAATCTCAACTCAAAAATATAAGAGGTCTGTTGCTACCATCATGATTAAAATGAATATAGTGTAACTGTATTTCATTAAAAATGAGGATTTATTTTTTGTGTTTGTTGGGGGAACTGAGGAGAAGTGTAGAATCTTGCTGCATATTTTATCCTGCAGATACGAAACTCTGAATTAAGATTTTATGGGTGAAATAAGCCATTTACTCTGGATTAAAAAAAGAAAAGAAAAGAAACAGGGATGGGAAGTTTGATTCCAAGACTCACTCACCTTGGCTTCTAGGAGTCTCTTCCGAGCTTTGAGTTCAGCCACAGCTTTGTCTACATCCATCTGAGGAGACTTCTCATCCTTCAACTTTCGAACAAGCTCTCCCTAGGGAAAAAACAACCGTTCAGAGGTGAATTTTAGGCCAGGGAACCTTAGAGCTCATCTCTTGAGGGCATCAAGTCCAACCTCCTGCTCAGGACAGAAATCTAAATTCAAGGATCTGTGAACGATGGCTCGGCTGAAACACTAGAACAATCCTATAAACTTGGTGTGGGGGAGAAACTGCACAGAGACAGGGAAAAAAAAGGAAAACTAAATAGGGCAAGACATGCAGCAAGTAAATTTAATAATTTTTTTCCCCCACTTTCTGAAAGAGGTGAAATAGAGTAAAGAGCAAATTATGAAGGTAATTTCATTTTACAAACCAAACACCAGACCTTGCCTTGAACTTCAGGACACTCACAGGATGCTGAAAGCATCACGTTTCCTCTTGGGAGACACAGGTAGTCCTCGACTTACAACAGTTCATTTAGTGACCGTTCAAAGTTACAAAGGCACTGAAAAATGTGACTTATGACTGTTTTTCACAGTTACAACCTTTGCCGCATCCCCATGATCATGTGATCAAAATTTGGATGCTTGGAAACTGGTTCATATTTATGACGGTCGCTGTGTCCCCGACCTTCTGATAAGCAAAGTCAATGGGGAAACCAGACTTACTTAACAACCAGGTTACTAACTTATCGACAGCTGTGATTCACTTAACAACTGTGGTAAGAAAGGTCGTACAATGGAGCAAAACTCACTTAAAGTATCTCGCATAACAACAGAAATTTTGGGCGTAGGTCAAGGACTATTTGTACTGAGTGAAAGAAAAAAAAGAGATTCTCTCCTTTTTACTCTCTCCTTTTTAAAACATCTATACCCATATTTCAGCATAAGAACCCATACTCTACGGATACACAAATAATAATAATAATAATAACTGCTTCCATCCTGCAACGATATCAAACATCCACATTTGCCTATCCCAGGTCCTTGGTAAGGACTCAATAGGTAGACAAAAATGCCAAATCCAGTCTGAACATTTGGCTGACTGTGCGATGATTAATAATAATAATAATAATAATAATAATAACAACAACAACAACAACAATAATAATAATATGGAAGGGACCTTGGAGGTCATCTAGTCTAATAATAACAACAATAATAATATGGAAGGGACCTTGGAGGTCATCTAGTCTAACCCCCTGCAAAATGATGCACATTTTGTCACTGGGCTGTTGCACAACAGAATCCAAACCGGATCTGTGATAATTCAGAGTGGCCCATGTGTGAAGTGTTTAAGCAGGACTGGGAAAATCCTCTCTTCAACGATGATACTGCAGGAAAAGAGTTCAAATTGGTGGCCTGAACCAATAAAAAGCCTGCAGACTATGTGTTGGACTACAACTCCCATCAGTCATCGACAATATTCCAACCCAACCTTGGGCAGAACAGGCTAGGAAAAGCTGCTTATTGTTAACTTCCTGTTTAAAAGTCTTATCAGCCTTAATGTCTCTTTTTTTTTTGGACAGCTTGATATCTATCTTCATCTGCCAATTTTTCTCTTATGTAAAGAACTGCGGCCATACAGATAGTCCTCGACTTACAACTATTCATTTAATGACTGTTCGAAGTTACAATGGCAGCGACGGTCTTCACACATACAACTGTGAAAGCATATCCCCAGTCCTGTCATCAAAATTCAGGTGCTTGGCAACTGGCCTGTATTTACAATGGCTGCAGGCATTTTTGGATCACGGGATCACCATATGTGACTTTCCCAGCTGGCTTCTGGGAAGGCAAATCAACAGGGGAAGCCAGATTTGCTTAACAACCACATGATTCATTTAACGATCATGGCAAAAATGTTTCTAAACTTGAGCATGACTCACTTAACAACCACCTTGCTTAGCAATGAAAATTCTGTTTCCATTTGTACTCATGCCTGTACTGCATTCATTTAAAAAAAACAAAAAAACTTTTACACCACCCAGTTCTGGTTCCCCAAGCAGAGATGAGCAGGATAGGTAAAAAAGTGAAGAAGAAAAAAATCAAATTTCAGTTGAAAGCTATGGATAAAAGCACAACTGAAGGTGGACAAGAAATCGATTATTTTACAAAACTAGAAAGAGGAGGAGGAGGAGGCAGGTTTGGAAAAAAATGCAGGAAAGAGCAATTAAGATAATTAAATAAAAGCCTGGAGACTAAAACATATGAAGAAGGGTTGCAAGAACTGGGTATGGCTAGTCTAGAAAAAAGAAGGACCAGGGATGACATGATAGCAGTCTTCCAGTATCTCAGGGGCTGCCACAAAGAAGAGGGAGTCAAGCTATTCTCCAAAGCGCCTGAAGGCAGGACAAGAAGAAATGGATGGAAACTAATCAAGCAGAGAAGCAACCTAGAACTGAGGAGAAATTTCCTGACAGTGAGAACAATTAACAACAGGTAATCCTCAACGTACGACCACAAACCTATATGGCTAAGTGAGACATAAGTTAAATGAGTTTTGCCCCATTTTATGACCCTTGTTGCCACAGTTGTTAAGTGAATCGTTACAGTTGTTAACTTAGTAACATGGCTGCTAAGTGAATCTGGCTTCCCCATTGATTTTGCTTGTCAGAAGGTCGCAAAAGATGATCACATGACCCCAGGACACTGCGACCATCATAAACATGAATCAGTTGCCAAGTGTCTGAATTTTGATCACGTGACCATGGGGATGCCTCAGTGGTCGTAAGCGTGAAAAACGGTCGTAAGTCACTTTTTTCAGTGATGTACATTTGAGCGATCACTAAACGAACTGTTGTAAGCTGAGGACTACTTGTAGTGGAACAGCTTGCCTGCAGAAGTTGTGGATGTTTCATCACTGGAGCTTTTTAAGAAGAGACTAGACAGCCACTTGTCTGTATTGGTATAGGGCAGGGGTCTTCAAACTTGGCCCTTTTATGACTCGTGGACTTCAACTCCCAGAATTCTTCAGCCAGACACGCTGACTGAGGAATTCTGGGAGTTGAAGTCCACGAGTCATAAAAGGGCCAAGTTTGAAGACCCCTGGTATAGGGTCTCCTGCTTGAGCAGGGGGCTGGACTAAAGATCCCTTCCGACTCTATTCTGATTGATGACGAGGATGATGTTATCCATTCAGTTATGTCAGATTCTTGGCAGTTCCATGGGCTGGGTCTCTCCACAGGAGGGCAACTCCAAATACGACAAAATCACACACCTAACAACGCAAGCGGGAAAGGAAGAAGAAGCCTGCCAGTTCTCAAGACCTGCCTCTATTTTTTAAAAGAAAGCTGCAGTTGCAGGCAAACGTGGCAGGAGGGTGGGAACTGAGATTTAAAAAAAAAGAAGAACATTCAGACAGTGTCGGCTGAAGGAAAAGGGAGGACAAGGATTGCTATTGCAGGAATCAACACTGTAGATCTTGCAGTGCTCTTAGTTAAGAGTGAAAGCGAAATAGAAAGGAAATCCCGGGTAAAGCGTATCCCTTTTGAAGGGATATAAGATACTAAGATCTCTTCAAGCAAGAGTGAGAGGAGAACTGGGGGTGAGGAGTGGAGGGGGGATCACCAGGCACCCCTTCTTCCGGCCCCACGTACTGATGTGGCAAATTTTAGGGCAGCTCTGTCCTATATATGTAAAAGAAGCAACAGGATCCGCCCTTTAAACACAGTCCCTTATTGCATCAGGCACCACTGCAGCAGGAAAACATTAAGCCATCCCAGCCACGCTGATCTCTGATCAAGGAGATCTCCTGGGTGGGAATCAAAAGAGCTCTACTTCCTGTCTCTCTGAAACAAGAAGGCTGACTTTACAGCAGTGTTTTCTCAACCTTGGCAACTTTTAAAATGCAGGGACTTCAACTCCCAGAATTTCCCAGCCAGCAGGGGGAATCCTGGGAGTTGAAGTCCACCCATCTTAAAGTTGCCACGGTCGAGAAACCCTGCTTTAGAACAAAGGCTGAAAACTTCACTATAAGCATCCTCTTCATTTGGCAGGTCAAAAAATGCCCCTTTTGACAATGTTACATCACATTGTGATTCTTCCAATTCCATCCTGGATCAAGCTGAATTTTTAAATTTTTCCCTTAACTCAGCGGGGAAAAATGCAGGAGTATTTCCATGAAGAAGCCACTGCTCATTCTTCCTAGCTACTTCCAAGCTCTGAACCCTTCGCTTTTTTACTTCAACCACTTTTGGTAGTTCAATCAGTTTTGGGAGGTGCAGGATGATTCAGAAAAAGACAAAACTTACTCCAATTAAGATGCTACCAATCCTGTTCCCTAAAAGACATTTTGACGCATTTTTTTTTCTCTGTGACTTGCTAAGCAAAAAATAAGAGGCACACGGGGGAATTCTACAGGAACAGAACTATCCGCTTAATTAAGTGTAAATCTTGAATAAACAGATCTACAGTCTATAGTCCTCAACTTATGACAGTTCAAACTTACAACAACCTCAGAAAAAGTGACTTATGACCCATCCTCAAAGTTATGACCGTCACACCACCCCCTACAGTCATGTGATTGCAATTCTGGCACTTGGCAACTCATTTACATTTATGTGGTTACTGATTACAATTTGCGACCTTCCCAATCTGACAAGCAAAATCGGTTGGGAAAGCCGTATTCACTTAATGACTGTGTGATCTATTTAACAACCATGCAAAAATGGTTGTTAAAAGAAATCAGGTCAAGTGACATGATGACTCGCTTAATAGCCACATCTGACTGAAATTCCATTCCCAATTAAAGTCATAAAACAAGGACTACCTCTATAGAACACTCTGCTTAGCTGTCAGGTTTGACAGCTGTGTCAAATAAACACAGGCCTTTTAAGAGTGACAATTACCACTTGAGAGGCTGGATAAGACATAAAAAGCAGATCCAAGGAAAGGAAAGGAAATTTCATCCTAACAACTGCAAGGGCCTTTTCTCTCCCCAAGAAAACAAAAGGCTACGTCAGTGCAATGAAACGTGTGCGCCCCAAAACTTCAAGACACCTACAATTCTGGTGGCACATTTTTGAGGTCAAACTTACAAACTGAAGAAAGGTCGCAGGGAGATCAGTTACTGAGAAGACACAAGCACATTACCCACAATATCTTCCAGTGCAAGAAGCCAAATCAGATTATACCCATGAGCACCAGAAAGGAGCGTTTCATTGGGACAAGAACATCCCAGATCAACCCTTTCAATAAAAGCCACTGGATTTGCTCTTCGGAAGTGGCACTAAGTGACCCAGATCAATCACTGGGGAGGTGAGATGACCTCAAAAGACAGATAAGGCATGTCACCTCAAGATAACAGACCTCAATGGTTCAAGGAAGCGCAAGCAAATGGGGAAGAAAAAACAGTGATAAGAAAGATTTACTCCCGGGACATCAGGGAAGATTAATGGGGTGGGGGGGACATTACCTCAAAGTACCTTGAGGCCAACCTGAATTAATAAAGTGGTAATTATTTAACTGGGGGGGGGGTCCCTAAAAGCATTAAGAACCAGCATCTAAATAAAGCCCCCCCCCATCATAAAAATTTGGAGGGTTTTTTGGCAAGGATAAAACATCCAGGAGGTCCTTTGATTCAGAATCTATTTCTCCCAAAACTCATCCTTAGCATACCTCCCTTAGCATACGGACACATGCCGGACTTCAACTCCCATGTCCCCCAGCCAGCACAGATGGGAGTTGTAGCGGAAGGAGCCCCTTTACCTAAAGAAAAGGGGCTAAATTAGCTTTTCCTCTCCTGGAACCACTGGGGGGGGGAGGGGTTGGACTACACCCCCCATCATCCCCTGCCCTCCGATTCGTGAGTTTTGCGGTCCAAGATGTTTGAGGAGGGGGGGGAAAGAGGCGGGGGGAGTCCTATAGATCAGGAAAGGCCGATCTCCGCCTTCCCACCCCAAGATCGGCTGGGACCCCCGAGCCCATCCTCCACAGATGGGATACGTAGTCGAGCCATCGGCGGAATGGCCCGCCAGGCGGCCCTCACCTGCAGCCGCACCGCCTGCCTGAGCGGCGCCAGGAGCGCTTCGGCGGCGGATCCGTCCATGCTGGCGCCGAGGCCGGGGTCCGGCGGGGTCGGGCGGCGAGGCCGGGCGCTGACGGAGGAGGGGTGGGCCGCGTGGAGCGAGGCGCGGGGCAGGAGGGCGGCGAGGAGGCGGGCGCTGCTGCTGCTGCTGCTGCTGCTGAGGCGGCCGATCACGACGCAGAAGCGCCACGGCATGGAGCGGCGCGGCCGAGGGCGGGCGGGCGGGCAGGCCGAGGGGGAGGCGCGGCCTTCCGCATGATGAAATCGCAGGCGGCGGCGCCGCCTCGCCAGCTCCGCCTCGGCCGGCGCAGGGGGCGGCGCCACGCATGCGCGGCGCTCCCGGGCCGGGGCGGTTGCTGGGCGACGGCCCGCGTGCGCCCTCGGCCTGCCCGGCGCGCGCTCCAGCCGCAGGAGAGGAGGCGGAGCGCGCGCGCCAGAGAGAGAAAAAGAGAGAGAGAAAACGAGAGTGAGCAAACCCCGCCCCTCCTCCTGCCCCCGCCCGCAGAGAAATACAGGTAGTCCTCGACTTACGACCACAAGGGAAGCCCCGAATTTCCGTTGTTAAGTGAGACATTTGCGAAGTGAGTTTGGCCTCATTTTACTGACCTTTCTTGCCTCAGTAACCTCGTTGTTTAACCGAATCTGGCTTCCCCATTGACTTTGCTTTGTCAAAATTTCGCAAAAGAAATATATGATCCCATGACGGAGGGGGGGGGAGAGAAGGGGGGAACGACACAGCAATTGCCATAAAAAAAAAAAAGCCTCAGTTGCCAAGGATCTGAGTTTTGATCCTGTGACCGTGGGGGATGCTGCAACGGTCATAAGTGTGGAAATCGGCCGTGCGTCCCTTTTTTTCAGGGCCACTGCAACTTTGAATGATCCCTAAATGAACTGTTGCAAGTCAAGGACTTTACCTGTAGAGGTTGGCAAAGCTTTTTGAATTCTTACGAGAATCAGCCACTAGGGGGCGATCACCCACCATCCTTGAATGTCCAGCTGGGAAGGGTTCTTGAAGGTCATCTAGCCCAGCATTTCCCATTGGGGGGAGGGGGGAAGAGGGGATGGTTTTGTGTGAAGGGCAGGTGTGTGCACATGCAGCTTCATTGTGGGGCTGTGAGTGCTGCAGCCCAGTTGCAAATAGGCCATGGTCCGGTAATGGGCCACAGCCCCATAGGTTGGGGACCCCTGATCAATTCCCAACACCCTTCCACCCCAGTCCAGGGCAGGCATCCACCCCTGCAGCATTATTTATTGATTTATTTCACGACTAATGGCTGATCAACTCAAACAAGTGAGGGAAAGTAAGGAAGGGAGAGAGAGAGAGAGAAAGGGAGGAAGGAAGGGAAAGGGAAGAGGGAGGGGAAAAGGGAGATGGTGGAAGGGAAGGAAGGAAGGAAGGAAGGAAGGAAGGAAGGAAGGAGAAGGCAAAGAGAAAGAAGAAGAGGGAGAAGGGGAATTGGAGATGGGAAGGAAAAGTTTTATGCATTTCCTATTATTTTTTCTAAGAATAACAAGGTGTGCACATACAAGCTGAAAAAGAAAGGAAGAGAGAGAGAGAGAGAGAGAGAGAGAGAAAGGAAGAAAGAGAAAGAAAGAAAGAAAGAAAAAGGAAGGAAGGAAGGAAGGAAGGAAGGAAGGAAGGAAGGAAGGAAGGAAGGAAGGAAGGAATCCCCAAAGGTGCTTTTTTACAAGGCAACTGGACTTCCTTGTTTTTTCTTTGAAGACCTGGATGGCTGAGAATCTCCCTAGACACGAAGGAAGGAATTATAGTTCTCATTTAGGGGGAGCCCTTCTTGGATTGTTTCTTGCAAAAAAGAAAGCATCTTCCACAATTTTATACCCCCCCCTTTTTTTTTTCCCATATTGTTTCTCTCTTTGAAAACCACTCTTTTCCTGGGGAGATTATGCAACTGCAGGTGTGAAGCAGACCGTTGTGGCCACAAGATGGCAGCCATCCTCCTTCGGTTGGCTCCACTTCTTCCCCCTTAGCAAAGCCTCTCTTGACAGTTTCTTCTCTCTGCTGTTTTCTCCCCCAACTGTGATTCTGTTCCCCAAGTCCCCTCTCCCTCCCTCTCCCTGTCCCTCTCCCTTTCTCCCTCTCTCCCTCCCTCTTCCTTTCTTCCTCTTCCCCTCTCCCTCTCCTTCCTCTCTCCCTGTCCCCCTCCCTTTCTCCCTCCCCTTCCCTTCTCCCCTCCCTCTCCCTTCCCTTCTCCCCTCTGCCCATTCCCCTGCCCCGCTCTCTCCCTGTCCCCCTCTCCCTTTCCTTTCCGCTCTCCCTCCGTCCTCTCCCCCTCCCTTTCCCTTCCCTCCCTCTCCATCTCCATCTCTCCCTCCTTCTCCCCCTCCCTTTTCCCCTCCCGACTCTCCCCATCTCTCCCTCTCCCTTTCTCACTCTCTCCCTCCCTCTTCAGCGTTTCTCTTCCTCTTTTCTCCCCTCGCCCTCTCTCTGATCCCCCCGCCCTTCTCCCTCCCCTCTCTCCCTCTACCCTCCCCATTGCCCCTTTCCCTCTCTCCTTGTCTCTCTCTCTACCCCTCCCGTCCTTCTCCCCCTGCCCGTCCTTTCCCTCTCTCTCCTTCTCCTCCCCTCTCGTTCCCATCTTTTTCCCCTCCCCTCTCCCCTCTCTCTTTCCCCTGTCCTCTCTCCGTCCCCCCCTTTCCCCTCTCTCCCTTCCATCTCCCCCTCCCCTTTTTGTCCCTTTCCCTCTCTCTCCCCTCTCCTCTCGCCCCTCCCCCCCTCTCCCTTTCCCCTCCCCCTCTCTCTCTCCTTTTCCCCTCCCCTTTCCCCCTCCGCCTCTTCCTCTCATCCCGCTTCCTTTCTCTCCCTCCCCCTCCCTCCCCTTTCGCCCTACACCACCACACATATATAGATATTTTGTTTTTTTTTTTTTTTTGTTGGGGGGGGGGGGGGGTTTTTGGGGTTTGTGTGGTTTGTGTGTGTGTGTGTATACACACACACACACACACACACATATCTCACAGTTGAATCAACTTTCTAAAAATAAGATGATGACTCTTTTTGAATATCAGCCACCAGCTCTTTGGAAGGACAGAATGGCTTGCAGTAATGAATGAGTCCTCTGGCACATTAATTTCACCTTGCATAATTCATTGTGCCGGTGCTGCACATTATAAGGGCTGCTATAAGTGATGAAGAAGGATAGAAAGCCGTGAAAGGTCTAAAAATCTGGGGAAGAATTCGCACTGGTTACCCTACTAGGAACTGGAAAAGACTGGTAGTTGCAAATTCAATTTCAGGTCCCAGAATTTGGGAGCGAAGTGCCTGCCATCTTCTAGGTGTAATAAACCTACTAAAAATAAAATAAATAAATAGCAAAAATGTCTTTACAGGAGATCCTCGAAGAAAGGTGCAAAACTCACTTTAACAAATGAGCAACAGAAATTTGGGGCTTAATTGTTGTCGTAAGCCGAGGAACACTTGCAGTTAAGGACTTGGAATGATCAGAGTTACGTCTTAATTCTGATTTAAAGCCAACATCTTTTGTATGTGTCCTTTTGAGAAACATCTTTCCATTTCAGAAGCTGGCTTCTCTGCTTCTATAAGAGAGGTGAGTTATTCGCAGCTCTCAAGATAGGAAGTTTTAAAGCTGTATGTTTTGGATTGGAAAAACTGAGTGTCCTTCTCATAAAGAGATGTTTGCCAGTTATGACTTTCTACAGGAATAGAAAGGAACAGCCCAGATGACATTTTAAGAACTCAAAAATGAAACCACTCAAAAATATTGCCAGGAAATTGCCTGGCATCTGATTTGAAGACACCCATGCAAGTGCATGTATGTTCTGTTCTATATAATTTATACAGAAATAAACATTTATGTCTTGATAATGCAAGCTCAAATATTTTTTTACAGGCAAAGGTGTGCAATGAGACATATGTTTTAGCAATGTTTCTCCGCCTGGGCAACTTTAAGAGGTGTGGACTTCTACCCCCAGAACACAGGTAGTCCTCGACTTACGACCACAATTCCTGTTGCTAAGTGAGACATTCGTTAAGTGAGTTCTGCTCCATCATGCGACCTTTCTTGTTAAGTGAACCACTGCAGCTCTTAAGTTAGTAACATGGTTGTTATGTGAATCTGGCTTCCCCACTGACTTTGCTTAGCAGAAAGTCGCAAAAGGGTCCGGGACATTGCAACCGTCATAAGTACGAGTCAGTTGCCCAGCGTCTGAATTTTGATCATGTGACCGTGGAGATGCTGCAATGATTGTAAGTGTGACCAATGGTCATAAGTCACTTTTTTCAGTGTGGTTGTAACTTCGAACGGACACTAAATGAACTGTTGTAAGTCAAGGACTACCTGTACTAGCCAGACCCTGCATAGGAGAGTGACAGAATTAATTTTGCATGCTGACAATCCCATGCTCAAATCCACAATTTCCCACTGGAGAAATTCCAGCCTGCTAAATTGCTAACTGTTCTGTTAGTCATTGATGATAGCAATGCACTCTGAACTATTCCTGGTTTCTCAGAATAAATTTTTATTTGCTTTCTGTTAGACTACTAGCCCATGGTGCCTCAGCCGTGGCAAACTTAGGATATATATGGACCAACTCCCAGAATTCCTCAGCCAGTCGCACTTTCTGAGGAATTCTGGGAGTTGAAGTCCATACTTCTTAAACTACCAAGGCTGAAAAACACTAGAATAAGGGGGGGAGAAACAAATCAGAGCTCGGATCCTGCAAAATTATAATCTATGTGCTGTATCATCCAGGGCTGAGATGTTCAGATTCAATTCCGTGAGACAGTTGTTAAGTGAATTTTGCCCTGTTTTACACCCTTTCTTGCCACAGTTGTTAAATGAATTACTGCAGTTGTAAATTTAGTAACACGGTTGTAAAGTGAATCTGGTTTCCTCCATTGACTCTGCTTGTCAGAGGGTTGCAAAAGGGGATCACAAGACCCCGGGACACTGTGACCGTCATAAATACGAGGCAGTTGCCAAGTGTCTGGATTTTGATCACATGACCGTGGGGATGCTGCAATGGTTGTGTGAAAAACGGCCATAAGTCGCTTTTTTCGGTGCGTTGTATGGTCACTAAACAAACTGTTGTAAGTCAAGGACTTACCATCTTGCCATTTTAGCTGATTCTGAGAAAGCAAATCATCCTTTTTTAATCTGTTGTGCAAAATGATCCTTGCTCATTTTCTCTGTATGATAAAACCACCCTACTTTTATATTGAATCCTTATTTACCAACTACTTAGCTTCTTTTTGTTATCAGCATCCTAACTTTTTAAAATCCTCCTTATTTATTTATTTTGTATTTATTTTGATGCCCCCCCCCCCCGCGGGGTCACATTCTGAATTCTCGCTTCCATGTGGGCAGAATCCTGTTCTTATAAAGACTTCTCACAGTCTTCTGGCAGTCCTTCATCCTGGCAGTCATTCGTGGTGACCAAAACTGCATCCGGTTTTGGTCACCACGATGTAAAAAAGAAATTGAGACTCTAGAAAGAGTGCAGAGAAGAGCAACAAAGATGATCAGGGGACTGGAGGCTGAAACATATGAAGAACGGTTGCAGGAATTGAGCATGTCTAGTTTAATGAAGAGAAGGACTTGGGGTGACATGATAGCAGTCTTCCAATATCTCAGGGGCTGCCCCAAAGAAGAGGGAGTCAAGCTATTCTCCAAAGCACCAGAGGGCAGAACAAGAAGCAACAGATTGAAACTCATCAAGGAGAGAAGCAACCTAGAACTGAGGAGAAACTTCCTGACAGTGAGAACAATTAACCAGTGGAACAACCTGCCTCCAGAAGCGGTGAATGCTCCAACACTGGAAGTTTTTAAGAAGAAACTGGACAGCCATTTGTCCGAAATGGTATAGGGTTTCCTGCCTGAGCAGGGGGTTGGACTAGATGACCTCCAAGGTCCCTTCCAACTTTGTTGTTGTTGTTGTTGTTGTTCCTTGCAACAGACCACATGCTGTCCATTAACCTTCCACCAGTCTTTGCCCATCTTAAAATGTCTCCCTCTATTTTCCATTCCTAGTAAACGTTTCACCCCCGAAGGCCTGGGAATCGGCATCTCACACCCTCTAATTTATCCTGTCTGGTAAACATTTCACCAAACAACGCAAATTCTTCCCCTTGCCCTAGTTTGTTGTCATTTCTGCCTAATTTGCAACCCTGTGCTCCATTTTGCTGTCAAATGCTATAGCTTTGCTTTGATGCGTTAATGCCCAGATCTCTACTTCATGACTGACTCATGCAATTGTTCGGATTCTTAGGCAGCTGCACAGCATCAGCCACATAAAAAAGGATCCCTGAATTCATCTCCCCGCTAACCTCGCCACCTCTTTGCCAAGGCATTAAAAACATGGCTTTGCTATCGGACAGAGGGCCCTGATAGTTCAGCGAAGAATTTTAGGTACCAAAATAACAAGTACAAAATTTCTGTTGTTAAGCGAGACATTTCTTAAGTGAGTTTTGTCCCATGTAACGGCCTTTCTTGCCTCAGTTGTTAAGTGAGTCACTGCGGTTGATAAGTTAGTAACCCGGAATCTAGGCTTCCCCACTGACTTTGCTTATCAGGAGGTCACAAAAGGGGATCACATGACCTTGGGACAGAGCAACAGTCATAATCTGAAATTTGATCACATGATCATGGAGATGCTGCAAAGGACGCAACTGAGAAATGGTCACGAATCCCTTTTTTTCAGTGCTGTTGTAACTTTGAACGGTCACTAAACGAACTGTTGTAAGGACTACCTGTACAAAAAAAAAATAGGTGCAGCTTTTCCACAGAAGGGGCTTATCCATGGCAACTGTAAGATATGTGGACTTCAGTTCCCAGCATTCCACACTGTCCAGGGAATTCTGGGAGTTGAAGTCCACGCATTTTGAACCTGCCAAGGTTGAGAAATACTGTTCAAGAGTGTGGTTGTGATGCTGAGTGTACCCCTGGTCTTGTGTTCAGAATCTGATGACGCTGAGGACAAGATCTAGTACCTTATGGTTTCAGCCATCCTCATTTTCACTTAAAGTTACTTTAGGAATTTACAAGGTGCTTTTTGAACATTTCTTTAACGGCCATTCAAAATTATAGCAGCCCTGAAAAAAGTGACTTACATCTATTCCTGGAACTTATGAATGTCCACAGCATTCCCACGGTCGTGTGATCAAAATTTGGGCGCTTGGCCACTGGCATGTATTTATGACCGTTGCATCTTGGGATCACGTGACCACCATTTGCGACCTTCCCAGATTCTGACAAGCAAAATTAATGGGGAAAGGCAGATTTGGTTATCATCTGTGACAGAAAAGATTGTAAAATCAGGCACAATTCAGTTAACCTTGCTTAGCAATGGAAATTCTTGTCCTAATTGCAGTCATAAGTCGAGGATTTCCTGTACACAGATGTAGCTTTGGATGTTAATATATGAAATAAAATAACATCCTTCAGTGGTGACACTTCTGTATAGATAGAGGGACACAGCAATACGAAAACAGTTGCTAAGTGAGACAGTTGTTAATGAGTTTTGCCTCATTTTACAACCTTCCTCGCCACAGTTGTTAAGTGAATCACTGCAGATGTTAAGTTAGTAACCCGGTTGTTAAGTGAATCTGGCTTCCCCATTGATTTTGCTTCTCAGAAGGTCGCAAAAAGGGGATCACATGACCCTGGGACACTGCAATGGTCATAAATATGAGTCAGTTGCCAAGTGTCTGAGTTTTGATCATGGGACTATGGGGATGCTGCAACGGTCGTAAGTGTGAAAAACAGTCATATGTCGCTTTTTTCAGTGCCGTTGTAATCTTCAAGCAATCACTGCATGAATGGTTGTAAATTGAGGATTACCTGTATGAGGAATTTTGTGGTAAATTCATGTTCTCCCCAGATTTTCTTGTTGTAATGCCAGCCAGCCACACAGCTATGCCCACTACTAAAAGAAAAAATCAAAAATTCTCTTTCTTTTTTTAATTATTTAGCATATTTAAACTTTTGTGTGTGGGAGGGAAGGGAGAGAAAGTTCACTTCCTTAACACTCAAGAAGATTTTTTTTTTTTACAATTAGCTCCTTTTCTTGAATGGTTTCTCTCTCCCAGAAGGAATAAAACTTTTGATTACGCTGTTGATTGTGTTTCCTATCTGCAGAAAAAGTGCTAATTAGATTTCTTTTTCTTTTAGCCAGGGACATGTAGAGCATACATTATAGAACAAAAACTCTGTTTGCCTTCAAAGATTCTCTTTAATCTTGTTGAACATTGTCCCAGGAATAAAATGCTAAATCTATAGGGAAATTAATGTGTTTCTCGTTTTTATTCTATTCTCAGAATAAAGCTAACATCAACAATAACGGGGAACATCAATGGAAAGGCTGAACGAAAATCTCTGATTCTTCACTCCTACTTCTAAAGCTAGACTGGACAACAGGTTACATATAAAAGTGTTTAACGCGATTTTAAAAAAGGAAGTTAAATCAGGAATCCCTAATTTACTTATTGTCTCATTCATGCGAATGACAAATGAAAGCTGCTGATCGTCTAAACCAGGTCTGTTCAAACTTGGCCCTTTTATGACTTGTGGACTTCAACTCCCAGAATTCCTCAGCCAGCGTGCCTGGCTGAGGAATTCTGGGAGTTGAAATCCACAAGTCATAAAAGGGCCACGTTTGAAGACCCCTGGTCTAAACCTATCCTCAGCTAGAAGAATGAGGGAGATGAATTCCTTTGGCGGTAGATAGATAGATAGATAGATAGATAGATAGATAGATAGATAGATAGATAGATAGATAGATAGATAGATAGATAGATAGATAGATAGATAGATAGATAGATAGATAGATAGACAGACAGACAGACAGACAGACAGACAAATAAATACTAAGCACAAGTAGTCCTTGACTTACAACAGTTCACTTAGTGACCGTTCAAAGTTACAATAGCACTGAAAAAATTAGTATCTTATGACCATATTTCAAACTTACAACTGTTGCAGCATCTTCATGGTCACATGATCAAAATTCAGTGTCCTGGGGTCACATGATCCCCTTTTGCGACCTTCTGGCAAACAAAGTCAATGGGGGAAGCCTGATTCACTTAATAACTGTGTTACTAACTTATCAGCTGCAGTGATTCACTTAACAACTGTGGCAAGAAAGATCATAAAATGGGGCAAAACTCACTTAATAAATGTCTTGCTTAACAACAGAAATTCTGGGGTCAATTGTGGTCGTAAGTCGAGGACTTACCTGTACAATCCGGCTGTGAGGATTATAAGCAGCTTTACGGAATATTTTTAATTTTAAAAATATTTTATCTGAAAAAAATTGTTGAAGTTTGTGTAAAAGAAGAAAATATGTCTTGCTGGAATAAAAGTTTGACTGGTTCTCCTGTGTAGCTGAGCAGGTGCTGTTTATTTACAAGATTCATATTCAAGTATCTTAATGTATATAAGACCCCTTCTCCTATTTTCCCTACAATAATAAGCTTGTGAAGTGGGTTGGGATGAGACAGAAGGACTGGGCCAAAGTCACCCAGCCAGCTTTCATGCCTAAGGAGGGACTAGAACTCACCGTCTCCTGGTGATATGCTTCAGAGAAGACTACCTATTCATAGAAAAGTCCTGAAGATTTTTTGGCAAGATTTTGGATGTGGTCCACCCTCATCTTCTTCCTGAAGTAGAGCAACTGCACTCAAGTCACCCAACTACAGCAGAACTAAAACTCACAGTCTCCTGGTTTTTAAAAGTTGAATCGTGGCAACTGGACCAACTTTGTAAATCTGAGACCTTTCGTTGCTCATCCAAGCAATTTTATCAATCAGAGCAAAATTAGTTAGGCAGAGAGTCAGGGAGTCATTGAAAAATACCTATTCTTGCTGCAAAAACATCTCAGATTTGCAAAGTTTGGTCCAGTTGCCATAATTCAACCTTTAGACACCTTTGGCCTGGATGACTGAATCTTTATTGGCATAATCTCCCGGTTTCTAATCCATCTCCTTTAGCCACTACTCCACACTGCTTCTCTCTCAAAATTGCTGTTTTGTGAGAAGGTGTGCTAGGCAATCGATCCACCAGCAATCCATCTATGGGATGTTTAGGGGCAGGCTCTGTAAAAAAAAAAAAAATATATGAAAGATAGAAGAAGATAGAAAAAAAAGTGAGAAAAGAAAGAAAAAAATGGAATAATGGCTTCTTCCATCTTTTCAATCAAGTTATTGACATCTTCAATTTCCCTTCTTCCTTTTTAACTCTTTTAAATCCCTAAATCTTTAATTCAGTCTTTTCTTCTTTCAACGAAAATCCATATAAGGCTTCAATTTTTTCCCCAAAAAAAATACTTTATTTTTTCTTCCCTGGTCTTTGGCAGTTTTTTAGCTGATTCTGTGATATTTAATTCAGCTTCCCAATCTAGCCTTCAGCTGTGAGATTTCTAAGTGGTCTCCCTTCCCATTGATAACCAGTGGATCACCTGCTTCACTCTCCTAGATCAGTCAGTTCAGAGAAGAAAAGAATTTATCTACAGGTTGTCCTCAATTTACGACCACAACTGAACCCAAAATTTCCATTGCTAAATAAGACACTTCTTAAGTGACTTTCCCCCCATTTTATAACCTTTCTTGCCACAGTTGTTAAGTGAATCATTGCAGATGTTAATTTAGTAACTCAGTTGTCAAGTGAATCTGGTTTCCTGTTTGTCGGAAAGTTGCAAAAGATGATCGCACGATCCTGAGACACGCAACCGTCACAAACACAGGCCAGTTGCCAAGCTGCTGAATTTTGATCGCATGTCCATGGGGAGGCTGCAATGGTGGTCAGTGTAAAAAACGGTCATAAATCGCTTTTTTCAGTGCCATTATAACTTTGAGTGTTCACTAAATGACTAGTTGTAAGTGGGGGACAATCTGTATTCTTTTCAAAGAAGGTTTTAGGGATCACAGTGGATTTCGTCAGAGGTTGAATTGGCACAGTTGGGGATAAAGACGGTCAGCAGAAAGCAGAAGACAAAATATCTGTGAGGGGGAACAAGGTGGATGGGAACTGTTATGTCCTGGGACTGCTGAATGACTCAGCAGGCTCAGGAGGCTGCAGAAGGCCCGGGCAATCCACGTGGTTGCCCGGGACCAGACAGGCTGTCCCCAGCCTCGTGCGCATGCGCAAGGCGGGAGACTAGCCTTGCATTGATTGGTTGATGCTGTCCCTTGCAAGGGGCTATAAAAGGCCATGGCGCCATTTTGTCTTCTGTTCTGTTCGTGATCTCAATAAAGACTTGTGTTTGTTACTCCTGCCTCGCCTCGATGTCTCTTCGGCTGAAACAGAACAGGAACGAGTGCAGAATTTTGCCAAAACAACTCAAGTTCAAAGAGATAACCGTGGTTTAGGGTTTAGGGATGACTCAGAAAACCACTATCTGGTCCTCCTGCATAAATATTAGAAAGCCTAACTTCCAGAAAATAAAAATCCAAACCATTCCTGCAGACAGAGGAGAAAACTTAGACAAAATATTTAGAAAGTGATATCAAAAAATACACTCCTGCAGACTTAACTTTCAAGGATTTGTAAACGTCTCCTTAGGGGTGAACTGTGGTCATTGCTGGATTTTGGGGATGGGGGGGGGGAGTTTGTTTTTTTTAAACCAGCAGAATACGTGCAAAAATTTTGGATTTGATATTTGAGCAAAAAACAAGGCTGTAAAGTTAGTGGAACTGTTCATAGCTTCTATTAGTGATAATATATAATACATTCCCCCTTTTCACCTTACAGTTGGTTAGGGATAAATTGGATAAGGCTGATTTTAATGTCTGGGCCCTGTTTAAAGGTTTGATACTTGTTTTTAAAGTCCTGTTCCATATAGTAGTCCTCAATTTATAACCATTCTTTTAGAGACGGTTCAAAGTTAGGAGGATAAAAAGGAGACTTCATTCTCAAAATCTTTATTTCATCAATTGATTGATTATAATTGTTTTTGATTCCTAATACGGATAGCCCTCAATATACAAGAGTTCATGTAGTGACCGTTCAAAGTTACTATGGCATTGAAAAAAGTGATTTATGACCATTTTTCACACTTAAAACCGTTGCAGCATTCCATGGTCACGTGATCAAATTTCAGACGCTGGCAATTGAATCATATTTATATGACAGTTGCAGTGTTCCGAGGTCATGTGATCCCCTTTTGCGACCTTCCAATGAGCAAAGTCACTAGGGAAGCCATATTCACTTAACAACTGGATTACTAATTCACAGCAATGATTCGCTTAACAACTGTGGCACGAAAGGTTGTAAAATGAGGCAAAATTCACTTAACAACTCTTTCAGAAATTTTGGGCTCAGTTGCGGTCATAAGGCAAGGACTACCTGTAAGCGCGTGCATAGATATTCTCTCACGAGGTTTTTATTGCTGTCGGGAAAAGAGGAAGCAGGAGCATTATATATATTGCCAGGAGTTTTACAAATAAAAGTAAAAAAGAGTCTCTGCGGATTTTTACTCTGCTAGTTGTTGCCAATTTTAGGGGATGGTGCTCATCTCCATTTCAAGGCCATTGAGCCAGCGCTGTCTGAAGACATTTCTGCCGTCGTGTGGCCAGCATGATGTCATGGAGCGCTGTTACCTTCCCACCAAAGTGATACCTATTTATCTACTCGCATTTGCATGCTCTCAAACTGAGCTAGAGCAAGGACGGGAGCTCACCCCGTCGCATGGCGCTCAGATCTCAAACCTGGGCTGCTGGTCTTCTAGCCAATGCGCCCAGCGTCTTAACTGCCGAGCCACCATGCCACCCTCGTACAAATAAAAGTGGGATATAAATCTAATATATATTTCAATCACAATTGAAACCAGATTTTCCACTGCTGAAAGCAAGGCAAGTGTTAAATGTGTCACACCTGATTTTAAGACCCTTTTTGGCCATAGTATTTAGATGAATCGTTGCAGTTGTTAAGTGAAACAGACGGTCGTTAAGCAAATCCGGCTTCCCCCTTGACTTTGCTTGTCTGAATCTGGCTGGGAAAGCCGCAAATGGCAATCATATGACCCCGGGATGCTGTAGTTGTTATAAATATAAATACACCGTGGCTGCCAATTGCCCAAATTTTGATCATGTAACCTGGAGATCCTGTGATGGTTTGGGGACCGATCATAAACCACGTTTTTTCAGTGCTGTAAACCACGTTTTTTCAGTGCTGTTCAAACAGTTGCTAAAATGAATGATTGTAAGTCAAGAAGTATTAATAATTATAATAATTAAAACTAGACTCAGAAAGCAAAAAAACATTTAGTATGAGAGTAAGCTGAAATCTATCACCTTTGAATGACTCACAAATCCCTTCTCAAGATGAATTATTTGCAAATGGTATTACAAGGATTCAAAAACATAAACACGTACATTTCAACATAAAGTCCTTAAAAAGAGAGAAAAAAGTTAATTTCAGGCAGAGCAGAAACAGGTCAGACTTAAAACGCCATGGCAAAGAAATCTCTGTCTAAATTTGTTGAGCAATAAAGAGCCCAAATGTCACTGTCAGAAAACACGAATAAGCCATTAAAAATCCTGCAGCCAGAAATTCACAAGGGCGTCGTGATTTTTGATACATTAAATGGGACAGGAAATTTTTACTCAGACAAGCAACTGAAAAGAGAGAATGAGGCATTGTTTGAACACAGAAACTATACAGTCTCTCGGAGCAAAACAGTTGGAATTTGAATCCCGTTCTGAATGAATAATGGCTGGATTTGGTCAGTGGCCATGAAAATGCTTTGAGTGCAGGTTGCCATCGTGTCTTCTCTCATGTAAAATTATGAATATAAGAGTTGAAGACAATTAAATGAATTAATTCTTCAAGTTATTTCAAATCAACATCGGACACTGATGTTAATGGTTTCTGCTTCTCCTGAAGGTTTAGCAGCTTTCAAAGGGTCAGAGATGGGGGGGAAATGGCAGAACATACAGTTATAAACTAAACCGATAGTAGTAACTGTGAGAGGGATCTCACTGAGCCATCAGTGTGCTGCAGCTGCCAAAACAGCCAACACAGTGTTAGGCTGCATTAACAGAGGGATAGAATCAAGATCACGGGAAGTATTAATACCACTTTACAATGCCTTGGTAAGGCCACACTTGGAATACTGCATCCAGTTTTGGTCACCGCAATGTAAAAAAGATGTCAAGACTCTAGAAAGAGTACAGAGAAGAGCAACAAAGATGATTAAGGAACTGGAGTCTAAAATATACGAACAACAGTTGCAGGAATTGGGTATGTCTAGTTTAATGAAGAGAAGGACGAGGGGGGACATGATAGCAGTGTTCCAATATCTCAGGGGTTGCCACAAAGAAGAGGGAGTCAAGCTATTCTCCAAAGCGCCTGAAGGCAGGACAAGAAGCAATGGATGGAAACTAATCAAGGAGAGAAGCAGCCTGGAACTAAGAAGAAATTTCCTGACAATTAGAACAATTAATCAGTGGAACATCGTGCCTTTAGAAGTTGTGAATGCTCCAACACTGGAAGTTTTTTAAGGAGAGACTGGAAAACCATTTGTCTGAAATGGTATAGGGTTTCCTCTAAGGTCTCTTCCAACTCTATTATTCTGGTGTTCTGGTATTTCTCAACCTTGGCAACCTTTAGGCCTGTGAACAGAATTCTCATCCATAGCCCTGCTGGTAACTCTGCTTAAACCAGGGTTTTTCAAATAGTGTTCTGTGGAATCCTGGATTTCAATAAAGACTTGATGGGAGTTTGTGAGCAACAAAATGGGGGGGGGGAATGTTCACTCAAATGCGTCCCATTTTTCATCACCATTCTTTTGCTTCTTGGTCAGAGTTTCTGGGGTCATTGTGCCTTCCTTTTTTTTAACTAACAGGTTCCTGCAAATGTTTGGAAATTCCTGGTCTAGACTGCACATGGGATTGTCCAGTATGGTTTACACTTTCCTGTCTCTAGCACAGTGTATCTCCATGTCAACAACTTTAAGACATGTGGACTTCCACTCGTTTTGCAAAGCAAGCATCCTGTAATCAACCAAGAAAGAAAAGCTTATCACTTGAAGTAGCTTTATGCTTTTATTTTCCTTATCATTCAGGCTGAAGTGCTCTTGTTCTGTTATCTGCTCTAAGAAATGTTATGGCTTCTTCCGGGGGTGGGGGGGGAATGGAAAGGGGCCTTTGGGCCTTTGGAGATAGGGGGTGCATGAGTCGGAGGACTATGGTGTGCTTTTGTTCAAAAAGTGAAACAAAAAATTCCTTTTGGCACCTGAAAGGTTTGAAGGTGGGTGGAGAGGATCTATCTATGCGATTGCTAAGAGTCAACATCAGCTTAATGCCCCTAATCTGTGAGTTGGTCATTGGAGGTTAAAATCAGCCTGTCTTAGGCCTGCAAAAAAAGCAGGGAGAGTTGAAACTATTATGAGAATTTAGTGAGGAGGGTGCTGGGGGGAGAATTTAGTGGGGGAGGTCTGTATTTCCAGGACGAGGGGGGTCCAAAGAGAAAAGCTCATAAAATGACATTACAGACAGTCCTCAATTTAAGATCACATTGAGACCAAAATTTCCTTTGCTGAGCAAGACAGTTGATCAGTGAGTTTTGCCCCATTTGACAACCTTTCTTGCCACAGTTGTTAAGTGAATCACTGCAGTTCTTCAGTTAGCAACACGGTTGTTAAGTGAATCTGGCTTCTCCATTGACTTTGCTTGACAGAAGGTCGCAAAGTGTCCCCGAATTGTCATAAATACCGTTGCCAAGCATCCAAATTTTGATTGTGTGGCCACTACGGTTGTAAGTGTTAAAAACGGTCATAAGTCACAGTTTTCAGTGCCGTTGTAATCTGAACGGTCACTAAACCAAAGGTTGTAAGTCAAGGACTACTTGCACTTTGTTGATATGACTGGAACCTGCTCACTTGCTTGATCATATATGAGCCAGCCGTGTACTGCAGCTGTCAAAAGAGCCAATGTAATCCTAGGTTTCATCAATAGAAGAATAGCATCAGAAACATGGGCACTGATAGTGAATGACAGCTGTTTTCTAGTACTTGATGGGCTGTCACAGAGAAGAATGGGTCGATCTATTCTCCAAAGCACCAGAGAGCAATGCAAGAATTAATGGGTGGAAGCTTGTTAATGAGAGGCCCAGCCCAGACATGAGAAATTTCCTGACAGTGAGAACAATGAATCAGTGGAACAGCCTGCCCCCAGAAGTTGTGTGAGCTTCATTTTACCAAGAGACCGGACAGCCATTTGTCCAGAACTGCATAAGGTTTCCTGCCGTTGAACTAGAAGATATACAAGTTGCTTCCAGCCCTATAATGCTATTCTATTCTAACCTATTTGGACTGAGGAATTCTGGGAGCTGAAGTCCATCCATGGTGGCTAAAGAATTCTGGCAGTTGGAATTTTACCCATACTGGCTGAGGAATTCTGGGAGCTGAAGTCCGTCCATGGCGGCTGAGGAATTCTGGCAGTTGGAATTTTACCCATACTGGCTGAGGAATTCTGGGAGCTGAAGTCCATCCATGGTGGCTGAGGAATTCTGGGAGCTGGAATTTTACTTATACTGGCTGAGGAATTCTGGGAGCTGAAGTCCCCCATTTTAAAGTTGACAAGATTGAGATGTCCAAATTTCCTCAGCATAGCGTCCTCCTGATGGAGAAGGAGTTGAAGTTATCTAGCCCTCCAGCTAAAAAGATTGAGTAAATTTCACTTCAGCCATGATCAGTTTCACTTCAGCCTTCCCACACATATCCAAAATACATTGTTCCAAATATTATTTTTCATTATCCATTGTCATATTACGGTTTAGCTGGAGTTGGGGATTTAAAACATTATAGCCATTTTATTATGGAAAGCTGGAGGCGTGCGCGCGGGCTTGTGTTTTAAATATACTTTATTATTCGGTGGCAAGACAGCAAAACTGTCCCTTCTTTCTTTTTTTAATTTCCGAAAGCACGCACACCATAATCAGCCAAGAAAGAAAAGCTTATCACTTGAAGTAGCTTTTTTCTTTTACTTCCCTTATCATTCAGGCTGAAGTGCTGTTGTTTTTCTAACAAGACAAGAGGTATCTTGTCATTCCTATAAAAATGTTATGGCTTCTATGTGGAAAAAAAGCGGAAGGAGACGTTTTGAAGAAGATAGAGGACTCGTGAGTCTGAAGGCTATAGAACATTTTGTTTTAAAAAGTGAAAATATTTTTCCTTTTAACATCTGAAAGGTTTGACGGTGGGTGGAGAAGCATCTATCTATGCGATTGCTAAGAGTCAACATCAGCTTAATGCTCCTAATCTGTCAGTCAGTCATTGGAGGTTAAAATCAGCCTGTCTTAGGCCTGCAAAAAAAAGCAAGGAGAGTTAAAACTATGGGGATTTAGTGTGTGTGTGTGGGGGGGGGGCTGGGGAAGGTCTGTATTTCCAGGGCAAGGGGGGTCCAAAGGAAAGGCTCATAAAATGAAATTACATATAATCCTCAATTTAAGACTACATTGAGCCCAAAATTTCCATTGCGAAGCACGACGTTTGTTCGGTGAGTTTTGCCCCATTTTACAACTGCAAATGGTTGAAAATGTGGGTCAGTTACTAACAGACATTATTCACATGATCTCGGAACACAGCGATTGTCATTCATATGAACCAGTTGCCAAGTGCCTAATTTTGATAATGTGACCGTGGGGATGTTGCATTGGTCGTAGGTGTGAAATACAGCCATAACTCATTTTCTTGCAGTGCCGTTTTAACTTTGGTCACTAAATGAACTGTTGTAAATTGAGGAGTATCTGCATTGTAAAGTTTTGCTGTTATTGTAAATTCACTGGCGCTCCTGTATTCTAAAGAACTAGTTGTGCCTTGTTCATTGAAAGTGCTTTGTGTATGGCTGTTTTCCAGGCCTGTGAGTTTGTGATCATAATCGAACCTGGGAGCACGCGTGTAACACTTCCCCCCCCCCTTATGTTGGAAAGAAGAAGCATGTTTCTCTAAACTCTCTGTGACACACAGTGCTGCCCAAAACACAAACAAAACACAATTTATGGACATTTTCCATAAGCCCCAAGAGCTGACATTATGTCTCAAGGAGCAAGGAAGGGTTGCGATGCCTCTGAGTAATTCACAGCGATTCTTCCTGTGCAGAAGGACCTCAGGCTCCAGTTTAATATCATTATGTTTTCATTCTCCCACGCTTTCCAACTGGCTGATCCACTGAGGTTTCCTTGGACTCCAGAAACTGCCAAGCAAATAGACTGCATTCAACCCAACCTATTTTTAGTGATCTTTGCAGTTTTACGCATTTCCTATTCTTCTTTCTAAGAAAAACAAAGTGTGTACTCATACAAGGAAAAGAAAGAAAGAAAAGGAAAGAAGGAAAGAAAGAAAGAAGGAAGGAAGGAAGGAAGAAAGAAAGAAAGAGAAAGAAAGAAAGAAAGAAAGAAAGAAAGAAAAAGAGAAAGAAAGAAAGAAAGAAAGAAAGAAAGAAAGAAAGAAAGAAAGAAAGAAAGAAAGAAAGAAACGGAAGGAAGGAAGGAAGGAAGGAAGGAAGGAAGGAAGGAAGGAAGGAAGGAAGGAAGGAAGGAAGGAAAAGTGAGGAGAGAAGGAAGGAGGGAGGGAGGGAAGGAAGGAGAAGGCAAAGAGATAGAAGAGGGAGGAGAAGGGAGAAGGGGAGTGGGTTAGAAATGCATCAAATGCAAAGACCCCTTTTTCAGAATCTGGAGCTGTGTGCCACCCATCTATTGGGAGCCATCTTGACATCCTCACAGGTCGTTGCAAAAATATTGTGAATTATGGTTTCATTTTGAAGATTATAAATTTTCCATAATATTTGACCTACACATCTTCAGAAAACTAAGCTCTTTTAAAAATACAGTAAATCTTCAATTTAGCAAACAAACAGACTTTGGATGCTAGGGCCAAAACTGGTCCATGAATTACCTGTGTCTGGTTAAAGGCATCAGAGACTTTCTGCAGAATGGTGCAAGTTGTGTCATGCCATTCCTGTTTCATACAAGGGGTTGACACCATATACAGGCAGTCCTTGACTTATGACCACGATTTAGCCCAAAATTTATGTTGCTAAGTGAGAAATTTGTTAAGTGAGCTTTGTCCCATTTTATGACTTTTCTTGCCATGTTTGTTAACGGAATCACTGCAGTTTTAAGTTAGTGATACGGTTGTTAAGTGAATCTGGCTTCCCCCATTGACTTTGCTGTCAGAAGGTTGCAAAAGGGGATCACGTGACCCAGGACACTGCCACCGTCATAAGTGTGAATATAAATCAGGTGACCCTGGGCGTGCTGCAAGGGTCATAAATGTGAAAAATGGTGATAAGTCCCTTTTTTCAATGGTGTTGTAACTTCAAATGGTCACTAAGTGAACTGTTGTAAGTCGAGAACTACGTGGAGAAAGGGGACAGAGCTTGCAGCCCTACTTTGCTTCTTCTTTTTTTATTGTCCCATCCCTGGCCTCACCCTTTGAACCACTTTGTAGACCCTTCTGCTGCTATGCTGGCTTAAAACTACATTTGGCATTTCATGCAAAGATGAAATTTATAAAATATCCCAAAATTCAGATTTAATGGATTTTTGGCTTTAACAAGTATTCACGTGCCATCATGATTGCATTTTGGGCTGCAGTAAAACATTCCTGCATATGTAAAACATTCCTGTAACCTTGGAATTAAATAAATTGACTGAATAAATAAATTGTTACTTATTAAACAGAGTTGGAAGGGACCTTGGAGGTCTTCTAGTCCAACCCCCTGCTCAGGCAGGAAGTGCTATACCATTTCGGACAAATTGTTGATAGATGGGAGTGGATATCCATGTCCATCTATCTATCTATCTATCTATCTATCTATCTATCTATCTATCTATCTATCTATCTATCTATCTATCTATCTATCTATCTATCTATCTATCTATCTATCTATCTATCTATCTATCTATCTATCTATCGGACAAGAAGCAACGGATGGAAACTAATCAAGGAGAGAAGCAACCTAGAACTAAGGAGAAACTTCCTGACAGTTAGAACAATTAACCAGTGGAACAACCTGCCTCCAGAAGCGGTGAATGCTCCAACACTGGAAGTTTTTAAGAAGAGACTGGACAGCCATTTGTCCGAAATGGTATAGGGTTTCCTGCCTGAGCAGGGAGTTGGACTAGATGATCTCCAAGGTCCCTTCCAACTCTGTTCTTCTGTTATATGTGGTTAGAAATCTTCAGAATCCGAATCTGAATGTTAGAAATTTGCATTTCATAAACAATGACAGGGAAATAAAACCCACAGTAACAATGAGAGTGAGTCATCTTCTCAGCTGGGAATACAGAAGGATGTGACAGCCTTTCAAATGTTAACAGATTATAATTCCCTCAACGTTGGCTTTGTCATAGAAGTATGCCTAAGGCAGGATTTACCTATAAAAATAATGTATTATTATTTTATACTTATTATTAGTATAAAGTACTAATTTTATACTAACAGGCAGGATAAAAATCTAATAAATAAAATAAATAAGGCAAAGCCTGCTCTTCTGGGCTTCCCTTCTGACATCGGACACAAGAATGGAAGATGCGTGTCGTGATTTCGTGATGCCAATACAGGTAGTCCTCGACTTATGGCCACAATTGAGCCCAAAGTTTCTGTTGCTAAGCGAGACAGTCGTTAAGTGAGTTTTGCCCCATTTTACGAACTTTCTTGCCACCATTGTTAAGTGAATCACTGCAGTGGATAAATTAGGTTCCTTCTGTGGGTTGGGATGCCTTTCATCTGGCCTATTCTGAGTTTTTCCTCCTGTCTCCCAAGTCCTTCCCACACGCCATTATATCACTGCACCTATTGTCAACCCACACGTGCATCGATAACTTCTTCTTGGGTGCCACAGTTTCATGACGTGGCCTTCATCTCATTCCCAGCCCGTGAGCAAGATAGGAGTTAGTCATCTTTAGTTGTCCTTTTGTTGCTCATTCTGACAATGGAGGCACAAGGTGTGTGAAATTTATCACCCCTTATCTTGGAAAGAAGCCAATGGATTGGCCAGGACGAGGAACAGGGATAACCATGGGAGGGAATGGGTGCCACAACATTTATGCAATTTTGTTTTCTGCTAACTCAAGAAGAATAGAATAGAATAGAATAGAATAGAATAGAATAGAATAGAATAGAATAGAATAGAATAGAATAGAATAGAATAGAATAGAATAGAATAGAATAGAATAGAATAGAATAATAAAGTTGGAAGGGACCTTGGAAATCTTCTAGTCCAACCCCCTGCTCAGGCAGGAAACCCAGTGGTGGGATTCAGCTAGTTTGCACCAATTCGATAGGACCGGTAGCTAATTTTTTGTTGCCGAGGCCCAGAATAGACTTCCGGAAGTGGCATCCACACAAAGAACCAGTTGTTTACATATCTGAATCCTACCACTGAGGTAACCCTATACCATTTCGGACAAATGGTTGTCCAGTCTCTTAAAAACTTCCAGTGTTGGAGCATTCACCACTTCTGGAGGCAGGTTGTTCCACTGATTTAATTGTTCTACCTGTCAGGAAATTTCTCCTCAGTTCTAGGTTGCTTCTCTCCTTGGTTAGTTTCCATCCGTTGCTTCTTGTCCTGCCTTCAGGCGCTTTGGAGAATAGCTTGACTCCCTCTTCTTTGGGGCAGCCCCTGAGATATTGGAACACTGCTATCATGTCACCCCAAGTCCTTCTCTTCATTAAACTAGACATGCTCAATTCCAGCATCCGTTCCTTATATGCTTTAGCCTCCAGTCCCCTAATCATCTTTGTTGCTCTTCTCTGCACTCTTTAGTCTGGTTGTGGGATATATTCTTGTTGGAGGCTAGTCCGCTCTATTGTGTTCCCTGTAGCTACCTATGGTTGTGAAAGTTCTACCTTAAATAATCAAAACAGGAAGAAAATCAACTCGTTTGAGCTGCAGTGCTGGGGAAGGCTGCTGCATATTCCTTGGACAGCAAAGGTGAACTAACAAGCAAACACTGGAGCGCAGAACCCCAGACGTGTCCCTGCAAGGCCAAACCACAAAACTGCCTCTCGCTTACTTTGGCCATGGCATGCAGGAGAATTCACGAGAGAAAGCAATTAAGTTGGGAAAAATTAGTGGTAAAAGGAAACCAGGTCATCAGAGAACCCGGTGGCTGGACACCATCAAACTGACCCCAGCCAGAGCATAGAACAACTCAAAGATGCAGGGCAAAATCGCAAGATGTGGAGAGACCAGGCCCACAGAGTCGCCAAGCGTCGGACTCAACTGAACTGATAGCCATATCATCATCATCATCGTCGTCATCATCATTATCACCATCATGATTGTTCTGTTTCAGCCAGAGACATCGAGGCGAGGCAGGAGTAACAAACACAAGTCTTTATTGAGATCACGAACAGAAGACAAAATGGCGCCATGGCCTTTTATAGCCCCTTGCAAGGGACAGCATCAACCAATCAATGCAAGGCTAGTCTCCCGCCTTGCGCATGCGCACGAGGCTGGGGACAGCCTGTCTGGTCCCGGGCAACCATGTGGATTGCCCGGGCCTTCTGCAGCCTCCTGGGTCTGCTGAGTCATTCAGCAGTCCCAGGACATAACAATGATCATCATCGCTTCATTAAATACGTGCCCTGCAGCCTGCATCTTCTGGCATTGCATTTCCAAGAACTATTCCTGCAAAGGTGAGAAAATAGGTCCATGTTCAGTTTGCATAAGACCTTTGGCAAATAAACACTCACTAAACCAATGAATTAGAAAATGGATGCAGCTACTGCCAGGTGGCTTGAGCCGGAAAAAATAAATAAAAACAGTGCGCAGGAGAAATTATTCAGGCGTAGGCATTTGATGGAAATTTTCAGGGCTTCGGTCTAAATTGCTACTTGGCATCAGAAAACAATCCGCACGCAATCTGCATTGATAGAACAGCAAGGCTTACCAACTCACAGAAGCGTCAGCCGCAATAATAACTGGCTTTGTCTTTCACAAAAAGTTGTGCAAGCTGAAAGCTCAGGTCTCCCATGGTCTCCAGCCCACCTTCCACCTTGGACACTGTCCTGAAAGCACCTCCGAAGATTTCCACAGATCTTGCAAAGTTTAATGCAAAACAGGGGAAAGGATTTCACAGTCAGTCTGCATCAGAGAAAGGCCAGTGAGCTGAGTGACTTTTAAAGTTCACATTTCATGCAGTTCGCATTTTGATTGTTTGTTTGTTCGTTTGTGTGTTTATTTATTTTGGTCACCACATTACAAAACAAGAGAACTGAGACTTTGGAAAAAGTGCAAAGAAGAGCAGCCAAGATGATTAAGGGCCTGGAGAATAAAACATATGAAAAACAGTTGCAGGATTTGGGTATGGCCAGTCTAGAGGAAAAAAAGGACTAGGGGTAACATGATAACAATATTCCAATATTTGAGGGGCTGCCACAAAGAAGAGGGGGTCAGCCTATTCTCCAAAGCACCTGAAGGCATGACAAGAAGCAATGGATGGAAACTAATAAAGGAGAGAAGCAATCTGGAATTAAGGAGAAACTTCCTAACAGTGAGAACAGAAGAGTTGGAAGGGACCTTGGAGGTCTTCTAGTCCAGCCCCCTGCTCAAGCAGGAAACTCTATACCATTTCAGACAAATGGCTGTCTAATCTCTTTTTGAAAACTTCCAGTGTTGGAGTATTCACAACTTCTGGAGGCAAGTTGTTCACTGATTAATTGTTCTCACTGTCAGGAAATTCCTCCTTAGTTCTAGGTTCACCTCATATACGTATTCTGGAGAGTTCCGTGAGGAGGGAGGGGCTTCAGCAGAAGCCCAAAAGTTTTGAAGAATAAATCTTTGGTCCCTGTCACCGACTCAGATTGGATTCTTAGCCAATTTTTCTGTCCTGGTGTTATATCCTTCATAAGACAGGAGATGAAAGGGCCCTAAACATAGGCCCGTTCAGCATTTTGTGTTGCAAAGTGGCCAATTGTAGTGCATATGGAAAGCTCACAATTTCCAGATTGTTATCAGCAATTTCACGCAGCTACTTTTCAGCAAACAGTATTTAAGTCCTGCTGTCTTGCTGAAGAAGCATCACATATTAGTAATTCAGAGGCTGTTCCTTCTCCTTTTAAGACCATCCAACTGGCTGCCATCCACAACAGCGCAATTCCGCAGTTGAGTTGTGCACAGTGTGCAAAACACGGCCTTCTGATAGGAACTCCCCAGGCATTTAGTTTCAGTACTGGTAGTCCTCAACTTACGACCACAACTGAGCCCAAAATTTCTGTTTCTAAGTGAAATATTTGTTAAGTGTGTTTTGTTCCATTTTACGACTTTCTTTTGCCAAGGTTGTTAAGTGAATCACTGCAGTTGGTAAATTAAGTAACACGGTTGTTAAGTGAAACTGGCTTCCCCACTGACTTTGCTTGTCAGAAGGTCCCGGGACACTGCAACCGTCATAAATATGAGTCAGTTGCCAAGCGTCTGAATTTTGATCAGATGCTTGGGGGTGTTGTGAGGGTCGTAAGTGTGAAAAATGTCATCAGTCACTTTTTTCAGTGACTTTGTAACTTTGAATGGCCGCTAAATGAACTGTTGTAAGTCGAGGACTACCTGTATAAGCAGTGAAATCCACAAGGCTGTTGGAAAACTAATTGCATCGATTTTTCTTCCCGAGTGGGCCCAAAATACGTGCAACAAACTGCGATAAGCGTGTTTTCTATTTTGTTGTCAGGATACATCACTGCAGTTAGGAATGTGTGACCAACACATTTGAACTATCTAAAAATACCTCCCTGGGCAGAATGCTTTATAGGCATCCTTCTCACTTGGCAGGACATAAACTGGAGCAAGGAAAGGAAAAGATTTTGACTATACGGGGCTGTTTCAACACAACCAGCTGTGAAAGTGGCTTGCAAGACACGTAGTCCTCCGCTTACAGCCACAGTTGCGACCGTCATAAGTCAGTGTGGTTGTAAAGCAGGTCATCACGTGATTTTACCACCATTTTACCATAGTTGCTAAGGGAATCACATGGGAGGGAATTCCAACAAGCAAAGTCATCTGGGGGAAACCTGGATTCACTTAACAATCCGGCGATTCACTAAATAACCCTGGCAAAAAAAAAAAGTTTGCAAAATTGGACTCAGTGACTGCATTGCTTAATGGCGGACGATCTGCTCCCATTTATGGAATGCCTGTAATTCTTAAGCTTTGAGAAAAGACTTGAATTGCCCTGAAATACTAGCATTTGCAGAGTATTTTAGAAGAGACTAATGTTGATAGTAAGGGTGGTAATCATTATTATAAATATTATAATCATTCCTATCAATATTATCAATACGGTATCATCGCCCTCATCTTTGAGATCAAGCAGCACACCATCCCACTTAAGGAATGCCAAGGAAAATTTCAGGCTAGGTATGGAAATAAAAAGAACAGCAACACTCATTTTTAATTTGATTAGGTTTGGTACATTATCCAGATGTGGTTGAGTTTAAAACCCATCGAGTTTGTACTCCATTCTCTTTCCTGTGGTTTTCATTTGCGCACATGACTAATTTTGATGGGAATCCCCTTGTTCTCAACAATTGTGTTGTTTAGTTTGTCTCTCTCTCTCTTGTTTTTTTTTTAGAAAAAGAAACTTTATCAGTTCCAGGAATTCACAGACAATTCGTTCCAAGAAGAGAGGAAATCTGGACTGATCTTATAGTATTGTATTTATATCTTTAGGTTTTATTCAGTTTTATCTTTTTAATATTGTAAGCCGCCCAGAGTTACCGTGTGGTAAGATTTTCCACTAGCAAATTTTACAAACAAACAAATACTTAGATTTTAGAATTAAAAGCAAGCCTTTGATAGCAAAAAAAGGATATAGAGGTAGTCCTTGACGTATGACCACAATTGAGCCCAACGTTTCTGTTGCTAAGTGAAACGTTAGGTGAATTTTGTCCCATTTAAAGACCTTTCTTGCCACAGTTGTTAAGTGAATCACTACAATTGTTAAGTTAGTAACACGGTTGTTAAGTGAATCTGGCTTCCCCCATTGACTTTGCTTGTCAGAAGGTCACAAAAGGGGATCACGTGACCCTCCGGGACACTGAGACCGTCATAAATAGGAGTCAGTTGCCAAGTGTCTGAATTTTCATCATGTGACCAAGAGGACGCTGCGACAGTCGTAAGTGTGAAAAACGGTCATAAGACACTTTTTTCAGTGCTATTATAATTTTGAACGGTCACTAAATGAACCGTTGTAAGTCAGTATCAGTAGTTCTCAACTTACATCAATTCATTTAGTGATTGTTTGAAGTTAAGATGGTGCTAAAAAAAATGGATGTAACAACCGTTCCTCAAGGTTCCAGCCATCATAGAGGCCCTGTGGTCACGTGACCATGATCTGGAGGCTTGGGTGCCCAGCGCATGGTTATGACATCACAGGGAGCCACAGTCATGTGATCACCATTAGTGACCTTCCCTGGAGGCTTTGGAATGCTGGAATATTGTTCACAGGACTGGGGTGATGTTGCAATGGTCAGAAGTGTGAGGACTGGTTGTAAGTCACTTTTTCAGCACCATTGTAACTTCAAATGGTCGCTAAATGAAAGTTTGTGAGTTGAGGACTATATCCAAATACTGCCATAATATATATGTATATTTAAGCAAACCTTTTTTCCCTTAAATTAAATAGCATAAGTCAAATAATTCCCTTCTGTTATACACCTGAACAAGGAGGAAGAGCTTTGTTCCTGCTTCATTCATGATTCTCAGCTTGTTTCTCAAGTAATCTCAGATTTCTGATAAATGGTATACTCATATTTAAAACAAGAATGTGCAGAGGTGAAGTGAAGTGAACTGAAAAGGAAGGGAAGGCTAGTGAAAAGGAAATTAATAATAATAATAGTAGTAGTAGTAGTAGTAGTAGTAGTAGTAAGAGTTGGAAGGGACCTTAGAGGTCTTCTAGTCCAACCCCTGCTCAGGCAGGAAACCCTATACAATATGAGACAAGTGGCTGTCTTTAAAACTTCCAGTATTGGACCACCCACAACTTCTGGAGACAGGTTGTTCCACTGGTTAATTGTTCTAACTGTCAGGAAGTTTCTCCTTAGTTCCAGGTTGCTTCTCTCCTTGGTTAATTTCCATCCGTTGCTTCTTGTCCTGCCTTCAGGTGCTTTGGAGAATAGCTTGACTCCCTCTTCTTTGGGGCAGCCCCTGAGATATTGGAACACTGCAAGTGAAACAGTCGTTAAGTGAGTTTTGCCCCATTTTACGATCTTTCTTGCCACAGTTGTTAATTGAATCACTGCAGTTGTTAGTAACATGGTTGTTAAGTGAATCTGACCTCCCCATTGATTTTGCTTGCCAGAAGTTCACAAAAAGTGATCCCAGGACACTGCAACCGTCGTAAATATGAGTCAGTTGCCAAGCGTCTGAATTTTGATCACGTGACCATGGGAATGGTAAGCGTGAAAAACACTGCAATGCGCTTGTTAAATTAGTATCATGGTTGTTAAGTGAATCTGGCCTCCCCATTGACTTTTCCTGTCAGAAGGTCGCAAAAGGTGGATCACGTGACCCCGGGACACTGCAACCGTCATAAATATGAGTCAGTTGCCAAGCGTCTGAATTTTGATCACGTGACCACGGGAATGCTATAACTGTTGTAACTGTGAAAAACGGTCATAAATCACTTTTTTCAGCGACGTCGTAATTTCGAACGGCCACTAAATGAATTGTTGTAAATCGAGGGCTATCTGTAATAGCTTCCTCCCAGTTTACAGGACCCACAATTCAAGAACAGGGAGGAATCCTGGGCTGCAAATTGCCAAATCCCCTTCTAGGTCCCCTGCCCTACAAGCAGTGGTGGGATTCAGCCGGTTCGCACCACTTCGGCAGAACCGGGAGCTAATTTTTTGTTGCCCAGGCCCAGAATGGATCTCCGGAAGCGGCATCCACACAGAGAACCGGTTGCTCACCTATTTGAATCCCCCCACTGCCTACAAGCGTCGGGAAAGATGGCTGCCTTCTTTAAGCTTCTTTGGAGTTCCACCCCAAAGAGTCGCGCCCCCCCCCCCACAGTCTAAAAAGCACCGTATGGAATCTGTGATGATGATGCTACGTTTGCTGGCTTCCATGAGATGCCACGGCTAAAAGGCAGAACATAAATCCTTTCCTACTGGAATGAATAATGGGGCTGAGGCCGTCAAGAGGATGGCGAGAGGCCAAATTAGCCTCCTTATCTCTGGAGGAGGCTGCAGCCGAGAATTCCTGTAGCCTAACGTGTTATGAGAATGGATGAGAAGCGACGGGCATCCACGAATAATGAAGTGCAGAGGCCTATTTTCCAGGCCAAGCGGAGGGGAGCGATGGGGGGAGGCGAGAGATATAAATCTCTGGCAAGGTGAACGGCTGGCGGAGACATTAAAGGCAAGGCAGAAACTATTCCCGGGTAGGTAGGCGCAAAGAGGATGCCGTAACCCTGACCTGCACGGTCTTTGCAAAAGAAGGAAAATGAATGGCAGCGTTTGCACAGAGAGTGGCCTTGCTCTGCAAAATTATATTACGGGAATGTGGGAGGCCCACAGAGAGTTTGCTCTCTTTGAAACTCAGCCGTGCTTTCCAGAACAGGCATTCGGGGGGGGGGGGGGGGACAAAAAAATAGGAATAGGAATTCGATGTAAACATTTATTTCTCTACAGTTACAACAGTTCACTTAGTGACAGTTTAAAGGCACTAAAAAAAGTGACTTATGACCATTTTTCACACGACCGTCGCAGCATCCCCATGGTCACGTGATCAAAATTCAGACGCTTGGCAACTGGCTTGTATTTGTGACGGTTGCAGTGTCCCGGGTTACGTGGTCTCCTTTTGCGACCTTCTGACAAGCAAACTCAATGGGGAAACCAGATTCACTTAACAACCGTGTTACTAATTTAACAAACGTGGCAAGAAAAGTCGTGAAATGGGACAAAACTCTCTTAAATTTCTCACTTAGCAACACAAATTTTGGGCTCAGTTGTGGTCGTACGTTGAGGACTACCTGTGTTTGTTTAGCATGAAGAAGACAAGGCACAGCCTATTGTAGGTTCTGAGTTTGCAAATCTTTCTTCTACAGCACCGTCTATCAACCTTTGCAACTTTCAGACGGGTGGGGTTCAACTCCCAGAATTCCCCAGCCAGCTTACTGTCTAACAAAATGAAATTCCATGTAGCAAAAAGTAAGGTTTTACACTTAGGCAAGAAAAACCGAATGTACAGGTACAGATTAGGTGAAATAGCAGTAACCTCAAGAGTGCTAGTGGACAATCACTTAAATATGAGCCAGCCGTGTGCCAAAATAGCCAGCGCAATCCTAGGTTGCATCAACAGAGGGATAGAATCAAGATCACATGAAGTATTAGTACCATTTTATGAAGCCTTAGTAAGACCTGCATCCAGTTTTGGTTGCCACAATACAAAAAAGATGTTGAGATTCTGGAAAGAGTGCAGAGAAGAGCAACAAAGATGATCAGGGGACTGGAGGCTAAAACATGTAAAGAACAGTTGCTGGAATTGGGTTTGTCTAGTCCAGGGGTCTTCAAACTTGGCCCTTTTATGACTTGTGGACTTCAGCTCCCAGAATTCCTCAGCCAGCCATGCTGAGGGGAAAGGGAGAGGTTTTCAAGCTGAGTCATGCTGGCTGAGGAATTCTGGGAGTTGAAGTCCACGAGTCATAAAAGGACCAAGTTTGAAGACCCCTGGTCTAGTCTAATGAAGAGAAGGACGAGGGGTGACATGATAGCAGTGTTCCAATATTTGAGGGGCTGCCACAAAAGAGAGAAGGCCAACCTATTCTCCAAAGCACTTGAAGGCAGGATAAGAAGCAACGGATGGAAACTAATCAAGGAGAGAAGCAACCTAGAACTAAGGAGAAATTTTCTAGCGGTGGGAATAATTAACCAGTGGAACAACTTGCCTTCCAGACGTAGTGGGTGCTCCATCACTGGAGGCTTTTAAGAAGAGATTGGACACCCACTTGTCTGGAAATAGGGCTTCCTGCTTGAGCAGGAGGTTGGACTAGAAGACCTCCAAGGTCCCTTCCAACTCTGTTCTTCTGTAAAGCTGGCTGGGGAATTCTGGGCAACTCCTCTGAAAGTTGCCAAGGTTGAGAGGTGCTGCTTTAGAGAATCTCCTATGGGTTTGTTTGGGGAGCTGCATGCATGACAATCCACAGTGACAAAAGTGCGGCTTTGAACCATGAGGAAGCCTTCCAACATGTCAGCTGTGTGATGGAAACAAAACCTGATTTCTGACTTGATTGACCAGAACTGAATGATCCCTCTTTGTAGAAGATGACAGAGCTGTGCTCAAACGCACCATCACTTTGGAGTCTCTGTGTCCCCATAAGAGATTTAAGTCCAGCTTCTCTTGAGATCTGTTCTGCCTCATCTGGCTCCAACTGACCATTAGCAGTTCAGATTCCTGTGTATAGGTAGCATGAAATAAACTTGTACGGGTGGTTCCTCTACTTATGACCTAAATTGAGCCCAAAGTTTCTGTTGCTAGGTGAGACAGCTGTTAAGTGAATTTTGCCCCATTTTACGACCTCTCTTGCCACCGTTGTTAAGCGAATCACTGCAGTTGTTAAAGTTACTAACACAATTGTAAAGCAAATCTGGCTTTCCCTTTCCCTTTGCTTGTCAGAAGGCCTCAGAAGGGGATCACATGACCCCAGGACACTGCAACTGTCATAAATATGAGTCAGTTGCCAAGTGTGTGAATTTTGATCATGTGACCATGGGGATTGCTGCAGCTGTTGTAAGAGTGGAAAAATGGTGATAATTTTTTTATTGTTACTGTTGTAACAATCACTATATATACCAGTGATGGCGAACCTTTTAGAGACCGAGTGCCCAAACTGCAACCCAAAACCCACTTATGCATCGTCGGGTGCCGGGTGGGTGTGGCCCATTGGCTGGGTGTGGCCCATTGGCTGGGTGTGGCCAATTGGGTGGGTATGGCCCATTGGGTGGGCGTGGCTGCGGTGGTAATGGCAGACTGGGTGGGACTAAAAAGTTCAATCAATTCCAACTTTGCAAGATTTTTTTTTTTCCCACGAGAAATTGAAATTGACTGATTGATTGAACCTTTTTTTTTTTGCACACGGCAGCGGAGGCCTAAAGCGAAAAGGTTTTATAAAACCCAGCTGAAGGCCTAGGACTGGGGTGACGGCGCGTGTGCCCACAGTGAGGGCTCTGAGTGCCGCCTCTGGCACCCTTGCCATAGGTTCGCCACCACTGATATATACAAATGGTTGTAAGTCAAGGTCTACTGGTAAATCCATTAGATCTGAGAAGGTACTTCTCTGAAACCTACATGAGGATCACACTCAATAAAGGAGAATATTTGTACTCAGGGTTCAAAGGAGAGGTCCTTGTTGCTCTTTGAGCTTGGTCGGTTTTCTTGCAGATGTTTCATGACCCAACTAGGTAATATCATCAGTGCTAGTAAGGAATGGGGTTTGCACTGATGACGTTACCTAGTTGAATCATGATATGTCTGCAGGAAAACAACCAAGCTCAAAGAGCATCAAGGACCCCACTGTCGTTGTCTTGTCCTCCTCTTCCTCCTCCTCCTCCTCCTCCAGCACCACCACCCTGCAAACCCTACTCCAGTGATGGCGAACCTTTTAGAGACCGAGTGCCCAAAAACTGGCCCCGCCCTGCCCCGTCCCACCCTGCCTGCCTGCCCGCAGGGCCACTCACCGCCTCCAGGGCCCGCCGCAGATCGTCCAGGCAGCCCAGCAGCGCCATGGCAGCCACGCTCTCTGCCCGTGCCCCACAGCATCAACTGTGCGTATTGGGGCATGAGGGCAGAGTCTTGTCTACGCTGCCTGGCTGCCATGTCCTTGGCTGCGCTGCTCCGTGTGGGCCACGCTTGGGGGCGACTCTCCTCCAGGGGGGCTGCTGGTGAGAAGGGGGTCGCGGGCGGAGGCAAGGCTAGGGCAATGGCACGTGTGCCCTCAGAGAGGGCTCCGAGTGCCACCTCTGGCACCCGTGCCATAGGTTCACCACCATTGCCCTACTCCTTTCTAGCATTGGTGATATTACCCAGTTTGGATAATAATGAAACATCTGCAAGAAAACAAGCAAGCTCAATGCTCAATAGGAATCATTTTTTAAAAAAGTAATAATGATGGGAAAGCAGAAGAAGACAGGGGTTCAAAAACTTCCCCTGTTGAATTTTCCTGCTAGATGCAGAAATCAGTTTTGCTGGAGTTCTGCAGGATCCAAAGGGAACCAATGGGTTAATCCTCCCTGACCAGTGATTTATATCTTTTAAGCTTTGCGCATTTTGCAATGAGCATACGTCAAGTTTTTCCATGAAGCTGACAATGCAGTTGCTTTGGAAAAGAATTAATCCCACAGTACAATGGTTGTCGGAGGGTTTTTTTTTCCAGAAGAAACCAGTTCAGGATCTCATTCCAGGACTTGTGCTGTCCAACTTCCCAATGGCCTCAAAAAGATCCAATGGTGGTAAAAATAAGCAGTAAAAATCCATGCCGTAGGAGGAGTCCAAATTAGTTTTTCCGTTCTTTTTCTGCAACGCGTGGGAAAAATTACTTCTTCTTGTTCTCTTTCCCCTAAAAACAAATTTGTTTATTCTCTTTTCCTTATTTTCAAATTATGGCACAGGCAACAGGAGGAGAAAGAACCGACTGTAACTGCAAATATTTTTCTTTCTCAGATCTGGCCAGATGTTTCTACATCTGCTTGATGAAATCATGAAACCCCTTCTCCAGAAATTGAGGGGAATTTTTGGCTCATTAAAGTGACAACAGGTAGCTGTATTCATTTCCTGTTTCTGGAATTCTTTCCAACTTTGTCATTGTCATGGTTTCAAGTCCAGCACTGTGTCCGATACGTTGAATGATTTTAGATTTGCACTCACCTCATGAGCTACTTTTCCTATAAATTACATTTTTCTGAAAAACCTGAGATTATTTTGAGATGGCAGAAGGGTACAAAATACCTTTTGATACTCAGTCTGCAAATAAAATAGATAGTCCTCATTTACAACTGATTGCTTAGTGACTGTTTGAACTTACAACAGAACCCCCAGTGATATTTATACAGAATACAGAATAACAGGGTTGGAAGGGACCTCAGAGGTCATCTAGTCCAGTGGTTCTTAACCTGGGCGATATTGCCCCCCAGGGGGCGATTTCATTTTTCAGGGGGGCGATGGAACGAAAAGGGGCGATGCGGGGGCGAAGGAACAAAAAGGGGGCGATATGGGGGCGATGGAGCGAGAAGTTTTGGGGACACTTTTGAGACTTTTTCATACAGTGAATCGCTGTATATCTGTCGTACAAAAATATCAGATCGCTCGCTATTAGTGGATTGAATTGTGTTTTCAAATGTTCCTCCAGCTAGCTTCAGTACAGAATGCCGTACATACGTGAATACGCATCGCTTATCTTCATGGGCGTTGCGCAGCAACCTCTACCCCTACAGTGGCGCGCCATTGGCTAGAATGGGCAGTGATGGAGGGGGAAGTGCTTCTTTCGAAACATCGCATGCTGAGTGGCTGTCCCCTGTGACGTCAGCTGTAATGTCAACGTAACTGTTGAAACTAGGTTTATCGACGTCCACGTGTGTTTTTCTAGTTTAAGAGTTTTCGTCTTGAAATTCTTAGTTCCTGCATTGCGATTTGTTCTTATGCCCTTTTTATATTTCTTTTGCGTCTTAAATTTCACTTGTAATTCAATCATTAAATGTTACTGTTTTTCTTTTTGGGCATTTCACTTTCTTGCAATTGAATTTTGTTTTCAGTGGTCATTACATTTAAGTGTCTTGAATAAATAATAATGAAATACATGTATCACGAAGTTTGGGAATAAAGTGATGGGTGGCATCAAAATTTTTCACACAGTTGAGATATGGGAAAAAGACTGGAAATAAATTATTTGCATCGATATGTCCTGATGACAATTTTAAAGAAAACAAAAAAAGTGTTTGCATAAATTGAAGAATTATTTCCTATGTTGTGATTGAGAGGTTATGTTGGGGGAGGGGGGCGATGACAACTTCCTCATTGGCTCAAGGGGGCGATTCGTTCAAAAAGGTTAAGAACCACTGATCTAGTCCAACCCCTACCCAAGACAGGAAACCCTATACCATTTCAGACGAAAGGCTGTCTAATTTCTTAAAAGCCTTCAGTGGTGGAGCACCCACAACTTCTGGAGGCAGGTTGTCCCGCTGATTAATTGTTCTCACTGTCAGGGAGTTTCTCCTTAGTTCCAGGTTGCTTCTCTCCTTGATCAGTTACCATCCATTGCTTCTTGTCCTGCCCTCAGGCGCCTTGGAGAATAGGTTGACCCCCCTCTTCTTTGTGGCAACCCCTGAGATATTGGAACACTGCTATCACATCACCCATAGTCCTAGCCCATGCCACCCCAACACCCTTGTGAAGAGATTTCTGCATTTTCCCTCAAAATTCTGAAATCTCTTCTCAGATTCTCAGTCATCCAAATCATGGCTGTCTCAAAGGTGTTTTTTTTAACAGGCAACTGGACTTTCTTTGTTTTTGCTTGAAGATGTTTCGCTTCTCATCCAAGAAGCTTCTTCAGCTCTGAAGCTCAGAGCTGAAGAAGCTTCTTGGATGAGAAATGAAGTGTCTTCAAAGAAAAACAAGAAAGCCCAGTTGCCTCATGAAAAAAAGCACCTTTGGGACTCTTCTCAGATACACTTTATGTGGGCTCCACGACGATTATTGGAATCATGATTATTTTACCTCAGTGTTTCTCAACCGAGGCACCTGTAAGATGTGTGGACTTCAACTCCCAGAATTCCCCAGCCAGCCATGCTCTATCTCAGGGGTCTTCAAAGTTGACACTTTTATGACTTGTGGACTTCAACTCCCAGAATTCCTCAGCTGGGCATGCTGGCTGAGGAATTCTGGAAGTTGAAGTCCACAAGTAATAAAAGGGCCAAGTTTGAAGACCCCTGCTCTATCTTAAGCCTGCCAAACAGCCTTGCCAATGTGTTGCAGCCCAGGTTTTTCTGTACTTAAACCCCAACGGAAGATAAACAGTGACGGCTACAGATTATGGGACTCAACCCGGTTGAGCCTAGCAGTTTTTATGACATGGTTCCCAAATTCCCATCCCTCCTGCAGTCAGATGATTGCATTTTGAGTGCTTGGCAACTGGCCCACATTTATGGCTACAGATAGTCCTCGACTTACGACCAGAATTGAGCCCCAAATTTCTGTTATTAAGTGAGACACTTGTTAAGTGAGTTTTGCCCCACTTTATGACCTTTTGTGCCACAGTTGTTAAGTGAATCACTGCAGTTGATTAGCTAGTAACCCGGTTGTTAAGTGAATCTGCCTTCCCCATTGACTTTGCTTGTCAGAAGGTCGCAAAAGGGGATCACATGATCCCGGGACACGGCGACCGTCATAAATATGAACCAATTGCCTAGCATCCAAATTTTGATCACGTGATCTTGGGGATGCTACAACGGTTGTAATTGTGAAAAACGTTCATATGTCACCTTTTTTAGTACCATTGTAACTTTGGTCAGTAAATGAAAGATTGTAAGTCGAGGACTATCTGGACTGGTATTTCATAGGGTTTTTGTTTCAGGGGTTAGACAGAGGAAGCATTGCAGTGGTATAGTTAAAAAAAAAGTGAAGGTGGTGGCAGCCACAACACTACAATCAAAGCTCCACCTATTTTTTTGTGGGTGTCACCCAGTGGTGGGATTCAGCCGGTTCGCACTACTTCGGCAGCATCGTTAGCTAATTTTTTGTTGCCCAGGCCCAGAATGGACGTCCGGAAGCGGCATCTACACAGAGAACCGGTTGTTCACCTATTTGAATCCCACCACTGGTGTCACCTGTAAATGCCATTTGAAAAATTAAGCAATTTGTTCAGTGTGTATAATCCTGCCAACTTCCAGCACAGAAAAAAGCCCGCATAAGGGAATTCACGAATAGCTCAGAGAGAAATCCATTTTATTCTTCATGGTTTTCATCCTGAATGACTTTCTAACTTTTTTTTAAAAAAAAAAAAAAAAAAAAGGAAATGTAAAGAACACCTGCAGAATGCCAAATGCAAATGTTTAATCTGAGAATTAAAATTTTGATTTCCAACTTTCCCATTAAAAACTTGTCCTGACGCCAACATTTGGGTGATACGGGTCATTCTAAATTATGGAAACGCCGGTTAAGAACTCAAATAGGAACAGTCCATTTTGCTTGACATCAGAACTACATTTCTTATTTTTCCCTTGGCCCAAACCCAAGAGATCGAAAAGCAAACAATGCCAGCAGTATATGAGCATGAAACAAACAATTAAGCCGACACGGTGTGCAGAAATCACTAATTACCAAGTTTTCCAGCACAGGTTAAGAAAAGCTGATGGCAAAAGGCATCTGTTACTGTGCCATTTTTTCCATGCCACCTAAGCTTGAGTTAATGATCTGTTAAGCTGCCCTGAGAAAATAATTAAAAATTGCATAACAAGATATTTTATTAATGGCCTATTTGGGACAGATAGCTTTGGAAACCTTTGCATATTCTCTTGCAATCAGCCGTCCAGCTTGCTGCTATCTTAATAATGGTGGCAGACGCAGCTGGGCAAAGCTGAGATACATTTTATAAAAAAGAAAATAAAACCCCTGAAACAAAACAAACTGTCTAATCTCTTGTTTATCCAAGGCTTCCAGCCAAGAGTCCCATGTGAGAGCTGCCCACGATATCAGCTAGAGGCTTGCCATACAGTAGTCCTCAAGTTACGACCCCAACTGAGCCCAAAGTTTCTGTCGTTAAGCGAGGCTGCTGATAAGTGAGGTTTGCCCCATTTTACAAACTTTCTTGCCACAGATGCTAAGTGAATCACTGCAGCTGTTCAGTTCATAACACGGTTGTTAAGTGAATCTGGCTTCTCCATTGACTTTGCTTGCCAGAAGATCACGTGACTCCAGAAAACTGCAACCGTCATAAATATGAATCAGTTGCCAAGTGTCTGAATTTTGATCCTGTGACCAAGGGGGTGCTCCAATGGTTGTAAGTGTGGTTTCAGTGCCATTTTAACTTCTGTTCTGTTCTGTTCTGTTCTGTCTTGTCCTATTCTTTTTCTATTCTACTCTATTCTGTTCTGTTCTTATTCTGTTCTGTTCTTATTTGTTCTGTCCTGTCCTATCCTATCCTATCCTATCCTATTTTTGTCAGCTAAGCCACGGTGGTGTTCGGAGAGTTTCCTGCAATTTAATTGTATAGAAATGCAGACGATTTACGGTATGGTGTTTACTTATCATATCCTGGGGGAAGGAAAGGTAAAAAGCCTATAAAGCTGAAATCCAAATAGAACAAGATTTACTGGAATTATAAATCAATGGCCACCTTTCCATAAAATGGGGAGGGGGGAACTATATAAGTGAGGTGGGAACAGGCATTCATGGGACAGAGAGGAAGGAGGACATTATGGGTATTATTGCATGAGAAAAGAATTCATGTTCACTGAGCTTTATTTATTTTATTTTATTTTATTTTATTTATTTTATTTTATTATTTTATTTTAATTTAATTTATTTTAATTATTTTAATTTTAATTATTTTAATTTTAATTTAATTTTATTTTATTTTATTATTTTATTTTATTTTATTTTTTTATTTTATTTTATTTTATTTTATTTTATTTATTTTATTTTATTTTATTTTATTTTATTTTATTTATTTTATTTTATTTTATTTATTTTATTTTATTTTATTTTATTTTATTTTATTTTATTTTATTTTTTTATTTTATTTTATTTATTTTATTTTATTTTATTTTATTTTATTTTATTTTATTTTATTTTATTTTATTTTATTTTATTTTATTTTATTTTATTTTATTTTATTTTATTATTTTATTTTATTTTATTTTATTTTATTTTATTTTATTTTATTAAAAAAATATTTCCCATCCTGGGCAGTCTCCAGAGATATGGACTTTAGATCCCAGAATTCTCCTGCCAGGATGGCTGGGGTTAAGAATTCTGGGAACTGAAGTCCACATATCTGGAGTACATTGGGTCCACAAGCTATTCAAAACTACAGACTTAAAATGGTTTGTTTAGTGACCGTTCAATGTTACAATAGCACTGGAAAATGTGACTTATGACCGTTTTTCACGCTTACGACCTTTGCGGCATCCCCATGATCGTGTGATTAAAATTCAGATGCTTGGCAACTGGTTCATATTTATGACCATTGTAGCGTCCCAGGGTCACATGATTACCCTTTTGTGATCTTCTGACAAGCAAAGTCAATGGGGAAGCCAGATTCATTTAACAACCGTGTTACTAACTTATCAGCTGCAGTGATTCACTTAACAACTGTGGCAAGAAATATCATAAAGTGGGGCAAAACTCAATCAATGTCTTGCTTAGCAATGGAAATATTGGGCTCAATTGTCCTTGTAATTCAAGGACTACCTGTTGTGTCCTGAGCCTTGCTGAGTCAATCAGCAAGGCACAGGCAACCTGCAGGATAACTGCAGAGGCCCGGGCAGACCACGTGTTTGCCCGGGACCGGTTGTATAGACCCGGGCAGCCCATAAGTTGCCCGGGACCCAGACAGGCTGTCTCCAGCCTCGTGCGCATGCGCGAGGCGGGAGAATGGCCTGCAGTCATTGGTTGAGCCTTCGCTTGCAGGGGAAGTATAAAAGGGCATGTTGCCATTCTTTCGCTTGCTTCTGTTCAGTGCAAGTACCAAATAAAGAACATCTTTTTGCATAAACTGCCTCGTCTCCATGCCTGTGTCGAGAAGAGAACACTACCTGTCCAGGGGGGGGGGGGGATAAAAAAAAAAAGGAATAGAGTAGAATAAATAGAGTAGAGTAGAGTAGAGTAAAGTAGAGTAGAGTAGAGTAGAGAAGAGAATATGGAGCAAACAAAGCAGAATAGAGAAATTGGAATGGAACGGAACAGAACAGAACAGAACAGAATAGAATAGAATAGAATAGAATAGAATAGAATAGAATAGAATAGAATAGAATAGAATATGGAACAGAACAGAATAGAGAAATAGGAATAGAATAGAATACAATACAATACAATACAATACAAAATACATATAAAATACCAAATAAAATAAAATAAAAAATCACGGGATTTGCTATTACTGATCTGTGTCTTAGCTTTTATCTTTTGTTTGACATTCGGATATCCTGGGGAACCTGCCACGTACACAAACAGAGGGACCTTTGATCTTGACTTTGTTGACTGCATCCTGTGGACACTCCTCAAGAGGGAAAAAAACACCCCTTTCAGGCTAACAGGCAGCCATTGTCCTTGAAAGGTCTGGATTTCAAATAGGTATATGAAACCAAGCAAGAAATCCTTGAAAGATGCAGCTAAAGTGACACCTGCAAAGCATACTAAGTCCTCAACTTACAACAATTCATTTAGTGACTGTTCAAATTTACAATGGCGCTGAAAAAAGTGATTTAGACTGTTTTTCACAGTTACAGCCTTTACAACATCCCCACGATCATGTAATCAAAATTCAGACACTGGTCCATACTTATGATGGTTGCAGTGTCCCGCAGTCACGTGATTTCCTTTTGCGACCTTCTGACAAGCAAAGTCAGGGGGGAAACCTGATTCACTTAACAACCAAGTGACTAACTTATCAACTTAACAACTGTGGCAAGGAAGGTCGTAAAATGAGGCAAAATTCACTTAACAACTGTCTCACTTAACAAGAGAAACGTTGGGGTCAGTTATGTCATAAATGGAGGACTTCCTGTCATCTTCATCTTAGGATGGGCTGCTTAGCAGCTATTCAAAGTTATGACAGACTTCCAAAAGTTACTTACGGCCCAGTTTCGAAGGTCTGACGTCCGCACCTGGGGTCACATGACTGCCTATTTGCCACCTGGTCTGAATTTATGGCAGTTTGCAGCATCCCAGGGTTTCTGCCCAAACCTGTGGTCAGTTGTGGTCATAAATTGAGGACCATCTGTATTAGTTTGGAGTTGATGCATACGAGAAAAATCCCAAGCAACATTATCAGGATTTACAATCATGAGTTAAGGTGGAGTTTCTTGGAAGCACTTATTCCCATAACTGGTCCTTGTATTTCAACTCTGCTGCTTCTGATTCCATTGCATACTATAGTTTTTCGTTCTGGGAATCCAGATTTGAGGTCATGCCACAAACCTCCTAGTGTATAAACAGAGAGAAACACACACACACACCCCGCTAGCTCCGATGATGTTACCTAGTCAAATAACAAAATATCTGCAAGCAAACAACCAAACTCAGAGAGCACCAAGACCCCACAGTTCAACCCTAAACTGACAAAGATTCTCTTCTATCAGCTTTCTGTGTTCTGCTTTCCCTATCTTGAACTCACCAGGCCCTGCTGGTTTATCACATAGCAACGTCAGGGGGAGAAAAAAATGTTTTTTCGCATCTGCTGCTGGACAAAATTCCATCTTTTCCTAAACAACAGAGTTTCTGCCAGGAGCAAGCTTGCCATGAAATGGACATTCCCTTTTGGGCACCAGGGACCAGTTCCATAGAGAGAGGTTTTTCTGCGGACCAAAGGGTGCGTGGTTTTGTGTGCTGCCTGCATCCCGCAGATGGGGCTTTGCTTGTTTGTGCGGACCGGTTGCTGGCATGCTGCGGCCCGGTACTGGACCACAGACCGGGGGTTGGAGACCCTGCCATAGGCTGCATAAAGGAATTCTGATTTAAACAGGAATGGATTCAGGCTGACACTGATCACAAAGAAGATTGAGCACATCACACTCAAGGCACAAGGAACCAGCCTCAGATTATAAGCAGCCCTCGACTTACAACCACAATTGGGATCAGAATTTCCGTTGCTAAGCAATGTGGTTGTTAAGTGAATCGCTCCCAATTTTATAACCTTTTTTGCCACAGTTGTTAAGCAAAACACTGCAGTTATTAGGTCTAATCACGTGGTTGTTAAGCAAATACGGCTTCCTCCATTCACAAGACCCTAGGACACAGCAACAGTTATAAATACATGTCAGTTGCCAAGTGCCCAAATTCTGATCACGTGACTATGGGCATGTAGTGACAATTATAAGCACAATCGTAAGTCATTTTTTTACAGGGCTGTTTTAATTTTACAGAGCTGTTTTAATTCTAAGCATAAGATTGTAAATTGAGGATTACTGTGTCCTGGAAACGTTATGCAATGACCCAGCTCTCTAAAGAAGACTGATGCTGGGAAAGGTGGAAGGAAACAAAAGAGAGGTTTTGTTTATTTTTATTTATTAAATGTTTATGCTGTCCATCTCCCCTACATAGTAACTCTACATGATGATCAGCTGCAAAGCGGAAGGACTCAGCTACTGAATTGAACTGAACACTTTATTTGGCTAGGTGTGATTAGACACACAAGGAATTTGTCACAAGGAATTTGCTAAGGTGGTAAAAGGGTCTGAAGTGGTATGAAGTACTGCTACCTTGTTACTCAACTGCTTTGAAACTAATCAAGGAGAAAACCAACCTAGAAGTAAGGAGAAATTTCCTAATAGTTAGAACAATGGAGTGGCTTGCCTTCAGAAGTTGTGGGTGCTCCAACACTGGAGGTTTTTAACAAGAGACTGGACAGTCACTTGTCTGAAATGGAATAGGGTCTCCTGCCTGAGCAGGGGGGTTGGATTAGAAGACCTCCAAGGTCCCTTCTGACTCTGTTACTCTGTTATTCATTGAATTTGGTATTCAATGCATTTTGACGTGAAAATTTTGTCCTAGTACTCATTGTTTGTTTGGAACATAATACACAAATTAAAACTTATCGCTGTCAGCTGCCTTTTCCTTATGGGAAAAATGTGTTCGGTGCTCATCGTTTTTGGTATTCATAGCCCATCTTGGAACCAATTAACGATGAGTATCAAGGTACAAGGTTGTGCAAGAGAAGAGCTGGCAGAGCTGGGGAGGGCGGAGTTAAATGCATCATCAGCTTAGAATCATTGCGTTCCCACAGGCACTCCAAGTCCAACCGCTCCCAATTCTGTAGACCCTGATCTGACATCAATTTAGTGTTGAACTTTAGTTGACCAGATTCTAGCGTAGAGCAGCGGTCCCCAACCTTTCCAGTTCTGTGGACCGGTGCACTCATACATTCACGAGCACTCATGCACCACTTATGCAGCCTGGTACCAGGCCGTGATCCTGGCGGTTGGGGACCCCTGGCGTATAGCATTGAATAAATCTTCTATGGTGCAACCTTATGAATGGTCCTGATTCTTTGTGCCTGACAGGTTGGGGATAGCTTGTCATGGAGAAAACATGTCTATATGTTTGTTAAGAGTCAACGTTTATCTGATGGCACACAATCAGTCACCAATCAATTTGTGATTATGTTATTACCTTCTTTTGTGAAACATAAGAGAGTCCACTTAGGATTGTGGCAGGATGGAACTTTGAAAAAACAAACAAACAAAACAGGACAAATTTATATACTGCTAAAACTCTCGTCTCTGTTCGATTGCTTGTAACCTTCAGCTGGATAAAAAGGTGCATCATAGGGCAACATATTTTGAATCAACATACCTCAAATGAGCTAACATACAGAATGTGCCTAAAATCCAGGAGTCGTGACTCCTGTGGGATTGGCAAAGTTGTGGCTGCTTCAATGCTGCCACAAAGCTACACCGCTGCACTTAGCCACAGTCGTGTGATCATTATTTCCACCCACCCTGCCATCTTCCTACAAGGAAAGTCGATGGGGAAGCCAGCAGGAGGTCAAAAGTTCTTTCCAACTCCCACTGCAGGGTCATTGTGTTCCTCTGTGTACATAACAAATATTTCTGACATGATGACCCAAAAGTTCACGCGTTATCTGGTAAACAACAAAATCAATGGAGGTGGAATTTCTTTAGGATTGCCCCATTCAAATGTCACTCTGAAGGCAAAATTCCTCAGGTTAAGGCTAGCAATATCATCTCTATGATCTAGTATGGAAATTCAAAACTTAAGAATTTTGCTCCATGAAAAATTTGTCTAGCTAGGACTCAATTGAGTCCTAGCTGAGCAGTCCATTTGCAGCAAAAGCTGGGTAGAAAACATCCAGTATTCTGCACCCAGGTTACATATATTCAAATCCTTAACGATTAAAGTTCCTGGTATATTTCTTCACAACCACGGTAATCTTCAAGTTCAGGTAGTCCTTGACTTACAACAGCTTATTTAGTGACTGTTCAAAGTTACAACGGCAATGAAAAAAGCGAGTTATGACCGTTTTTCATAGTTACAACCTTTGCCTCATCCTCATGGTCACAAGATCAAAATTCAGATGCTTGGCAACTGGTTCATACTTATGACCGTTGCAGTGTCCCAAGGTCACGTGATCCCCTTTTGTGACCTTCTGGCAATGGGGAAGCCGGATTCACTTAACAACCAGGTTACTAACTTATCAACTGCAGTGATTCACTTAACAAGTGTGGCAAGGAATGTCGTAAAATGGGGCAAAACTCACTTTAAAAATGTCTCACTTAACAACAGAAATTTTGAGCTCAATTGTGGTCGTAAGTGAAAGGCTACCCTTAGTTCTCGGGTTATGATGGTAATCCTTGGGCTACATCTTTTGTTAGGACATTGCCAGTTTCCAATAGCACCGAATGTCTACGGCTAAGTATGGTGGTTTGATCATTCTACAGTGCAGCTTCTGATGGGTTTCCCCCTCATGTTGAAGGACATTATGCAAGGACATATTTCAAATAATAAACATACACCCAGGTGAATCCCTAGATCAGAGTTTCTCAACCTCAGCAACTTTAAGATGGGTGGACTTCAACTCCCAGAATCCCGCAGCCAGCATGATTGCTGAGGTTGAGAAACATTGTTCTATCTCCATAGGGATTCACCTGGATGTATATATAGATCAGGGGTCTTCAAACTTGGCCCTTTTATGACTTGTGGACTTCAACTCTCAGAATTCCTCAGCCAGGTACGCTGGCTGAGGAATTCTGGGAGTTGAAGTCCACAAATCATAAAAGGGCCAAGTTTGAAAACCCCTGATATAGATGATGCACTTGCTTTGTTCCCTTGGTCTAAAATCCTTCAATTGTAGTTGTTAAAAGGACTGTGAATTTGGAAATAAATTGGGAATACAGGAATTGGGTATGTCTAGTTCAGGGGTAGGCAACCTGGGCTCTTTTATGACTCGTGGACTTCAACTCCCAGAATTCCTGAGCCAGCATGGCTCAGCTTGGAAACTCTCCCTTTCCCCTCAGCATGGCTGGCTCAGGAATTCTGGGAGTTGAAGTCCACAAGTCATAAAAGGGCCAAGGTTGCCTACCTCTGGTCTAGTTTAATGAAAAAAAGGACTAGGGGTGACATAATAGCAGTGTTCCAATAATATTTGAGGGGCTGCCACAAAGAAAAGGGGGTCAACTCATTTTCCAAAGCACCTGAAGGCCGGACAAGAAGCAACGGATGGAAACTAATCAAGGAGAGAAGCAACCTAGAACTAAGGAAAAATTTCCTGACCGTGAGAACAATAAACGAGTGAAAGGACTTGCCTCCAGAGGTTGTGGGTGCTTCATCACTGGAGGTTTCCAAGAAGAGACTGAACAGCTGTTTATCCAGAATGGTATATGGTCTTCTGCTTGAGCAAGGGGTTATACTAGAAAACTTCCAAGTTCTCTTTCAACTCTCATTAAAAAAAAAAAGTTGCTGGGGTGAAAAACACTGATATAGATGGAGGACGTCCTTTGTTCCCTATGCCTAAAATCCTTGAATTACAGTTGTTAGGATTGTGACTACAAAGACTGAACCAATGATTGGCAAAATTCCTGCAGCGATTACAATAAAAACCAGCAAATTAAGAAGGGCAGTTTATGCAACTGAACTGATTGATTTATGCCCTTGTTGCTTTTCGCGGTAGAGGAATCTGCAGCTGCACTTAAATGCTTTCATCCTGAATTGCATTCCTTCTCTGTCTTTGCCCTATTACCCTTCTTCGCTCTCTTCCTTTTCTCTGTTCCCACCACGCCAATTATCTCCTCCCTGCGTTAGGCATTTTGCCTTGTGCCTCCGCTTCCTAAAAGGAGAACCTCTTTAATTAAAACGTCCCTGAGAAAGGCATTTTATAATAGCCAATTAAGTTCTGGCAAAGAGAGGAACTTCAGTTAATGGGTAGAGCGATGTGGGAGGACGGTATCGGGAAAACCGATCTGTTTCAGTGAAAAGCTCAGAGGAGTCTCCATCATTTTTGGCAGGGAGATGAAGAACACACGGCTTCCTTTATCTGCATCTCATCAGGATGCTCAGATGAGGTGGACTTGACCGCTGATAAGAATTCTGGGAGTTGAAGTCCACATTCCTGGAAATTCCCTAGGTTGAGAAGAGCTGATATCTACATTTAACATGTTGATAGGTCACTGTGATAGATGGTGGGGAGGGAGAAAAAGAAATGAATAACAGAATAACAACAGAGTTGGAAGGGACCTTGATGGTCTAATTCAGCCTCTGCTCAGGCAGGAGACCCTGTACCATTTCAGACAAATGATTGTTCAATCAAGATGGACAGTATTTAATATTTAATATTTATTTGCTACGTATATGTAGGGATGTGGGTCTCTATACATATGTTGTACATAGTATGTTTAGGTGTGTGTCATGTATGTGTTTCACTTTGAGAGCGGGCAACTAAATTTCATTTTTGATGTGTGCCGTTGTGCCCACAGTAAAAAAAAAATGACAATAAAGGTTATCTATCTTATCTTATCTTATCTTATCTTATCTTCTTAAAAGCCTCCAGTGATGGAGCACCCATAACTTCTGGAAGCAAACTGTTTCACTGGTTAATTGTTCTATTTCTTTCTGTTTATTTCTTTCTTTTCATTAATTGTTCTAAGTGTCAGGAAACGTCTCCTTCGTTGGGGTGGGGATGGGCTGGCTATTGGAATTTTGAATCCAGGTCATTTTTGGGGGTGTGTATGTGTGTCTATTGTAACTTTGAACAGTTGCTAAGAAGCCAGTTGTAAGTAGAGGACAACCCATAAAAATAATCCTTAACTTGCAGCAGTTCATTCATTGACCATTTGAAGTTACAACGGCCCTGAAGAAAAGGGAACTATGACCATTTTTTCACACTTAACGACCATTGCAGCATCCCCATGGTCACGTGATCAAAATTCAGATGCTTGGTTCATTTTTATGACGGCTGTGCAGTGTCCCGGGGTCATGTGATCACCTTTTGCAATCTTCTGAGAAGCAAAGTGGATGGGGAAGTCAGATTCATTTACCAGCCACGTTACTGCAGTGATTCACTTTGTAATTGTTAGCAAGAAAAGTCGTAAAAGGGGACAAAATTCACCTAACAACTGTCTCGCTTAGCAACAGAAATTTTGGGCTCAATTATGTATCGTGAATGTTGATATGGCTTGTATGGAAGGAACAGCCAAGGGTTTTTTATTTCCAGGTGCACGAAGCATCCTCTGCTTTGCCACACCCTTGCAACTGGTTGTTTTCCTGTGCACGGATGTGCAAAGAGGGTTGGGGAAGGCGGACGTGCAGGTACAAATCTCCCCTGGAGCAAGTTGAAGCACACTGCCAAAGCCAGCTTCCCAACAGTTAAACCAGGATTGGGGAAGGTTTGGAACGGCAAGCTGCAAAAACCAGCTGTTCTGAGGCTTTTTCGTTGTTGTGGGTTCACTGGAGGATAAAACCTACTCCAAACAAATAAAGAGTCACAACTGCCTTTTGCCTTGTGTTTTCTAAACATATTCCTTTTCATCTATTTTTAGAGAGAATAATTTGTTGTGGCTCCTGTCTTGGAAAAACAAAAAGCGTCCTGCTTCTGATCACCACCAATCCTCCTTTTTAAAATCTGGCGGCAGGTAGATTTTCCCCGAGGCCCCTAATTTGAGCTACGAACTGGCTCCCAGTTGAATGCAGCTTCTTGAGTGTTCCATGGGTTTCCGTTTTTCAGTCCTCTCATGTGAACCAGACCTTTCATTTCCATAATCATACATTTTTTTTTGGGGGGGAGGGGAATAATTGGGTTCATACAGGACAATCATAAGCGTATTTGCCTTATCAACAGTTGGAGAAATTATACAGTCCCCGACTTGCAATGGTTCGTTTAGTGCCTGTTCAAAGTCAAAACAGCATTGAAAAAGGTGACTTATGACCGTTTTTCGCACTTACGACCTTTGTAGCACCCCCTTGATTGTGTGATCAAAATTCAAATGCTTGGCAATTGACTCATACTTATGACCATTGCTTTGTGATCACCTTTTGAGAGCTTCTGACAGACAAAATCAAAGTGGAAGCCAGATTCACTTAACAATCGTGTGGCTAACTTATTAACTGTGGTGATTCACTTAACAACTGTGGCAAGAAAGGTCATAAAATGGGGCAAAACTCACTTAACAAATGTCTCACTTGACAACTAATATTTTGAGCTCCATTGTGGTCGTACGTTGAGGACTACCTGTATACTGCTGCTATAATTGCCATTCTGCAAGCAATATTGTCCGAGAAGCATTTGTAGAGTCATTGAAAGAAATAGGTTATCTCTGATTATGGGGGGGGGGGGACTTCAAAAGATGATACCAAAGATTAATTTTTACAGAAGGAAGGAAGGCATAGAATTGTAGAACAGTAACATATCAGAACCATCATTCTAATTCAGCGATTCTCAAATCTCAGACCTTTTATGATTTGTGACTTCAATCCCCACTATTCCCCAGGAGGCATGTTGGGAGTTGAAGTTCACTTGTGCTGCCTCAGGGAATTCTGGGAGCTGAAGTTCACACAGTTAGTAAGGCCACCCCTGGAATACTGCATCCAGTTTTGGTTACCACATTACAAAAAAGATGTTGAGATTTGGGGGAAAGTGCAAAGAAGAGCAACTAAGATGATTGAAGGCCTAGAGACTAAAACATACGAGGAACGGTTGCACGATTTGGGTTTGGCTAGTTTAGGGAAAAGAAGGACTGGGGGGACATGATAGCAGTCTTCCAGTATTTGAGGGGCTGCTACAAGGCAGAGGGGGAGTCAACTTAATTTTCAAAGCACCAGAGGACAGGACAAGAAGCAACGGATGGAAACTAATCAAGGAGAGGAGCAACCTGGAATTAAGGAGAAACTTCCTGACAGTGAGAACAATCAACCAGTGGAACAACCTGCCTCCAGAAGTTGTGGGTGCTTCATCATTGGAGGTTTTTAAGAAAAGACTGGACAGCCACTTGTCTGAAATGGTCTGGGGTTTTTCTGTTGAGCAGGGGGGTTGGACTAGAAGACCTTCAGGGTCCCTTCCAGCTCTATTCTGATTGATTCATATTAAAATCTCTGAGAGTGAGAAACACTAATCTACTTCAATTTCTACAGTGTGCTGGCAAATCAATTACAGATAACCTTTGATTTAGGACTACAGCTGAGTCCAAAATTTCTGTTTCTAAGCAAGGCAATTGTTAAGTGACTTGCACTCCATTTTATGACCTTTTTTGCCATAGCTGTTAACCAAATCATTGCAGTTGTTAAGTGAATCATGCCGTTGTTAAGCAAATCCGGCTTCCCCATTGACTTTGCTTGTCAGAAGCTGGCTGGGGAAGTCACAAATGGTGACCACGTGACCCCAGGAAGCTGCAACCGTCATGAATGCGTGCTAGTTGCCCGGTGTCTGAATTTTGATCACATGACCACGGGGATGCTGCAACGGTTGTAAGCATGAAAAACAATGCTGTTGTAATTTCAAACGGTCACTAAACGAATGGATGTAAGTCAAGGACTACCTATAAAACATTTTAGAAGCTCCATAAATGGACAGCCTACCTTCTCTTCAAGAAGTCTATTGTTACACATATGTGATCATCATAACATTTTCACTGACAGTGATTAATTATATAGGTACTCCTCGATTTACAAGTTTGTTTAATGAATGGCACTGAAAAAAAAATGACTTATGACTGTTTTTCACACTTACCATTCCCAGGGTCACATGTAAATTCACATGCTTGGAAACTGATTCATATTTATGACGGTTGCAATGTCCCGTGATCACTTTTTGTGAACTTCTGACAAGCACAGTCAATGGGGAAGCCAGATTCACTTAACAATTGTGATACTAACTTAAAACAACTGCAGTGATTCACTTAACAAGTGTGGCAAGAAAAGTGACAAAATGGGGCAAAACTCAACTGTCTCGCTTAGCAACAGAAATTTTGGGCTCCACTGTGGTCATAAGTTAAGGACTACCTGTATGCCATCGGATCAATGTTGATTCCTAGTGGTTCTCAACTTATGACTGTAACTGAGCCGCAATCCCTTTTGCACCAGTTGTTAAGCAAACACATTGTTGGTTGTAGGGCAATTTTTTTTGCCAGAAACCAGAAATAAGAGCCAGTTTCAAAATAAAAAATAAATTATGGGCATGTGATTATGGGATGCTACAAACAGCCGTAAATGCAGGCTGGTTGACGAGCACCCAAAATGTGGTCATGTGGTCATTTGGGGTCTGCAGAGGTCAGAACTTTGAATCTGGGTTCTGGAATCTCTTTCTTGGGATCCATTGTAATTTTGAATGACCATTAAGTGATCGGTCACAAGTCAAGAATTGCTTATAGATACCATTTGTCTGAAATGGTATAAGGTCTCCTGCTTGAGCAGGGGGTTGGACTAGAAGACCTCTAAGGTCCCTTCCATTTTTTGTTATTCTGTTAGATTTTTCTCTATGACAATCTATCCATCCGGGGAATCCTTCAGGTCTTGCCACAATGCTCCCACCTTCCTACTGGTCATCTTCTTTCTTCTTGGGCAGGGGTCTTCAAACTTGGCCTTTTTATGACTTGTGGACTTCAACTCCCAGAATTCCTCAGCCAGCGTGCCTGGCTGAGGAATTCTGGGAGTTGAAGTCCCCAAGTCATAAAAGGGCCAGGTTTGAAGACCCTTGCTCTTGATAATGGTCATCTTCTTCTCTTTCCTTCCACATCTTCCATCACTATGGACTTTGCAAGGGAGCTGGACAATGGATTCATGATGTGCCTTTCTCAGTGTTGACGTCTACTGACCACATGGGTTGATCTTCTCCAGGAGAAACTTGTCCTCAGCCTGGTCTTTCAGGTCCTACAATGATGCCCCCATCACCTCTGCAACTGAGTCCATCCACTTTCCTTCAATGTTTTCCACCATTGCAGTCTTTTTGAGGGAACTGGACAATTGAGTGGTTGATGCTGGTTGTTGTCTTCTTCTCTTTCCTTCCACCTTTCCCAGCTTTACAAGTTTTCCAGAGAGGTAGATGTTCACATCATGTGTCCAAAGTGGGATAATTTGACCCAGGTCATATCTGCCTCAAATGAGAACTCTGTGTTTATTTGCTCAATGACCCATCAGTTTGTTTTCTTAACTATGCTTGCTATTCTTAGGACTCTTCTCTAATGCCAAAATTCAAAGGTGGACAAATGTCATAAATATGAGTCACCCGCTGAGCATCTGAATTTTGACCAGGGATGCTGCAAGAGTTGTGTGGAAAAAAAAGTCCTGTCACTTTTTTCCTGTAACTTCAAACAGTCACTAAATGAATGGTTGTTAGTTGAGGTTCTACCTGTAATGTGTCCTCCCACCATCTTATTTTCTTTAGCAAGCCAAAGATACGCGGCCCCTAGTACAGGTAGCCCTGGAATTACAACCACAATGGAGCCCCAAATTGCTATTGTTAAGTGAAACATTTGTCAAGTGAGTTTTGCTCCATTTTCCGACCTTCCTTGCCACAGTTGTTAAGTAAATCACTCCTTTTGCTCCCCCCCCACCGCCTCCACCGCTGCCAGCGAGACCCCGCCCCCTATAACTGGCCAGCCCGTCCTTTTCTCCGCCCACTCCACTGGATTGGCAGGCCGCGATGGAGAGGCCCCGCCCCCTCTGCGGAGAGCCTTCCCTCCCGCTGGATTCACAGAATGCGGGGGAGAAACCCCGCCCCTGCTCAGAGTCCTCCTTCCAGCCTCTGGATTGACAGCCAGGGCGGGAGAAATTCCTCCCTCTCTTCGCTTCTCCCATTGGATTGACAGGCTGCGGCGAGCCTTTCCTCCCTCCGGTGGATCAGACAGGCCCCGCGCGCTGTCCCGCCCTCTCTCTGACAGGGCGAGGCGGAGAGGCCCCGCCTTCTCCCTGCCTCTCCGCCCGCTTGACAGGGCGAGGCGGAGAGGCCCCGCCCTAACCCTAACCCTCTCCTTCCCTTGGATTGACTGGGTCGCGGCGGAGAGGCCCCGCCCCTCGGCTGGATTGACAGGCGCGGCGGAGAGGCCCCGCCCCGTTGTTTACTGGTCCGCCGGGGCCGGCTGGCTGCTGTGAGGCGGCCGAGTGAGCAGGCGCCGCGCCGCTTCCCGCCTCCCTGGTGATGCCTGAGGCGGCGGGAGAGGCGGCGGCGGCGGCGGCGGCGGGGTCCTTGCCGTTCCCTTCCTCCTCGTCGGGGCCGCGGGGCGGACGGTGGGCAGAGTACCCGGGGCGCTGAGGGCGCAGCGGCGACGGAGGCGGCCGCCCTGGGCGGCGCACCTCAGCGCGGGAAAGAGCCGGCGGGGGCGGGATGAGGTAATGGGGGGCGGCACGTGAGGGGGCCGCTCCTCCTCCCTCCCCCCTCGCGGGCCCTTCCCAGCCAGCGAGGCCGCCTGACGGTACCATGAGCGCGGCCGGGGGCTGCCCGGGGGTCGCCCGCCCTTCCTGAAGCCCCGCCGGGGCCCGGGGCGAGCCGTAGCGGGTCGGCTGTCCTGGGCCGCGGCGGACGAGGGGAGGGATGCTCCGCCGGCCTGCCGTGTCAGCGCGGGCATTTTTGCGCCTTTAGCCGCTCCTTTTACCTCTGCAGCGGGGGAGGGGAGCAGTTTTAGGACCCCTTCCCCCTTTTTTCCCCCCTGCCGGGGGGGGGTTTGGCTCCCTCAGCCCGGGGTGTGCTTGGCCGGCTACTCCACCCCCTCCCCCTTCCCTCCCCCCCTCTTTTGGGGGGGTGGCTTGGTTTGGCTTCGTTTTGGAGGAGTGGTTTCCCCCCCTCCCTCCCCCCGTCGCCCCATTTATAAATCCGCCTCCCGATTTCCTAAAAGGAAAAAGCTTAATTAAAAAGTGCCCACCGAAGCTGCCTCTGGGAGGGAATAATAGCCAGGTGAAAAGCGCACTCAGTTTCCATGGACCACCCGTCCATTATCACCCAGGTGACTAACCCCAAAGAAGAAGAAATCCTGTCTTGCTCTCAGGATAAAGGTGAGAAGTTGGTTCTCGGTGGGTCACCTTAAACCGTGATCGAGCCACCCTCCTGGTTGGGTTAGGGTTTGTGTCCGTGGGGTGTGTGTGAAGCAGACGGGTGCCTGTGTGTGTGTGTGTGTAGGGGGGGGGGAATCGTGCCTCTCCATCCCATTGGCGAATGTCTTCCATCCTAACAGGTTAATTAATTAAATACAGCTCTTAAAAATAACATGCATTTTTTCCCCCGTCTGTGTTTTTGTCTCTCAACTCCTTTGTAGGCTGAAGTACAACAACTCTGGTAAGCCTGCTTCTTCTGCTCAGCCAGCTGGGCTTAAACCCAGGGCTCTGGCAGGGCAGACCAGACCTTTATTGAGCTTATTAGGATGACTTTTGAAATCTTGCCATGTGTGTGTGTGTGTGTGTGGGGAGGGGGGGTGGGCGCGCTTGTGGGGTATTTGGTGGGAGAGGCAGTTTTAAGGATCCCTTCAAAATGGGGATTGGGACTGGAGACATTTTGTTCAGGGTACATGCCGAATCTGTCATTGAAGAAACGGAGGGGGGAACATTTGACAACCAAAAAAAGACGGCAAAACAGAACGGGTCATACGCATGCTGTTTTAAGATCTCATCCCAAAATAAATAGAAGGTGCCTTGCAGCGTCCCTCTGGTGGGAAACCTGGACAGAGATATTTTTATGTTTTTCTTAAACAGATGGAAGGCTTGAGTTAAGGATTGGTCGATGGAGCAAAACTTTAGAAATAAGTACTGTCCTCAGCCTTTAAAATATGAAAATATTGCAATTGATTTAGCTGTGTAGATATGTTATGAAAATAGGGGAGATGAAAAAGAGATGAAAAAAATCTGATGTATATGTGCACTTACCTGAAAAAGAAAATTAAAATAATCCTGAGGCTAATAATATATTTTTTTCTTATACAAGAGAAGCATTTACTGAGCTTTGGAGCTGTTCTTAGTGTGCTGTATGCCTGTTCCAGTTCTGTACTTGTTTGATCTGGGATTGTGCAGGTTAATAGCCAGTAATATTCTGGTGAAGGCTGGAGCATCCTGCAGGGGATTGGAATTCTACATCTTATTTTTCTGGTCTCTCTGTTCTTTAATTCTGTGATTTTCCCTTTTAATTGTCCTATCTGCTGATAGTGTAAATAATGGAAAAAGATACTTTTTGCTGCAGGTTTAAATTTCTCTATAGCTTACCCGAATTTAATTTTTAAAAATAGTCGTGGTTTCTTCTCTCAGTCCCTCCATATGCAAGGAATGTTTTGAGATTCTGATTTTTTAAAAAAATCTTGCTTATGATACTTATATGTGGAAATCTGATTACCAATCATATATAAAACATATATGGTGAAGAGTTACTGCATTTAGTTTATAATCCCAGATGCAACATTGGTAAAATGATAAGTTCACAAACTTGAGAAATTATTGTCTATTTTCATATTAGGATATTTTCTGAGAAATACAAATACAAAATAGTTACCATTTTGCAGATAAAGCTTTTCTGCACCAGTGGCTCAGATTGATAATATTCTTCACCCTTTTTTAAACCATGGTTGAAATGGATCAGGCCAAGTTGAATGTTTGTCTGCCACCCCTCCCTTTCCCTCTCCTCTCTCCCCCTCCCTCCCTCCCTCCCCTCTCTCTCTGTGTCTCAAAAATGCTGTTCCTGAACAAAAAAAAGGTTAGTTAACAGTTGTCCTAAATATGATTATCAACTACAATTCTCTTAGTTGATACTTGATTAGAAAATGACAGCTTTAGTTAAAACATAATTAAAATTAGAGATTAATTTTAAAATTGCTCCTGATTTCTAAACCATGGTCAATAAATTTGGGTGAGCGCCATGGATTTAGAATTTTTCACTATTAGGTTTATGTTTTTAAAAAGGCACTAAAACCAATTTTGCAAAAACTCAACTGTTGAAGAGGATTTAACTGTAAAGTTATTACGGAATTAGAGAAGAAGTCTTCTTTCAGCTCCTGACACTGGGTATAATTTGATTTCATGCCTTGTGTGTGTGTGTGTGTGTGAGAGAGAGAGACAAAGAGAAAGCGAGCTGCAATAATGCTTAAGTTTCTTTCTCTGTTATCTGTCCATATATGCCCACAGGCTTATAAGACAGTTACACATTTACAGGTTTACAAGATGGGACATTAGCCTTTGGTTTGATTAACTGTGATTGTATTATAATATGAAATGTAAATAAATAATACTGGAGACCACTAGTGTCATTACCTGGCTGAAACTGATGGGCTTGGAAACTAAACACATTTGGGGTTAGATCTTCAATGGGAGATTACTAGGCTAATTCAAAGAAGACAGTGGCTAACCTTTTCCGTAATATGCCAAGAAAACTTATGTGTCTATAAGGTGAGAAGAAATTGATCTCAACTCAAAAGAACAGGACCCTTGCTTGGTTAGGGTCCAGAATTTGAGATATTTTGGTAAACAACATTTGGGTTTTCAGGATCCTTTTTTCCTCCAGTGTATTCAAATCCCATTTTATTTGTTAGAGTTGATTTCCACATAAGTGTAATAGGTTTTGAGCTGGATTGTAGGCCTTCTTAGGTACGGTAATATGCCAGCTCATGAAAAACTGGCTTTTTTTCTGGCCTTATTTAATAGAACAAAAATAATTAAGTTTAGCTATTATCTGGAACTGGGAAGAGAATCTTCTCTTGTAGCCTCTCTCCTATGAAGTTTGAGCCAGCTGCCATCATTGCATGGCTTAGGTAGAAGGGCTTTTGTCTTCTCTTGACCTGGGATGCAGTGGTTGGGAGGCTGGGTTAAACTACCTGTGCCCCTCCTGCTGCTCCTGGTGAAAAGCACTTGCCTGTTAGTTGGGAATGCCCATGTCCTTTGGTGGGCAAGGTGCCAACTGCATAGGAAATTCTTCCAGAATTCTCACTTGCCTTGCAGTTTGGAAAGGGAAAGGCTTTATTACTTTTTTTCCATACAGCAGCGTAACACATATAAAAATCCATTTCTGTCTGATCCCAGAAAATAGGATAGATGAGGAAATGCTGCTAGTGTCCCCAGGAAATAAGGGGCTACAGAAAAAAACATTGGGAACCTTATCTTTCTGCTGTATTTGTTATAGAGGTAGTCCTCGACTTAACAACAGTTCATTTAGTGAACAGTTCATTACAGCATCACTGAAAAAAAGTGACTTATCACCATTTTTCACTCTTGCAACCCTTAACAACATCCCTATCGTCATGTGATTCAGATGCTTGGCAACCGACTCATATTTATGACGGTTGCAGTGTCCTGGGGTCATGTGATCCCCTTTTGCAACCTCCTGATAAGCAAAGTCAATGGGGAAGCCAGATTCACTTAACTGTGTTACTAATTTAACAGGTGCGGTGATTCGCTTAACTGGCAAAAAAGATTGTAAAATGGGGCAAAACTCATTAATGTCTCATTTAGCAACAGAAATTTTGTAGTTGTAAGTTGAGGACTACCTGCAAATATAATGGAATGTTTGCTCATGGCAGCCGTGTGAGGGGGCTTACTAAAACAGGAGGCTACCTATGAGTTTTATCAGTAAACAAAGATCTGAATGTGGTTTTCCCCAAATCTAACCGAAGATATTGGCCCAACTTTCTCCAACCAGATGTTGTCCAAGGATGTTAGAACAAAAGATTTGTCCTCCCCAGACAGCATGGTCATAATCTGATAAAAGTAGTCCTCGGAGTATGACAGCAGTTGGCATCAGGATTGCTGTCACTAAGCATTGCAATCAAAAAGCACAACATCATACAACTGCATCATTCAGTATTAACAGTCCCAGGTGCCATTTTTAATCCTATGACGTGCAGGTCATTAAGCAGGTGTTGGAAGGTAAGGGGATGCTTCAGGAGGTAGCCAGGGGAGGCCATGAATTGCACCAGAGAGGCAGCCCACACATAAATACAGGTAGTTCTCGACTTACGACTGCAGTTGAGCCCAAAATTTCTGTTGCAAAGTGAGGACATCTGTTAAGTGAGTTTTGCCCCATTTTACGATCTTTCTTGCCACAGTTGTTTCGTGAATCACTGTAGTAGGTAAGTTAGTAATCCAATTGTTAAGTGAATCTGGCTTCCCCATTGACTGTCAGAAGGTCACAAAAGTGGATCCCATGACTCTGAGACACAGCAACGGTCATAAATACGAACAGTTGCCAAGCATCTGAATTTTGATCACGTGACCAGGGGGATGTTGGAAAGATGATAACTGTGAAAAACGGCCATAAGTTACTTTTTTCAGTGCCATTGTAACTTTGAACAGTTACTAAGCGAACTGTTGTAAGTCGAGGAGTGCCTATACAGAAAGACCACAGATTAAATGGTGCAGCCTAAGCCCAGAAAGGCCTGGATGTGGATGGTACGGCATGAGAATGGGTAGCATGGCGTAAACACATGAAGGCGAGGAGGACCAGAGCAACTTCTTCCCCAGTGACTTTGCTTCTGGGGAAGCTGGCAGGAACGATCGCAAATAATGATCATGTAACTGCAAGCACCCAGATTATAATCACGTGCCCATGGGAACACTGTGACAGCCAGAACTTCAAAGATTGAAGTACCACTCCTTCGGCACCGTCACAACTATAAATGGTTACTGAATGAGTGGTTGGTAAGCAAGACTCTAGCTTACTTGGTGGACAATCAAAATGGGGAAAGCTATACAGACCATCATAGCAAGTTTGACAAAGTGATCTGTGCTCCCTGAGGAAGCCTTAGCTTTGTAAATATTTATTTAAGATCAAATATACAGCTAAAACAATATTCTTTTTTTTCATTAATCCAGTCAATCTCACACAAACTACATTATTTTGCAATCACAGGAATTTTATCTACAGTAAACAAGAGATTGCAATCTACTAAGAAATAAAATAAACTTTTGTCTGCATTTTCTGGTTCTTTGCCACTACATTTACGTTGGTTTTGCAATGAAATCCAGTGGTTTCAAACTATGTATTATAATTTGTTCCATATAAAAATGCTGCCTAGCAGTATATAAATCTCCCATGTATGTTGATGTTATTTGCATTTTACCTAAAAGAGATGATGTCTAAGCAGCTGTAAAAGGATATACAGTAATTGTATAATTTTTGGAAATAACCATGAAAAAGGGCGGAAAAGGTATGGTAGGAATGCTTAAATAACTAATTTTCCACAAATAAGTACAAATAAATTGCATTTGGGTGTTTTGATGCCGCTGAATAAATAGATTTTTCAAAATATTCTCTTGCCTTAGATATTTGGCTGGCTTGTAACCTTCAAAATGAATGTTGATATATGGAGGAATAGTTGTTACACTACAGGAAGACTTCAACTTAACAACCATTCGTTTAGTGACTGTTCAAAGTTACATCGGTATTGAAAAAAAGTGACTTATAATCTGTTTTCACACTGTTGCAGCATCCCCTTAGTCACGTGATCAAAATTTGAGCGCTCGGCAACTAGCATGTATTTACAACAGTTGCGTTGTCCTGGATCATGTGCATCGCCATTTGTAACTGCCTCAGCCATCTTCTGACAAGCATAGTCAATGGGAGAAGCTAAACTCATTTAACAACCATATGATTCACTTGATATCTGCAGTGGTTTGCTTAACAAGTGTGGCAAAAAGGTTATAAAATCAAGTGCAATTTGCTTTACATCCACCTTGCTTAATAGCAAATTCTGATCCCAGTTGTGGTTATAAGTCGGGAAGTATCTGTATTAGCCATGGTGGCGCAGTGTTTAGAACAGAGTACTGCAGGCTAACTCTGCCGACTGCCATCAGTTCAATCCTGACTGGCTCAAGATTGACTCGGCCTGCCACCCTTCCGAGGTCGGTAAAATGAGGACCCAGATTTTGGGGGCCATACACTGACTCTGTAAACCACTTAGGGAAGGCTGTAAAGCATTATGAAGTGGTATTTAAGTCTTAAGTGCTATTGCTATTATGGTGGGGTCCTTGGTGCTCTCTGAATTTGGTGATTTTCTTGAAATGTCTGCATCAAACGCCCCCACTCCCCACCCCAGTTTAACCCCAGCTACAAATATTCTCTTATATGGTGTTAATGGGGGTGTTGATGTTCCTCCTGTTGTTTTGTGATGTGCCTGGAGGTAGCATACAGGTAAGCTAAGTGGCTGTCTTAAGTAAATAAAATTTTCTGTAGCATTGACTTTTGGGGGGAAAAAATCAAAACATGAAGATTGTAAGATACATAGAAGCATTGAAATGTTTAAACAATGTAACCAAATTTATGCAGAACTTTTCTCTAACTTTTTTAGTGTTGATATAATGGACTTTGAATATAGTAATGTGAGTTGAGGTCATTTTTATTCTTCATTGGAACAATGATTGTGGTTTTCATTCAGTAAAAGTAGTGATTGTTGTTAATGGTAAAACTAGCGAAAAGTTCTTTTTCTTCTAGTAATAGTCATTTCAGATTAATATTTGTAATTCATCCTGAACTTCAAACATGCTTAATCATAATTTCTTTCCAGACTCTTGTCGCTATAATTAAGTGCTTTGAAGAGTGATCGAGTGCTGGGACTGTAAGCGCAATCTGTTTTTTTTGTTGGCATGTTGATATTCTATAATTCATACGTAGCGGAGATTACAGTAAGGGGAATGTAAGATAATAAAGTGTTAATTCAATGGCGCTGAACTATTGTATAGTAGCAGTGACATGGAAATATTTACAGTGGATGGAACTTGTGAAGCAATGCTATTGAGGTCTTCACATTCTAGTTAGTCATCTTTCCTATCAATAGTCTAATAGATTTATACTCTGCATATGTATGGTTTCTTTTTTCTTGTTTATAAGCCTGACTTTAAAAGCATGTGGAATATTTTACAAAGCATGTGAAATACAAGGAAGCAAGATAAAAGATGCTTAATAGACCATGTATTGTTCCCAGGCATCTAACAAGTGGTGGCACTATGACCTCTCTCCATTACAGATTAAAGGATGGGGAAATTGTGTTCTTTTCTTGCTTTCAACTTCTGCCTTAGGCATCTAATTTGGTAGGTAAAATCTGGTGAAGTCTTTCCTTTTTTTTAATCCTGAAATAACCAGCCAAAGCTACATGTTTGTGCCTAGAGAAATGGATGATTGCTTTCCCCTGACTCAATTGCGCAAGGGGTAACTCCTAAAGCTATAATTTGGACAGTGTTCTTTTATGTGAAGTTGTTACAACTACTGCTTCCCAGCCGGTGGCAGGTGCTACCCATCAAGACTGATAACTGAAGGAGAAAGAGTAGCCAGCAGTAATGGGGTCATTTTGATGTGGCTTCCATCTTGTAAGATGAAGAATTCTTGCTAAGAACAGTTAAGTTCAGGTAGTCTTTGACCCATGACCATTCATTTAGCAGCCATTCAAAGTTACAATAGCATTGTCAAATGGTGGTTACAACCGATCCTCATTTCTGGTTGTCCCAGCACACCCCCCCAGTCATGTGGTCATGTTCTGGGGGCACTTGGCAGCCTATTCACATTTATGGCCAGTTGCAGTGCCCCTTGATCACATGGTCTCCATTTGCAATCTTCGCTGCTGGCTTCTCCAGGAAATAGATGGGGAAACCGGCAGGGAAGGTCACAAGCTGCTAAGTTAAATCTTCTCTACCTGCTGCTCTTCCCCAGCCCCTCTGCGTTCATGCATCCCCCCCTGCCCCCCGATCTACGCTGAACTCATTGTGCACCCACACCCTTTCCAACCTGGGCTGTGCCTCTTGTGCATGCCCTTGCACTCTTTGTGGTGCCCCTTGCCCCACCTAGCAGCAGCCACTTACCTACCTTTCACCCTGGGACTTGCAGTCTTCTGTGGGCTCCCCCACTGACCGCTAGTTATGAAAGCTAGCAGGAAGTTGCCTCACCTAACAATCTTGGGATTTGGTTAACGTTGGCAGTTGGGACTGCAGGAATTGCCACTGTATGACTGCATCACTTAGTGATGGAAATTCCGGTCCCAATAGCCATCCTAAGCTGAGGGATACCTGTCCCGCAGAACAGTTTTTAACCTGTTTAAATCTTAATGAAAGTAAGAATACTCTTATCTCATTCCTACATCTTTGCCATAGTATTTGGCTTGCTTCAGGGGAAAGAAAGTGGTTTCTCGAGTCTTTTGCATTTTCCAGACATCTCTTTCATCTAGTTATGCCACTTAAAGGGTGTGAAATGGATTAAATGGTACTGAGAAATACTTTTCAGATTAGTATATACACAGCAGCAGAATATAATACAGGCCCAGAAAGAAATGCCTCTAGATTTCCTGGCCATATTGATTATCTGTTTTCCTTTCAGTCTCCTAGGAAGGAGACTGATAGTGTTTTCCCTGTGCTACAATGTAGTTAAACGGGTGCATGTGACTGTAGGCTACACAATGCAATTTCCTTTTATTTTGTGTTGGAGGAGAACGAAGGCTAGTGCCAACATAGCTTGAAAGGGAGGTCGTTTGCTGCCTGCAGCAAGGCTTAGCCTCCTGTACATCCAGGCAGGAAAAAGTTAAATTTCAGGAGCTTTAATCTGAAGGATAAAAAATCTATTTTCTTTTATCTAGATACTCATATTTTAAGATTTTTGGGGGGGAGATGAAGCAGAAGCAATATGGGTGGGCATTCCCAGGTCATTCTTCAGGACAGAATCTCTAGGCAAAACGTTTTTAAGATGATAACTTGCTAACTATTCTCTTGAAAAGAATGAACTCAGATCTCTTACTTTAGTTGGGTATGCAGTTGGGGTATTTTCCTCTTGAACACTGCTTTCTCTAATAGTTTCTCCATTAAATAAACATGGTAATAATGCATCACACACCAGCATATAAAGTAATGATTTACAAGACATAAGACTTGGTTTGCTCTTCCCAGCTACCTGCGCCTTTTATTTTAGAAAATAAACACTTTTTTTTCTTATTTTCTGCTGTTCTTTTTCCCTTAACATTTTTATGGGTATCGATGAACTGTACCCATCATCTCCATGCCCTTTGTAGGGGGAAAAGGCCTCTGTGAGGCTTTTGTAGGGAAAAACCCTCCTGACAAGATCAAGAGGTAGAGATTGTCATCAGAAGCAAAAACTGATAGTAAATGCTATACAGGTAAGTCCTACCTTAACAACTGTTCTTTTAGTGACTGAAGTTACAACAGCACTGAGGAAAGTGACTTATGACCATTTTTTGCACCTTAGGGCCATTGCAGCACCCCCATGGTCAGGTGATCAAAATTCAGACGCTTGGCAATTGACTCACGTTTATGACGGTTGCAGTATGATCACCTTTTGCGTTCTTCTGGCCAGCAAGGTGAATGGGGAAGCAGATTAACTTAACTGTGTTATAATTGCAGTGATTCTCTTAACAACGGTGGCAAGAAAGATTGTAAAATGGAGCAAAACTCAGCTAACTATCTTGCCCAGCAATAGAAATGTTGGGCTCAATTGTGGTAAGTCGAGGACTACCTGTAGTACAGATTCAGTGTAAATAAGAAAGGCAGAGAAGTGGTAATTTGTATTCATAGGTAGGAATGACGTATTTTTTAATCTGACACTCAATTCTCAAGCCATATCCACAGAAAACCTACTTATAACCTGAATTATCTTCTTGTCATCTCATGTCTGATAAGGAAACCATGCTGCATTCTCCTTGACCCGGAAAATCTCAAAGGAGTTGCCTCTGCGGTTACACGTTCCTTAAAAGCATGGAGAATCAGAGCCCCTCTTTGAAGAAGGTGGGCGGTTTGGAAATATAAAATATAAATAAACAATAAGATCCACTCTGTAGAAATGGCTCCTCCATTGGGTTAAATAGTTTGTATGCTTATAATTAGTTGAACATTAATGGATATTAACATTCTTTTTCTTCATCTCTAATGAAGAATTGAATAAAGACAGTATTTTGGGAAGGTGCTAATACTCTACTTGTGATTCACAGCGGCAGTACATATTTGTAGCCTGGAGAAATTGGTGCATGGTAGTTCTGAATGGTGACAATTCTTCCAAGGGAAGTCTGCCACAGTCCTGTTCCCATTGAAAATGAATACAGAATGGCTTAGTTTCATGTTAGAGGGGTATTACACAGCACCAGGATTTCAGAATTGGGAATTCGCAAGCATTTGAAGCTTAGTGAAGAGTAAATAAGTATTTTAATAAGATTCTGTCCTTGAGCAGCACTTATTCATATTGGAATAAGCATTGGCATGCTTTAGGGAGGTTTTGAAAATCTACTGTGTATTCTATTTTTAATAACAATGGAGAATTAAAAGACATCTGATAGAGGAAAATATTTGTAACACAGGATTGAAATGAGAGGTCCTTGGTGCTCTCTGGTGGTTTTCTTGCAGATGTTTCGCTAACCAAAGTAGGTAACATAATCGGTGCTGATGATGTTATCTAGTTTGGGTAATGAAGCGTCTGCAAGAAAACAACCAAGCCCAGAGAGCACCAAGGACCCCTAAAAGACATCTGCCTGCACACAGGTCATCATTGATCAACAGTCTCTGCTAATATTTCTCAACCATGGCAACTTAAATAGCAACAGCAATGGCATTTATATACCACTTCATAGTGTTTTACAGCAGAGGTCCCCAACCTTTTGGGCACCAGGGACCGGTTATGTGGAGAGAGGTTTTTCCATGGAGTGCGTGGTTTTGTCTGCTGCCTGCATCCCACGGATGGGGCTTTGCTTGTTTGTGCGGACCGGTTGCTGGGATGCTGCAACCCGGTACTGGTCCACAGACCGGGGGTTGGGGACCCCTGTTTTACCGCCCCCTCTGAGTGGTTTATAGATTCAGCATATTGCCCCCAACAATCTGGGTCCTCGTTTTACCAACCTCGGAAGGATGGAAGGCTGAGCCAATCTTGAACTGGTCAGGATCGAACTCCAGGCAGTGGGCAGAGTCAGCCTGCAATACTGCATTCCAACCACTGTGCCACCACAGCTCTTAAGATATCCGAACCATGCTGGCTGGAAAATCTTAGGAATTGGTCCAGACATCCTAAAATTAGCAAGATTGAGAGACACTGGTTTATTAATCGCTAGCCCAGAATGGATTACCATAATAAGTATCAGATACTCCCACTATTACCCTGTCCTCAATATTCTATATATTATATAGAATTCCTAGATGTATAACTGGTTACAGTACTGTAGTAGTGATGATATCATTTTAAGAATACGATGACATATGCCAGCAAAATGGATTATTCATCTTGCTTTCTTCAGTTTACCAGAGCTGGATGTGCTGTGGGGGGAAGGGGGCTGACAGAGAGGAGAAGAGAGCAAAGCTAAGTTCAATTGCATGAGTAACCATTAGTTTATAGCATTAGATGTAGTCCTATTTATATGGAATTGTTTGCTATGCTTGCAGCTCAGGATCACTATATGGATTGGAACTAAGCTGAACATGTTATGTTAACATTTTTAATGTGGCTTTCAGTTCAAAGGGATTATCCGAATAGGATGCAAAAACACATAAAAAATAAAAAACAAAATGGGAGAAAATTAACAAATGTAAAAGACGTAAACAACAGACTAAACAATGGTGTAAGAGCTTGAAGCTAAAGGTTTGCAATGTGGATACATTGAAACTTGTGTTTATGAATGAAGAAGCAAATCCACTAATACTAAACATGATAGCAACTCGTGGACCCTGTCTAAGTTTAGGACATAAGCAAGGTTGAGCCTGTTTAATACTTGGGTAGAAGACCAACAGGAAATTCTAGGGTTGCAGGATAGATTGAAGTATTTTTAAAATCCCAGAAAAAGGCAACGGAAAGCCCTTTAGAATATATTTCTAAAGTCACCAAGAGTTGAGTTTAACTCAGAGGTACAGCTAGTTTGGTCTAGTGATTAAGGCACCAGGCTAAAACCAGGAGATGGTGAGTTCTAGTCCTGCCTTAGGCATGAAAGCCAACTGGGGGACTTTGTGCCAATCACCAGGAGACGGTGAGTTCTAGTCCTATCTTAGGTATGAACAATTTGTGGGTGACTTTGGGTAAATCACTGCCTCTCAGCCCAATTCATCTCACAGGGTTGTTGTGGGGAAAATAGGAGGAAAGAGTATTAGGTACATTTGCTGCCTTGAGGTATTTATAAAAAATATTTATTTTGTGTATGATGAGAACACGACAGAAGAGAAATAAACGTGCACGGGATATAAATAAATAATAAAAGACCCTTTAATTTACAGTACTAAGTGATATGTATTTCACTGAACCTTTACATCATAAGATGTAAAGTTTATTAGGTTGCATGAAATGACTACAACAGTTCTTTAAAACATTAGTCTTTGTTCTTTATTATATTTCCAATAATAATTTCCAAGTTTCTTGGTGAATGGTGGCCACTTGGGCTATATCTAAAAGTTCCCAAACTGTTGGTGTTCTTGCTTAATGTTGGCAAATGTTCTGTTCTCTGCAGCTTGAATTCTGAATTAGTATTTCCGCTTCTTTTTGAGAAAATAATAGCTAAAACACTCTTGGCATTGGCTGCGTTTTTAGATATCTGTGCTGTTCTCATCCTTAGTAGAAGGAGTTGTTCCTTAATGCAACGGCAAATTGTCCCATAGGGACTATAACTGAATGGAACTTCTTTAAGGATCCACAATAAATGGGCTTCGTGAGCGTAAAGACTGAACCAAACATATCTTGATCATATTGATAAGTCTTTCTTTGTACATATGGAGGGGAAACTACACTGAAATTGCATGTACAAGTAGTCCTCGACCTACAATAGTTCATTTAGTGACCGAAGTTACAATGGCACTGAAAAAAGTGACATGACCATTTTTCACACTTACAACCGTTGTAGCCTCCCCAGGGTCATGTGATTTACATTCGGATGCTTGACAACTGGTTCACATTTATTAAGGTTGCATAACCTGTTGCAGCCTTCTGACAAGCAAGGTCAGTGGGGAAACCAGGTTCACTTAACTGTGTTACTAACTTAACTGCAGTGATTCACTTAACAAATGTGGCAAGAAAAGTCATAAAATGGGGCAAAACTCACTTAACAAATTTCTCACTTAGCAACATACATTTTGGGCTCAATTGTGGCCGTAAGTCAAGCACTACCTGTATATCATCTTATGTATGTTATTTGCCTACAGAAATGCTATCACTACTATAGTAATTATTAAATTATTCTTAAGTAGGAAAGGAAGTGTATGCATCCAATAATGTTTCTAATAAAATATCAGTGGTTTAATAATTACATATATTTCCCTCAGTCCGAAAGGGATTTAAACCCAAAGCCAAAAATTAATCCATTTTCAAAAATAAATCTAGTTGCTCAAAGTATGCCTCATGTGAAAAATGTTTTAGTTGAAGCCAATCACATGTTGGTTGAGTTTGGACACATTGACAAAACAATTCTCTACCAAAGAAAATTTGTTACCTTTGTCAGGTGCAGCAGCTATTTTAGTTCATTTTAGCACAAGTGCAGGAATCCCAAAACATTATGCTCAGTTTCCAGAGGAGAACTATATGTCCAGCAGCAAAAATTCAAATTACTCAGGCAATCTGAAAAATCTCAGTGTCCCTTACTTTGTAAACTCTGTGTTCTGAAAGTGAGCTTTGTATAAATACAGTGGTACCTTGGTATTCATCCTTAATTGGTTCAATGTGGTACAATGAGTATCAAATAAAATTTTCCCATAAGGAATTATGTATGAGTCACAAAGCAGTCAACAAGAAGTTCCAGCTTATGCATTGAGTACGAAACAAAGAGTCCTGGGACAAAATTTCATGTCAGAATCTGCTGAGTACCAAATTCAATGAATTTCAAAGCAGTTGAGTACCAAGATACCACTCTAAGCATGTAGGCAGGATATTATGTGAAAACAGTGAGTTTTAATCTCAGCCTAAATCTGATGGCATAATAGCAAAAATCTGATAACTTCAGAAGTAGGTATTCTCCAGGAAGATAATGGAAACAGACAATTCTACTTAATTAAAGCCCAAGGCTTTTGTTCTGATTATTGTAGAAATACTCATAAATCACTGTGCTTTGTATACATTTATATGTGATATTACGGTTGTGCAATAACATAGTCTGTAGGACTGCTTGCTTTCGTTGTATAGAATAGTAGGAATTCCAAGTATTCTAAGTTTTTAGATAATATAACAGTAATCATAATATCAGTGAATATACTTGCTATGTAAATAATTGTGGAAGTGTTATAATTACCTTATTTGATATTTAGCATGATTGGTGATGAAGGGGTAGGCTTAAAATTGTGATTGTTGTCTATAACGTGTTTAATTCAGTGGCAACACTTTAGGGAGTGCTCTCCCACATTGGTCATGATTTGTGAAACTGTTGTGTGGTTGCTGATTCAAAGCGATAAGATCTGTATGTTCTACCTGATCAGTTTTCCATATGCCGAAAATGTTTGAACATTGTGAAGGTTTGGTGTGTTGCCACAAGATACTTTATTTATTATATTCATAATATAGCCATAACCATCTTGATAGCAAAGCTTGGACTCCAGATATACATATTGCATTTTGGAGCCTTTGCATGTGTGGTTAATATTTTTTTTTCTTCCATTCATTCATGCCTGGTTCTCAAAGACACGTCTTTGCGGTTTTCTTAGCAAGGATTTTTGGAAATGGTTTGCCATTGCCTCCTTCCTAGGGCTGAGAGAAAGTGATCGGCCCAAAGTCACTTAACTGGCTCTGTGCCCAAGGCAGGACTGGAACTCACAATCTCCTAGTTTCTAGCCTGGTGCCTTTAACCATTGTACCAAACTGGCTCTCTCAGCCTACAGCATAGAGCAGAGTTCCCCAACGTTTCCGGCTTTGCACACCAGCAGGGGGCGGTGCAAATATTTGCGCAGCTCCATTTGCGCTCCTGCAAATGGAGCATGCACCGCTGCTCATGCAAATGACGGTGCGCATGCGCACACTCGCCGTCTGTTTCCACGGCCCAGTTGCAAACCCCTCATGGCCGACTAGTGGGCCATAGCCCAGAGGTTGGGGATCTCTGGCATGCAGTATTCCCAGGTGGTCTCCCACCCAAGTGCTAACCAACTCCCAACTCTGGTTAGCTTCTTAGACCAGAAGAAATCAGGCATTTTCAGAGTAGCATGGCCATAGATGTTTAATTAATACATATATTAAATGTCTGCCTACTTACCTATCTACCTAAACACACACACACACACACACACTCACTCACTAACCCCACTAAAGAGACAAGTCTGATTCTACCCAATTTGCATTAGATTTTTTCTTCTTCTTGACATTGCAGAAGTCTTGCTTTAGATACCTGGTATCATTTTGCCCTTAATAGGACGTTGACTTTTCAATCGAAAATTGAACATGATTTCCCTGTGCAACTGAATTAATGCCTTTTATAGTTTGTTGGTATTGCAACCCATACGTGAGAAAGTCTTCCAAGTTGTAGAACCAGCTGTGCAATATTTGGAGAGGGATTTTGATCTGGGGCAGGGAGAAGGCATTTGTAAGCAGAAAATTCACGACTGCCTTGTACTGTAGTTTCTCCATGTTGATCATTGTGAGATGTTGGCTTGATACTTGTGGATGGCAGGTTAAATTTTAACATGTACTAGATTGGCACACGGACATGAATGTAGCAGCTTCCCTCGCAACCTCCCCCCCCCGTCCCCATCCCCCCCAAAAAAAATGTTTCAATGCTCTGTATGATTTATCCCAGAATTGCAGCTGGGAAATATTCCTCCACAATCTCCACAAAAGGACAAAGCATACACAATCTTCAGAATTCTTTCCATTTGTGCAATTGTACCAGACTTCAGCACGTGATATAGAGCATAAATACAGTGGATACTATCTTGTACTAATGTGAGGTTGCAGAACAAAGTGGCTTGTGAATAAATACCTGCAAAGCAGCGTTCTGGAAAGGAAAAGAGCTCCTTTGTATAGATTGAAAAATCTCTATACAACTTTAGGCTGTGTTATTGTTTCATTTTTTCAGATACCATCAGATTCTTTTACGTTCAGTTTACATCATGGGTGATGCCTTTTCAAAGGTTTCATTTTTCCTTGAGTGACCAGAAAGTGACCTAGAGTTCTTTGTATCTTTCATTCTAATTCTTTTAATTGTTTCCTCTGACCTAAAATCCGTGGAAGGAATGCTTATTGACAGAATCTGCTCAGTTAACACCGATCTTTTCTTCATCTTTTTCCTTGAGGAAATGATGGTACAACGATGCTCAGAAGTTTGAAAACCTTTTGAATATTCATAAATACGACTTAAAATGTGATCTGCCCTAAAACTAAATAAAGAGAACCCAGTTAAATAAATAAAACATCCCTGAGTTAAAACTGTTCTGTAAACAACGGCTAAAATTGTTGTGTTGTTGTTGTGGGGAAAATAGGAGGAAGGAGTGTTGGAATATGTTCACCATCTTGAATTATTTGTAAAGGTAATAATGATGGGATATATATCTTTGTGTGTGTGTGTGTGTGTGTAAGTAAATAAATAAATCCTCCAGGTTTATATGCAGGACTGATCAACAATTATCAGAAACTTTTAGTTGCAACTATGACTTAACAGAATTAGAAAGGTGGAAGGGACATTGGAAGTCTTCTAGCCCAACCCTCTGATCAAGCAGGAAATCCTATACCAGGGCTATTCAACCGATGGTACGCGTACCACCTGTGGTACTTTGCCATGTGGCAGGTGGTACGCGACCGTCCTAGAGAAGTGTATACCATTTCAGACAAGTGGCTGTCCAATCTCTTCTTAAAACTTCCAGTGTTGGAGCATTCATAACTTCTGGAGGCAGGTTGTTCCACTGATTAATTGTTCTTACTGTCAGGGAATTTCTCTTTATATTTAGGTTGATTCTGTCCTTTATTAGTTTCCATCTGTTGCTTCTTGTCCTGCCTTCAGGCGCTTTGGAGAATAGCTTGACTCCCTCTTCTTTGTGGCAGCCCCTGAGATACTGGAACACTAACATGTCCCCCCTCGTCCTTCCTTTCATTAAACTAGACATACCCAATTCCAGCAACCGTCCCTTATATGTTTTAGCCTCCAGTCCCCTAATCATCTTTGTTGCCCTTCTCTGCACTCTTTCTAGAGTCTCAACATCTTTTTTACATCGTGGTGACCAAAACTGGATGCAGTATTCCAAGTATGGCCTTACCAAGGAATTGTAAAGTGGTATTAATACTTCACGTGATCTTGATTCTATCCCTCTGTTAGTGCAACCCCTACGACTGCCCAAGGGGAACAGTTACACAAAGCAAAAACTAGCATACTTTTGCCCCACACAAATATGTAGCTTTAGAACATTTTCCTCAATAAATAAAAGAACACATATAATATTTTTGACTCATTTATTTCATTGTCTTCTCTATTTTTAGGAATTGTGTGGAAAACAGAATGTATTTTAGGTCATATTCATACAGAAATGTTGAACATTCAAAAGAGTTCACAAGATTTTAAGCACCACTGTGTGGTTTACTGATGGTTTAACTGTTTAAAAATGTTTTCACTAGTTGCTTATGAATATTGTTGTATTCCATAAACTTTTGCTTGGCTGGCCAAATTGCCTCTGCAGAAAATTGATGGGTTGAATTGGGACCACATAAATATAAGTGATTGCCACAATGCTTGCTCAGGGCTATTGCTGGAATTAACACCTGGAAATAATTGAACTCTGTTCAAAACATATAGATAGGATATCTTGTAGCAACGGTTAAAATTGGGCTATATATATATCCCACCTCTATTATCTTTATAAATGGAAAACAAATGTGATAGTATCACCTGAAGGTATGAATTCTGGGTCAAACTCTGATCTTCAGAACGTATTTTCTTTAACAATATTTTATTGCAGTTAAGTAAAACAGCGCACAGAGCTTATTGTTGGGTAGTAAAAGTGGATGCGGCAGCAGGGAGGTAGAAGAATACTAGTTTTGTGAGCTCTTTGCTGGGGAAACAAATTAGTTTTAGATATTTAGATCAGGGCTTTTCAACTGGTGGTACGCGTACCACCAGTGGTACTTTGCCACGTGGCAGGTGGTACACGACCATTTAGATGACTCTGTTTTGAAAATATTCCTGTTTTCAAGTCACATGCCTGCTTAAATTGTAATCTGATGTGCCATGATTTGATTTCAGTGAGGTACATCTTTAGTAACCAGCATGTTTCTCCTTGGTGTAGTATCATTGAGTAATAGTATTAGTATTTCAAATCTATATCGGCTTATGCTGGATTGTCCAAGAAAGTTGGCTTCCTCTGTGCAAGTATGATTTGATGTGAGTGGTTTTCGGAAATGGTTCCTTTTAAAAAAAATTATTGGACTTGTATCTATTGGCACTTGATTTGGCAGTGGGATTCACTGCAGAAAAAATCTAGCATAATTTGGCTTGTTTGTGGGGATCTATTGAGTATCTAGAAAGAAATCCGGAAGTGGGATAAATAAATATGCAGGCTTAATTTCGTACCAGCATGAAATGCTAGTGAGAAACTTTAAAATCCTCGTTCACTTTGATGGTTGTCAGCTGTTTAGAACTTTCTAAAATGTGGTTTTTTTTAAATGGGTGATAATGGAGAAGATGCTTTACCACATGTAGATCTTTTCCTATTACCAATCTGACAATGCCTGTTAAAGTACTAGGCATTGTTAATATTAATGATTTTGATCACAAGTATTTTTCTTAAGATATTTACAGAGTTGGCTATAAATGCTTTGATCTAAGTTAGATTTTTAGTAATGATGGTTAAGACTTAAACTCATCTCAAATGCTGAAGACTTAAATTTGTTCATCAACAGAGATGGGATTATATGCCTCTGTTCCATCCAAGCAAGGCAATCTACATAATGCAAAATATTGCAATTACTAAAATACCGAGGGTTAATTTTTAGAAAGAGAGAATGAGACTCATACAAAACCGGATGATTCAGGGGGAAATCTAATTGATGGAAATAACTGAAATAGCTGAACTGACTTTTAGGTCCATTTAGGGAAGTGGTATAGCTATAAGTTGGGGAAGAAAAATTCTATTTAAAAAAAAAAATCACAAAAAGTGACATTTAATTTGAGATTCTTTGTAGTATTGTACCAAAATTAAAAGTTCAAGGAAGACTCTCAATTCAGAATCAAGAGACTGTATGGCTAAATAACAAAACTAAAATTCTCCTGCTAAATACTATTTAGCGGGAGTAAAGGGCAGCAAAGGGGAGTTTTTTTTCTCTTGACTTTGGGTGAATAGTGTGGGAAGTAGATGAATGTGGGATCCAACTAGTAGTTCTTCCAAGATAATTAGACCTGCTTTTTTGTCTGGTTAAAATAATTCAAGTCTTTTAATATAGACAGTGAAATACATACTATGTACTGTATATAGAGAGACCCATCTTGGGATGGCCCAGTAACTTTGGATATTCGAGAAGGAAAACTTCCCACATAATCTTATGCATCCCAGATAGCTTCTTTTGAAGGATTTGTGCAATTCTATAATATGCAAGTTGAGCATAATTTTCAAGTACTACTACTCCCTAGGCCAGTGGTGGCGAACCTATGGCACAGGTGCCAGAGGCGGCACTCAGAGCCCTCTCTGTGGGCACGTGCGCCGTCGCCCCAGTCCTAGGCCTTCAGCTGGGTTTTATAAAACCTTTTCGCTTTAGGCCTCCGCCGCCGTGTGCAAAAAAAAAAAAAGGTTCAATCAGTCAATTTCAACTTCTCAGGGAAAAAAAGATCTTGCAAAGCTGAAATTGATTGATTGAACTTTTTAGTCCCACCCAGTCTGCCGTTACCACCGCAGCCACGCCCAGCCAATTGGCCACACCCACCCGGCACTCGACGATGCATAAGTGGGTTTTGGGTTGCAGTTTGGGCACTCAGTCTCTAAAAGGTTCGCCATCACTGCCCTAGGCCTAAAGAGAAGAGTTTTCGATCAGTACGTGCTACCTGCTCTCTAAGATATGCTGGTGAAACATGGAGACTAACCTCACAATCGATACAAAAGCTAAGAGTGGTGCAAAGAGCCATGGAAATAATAATAATAATAATAATAATAATAATAATAATAATAATAATAATAATAATAATAATAATAATAATAATAGATGATGATGATGATGATGGAAAGGGACCTTGGAGGTCATCTAGTCCAACCCCCTGCCCAGGCAGGAAACCCTGGCCTATACCATTTCAGACAAATGGCTGTCCAATCTCTTCTTAAAGACTTCCAGTGTTGGAGCATTCACAGCTTCTGGAGGCAGGTTGTTCCACTGATTAATGCTTGGCATCACAAGAGAAGACGGAAAGACACGCACATGGATTAGAGAACGAACGAAAGTATACGGTATCATCAAAAGAGTAAAAGAATTGAAATGGATACGGGCTGGTCACATAGCAAGAAGAATTGATGACAGGTGGACCAAGGCAGTCCTAGAATGGATCCCGCTTGATTATAAAGCGTCTACGAAAGAGACCTAAAAAAAGATGGGGAAACGACATCAGCAAGTATTGTGGGCCCAACTGGCAAAGGAAAGCTCAGGATAGATAATGGCTAAAATGAGGATGAGGGTGAGGATTATATGAATTGGTTGTTCAAATCAGCCAATCCCATTGTAGCTATTAACAAGAGAGCCAATCTGGTCTAGTGGTTAAAGCATCAGGATAGAAAGCAGTTCATGTCCCGCCTTAGCCATGAAAGCCAGCTGGGTGACCTTGGGCCAGTCTCTCAACCAAACACCTCACAGAGTGGTTGTGGGAAAAATAGAAGGAAGGAGATGTGTTGGATATGTTTGCTGCCTTGAAATTATGTGTAACAATAATAAAGAGGGTGGGGATACACATATACATACACAAATGTATTTGATCTAGTTAAGGGGTAGGCAACCTTGGCTCTTCTATGACTCGTGGATTTCAATTCCCAGAATTCCTGAGCCAGTGCTGGCTCAGGAATTCTGGGAGTTGAAGTCCACGAGTCATAAAAGAGCCAAGGTTGCCTACCCCTGGTACTAGCTGAAGGAGATGGAGTTAAATTCTTTGAACTGATAAGCCTTATTTGCAGCTGATTTATTCTAGATGTGACCCAATATATTTTTCTATATTATTAAATTTAAAAACCACCTTCTTAACAGGAACTCTAGAGACCTCATCCTATTTCCCCCCCCCCCAATCCAACAACCTGAAAGTGAATCACATCACAAAGTTTTCTCAAGATCTTCCATGGTTGAGATTGGTTTTGAACCAGGGGTATTGTAGGTGCCAGACCTATACTTTAATGACTGCACCATAGGCTGATGTACTGATTTTGTTGAGATTATTTTTCTAAAAAAATGTTTCTCACTTGGTAACTATGGCAGATCTTCAGTAAACAGGATTAAAATGTATGCCTCAATGTGTGTATGACTAGCAAAGGAAGCAAAAAGGAAAAAAAGTAATTGGACACACAAAATTCTGTTGACTGTTAACCTAGTATGTCTGAATAGATTTCCTGAGATATAAGTAGGCTAGTCTTGTGTCTGTGTTTGATTGAGCTTATTTAATAATCATGTTTCTTAGCTTATTTTTCCAAAAGCAACTTGCTTTTATTGGTATAAAAAGAGTGAGAATGTGGGTGGGAGTTTTGCATATAAATCTTGACAACCTCTATTTGATATATAAAGGAAGTTTTTTTCAAGTAAAGAAAATAAGTGGATCAAATGAACTGGATACATTTTTGAACAGTGGCAAGAAGATTATAGTCCTTGGCCTCAGTTGGAACCATTTTGTGTGATTCTGAATTGTGTTGTTTTCTGTCTTTGGGAGGAAATTAAATACACAATCGAACCGATTCTTCAGAATTACCTCCCTATGTTCGTTCTGTACTCCACACAAAATTAGCTTTTTATTGTGTTTCCTTGTACTGTTGGTGTTAGTTACCTGAGATTTGATTGTCGTTTCATGTCTAAAAGCTTCACTGCTTTCCATTCCTGATACTGAACAAACAATTCTTTTTAGGACATGCATTTGCTTATATTAATAGAGTTTTTCTGGTGGAGACTTTGAGTGCTCTCTAAGCTTGGTTGTTTATTTGCAGATGTTTCATTATCTGACTAGATAATGTCATCAGTACTAGTGAGTGTGGGGTTTGCCCCCTGTTTATATAGCTTGCCCTGACAGTTGGGGTGGGAAGGATGGGTGGTCAGGCAGAGTGGACATTAATTTGCATTTACAGATGGTATGGCTAAGGATGTTGCTCTTTTTCCAGGATTGTTGCTTTTTAGGAGGAAATGCCACCAGCAGTTGACACTTTTAGAAGCTGAAACATTGGAGTTTAGCATCTCTGCCAATATCAAAATGCAGTTTTTGACATTTCTATGTTTGTTTTCGCCTTGCCATTGTCATTCAAGAATTGTTCCGGACAATTATATAGTCTTATGTGATGTCTAGGGATCAAAAATAATTGCCCCAAATCTCACCAGAAAGTATTATTAGCTTTCAATTTTAAATAAAAAAGCATGTTTTTTGAGATTCATTGCATGAAAAAATAATTTCTAAACATATTTATTTTTGCATCTAGGAAAGCAATAGATACTTTGGTATCTCTGGACATCCAGAGCTTTAGAGATTAAAATAGGCTGACATTTTAGCAGAATGCTGGCAAAAATTCTTCCACTGTAAAAGCATCTTCTACCTGTATGAGTTATATAAATGTGAACACACAAATCCTTATATCATTTTGTCGGGGTTGTCTGTCAGTTTTGATCTACATACTGTCACCTAGATAATTCTATAGAGGCTAAGTGACTAAAGTAGGAATATATTGGATCTTGGTTGGGGATATAAAATATAAAAGTGATAGAAAATTACTATTTCTAGGTTCCCAAATTAAGAAATTTGGGAAAGCAGAGGATTTCATGCTGTGTTCTACTTGGAATATCTCAGCAAGCATTAAAGTATATGAGTTAAATAAAATTAATTTGGATTATGGTGATCAGCTGGCCAGTTCAATAGCATATGGCAGTGGTGGCGAACCTATGGCACGGGTGCCAGAGGCGGCACTCAGAGCCCTCTCTGTGGGCATGCATGCCGTTGCCCCAGTCCTAGGCCTTCAGCTGGGTTTTATAAAACCTTTTCGCTTTAGGCCTCCGCCGCTGTGTGCAAAAAAAAAAAAAAGGTTCAATCAGTCAATTTCAACTTCTCGTGAAAAAAAAAGATCTTGCAAAGTTGGAATTGATTGATTGAACTTTTTAGTCCCACCCAGTCTGCCGTTACCACCGCAGCCACACCCACCCAATTGGCCGCACCCACCAATTGGGCCACACCCACCCAATGGGCCACACCCACCCGGCACTCGACGATGCACAAGTGGGTTTTGGGTTGCAGTTTGGGCACTCAGTCTGTAAAAGGTTCGCCATCACTGGCATATGGTATTCTGTGTAAAATGCACAAAAGAGTCAAATTTAAAGGTTAAAATAAAAAGAAACAGGCTGCTTTATTCATAGACAACATGTAAGGAACATTATGTTGAGGTCAGAACACTTTGCTGTTGTTATTGCTAAATTTAGTGTGCATTGTAGCACACATAGGTAGTTTAGTAATTATTAGGATTTGTATGCAGAAAAAAGGTTCAGAATTACCCTAAGAAGAGTACCTCTGTAGGGGTGCTGGGAAGCAGCAGTGTGTGATAGCTGTCACAACCACATTTTGCTTGAGTTCTTTGAGGAGGCTAATGTTTCAATACTGCTCACTTCGTAAGTTTTCACTTGAATGTAATGTAGCATGGATGTTTCTTATATCTGTTGCTTTGAAAAGTATTCCAGCAAAATGTTGATGTACATCATAATATGTTTTTTATCATTATTACCATAAAGCATACTTTATGGTAATAATGATAAAAACACATTATGCTACATAATATCATAACATCAGAATAAATACAAATTATTATTATTATTATTATTATTATTATTATTATTATTATTATTATTATTATTATTATTATTATTATTATTATTATTATTACTACTACTACTACTACTACTACTACTACTATTACTACTATTACTATTATTACTATTAATAATAATAATAACATTTTACAGTTACAAGGTTTTGTTTTTGTGTGGATCAGAATTTTTCTTCCTTTGGTTTATTTATTTATTTTTGCTTGAATATCTTGCAGCTATTAAAATACTTTACTTCTTATGTTTTTCTTTGATGCACACAAAGCTGTTTTAGTTCTGTCATTCAGCAAAAAGTGCATCATTTTTACCTAATATATTTGTTTTCCTGTTCAAACAACAGCTGCATTACTCTGTTCTCTTGATTAACAGGCTGAAAATAAATCATCTGTACTTTTTAATGGTATGACCTCAGCCTTTTAACATTTACAGAAGTACTTGCCTAGTTGTTTCCCAAACCATACTGAGATTTTCCTGCATTATTTCTTACCCTTTTCTTTGATTAAAACTTGTGGCATTAATTATTATACCTAACCGAGATTGTTGTTGTTATTGTTAATCATCTATTGAGGGAAGTTCTAGAACTTTTTGATATATTGAAAACAAACAGATCATTAATCCAGATGGTATCTCTCCAAGAGGTTTTACAAACTCCCAATACAAACTGCTGGTTTTCTCTCAAAACATATAATGTCCCTTAAACTGGCCTCATTACTGGAAAACAACAGTCATTGTAGTGCCAATTTTTTTTTTAAAAAAAACAAGTAGTTACAAGCCTGTTGGCACAACATTTGTTTTGAATAGATTTATGGAAAGTATGATTAAAAGAAGTTATAAAAATGGAACATGTTTTTTTTTAAATAAAAAAGTAATACCTGTACAACTGACCATTTATAATTTTTTGAAAGTACCCACATGCATGGAGGCACAAAAATTGTGATTCCCAGCTACAATAGTTGCGTGTGAGCTCCAGGATCAGAGACATTATGTTGCAGAATTGTTAGGGGCAGGAAGATGATGTTTCCTTGCATTAATTATTCGCACAATTTGGAGAATACTACAGGTAGTCCTCAATTTACAACAGTTCATTTAGTCACCGCTCAAAGTTTCAACGGCACTGAAAAAAGTGACTTATGACCATTTTTCACACTTATGACCGTTGCAGCATCCCCAGGGTCGCATGATTAAAATTCAAGTTTGTTTTCTGTAGTTGGCAACTGACTCATATTTATGACAGTTGCAATGTCCTGGGGTCACGTGATCCCCTTTTGCGACCTTCTGACAAGCAATCTCAATGGGGAAGCCTGATTCACTTAACAACCATTTTACAAACTTAACAACTGCAGTGATTCACTTAACAACTGTGGCAAGAAAGGTCGTAAAATGGGGCAAAACTCATTTAATAACTGTCGCTTGGCAACAGAAATTTTGGACTCAGTTGTGGTCATAAGTCGAGGAACACCTGTATTTATACTATGTTTACCATAGTATGAAAAAATATGTACTTTCAAAAATTATTTAAAGCTGTTTTTCTTGCCAAGGATACATTAAATCTGTTATACTAGATGCAGTAAGCAGTGTTATACAGTTCTTAAAAGTATCTACACAGTGTTATAAAGTACGTGCAGGTGGCTGTCATTATTTGTCTGAAGCCATGAATAACTAAAATACGAATAATAAACAATGGATATTGGATATTAAGTTCCAGACTCAGAGCTCTTATATTTCTCCAGTAAAAACCTCCTTTGTCTTCCTCCCATAAAAATTCTCTATGTAACATAATTGCATTTGTTCCTTTGGCCTTGCAGGAAGATCTCCCTGGGTCAGCCCAGCCACATGGGCTTCTTTGTGCTAAATTGTCCTCTTCAGAGCAGCTCAGTGAGCTGATGATGATGGACTTTGCTACTCATAGCACATCACTTCTCTGCTGCACACAGCTCTTTTACAACTTCCATGGAAAGGCCCATCGCATTTATATCCAGTGATCATGTACATGTAGTCCTCAACTTACAACAATTCATTTAGTGACCATTCAAAGTTACAGTGGCACTGAAAAAAGTGACTTATGACCATTTTTCACACTTAGGACCGTTGCAGCATCCCCTTCCTTTCCTTGGAAACCTCTGACCACCGCACTGACAAAGATAAGATCCTCTCAAATCCAAACTTGAAGGGTTAAATACATTAAATACAACCTAATCCTATCCTTAAAAAAAATATGTTTTATTCATGTAGAGCAGGGGTGTCAAACTGCCGGTCCGTGGGCCGGATGCATCATTACGGAAGCCACACCCAACCCATTGCCGGCAATGGCAAAATGACAATGGCAAAACTGTCCCGATACGTCTTGCGACATCACGTGACGTCGCGAGTTTGACATGTCTGATGTAGAGAAACACATCCTTAATCTTGCACATGTGCAAAATATAGTCCTCGACTTACAACAATTCATTTAGTGACCATTCAAAATTACAACAACTCTGAAAAAAGTAACTTTTGACTGTTTTTCACACGACCATGTGGTCAAAATTCAGACGCTGGGCATCTGGTTTATATTTGGATGGACAGTATTTAATATTTAATATTTATTTGCTACGTATATGTAGGGATGTGGGTCTCTATACATATGTTGTACATAGTATGTTTAGGTGTGTGTCATGTATGTGTTTCACTTTGAGAGCGGGCAACTAAATTTCATTTTTGATGTGTGCCGTTGTGCCCACAGTAAAAAAAAATTGACAATAAAGGTTATCTATCTTATCTTATCTTCTTAAAAGCCTCCAGTGATGGAGCACCCATAACTTCTGGAAGCAAACTGTTTCACTGGTTAATTGTTCTATTTCTTTCTGTTTATTTCTTTCTTTTCATTAATTAATATGAAGAGCAGAGTCAATGGGGAGGTCGGATTCACTTAACCACTGTGTGACTCACAACTGCAGTGATTCACTTAAATACTGTGGCAAGAAAGGTCATAAAATGGGAGCAAAACTCATTTAACAACTCTTGTCATTTATCAATAGAAATTTTGGACTCCATTGTGGTTGTAAGCTGAGGACTGCCTGTAATAAAAGAACATGAAATACATTTAAAAGATATTTTATTAATTTTTTATAATTACAAATCTTTAGTGCTTAGTAAACAACGTGTTGTCTGGGTCCACATATTTAACTTAATAATAATACATCTTCCATTCCTACTCTCTACCTCTGTTTTTCTAGCCATTTGTAAAATGTATCCTATGTTTGAAAATATTCTGTATCCCCTTTCCCTTTCATTTTCATTGAACATCTTAATATGTATGGTACGGTCTGCTCACTGCTTAGTTTGATTTCTGTGCTGTTCAGTTCCTACAAGCACTGAGTGGCTTAAGCAGTCAGCATAACAGTCTTTGAAACAGAACAAAACCTTTGAAAGCTGCCAAGCTAATGTGCCACCATTTGGTTCAGAATAATATTTCACCAAATGTTCTCCTAGAGAGCTATTTTCTCAGCTGTTCAGAACTAAAGTAAGGAGGGCCTCGTTTGAAAGACCAGGTCTAGGCTGCTTCACATGGATGTATGAAACCAGGCCTAATGAGATAGTGGATAATTGGAACAATGCCTATATTTGGTTAACTCTGGGAACTACAGGTAGTGCTCGACTTGCAATCACAATTGAGCCCCAAATTTCTGTTGCTAAGCGGGGCAGTTGTTAAGTGAATTTTGTACCATTTTATGACCTTTGCCACAGTTGTTAAGCGAATCACTCACTGCAGTCAAATGAATCGTGCGGTTGTTAAGCAAATCTGGCTTCCCCCATTGACTTTGCTTGTTGGAAGCCAGCTGGGAAGGTTACAGATGTATCACACCACCCCAGGACACTGCAACCGACATGCCAGTTGCCAAGGTCCTGAGTTTTGATCACGTGACTGTGGGGATGCTGCAACAGTCATAAGTGTGAAAATGGTCATAAGCCACTTTTTTCAGTGCTGTTATAGTTTGAGCAGTCACCGAACAGATGGTCATATGTTGAGGTTTACCTGTATTTAAATTTGAGGACTAAAATACTGGTCAGATCTAATATCTGACAAGTCTTGTTTTTATAATTTACCTTTTTACCTTTTGAATCTGGCAGACGAGGTAAATTAGCTGGGATATGAAACTTGTGCTGCAATTGTGGATAGATCAGTATTTCAGAAAATTAATCTTCACATGCTCCAGGAAACTTGTACAGTTAAACTTCCAGTTTTATTAGCTTGATAGGACCAATGAAGTTTGGAATTCTTGATTTACATTTTAAGAATTACTAGATAATTGAAGCTATTCTATTGGAATTCACAACTTTGTTTAGAATGAAAGAGATGGATGGATGGATGGATGGATGGATGGATGATTATAGGTAGATGAGAGAGAGATGAGAGATAAAGAGATAAAAAGAGGCAGAAATGATACAGATAGATAGATAGATAGATAGATAGATAGAGAGATAGAGAGATAGAGAGATAGATAGATAGAGAGATAGATAGCAATAGCACTTAGACTTATATACCGCTTCACAGTGCTTTACAGCCCTCTCTAAGCGGTTTACAGAGTCAGCATATTTGCCCCCAACAATCTTTGCCCTCATTTAGATTCAGATAAAGGATGGATGGATGGATGCATGGATGGATATAGATAGATAGATAGATAGATAGATAGATAGATACATACATACATACATACATACATACATACATACATACATACATACATACATAGTGATTTACAATGAATTATTCCATTTACAAGCATTGCAGCATTCGCAGAGTCATGTGATCAAAATGGCTTGTATTTTCAACAATTGCAGAATCCCAGGGTCATGTGATCGCCTTTTGCGACCTTCCCAGTCAGCTTCTGACAATCAAAATCAAAGGCGGAATTTCGATTCACTTAATGATCGTGTAACTCACTTAACAATTGCAGTAATTTGTTTAACTGTGGCAAAAAAAAGGTAAAAGTGGATGCATAGTTTTATAATTTGCAGACATTCACTCCGTTTTCGCCTTCAAATATCAATTGCCATGTCTATCCATAAGTCGAGGGCTACCTGTACCTCAGATAAATGTACTGTTCCACCCCCTAGAAATTTCAATCATTTTTCCCCCTGAAAACTTTGCTTGTTCTGATATTAATATTTTACCTACTTTGCTTCTAGGTTGCCAAAAAAAGGTCTTTTTGAATTAAGCAATAGGAGAAGTTAGTGTCATTTAACATTCATTCCCCTCTCATCTGTTCCGTGTACAGGAAGATCAGAAGGAACAGAGAAAGGTTGATGTGACAAGTGACTTTATTCTGTCTTTACTCCAAGGTTCTCAAGATTTCATGTAGAATGTCAACCCTTTCTTTGAAGGAGGGTTGAGAAAACAGACTGATCTTCTGTTTCTGCTAAGAGGTTTAAAAAAAATTGTTAATCTTTCTCTAGCTTGGTCACTTAACTGTACATTAACATTCTTACGCAATTAAAAGTTTGCTAGGTTTGCTTGAAAAAAAGCTAGATACATTTGGTATTAATTTACAGCTGGCCATTCCATAGGTAGATCATTTCTCAGCCTATATTGATGATTAAAACCTTGAGCTCTGGTTCCTTCATAGATCAAGGATTGGGTTGCACTCCCTGAATTCCCCCCCCCCCCAGTACATTGGTTGGAACAGGAGCGTAACAGGAAACACTACAGAGTCTGTACATGCATTACATTCCTTTCCTGCTCTGAGTGAGGTCCAACTAACAAAGCTTCCTTTTGGGAAAAAAAAGAGCGGCTGCATTAAGTTCAACAGCAGATGCATCATTGAATCCAAACATCCTTTTCTGCTGAAGAAGAGAATTCAGCCTGCTCTGTTTAACAATAACCACACAAAAAAAAAGAAGAAGCCAAACTCTGCGGCTGGTAGATATCAATTTTATTTAGTGAGACCCCCTCCCTCCCGCCGCCCCTCCCCCCAGATGCTTGCTATGAAGAGATCTCCACAATGACACACTTGTTAGTAAGTAATAAGGGACATTGTGTACCCAGAGTCTTTTAAGAATTAAAGTGAAGAAGGATCTGACAGAACGTGCGTAATTTTCAACACTTAACAAATTTAGAATCTCTCAGTTTTCCTATTTGCATGGGGCTCCTAGGTGACGTTCAATTCAGGACAGCAGTTTTCCTTAATTCATGAGCATTCATGACTTATCTCTTCTGTGAATATATAGTATTTTAGCAGCTCTTCCTCCTGCCTCTTTGAAGTCCAAAGTTTGGAAAGTACAGGGCACAGACTCAAATATGAAAAGCTTTTATAGACCTATTAGGAATATTAAACAGGAGATAAAACTACTGATCCATCATCTTTGGTTTTCTGTGCCACACTGGGCAGTGGTGTAGAGATGAGGGGACCTTCATGTCCATTTTCATCCTTTACCTAGACAAATGTTTTTCACACCTCAAATTTAATGATTGTTGAAATCGTGAATTCTCATCGCTGAGTTAAATATTTTCTGGAGTAAGCAGAGGGCATAGAACATAGAATCAGAGGGCTGGAACAGACCTCGGAGGTCAACTAGTCCAACCCCCTGCTCAAGGCAGGAAAACTTACCACCATCCCGTCAACAAAGATGATCAGGGGATTGGAGGCTAAAGCATATAAAGAACGGTTACTGGAATTGGGTATGTCTAGTTTAATGAAAAGAAGGACGAGGGGGGACATGATAGCAGTGTTCCAATATCTCAGGGGCTGCCCCAAAGAAGAGGGAGTCAAGCTATTCTCCAAGGCGCCTGAGGGCAGGACAAGAAGCAACGGATGGAAACTAACCAAGGAGAGAAGCAACCTAGAACTAAGGAGAAACTTCCTGACAGTGAGAACAATTAACCAGTGGAACCACCTGCCTCCAGAAGTGAATGCTCCAACACTGGAAGTTTTTAAGAAGAGACTGGACAGCCATTTGTCCGAAACGGTATAGGGTTTCCTGCCTGAGCAGGGGGTTGGACTAGATGATCTCCAAGGTCCCTTCCAACTTTATTATTATTATTATTATTATTATTATTATTATTATTATTATTATTATTATTATTATTATTATTATTATTATTATTAATAATGTTTGTCCAGTCTCTTCTTGAAAATCTCCAGTGATGGAGCACTCACAAGTCCAGGGGGCAGGCCATTATTTTTTTCCCACTGTCAAGAAATTTGTCCCCTCTTTCCTGTGATAACCTCTAAAGTATGGGAAGACAGCTATCATGTCTAATCCTTCTCTTTGATAGGCTAGACGTGCTTCCTAAGCATCGTATGACTTAGCCTCCAGACCCCTTATCATCCCTTGTTGCTCTTCTCTGCACACTTTCTATGATCTCAGCATCTTTTTTTATATATATTGTAGTGACTAGAATGGACACAGTATTCCAAGTGTTGTCCCATTAGTGTGATATAAAGCAGGATTATCACTTCTCGTGATATTGATTCTATCCCTCTGTTAATGCATCCCAGGACTGCATTGGCTTTTTTGGCAGCTGCAGCACACAGCTGGCTCATAGCTAAGCAGTGATCCGCTAGGACACCTAGTTCCCTCTCACAATTACTATAGTTGAGTCACGCACAGCCTCTTTCGTACTTTGCCTTTGGTTTTTTCTGCCCTAAGTGCAAGGTTTTACTTTTCTCACCACTGGACTGCATCTTGGATAGGGCCCAATGCTCATGTCTGTCAGGATCCTTTTGAAGCTTGAATCTATCTTCCAAAGTGTTAGCAATTCACCCCAGCTTGGTGTCATCTGCTAATTTGATAGGTTCCCCTTCTATCCCTTCGGCTAGATCATTTATGAAGAAGTTGAAAAGTTCTCGGCCTGACAGAAACTTGAGGTATCCCACTGCATGCTTCCCTCCATGTAGATGTAGTTCCATTGAGGACTACATGTTGAGTGCAGTTGATCAGCCAGTTACAAATCCATCTGTTGATGATGCTTCAATTACCTTTTTTTCTCAGAGAAAGTAAGACTTGGAATAGTCTTTGCCTCGATATTTCTTAATGGGGAACAGAGATATATTGAATTCAGTAGCCTTTTCTATTGCTGCTTGTCTGCTTTCGTTAGCCTTGGAAATATATCACATAATCTGTGAGCTGACCGGGAAAAGAAATTGAGAGCAGATGGAATCATATCAGGCCTACATATATAAATTGGATGTTAAGAGGTGAAAAGGATTATTTTGCTAAGGGAATTGAAGGAAATACCAATATTACACAGAGGGAAATAAGTTTTGGTTCCTGTGTTTTGGTTTTAATTAAAATGGAAGGTTTATGGCAGTCTAGAGGATAACCACTTGTTCAGTCATCCTGAAAGTAAAGCTAAACATAGGATTTTTGAGGTGCTGCTTTATTGACTGCACATTCTTTGGGGTGCCCATTTAACCCAAAGTAAGATCTTTTGATAAAGCAGTTTTAACATTAAATCCAGAGAAGCAAATTTAACATTCTTAAGACCTGCAACCATTCATGTTTTATTCTTTAATTCATAAGGCAGCAATGTCCTTAATATTGCCTTTATTCTTTAGCTGTTTGATACAAAAAGGTTGTGTGTTTAATTTCAAACATTGACATCATCAAATAAATTAACATCTCACGTTTCTCAGACTGAGCCAAAGCATCCAGTCTAAACTGAGACATTAAAACATGCTTGAGTTGATTATATTGCGGCTATTGTGAATTAGGATGACAACATTCCATTCAAAGTCAAGAAAAGTCTTTAAAATAGTCATTACGAAGTAATTGACTTAAAGTACATATTCCAGATTCCACTCACAGCTTCCAACAGAACATTTACATTACTACAATGGATTTATGACATCACTTTCCATTTGGTTGTTAAGCAAATCACTGGTTGTTAAGTGAAACATCGCATGACCATTATTTGCAATTCGACCTATGTGTTGTCGTTAAATCTGCTTGTTACAAGCCAGTTGGGAAACATGCAAATAGAGATAATGTGGATGGTTGTAAATTTGAGAATTGCTTGCAAAGCTTTTTTTTTAACAGTACATCATCATCATAACATCTAACAATGCAGCCAGGAAGCAAGGATTCGCTGTATTCATTCCACATAGATGTAGTTGAGAAGTTGATAAGCCCAACATTATTTTTTTAATCTAGTAAATTAAAAATATCACCTTCAATAGATAACCTTCCTGTAAATAATGTAAATTGTTAAACCCTATGTAAACCTTCTGCAAATAATGAAATCCTTCTTTGCCATATAAAGTTTCCTCCATAACTTACCCACCCAAAGAAAATGTTTATTTGACATTAATATTGGAATACCTCTTAATACATGAATTAATTCTGGGATATTACTCATATTACCGCGTGCGTCATGGCAAAACTGCGCCCACCCCATTACCGGCAATGGCAAAAAAGTCACAATACATCACGACACGTCACGTGACGTTGCAAGTTTGACACCCCTAGTTTAGAGAAAAGAAGGACCAGGGATGACATGATAGCAGTGTTACAATCTCTCAGGGGCTGCCCCAAAGAAGAGGGAGTCAAGCTATTCTCCAAAGCGCCTGAAGGCAGGACAAGAAGCACCGGATGGAAACTAATCAAGGAGAGAAGCAACCTAGAACTAAGGAGAAACTTCCTGACAGTTAGAACAATTAAATAGTGGAATGGGTTGCCTTCAAAAGTTGTGGCTGCTCCCTTATCAGAGGCTTTTCAGAAGAGCCTACACAGCTACTTGTCTGACATGGTATAGGGCAGGGGTAGGCAACCTCGGCTCTTTTATGACTCATGGACTTCAACTCCCAGCTGACTCAGGAATTCTGGGAGTTGAAGTCCATGAGTCATAAAAGAGCCAAGATTGCCTACCCCTGGTATAGGGTCTCCTGCTTCAGCAGGGGGTTGGACTAGAAGGCCTCCAAGGTCCCAACTCTGTTATTCTATCCTGTTGTCTTGGGTTTTCCAGGCTTGGAAGACTGTTAGGCTGAATGTGGCCTTTTTCAGCCTTGTGATTGTCACTGCATGAACTTACTTTTTTAATACGTTCTTTTGGGAAGCTGGCAAAACCACTCTCCGTCCCACAGCAGTCATTTCTGTTTACAGCTTGTTCCAAGTGTAGATTTCCAGAAAAGGAAATCGAACTTCCCATTCCCAAAGAAACTCCATTCTGGAGGAACATGGTAGACTTAATGACACCATGGTCAGGATAGTACAGATAGTCCTTGACTTACTACCATTCCTTTAGTGACCGTTCGAGATTATGGTGGCACTGAAAAAAGTGTTTTCACACGACTGTTGCAGCATCCCCATTGTTAACAGGATAAATATTCGGACATATTTGGCAACTGGCTCACATTTATGACAATTGCAGTGTCCCAGGATCATGTGATCATTTTTTGTGACCTTCTGACAAGCAGGAAGTCATATTCATTTAACAACCATTACTAACTTAACAATTGCAGTGATTCACTTAACAACTGTGGCAAGAAAGGTCATAAAACTAACAACTGTCTTGATTAGCAATGGAAATTTGAGGTTCAATTGTGGTTGTAGGTTCACGACTACCTGTATCTGAACTCATCGAGTAGATCGGAAAATCCCTAGATCAGATCCTCTCTGATTTAGACTAACTGAAAGAACCTTTGTCTTACAGATAGTCCTCGGGTTATGACCATAAGGGAGCCTATCAATCCTGCTCGGAACTCATGATAGTCGTAAAATGTGTTGATCACATGACCAAGCTGATTTTATGACCTGTTTTGTGTCTATTGTTAAGCAAATCCATGGTCATTAAGCAAACTCTGTGGTCATTAAAAAGAACCAGTGGTTTGCTAAGGGCACAGTTTTGTTAGAAACCAAAAGTAAATGCGACAAAACCATTGTAAACATGGTCATCACGGGACATTGCAAATGGCCGTAAATAAAAGTTGGTTGCTGAGCACCCAAAATACAGTCACTTGACCCCATGAGTGCCCAACTGTTAGAACTTCGAATCTGGGTCTTGAGTACAGGTAGTCCTCAACGTATGACCACAATTGAGCCCAAACTTTCTGTTGCTAAGTGAGATATTTGTTAAGTGGGTTTTGCCCCATTTTATGATTTTTCTTGCCATAGTTATTAAGTGAACCGCTGCAGTTGTTAAGTAACACGGGTTCCCTATTGACTTTGCTTGTTAGAAGGTTACAAAAGTGGATCACGTGACCCCGGGACACTGCAACTGTCATAAATATGAGTCAGTTGCCAAGCGTCTGAATTTTTATCACGTGACCATGGCGATGCTGCAAAGTTGTGTGAAAAACAGTCATAAGTCACATTTTTCAGTGCTGTTGTAACTTCAGTCACTAAATGAACTGTTACAAGTTGAGGTCCATTGGAATTTTGAATGGTCTCCAATGGTCATAAATAAAGGACTACTTGTTTCAACATTTCAAGGCTAAAATTGACCAGGCTTCTAGAGGTACCATAATTTATTTCACTGAAGTTGTTGAAATCCACTGTAGAAATAATTTTACTGACAATCAACCATTTTTCTAGTGAAACCAATATTGTCAGATATGGTAGGTAGGCTATGAGGCACACACCGGTTGACACCAAGCCAAAAACAGTTTGGTCTAGTGGTTAAGGCAACAGGCTAGAAAGCAAGAGACCATGAGTTCAAGTCCTGCCTTAGCTACGAAAGCCAGCTGGGTGACTTTAGGCCAATCCCTCTCTCTCAGCCCAACCCATCTCACAGGGTTGTTGTTGTGGGGAAAATAGGAGGAGGAAGATGTGTGTATTGGATACGTTTGCTACCTTATTTATAAAAATAATAGAGGCAGGATGCAAACAAACTATCCATTACTACCTGGTGCCCACATTTCTTTCTTTCTAATTGCTTTCCTGTGCAGCAGGCTGAGAGCAAAAAGATGGTCCTTATTAGAGTCTGAACTTCTTATTCTTGGAGCACTTGTGAAATTAGCTCTACCTGAGCCCTACATGAAATCAGGTCAAGCCTTGCTTGTTCCCCCTTGTCGGCTTAGAGGAATGCCTTAACAGCGGAACACCATCCTGTATCCCCCAGGTCAGAAATTCTGCATTGTCTTTTATAACCTTCACACATCGTTTTATGACACTATATATTCGAGTAATTTAAACAATTCTTTTCTGCTCCTCTACTCAAAACGGCAAGCAATAATAGAAGGAATATTTTTAAACCATCTGTTCTAACGCAAAGAAGAGTGAAAAGTATCTAGGTCAGCCGTTTGCAAGAACCATAGGAAAATTAAGGGTTTCAAACCTTGCTTGAAAACTAAATCAAGGTAATGTTAGACCAGCTTCAGAGCGGTATTAATGCTGCAACACTACGGTCTAACACTAACTCGGTTTAGCTTTCGAGCAAGCTTTGAAACCCTTTTTCCTGTTGATTTTGCAAAATGGCTGCTGGCCACGCTGTGGCCCAGTAGCTTCTTCGCGTGCCATAGCTGTGGAGCTGCAAGAAGTGAGTCACAGGATAGCATGAAGACCTTCACAATGTGAAGTCCAGCCCCAGCTCAGCAGCACAGCACAAAGCCACAGACACCACAAATCCAGCCACAGTCGCCCTCACCAGCCTGCATTTCTCTGCCCCAGCTGACTTCGGCCATCACCTTGCTCCTTCTGTTGAGGAATCATGTCCACCCTGGTCCTTGCTGAGGGGGCTGCTGACCATGTGAGGCCATCTTCCCCAGGTCTCACAAAGAAACTACACAATCTGAGGGAAAAAAACCTTGGGCAGCTAAGAGCTGTTTGGGTAGGGCCAGACTGGGCATAGTTGGTCAACAGTGTGAACAAGAAAAGAGCCAAGATCACTTAGGACAGGAAGGGATAGGGCAGGGGTCTTCAAACTTGGCAACTTTTAAGACTTGTGGACTTCAACTTCCAGAATTCCCCAGCCAGCATGGCTGGCTGGGGAATTCTGGGAGTTGAAGTCCACAGGTCTTAAAGTTGCCAAGGTTGGACATCGCTGCATTAGTGAACGAAACCTTTGTGTGTTAGCGTCAGCCAAACCTGTTAAGACTATACTTGTCATCATTTTGCACAATAAAAATATGTCTCCTGGTGATGGTAACTATAATCCCTCTCTTTCGAAGGCTGCCTTAGATTATCCATATTCTCTCACTCACTTTGAGTGAGAACAGATATTAACGGCAGTGTTGCAGTCTTGAAGTTGTATTAATTGAAATGGGACAACTGAATAGTGTTTGCCTTTACAAGTTATCAAACTTCTTACAAAGTTGCAGTTTCAAGGAAAAAAATACAATAGGTAATTGTTTCCCATGAGTCAGTTTAATAAATCTGCATCTTTTTTTTTGTCTTAGAAGAAAAACTTTGTTTTTCCCAGGCATATTTCCACAAGTAATAAGAGCAAGGAAATAAAAGGGTAGGAAAAGTATAGTAACTGTTAGATTAGTAGTTTAGTTCATCATGTTACATGCCACTATTTCTATACAGTGACTTCTGACCACATTTGAGTCCCAAATTTCTGTTGCTAAGCAACAGTTGTTAAGTGAATTTTTATCCATTTTATGACCTTTGCCACAACTATTAAGTGCCTCACAGCAATTGTTAAGTTAGTAATATGGTTCTTAAGTGAATCTGGCTTCCCCATTGGCTTTGTTTGCTTAGAAGGTCACAAAAGATGATTACATGAATCCAGGACAACACAATCTTCATAAATATGAGTTAGTTCCCAAGCGTCCGAATTTTGATCACATGTCCATGAGGATGCTGCAGTGGTCATAAGTGAAAAATGGTCATAGGTTATGGTGGTGCAGTAGTTAGAATGCAGTATTGCAGGCTGACTGCCCACTGCCTGGAGTTCAATCCTGACCAGCTCAAGGTTGACTCAGTCTTCCGTCCTTCCGAGGTCAGTAAAATGAGGACCCAGATTGTTGGGGGGCAATGTGCTGACTCTGGTAAACTGCGTAGAGAGGGCTGTGAAGCACTGTGAAGGGTTATATAAGGCAAAGTGCTATTGCTATGTCACTTTTTTCAGTGCCGTTGTAACCTCAAATGGTCACTTAATGAATAGTTGTAATTTGAGGACTCCCTTAGTTGGCAATTTGTAGAGTAGGAGAGAATGAATTATTCTAAATCACAATCCTAATTTAAGTACCAGTAAAGCCAACAACAATTGGTGTTTTTAGGTGAAAGACAAATCCTTGGCTGACATTGTGAGAGAATCTTAAAACATTTAACTAGTGAAAAAATACTCAATACTTCTGTTAAATGATAACAAAAGTCCTGACATGGAATTTAGTTTGATGTTCACATGAGTGCTTCCATTTTTCTTAGGAATTATTCAGTCCAAGACTTACAGAAGTCTGCATTATTCTTATCTTATTGAAGCAAAGGAAAACATTCCTTATTTTACAATCACAATTCAATAGCTTGGACTCCCAAGATATTGTTTTACAGTGAAATCTATTCTCTTATTGCAAGACAAAATGAGGTTCTTTTGAAACAGAGTAAACTACATAAGCTCAACTTCTTTGCAAGTTTTAACTTTGAAATATTTGTAGTTAATGCCTTCCTTTATTGGAAAAGCTGTCCAGGTGGTGGTGTACAAAAGAAAAAGGTGAATAAAAAGCACTTAAAAGTTGTCTCCAAATCTTTTGATTATCAGGTTTCTTTTGTCACTTATTGACTCTTCATTTTGAACTGAAACATAGGCAGAAACTTTTTATTTTTGCAGCCTCTTAGTGGAAGTTTACAGTTGAAAAACCTCTGAAGAAACCAAGAGAGTTCAAATGCTTGAGTTCAGAAATGGCAGAGAGGAAAATATGCTTTATGCAAGACAATGATATTCAGTACTTTCGAATTTAAAAATACTTAAACATAGTGTTTTTCAGGAGCAGTACAGGTAGTCCTAGACTTACGACCACAATTGAGCCAAGAATTTATGTCGCTAAGTGAGAAACTTGTTAAGTGAATTTTGCCCCATTTTATGACTTTTCTTGCCACAGTTGTTAAATGAGTCACTGCAGTTGTTAAATTAGTAGCATGGTTGTTAAGTGAATCTGGCTTTCTCCATTGACTTTGCTTGTCAGAAGGTCGCAAAGGATGATCGCGTGACCCTGGGACACCGCGGCCGTCATAAATGTGAGTCAGTTGTCAAGCATCCGAATGTAAATCGGGTGACCCGTGGGGACGCTGCAACAGTCACAAGTGCGAAAAACGGTCATAAAGTCACTTTTTTCAATGCCGTTGTGACTTCGAACTGTCACCAAATGAACTGTTGTAAGTCGAGGACTTTCTGTATTGCTCAGCCAGCCACAAAAACCTAGATCTGGATCACACAATCTTGAATTTGTAATGAAATGCAGGTTTGTAGATCCGTGAAGAAAGCATAAGTTCCATTTTCGTGTCTGATCCAGATTACTCAGTGCCTCAATTTAAGAGTGAGAAATAAAAGATTAAATCTCCAAAAGCGGTAGCAAGAAGCCTCCTCCATGCGATCCTACATTCATACAGTCTAAGGAAACGCAGTTTCTCACCACAGTTGGGCAACCAGAGCTTCTGTTACAGTAGTAAATAATGCAGTTGTTAAGATTTCCCGTTTTTATTTTATTTTATTTTTGCTACAGTAGTTGTTAAGCGAATCATGCCATCATTAAGCTAATTTGGTTTGCCCCATTGTCTTTGCTTATTGGAAGACCCCTGGGGGGGGGGTTGTAAATGGTGATCACATGACCCCAGGACACCACAACTGCCATAAACACAGGCCAGTTGCCAAGTGCCTGAATTTTGATCACATGACTGCAGGAATGCTGTGATGGTCATAAGACTGGGTTATAAGTAACTTTTTTTAACACCGTCATAACTTCGAACAATCGCTAAATAAATGGTCATAAGTCGGGGACTACTTGTATTACTCTGCATGTTTGAACATGACTGTGTATCTGTCAATAAATCTTGGGAGTACCAAGTTGAAACTTCGAGGGGGGGGATGGTTAGGTTCTGAATGCTGTTTGGGTCTGTTTGTGATTGCATCCAGTTAAATGTTTTTATTGTGCAAATGCCCAGCTTTACTTATGGGTTTTTATGGGTTTTCTGTTTATACATATATTTCCCATGTTTTCTTGCAACACCTTCCGGGGAAAACATCCAGTGAAGAAAAAAGGCAAAATAGCTGCACAAGGTCATCTTACTAGTAATATTACAGGCGTTTGGCTTGGAAATATTTGCTGAAAGGTTTTGTGGGTTTTTAGCTCACAGTTGACAAGCAGGCCTCATAGGTTTCAGAGGTGGTTTGCCATTGCCTCCTTTCTGGGGCTGAGAGTGAGTGAGTGGCCCAAGGCTACTCAGCTGGCTTTGTTTCTAAGACAGGACAGGAACTCACAGCCTCCTGGTTTCTAGCCTGATGCCTTAACCACTAAACCAACATGACTGCATAAATGTGAGTATTGCCCAAAATAAGTCATCAATGTGCCATAAATAATCTTAGTCTGCTGTAGAACCTTCCCTGGAAGTTAACATAAGAAGGGGATCTTCAAGGCAGAAAACTAATTTAATAATATGAAACATAATAATAATATTGCAGTTAATATTGTATACCATTCATTTTAGAGATTTAGGAGTTGTAAGTTCACACAAGAATCCACAGATCCAGTTCTGTTATGCATGGTACATTTCCTTCCCATAACACGAAACTAACCCGAAATCAGTGGATCCTTTGAATGTCAAGATTATTATCCTGGCCAGCAGCAAAATGGTTTGCAAAATAATGATCTTATTTCCAGCCCTGCAGGATGCTCTGAATTGGGAAGTCAGCTGTAATGCTGCAAATGGTGGTCAATCAATCAATCAATCAGTATAGAGCTGGAAGGGACCTTGGAGGTCTTCTAGTCCAACTCCCTGCTTCAGCAGGAGAATCTATACCAATTCAGACAAGTGGCTGTCCAATCTCTTCTTAAAGACTTCCAGTGATGGAGCGCCCACGATTTCTGGAAGAAAGCCGTTCCACTGGTTAATTGTCCTCACTGTTAGGAAGTTTCTCCTTAATTCCAGGCTGCTTCTCTCCTTGATTAGTTTCCATCCATTGTTTCTTGTCCTGCCCTATGGTGCTTTGGAAATTAAGTTGACTCCCCCTCTTTGTGGCAGCCCCTCAAATACTGGAAGACTGCTATCATGTCACCCCCCCCCCAGTCCTTCTTTTCTCTAGACTAGCCATACCCAATTCCTGCAACTGTTCCTCATATGTTATAGTCTCCGAGCCTTTAATCATCCTAGTTACTCTTCTCTCCACTTTTTCCAAAGTCTGAACATCTTTTTTGTAATGTGACCAATGCAGTATAACTGGATGCAGTATTCCAGGCGTGGTCTTACTAAGGTTTTATAAAGCGGTACTAATACTTCACATGATTATGATGCTATGCCTCTGTTTATACAACCAAGGATTGTATTAGCTTTTTTGGCTGCTGCCACACACTGCTGGCTCATGTTTAAGTGGTCTCCCAGTGGCGGTGGAAATGCCTCCTTCACAAGCTTTTCAGATTCATTTACAGAAATCATTTCCCATAGGAAACTGGGGCAGCGAATGCATATGTTTGAAGAATCCCAGGTCATATTGTTCTCTTTTAGGATCACAGGACTAATTCCAACTATTATTTAGATTCCTACTGCAATATATTAGCTACTTTTCATTGTCCTGAAAAGACCTTTTGATCACACATTTCTGACAAACCTTAAAATGTGTTTGCTAGCAAATTTGTTTTTGTTTTTCTTTTTAACAGCTATCTTTCATGTTTATGACTAGTGCTTTGCCAAAGGCCTTGTCCAAATGGATCTAAATAAAACATTGTTATATTGTTTGTTGTAGGAATAGATGGCTCTTATTTCTGTGGACATACCTGATGAATCCTTTATACCTTAGCGTAAAATGTGATGTGTGCAGTTATTTGCCGCATTAGAAACAGTATGGCTTAACAAATTCCATTACATGTATCTCTCTGGCATTTCATTTCATTCGAACGTTGCATGTTCTCTGGAAATACTCAACATCATAAACTGGAATTAATTTACTTGCTTACAAATAAAAACATCAAATTTACAGAAGATCTGTTTTCAGACTAAAACATAGGTAGTTCTCCACTTATGATATAATGGAGCCTGCTTATTATGGTTATGTCATGATAGTCGTAAAGCTGGTCACCCACAATGACCAGATTTCATTAGCTTTTTTTGCCACAGTCGTTAAGAGAATCAAAAATATTTATATTTAGCAAAAATATAAATCACAGTCACATGACCTTAAGACACTGCAAACGACCGTAAACATGGGCCAGTGGTTGAGCACTTAAAATGTGGTCAAGTAACTGTGGGTAGGTGTGAAACCATGTTGGAACCTTGAAACTGGATCATAAATACTTTGGGGGGGGGACTTTGAATGGTCATTAAGCAACCAGTCATAAGTTATTGTATAGTAATTTGCTAAAAATAATGGAGGGGTGTTTTTTTTAAGTCAATGCTATAACATTAGAGGTGGTCTATGGTCTGTGTGAAACAACAGGCATTTTTTTTAAAGTCCAGAAATCATTTACAATACCATGTTTCATCTCTTTACAGTGTCCCAATGTAATCTCAGTTTGAAAAAGCAGAGGAGCAGAAGCATCTTTAGCACTTTATTCTGCTGCTTTCGTGACTACAATGTTGAGTCGCCATCTCCCAACAGCCCCAGTGTCCTTCCTCCATTGGTGGAAGAAAATGGCGGGCTTCAAAAGGTAAGTTAGTTTTTTAATACGGTGAGTTTCGCGGGGAAGGTAGAGCCTTATATGAGTAAACCCACAATTATAAATTGTCACCTAGTTCATATCAGATAAGGTACTGAATGTCTTCAGTCCTTATTGAGAATCACTGAGAACAAGGCTAATTCTTTTTCTCTTTGTGGCCGTAAGTAGCTGGATCGGAAAAATGGTCAAAGCCTCCTTTAAAGAGTTGGTATAGTGCAGGGGTAGGCCACCTTGGCTCTTTTATGACTCGTGGACTTCAACTCCCAGAATTCCTGAGCCAGCATGGCTCAGCATGGAAACCTCTCCCTTTCCCCTCAGCGTGGCTGGCTCAGGAATTCTGGGAGTTGAAGTGCACGAGTCATAAAAGAGGCCAGGTGGCCTACCCCTGGCCTAGTGTATCCTTTTCTGAAAGCACTTTCCCAGGATCTAGTTATGTAAGACAGCACCCCATCCCTGACCTTCTCTTTATTGGGAAGGTTGTGGACAAGATGGTAGAACTTCAGTGACAGTTCTCTTTTCAGCTGAGTTTTAAGCTCGGCATGGAACGAAAATGCCATTTTTACAGTGGTTCCACTATTTCGACTGTACCGGGGTGATGATGGGTGGAGCATCTGCCCTATGGATGCCTCTTTATATGGTCCATAATTCCATCATTCCTACTCTTTAATACCTCCATGAAACTTCTGAGAGAAATCATCTGTTCGTCTGGTTTTCTGGCTACTGCAGTTCTTACTCTGGTTATGATAGCAATTTCCCCTGAAGGATCAAATACACAGCCTGATAAAATTTTTGGATTGACAGCTGTGCTGTATTTGCCGTAGATGCCACTGCTAGGGTGTATATATGCTAGCTATATATATAACTATGGAAATTCTCAGTCATCCAGGTCATGATTGTCCCAAAGGTGCTTTTTCAAAAGGCAACGGGACTTTCTTTGTTTTTCCTTGAAGACATTTTGCTTCTCATCCAGGAAGCTTCTTCAGTTCTAACTGAGTGGTGGAGGATGGAAGTGGCTTCAGTGACTCTCAGAAGGAGTGCTAACGACCTGGATGACGGCAAGGAATATAAATCCTTTCATCCTCCACCATTCAGTCAGACTGAAGAAGCTTCCTGGATGAGAAATGAAATGTCGTCAAGGAAAAGCAAGAAGGTCCAGTTGCCTTTTGAGGGGGGGAAAAAAAGCACCTTTGGGTGTGCTAGTATGATCCTGCCTGCAGCAGGAAGTTCTAACTCATTCCTTCCTCACTACTATTGTAGGTGAGACTGCTGTGGTGTAGGGTCTGCTATTGAAAATCCCCATGTACAATTAAAATGCTGGGTTTAACTTTTAAAGCCCTGTGTACCTCCCAGGTACTTCCTGGATTGATTTCTCCAAATAGAACTGACCCATATTTCATGCTTATCTCAGACGAAGATGCTTAAGAGTTCCCCATAGAAGATATCAGTGCCCCCCCCAAAAAGTAACCCATATCTCTGTCATGTACATCATCCTGTGGAACAGCATACACCCAGAAACTTAGCAGCTACCTCTTGCTTGCCTCCTTCCAGAAGATGGCTAAGAGAATTTCTCTGAAGGACTTTGAGTTACAGTATAATATCCTGCCATGTACATTAATATTGGCATCATGGCTATCATTTTATTATCCTGCTGAAATTGCTTTAATAATTTTAAGTTGAAACTGACTATTGCATTCTTGGTTTTATTTCCATTGTAAACTACCATGAGGTGGATTGATTCAGTGGTACATATAATGAATACATTTTTACTCTATCTGTATCTGGCTATTAAAATAGGCAGTCATCACTTCACTTTGAAATAGGTAATCAGTTTTCCTTGAATTCAATAATATATTATTGTATTAATGTATTAAATCATGCAAGCCAAATCAGTTGATTTGAAACGCAGTGATTGGCTGCAGTGGATATGTTCTTAAGTATGACTACAACTGGATCCAAGTCCTATTTAAGTTACCCTGTGATAAGATGGGCGGCCAATAAATTTGATAAATGAATAAATAAAATAAAAATTTACTGAACCTAAAGAAGGGTTACAAATTAATTGCTAATTATAATAATAATAATTTATAGATAAATATTGGTCTGGTACTGATGTCACGCTGTATAAGCAGCAGACCAAAACTTATTGGCAGGGCAAGAACACCACATCAAGGCTGTAAAAAACGGCTGGCCCTCCTTTTTACAATATCTGTTGAAAATATCAAAATTTCTAGAAACGGTTCTTTTGCAGTTCCTTGATAATGTCTGTTGACACCGTATTTACTTCTCTTAATTTAACCAATTTCTTAAATTCTTTTTTTTTTTTTTTTAGTTGGAAAGCCTTTATGTATTAAATCTGACACGTCTGTTTATTTTTATGTTCTACTGTTCTGAAATATTACACTCTTACAAACTATTTTGTTTTCCCCATTTTCCCCTCAGGGTGACCAGATGCAGGTCATTCCCATTCCAAGTGTATGTATTTTTTTTTTTATTCTTTTTATGTTCAGTTTCTTTTAATGTTCTTGATTTGGGATCAGATAGTTCGCATTTGCGTGTGTGTGTGTGTGTGTGTGTGTGTGTTGCATGCCGACAAGATCTTACAAATGTGGAACTACAGCTGGACACCTCACAAAACCGTATCTTTAGTAAGCACAACTCACAGGACACATGAATTCCACTATTCCAGTTTGTTGATTCACTTTCACAAGCTGGCAATACTTGGATGCACGGTAGGTTTTTGTGCAACAACCCTTGTTTATCATGTGCTCAACAACCAAAGGGTAACCTGCAATGTCCTACTTTACTTTCTTTTTTCTTTTAAACATTGGAGCATCTTTAAAAAGTTTTCATTCAAAGTTTTCATTCCCACTCATTCCTATCAATTTTAATCCTTTATGTCAGTGTTTCTCAACCTTGGCCATTTTAAGATATGTGGACTTCAACTCCCAGAATTCCCCAGCCAGAACTCCCAATTGGGGCGGGAGGGGGGAAGAGTGGAATGATGATAACAGTAAGAATCCTAGAAGGGACCTTATTGGTGGGTGTTACCTTGATGTTGGAAGAATAGTTGATACCACCATGTTTGTAGGACATGCTTAACTGGGCATCGCTAACTTTTAGTCCCATTCAAAGTAAGGTCAGTTAGTTACTTTCCACACAGATCCTCCTCCCCCCCTCCATCAGTGCGATCAAATATGTCCCACATGTCACAAACCGCAGGTTTGAAACCACCTTTATTTTTTTATTTTTGCCATTGTAGTTGTTAAGTCTTGTGCTGTTTTTGTGGTATTTGTTTTGTTCTTTGTTTTTAAATGTTTAAAACAATTGTAAACCACCCAGAGTCCCAGGGAATCGAGCAGCATATAAATTTACTTTTACACACACACACAAACACACACATACACACACACGCAGCATTTTGCGAAAACAATTTGATTTAGCTTCCTCATTTACTGTTTGCAGAAATAAAAGTATTGTATCAGACACTTCATAGCTCATTGCATCATCCAGGTTTTGAACGCTCACAGAGAGAGAGATTAGGGGGTTAACTTTGCTACAAATAAAATACAGGTAGTCCTCAACTAATAACAGTTTGTTTAGTGACCATTCAAAGTTACAGCGGCACTGAAAAATATGACTGTTTTTTACAGTTACGACCTTTGCAGCATCCCCATGATCATGTGATCAAAATTCAGATGCTTGGCAACTGGCTCATATTTATGACGGTTGCAGTGTCCTGGGGTCAGGTGATCCCCTTTTGTGAGCTTCTGGCAAGCAAAGTCAACGGGGAAGCCAGATTCATTTAACAACTGATTTGCTAACTTATCAACTGCAGCGGTTCACTTAACAACTGTGGCAAAAAAGGTCGTAAAGTGGGGCAAAACTCACTTAACAAATGTCTCCCTTAACAATAGAAATTTTGAGTTCAATTGTGATCGTAATTCGAGGACTACCTGTGCATAACTATAATAAGGGGAATATGCAGTCCGCATCTATGTTTATTGAGGGGATACTTTTTCGTTAGATTTACCTCAGGATCTCAAGGTGGCATACAAAATGCAACGTCTTTTTTTTCCCCAGCACAACAACCTTGCAAAGTCGGTTGGGCTGAGAGAGACAGGGTGGCCCATAATCAAACAGTGGCTTCTGGGGTTAGGGTGGATTAGAATTTGGATCATACCAGGATCAGCCCAGGCTCTTAATCGTTACGCCATACACCAGCTCTCTGTGTCTTTTAACCTGCATGTCATTTTAATTCCATGAGAAAAATAGTGTCTAATGCAGCAATTTAAATCATGGATTTCATTCCCAGCCCTGAAATACTCACCCCAGAGAAGAAAGAGCAACACCTCTCATTAATGACCAAGAAACCCCCTTGCAAAATCATGAGAAAGCATTTGCCAAGGGATGGTTAAGAAAGTGATCTAGTAGATCAATCGATCAGAATAGAACTGGAAGGGATCTTGGAGGTCTTCTAGTCCTACCCCTTGTGAAGACAGGAGACCCTATACAATTTGAGACAACTGGTTGTCCCATTCTTTTTTTAAAAAAAAACATCCAGTGATAGAGTGCCCACAACTTCTGGAGGCAAATCGTTCCACTGATTAAATGTTCTCACTGTCAGGAAATTTCTCCTTAGTTCTAGATTATTCTCTCTTTGGTTAGTTTCTATCCATTGCTTCTTCTCTTGCCTTCTGGTGCTTTGGAAAATAAGTTGACTCCCTCTTCTTTGTGGCAGCCCCTCAAATTCTGGAACGCTGCTATCATGTCACCCCGAGTCCTTTTTTTTCTCTAAACTAGCCATACCCAGTTCCTGCAACCTTCTTTTCTCTAGACTAACCAAATCCAAATCCTGAAACTGTTCTTCATATGTTTTAGTCTCCAGGCCTTTAATCATTTTAGTTGCTCTTCTCTGCTCTTTTTCTGAAGGCTCAACATTTTTTTTGTAATGTGATAACCAAAACTGGATGCAGGATTCCAAGTGTGGTTTTACTAAGGTTTTATAAAGCAATACTAGTATTTCAAGTTATTTTGATTCTGTGCTTCTGTTTATACATCTCATTTGATCAAATGATTTCATTTCTCTGTTCCTGTTTTTGTATACACTCTTTAAAGGTCAAAGGGTTTTTACAGGACAAAGAAGCCTGTTATATCCAGCAGTGTCTAGGGACTGACAATGATGAGACACAAAGACAGGAATAAAAATATTGCTCAGAGAAATCTGCAGTACCAGTTTATTGCTAGGCTATTGCCCAAGATCACTAATAACAAAATAACAGAGTTGGAAGCAACCTTGGAGGTCATCTAGTCCAACCCCCTGCTCAGGCAGAAAACCCTATACCATTTCAGATAAATGGTTGTCCAGTCTCTTAAAAGCCTCCATTGTTGGAGCACCCACAACTTCTGGAGGCAAGTTGTTCCACTGATTAATTGTTCTAATGTCAAGAAATTTCTCTGCTTCTCTCCTTGATTAGTTTCCATCTGTTGCTTCTTGTCCTGCTTTGGAGAATAGGCTGACCCCTCTTCTTTGTGGCAGCCCCTCAGATATTGGAAGACTGCTATCATGTCACCCCTAGTCCTTCTCTTCATTAAACTAGACATCCCCAATTCCAGCAACCGTTCTTCATGTTTTTTAGCCCTCTCATCATCTTTGTTGCTCTTTTCTGCACTCTTTCTAGAGTCTCAACATTTTTTATATCATGGTGACCAAACCTGGATGTGGTATTCCAGGTGTGGTCAATTCAGGTGATTTTGAACCTATCCCTCTGTTAATGCAGCCCAGGACTATAGATCCTATAATAGATCCTATAGATGCTGTAATAACAGCTAATCCTCAAATTATGACCATAATAGAGCTTGACCATCAAGGTCATAACTTGGGATGGTATTAAAACAGGTTGGGTTATGATTTTATGACCTTTTTTGTGGCAGTTAGGCAAATCAGTGGTTCTAAATAAATCAGTGGTTTTCTATGGCTGAAGTTTTACTGAAAACGAGAAATAAATGCTGGTTTTTAACAAAATTGTCATAAAACATGGTTATGTGACTGCAGGACGCTGCAAGCAGCCATAGGTGTTTTCACATGACCGTGGGGGGGCGACTGTCAGAACTTTGAATCTGGGTCATAAGTACCCCCAAGGTAGGTCAGTCAGACTTTGAATGGTTGCTAAGCAACCGGTCATAAGTCAAGTACTACTCCCTAGTCTGGATGTGAAAAATAAAACAAAATTGTCACAATCTAATGATATTGGTGTCCTTGTTAAAATCAGACATGGCCATTTTTTAAAGAAATGAGTAATTTGATGGGATTCTGTATGTCATAATCCCCAGTGGTGCTGCCTTGTCCAGCTACAAGGTGTTTAATTCTTAAAACTCAGGTGATATTTAGAGTTCCATAAAGTGGTTTTCTTTCTCTCCCCCCACACTTTATGGCTAATATTCCCAGCCTATATGATTTCAATTTAGGGGAGTTGCAAATGTGTGGGCATTGTATGGTTCTGAATAACCCTCTGGGTGTTTATAAGGCTTTTTGGTCCGTTTCCCACACACTCACACACTTAAAATATTTTCTTTCTGGGAATTTGGTGGGTTCAATATCCTGAACCATCTGGATTAATAATACTGCTTCATTTGAGCCACAAGGATTCTTAAAAAAACAAGAATTAAGGATTTTCTCAGTCCAGTCTTAAAATAGGGAAGGGAGGTCAGGGCATAAATTACTAAAGTAAAATTCTTGTCGTTTTGTTTTGTGTTCTGTGTATTTTGTTCTCTTTTTTTTTCTTGGACATACAGTATGTTGAACAGAATACACAGGTAGTCCTCGACTTACAACAGTTCATTTAGTGACCATTTGAAGTTACAACGGCACTAAAAAAACCCTGACTTATAACCATTTTTCATACTTATGTAGCATCTCCATGATCACAAGATTTACATTCAGATGGTTGACAACTGACTCACATTTTTGACAGTTGCTGTGTTCCCGGAGTCATACGATCCCCTTTTGAGACCTGATAAGCAAACCCGATTCACTTAACATCCTTGTTAGTAATTTAACAACTGCAGTGATTGGCTTAACAAACATGGCAAAAAAAGATCATAAAATGGGGCAAAAATCACTTAACAAATTTCTCATTTAACAACATAAATTTTGGGGTCAGTTGTGGTCATAAGTTGAGGACTACCTGCACGTGAGGGGCTGCTACATTTCTGTGTTTTTCTGACATTCATCAGTCTGTATTTTGTTAACTTGATCTTACGTTGGGGGAAAAATTGTGACAATTGTCTGATTTTTGCCTCCCACTGAATTTATTAACCAAGCTGCTTGGATCTCTGTCTGTAAAATTATTATTTTGTGAGTGGCCATAACCACATGGAATTTTGTCAATTACTGATAATGCTCTCTCAGATGACTCCCTGGGATTGCCCATTCAGTCAAATTGTGAAAAAAATAAAACCCGTTGTGGATCTCAGTCTTAGTTTTTTAACCATTTGGAATACAAGTCTGCTAGATTTAAAAGAATGCCTTATCTTGAGGCTATAGTGGAAAGATTTTGCTCTCCTGTTTCAGATCTTTCCATCTTGTTTTTCCCAGGGATCTCATAATAGACAGAAATGCTAATTTGGGGGAATACAGGTAGTCCTTGAGCCCCAAATTTCTGAGACAGTTATTAAGTGAATTTTGCCCCATTTTACGATCTTTCTTGCCACAGTTGTTAAGTGAATCACTGCGGTGTGTTAAGCTAGTCACACGGTTGTTAAGTGAATCAGGCTTCCCCATTAACTTTGTTTGTCAGAAGGTTGCAAAAGGGGGTTGTGTGACCTGCAACCGTCACAAATACGAGTCAGTTGCCAAGCATCCGAATTTTGATCACATGACCATAGGAAGGCTGCAACAGTCGTAAGTGTAAAAAACTGAAGTCCCTTTTTTCAGTGCTGTTGCAACTTCGAACAGTCACTAAATGGAACTGTTGTAAATCGAGGACTACCTACCTATACCATTGAAATCCTTTACAGTCCATACAAAAGAAATGTGGTTCCAAGTATTTGTTTAACAAGCCATAAATAATTTAATTATGACTATATTGGTTTTCACCAATTGTTATGTTTAGCATGGACATGCCTAACATCTTGGAGGTGTTCCTTTTCTTCTCTGTTTAGCCACCAGCTAAATATCTCTTGCCAGAAATGACAATATCTGATTATGGGAAGAAATGCGTGGTCATTGATCTTGATGAAACATTAGTGCATAGCTCCTTTAAGGTACGTATATGCTGTTCAATATTTCTTACAACTTTTTGATAAACACATGAAAGAACACAGTCATATCTTCTCATTAAATGTCCTTTCTGGATCCTAAAATGTCTTCGCTACTATGGTAACCTCATTTATGAATGGCCATGTTATTTAGTGGTTTATAGCCATATATATCCCTAAGACCACCTCAAAACATGTTGCTTTCTGTTAATCAAATGAAACAAACGTTAATTAAGAATCCAGGCAATACGTGTGCGTGTGTTAATTCCCAAGGAGTAATAGCTTTTGTTATGTGGAAAATTTGGATGTAGTACTTCTCTCTATATAAAATATTACATGTATTTATTTCCTTATTTCCTAAAACATTTAATTACTGCCAGTACCAATTCTTATTGAAAAAATACTTTTCTTGAATTAATTTCTTTGCAATAGGGTAATAAAATTTATGAATCTGATCAAGCAACAGTTGAGACAGAGTTTAAATAAGTAAGAAAATAAATTTATTATATGGGATTAATTTAACTACAAATACTTCTTGCTTATCAACAGTAATTGGGATCAGAAATTCTGTCACTAAGTGAGGTGGTCGTAAAGTGCAACAGTTTTGTTAGGCAAATCCCACATGGTTATATCATCACAATCACTTAATTGCCATGACATTTGCAACTTCCTTCCCCATTGATTTTGCTTGTCAGAGGCTGGCAATGAAGGTCGTAAATGGCAGTCACATGATCACACGACTCAGCATTGTCATGATTGCAGACCAGTTGCTAAGCATCTGAATTGTGATCATGTGACCTCGGGAACTACGACAGCCACAAATATGAGGACTGGTTGTCCTCATAGAGAAGAGAAGAGCAACAAAGATGATTAGGGGACTGGAGGCTAAAACATATAAAGAAAGTCTGCTGGAATTGGATATGTCCAGTTTAATGAAAAGAAGGGCCAGGGGTGACATGACAACAGTCTTCCAATTTTTGAGGGGCTGCCCCAGAGAAGAGGGGGGTCAACCTCTTCTCCAAAGCACCTGAAGGCAGGACAAGAAGCATTGGATGGAAACTAATCAAGGAGAGAAGCAACCTAGATATAAAGAGAAACTTCCTGACAGTGAGAACTGTTAACCAGTGGAACAGCTTGCCTCCAGAAGTTGTGGGTGCTCCATCACTGGAGGTTTCCAAGAAGAGATTGGACAGCCACTTGTCTCAAATTGTATAGGGTCTCCTGCCTGAACAGGGAGTTGGACTAGAAGATGTGAAAGCTCCCTTTCAACTCTGATATTCTATTATTATGTTATGTCCCCCCTCATTCAATGCTGTTATAACTTTGAATGATCTCTAAATAAATGGATGTCAAACAAGGACTATACCTGTATCGCAGGATAATAAGTTCCCAAAATGCAAATCCTATCAAGTTGTATATCATGGCTTATAAGCACGTGAAAAACAGTATGCCCCCACCCTTTAAATTTTCTGAATGTTTGCAAGTCTTTGGTAATGAGTTATCATCAGAGCTTCATGTATGTCCTACTGATACATGAATCTACATTTATGATAGATTAATCAAATGCCAGATATTTATTTTGGAAACAAAGTCATCTAACCTGTAATGTTCCAGTGTGAAAAAGGAATTGCTCCTCAATTCAGTTAAAGGCATTACAGGTAATCCTCAGTTTACGACCACAATGGAGCCCCAGATTTCTGTTGCTAAGTGAGACATTTGTTAAATGAGTTTTGTCCCGTTTTACAACCTTTCTTGCCACAGTTTTTAGTGAACCACTGCAGTTGTTAAGTTAGTAACACGGCTGTTAAGTGAATCAGGCTTCCCCACCGCTTGTCAGGAGGTTGCAAAAGGGGCTTACATGATCCTGGGACTCTGCGACCGTCATAAGTATGAACCAGTAGCCAAGCGTCTGAATTTTGATCTTGTGACCAGGGGGGTGCTACAGTGGTCATAAGTGTAAAAATACGGGCATAAGTCACTTTTTTTAGTGCCATTGTAACTTTGAGCCATCACTAAACGAACAGCTGTAAGTTGAGAACTACCTGTACTAGGATAGGTCTGTCTCTCAGTCTGGAAAAGTACAAAGCTTTCTAGTGAAGCTTTTAGGCAGGGATCTTCAAACGTGGCAACTTTAAGACTTGTGGACTTCAACTCCCAGAATTCCTCAGCCAGCCCTGTTGAGTTAAGTCCACAAGTCTTAAAAGTTGCCAAGTTTGAAGACCTTTGATCCAGATAGTCCTCGACTTTACACAGTTCATTTAGTGACCGTTCAGAGTTACAATGGCACTCAAAAAAGTGGCCTAGGACCGCTTTTCACAGTTACAACCTTTGCAGCATCATGTGATCACAATTCAGATGCTTGGCAAATTGATTCATTCTTATGACTGTTGCGGTGTTCCGGGGTCACGTGATCCCCTTTTGCGACCTTTGGACAAGCCATGTCAATGGGGAAGCCGGATTCACTTAACAACTGGGTTACTAACTTATCAACTGCAGTGATTCGCTTAACTGGGGCAAGAAATGGGGGCAAAACTCAAAAATGTTTCACTTAACAACAGAAATTTTGGGCTCAACTGTGGTTGTAAGTCGAGGACTACCTGTAATATGATCTTCTATGAGGCCTCAAGCCTGATCAGATATAATTGCATCTCATGTTCCATTTAATTAAATCATTAGCATCTATTTTTTACCTAAAGTCTTCTTTGAGCTGAACTCGCCTCCTGGGTGTTTTATAAAACCAGAATCAGAATCAGAATAGAGCTGGAAGGGACCTTGGAGGTCTTATAGTCCAACCCTCTGCTCAAGCAGCAGACCCTAGACTATTTCAGACAAGTGACTGTCCAGTCTTTTCTTAAAAACCTCCAGTGATGAAGTACCTACAATGTCTGAAGGCAAGACGTTCCACTAGTTAATTGTCCTCGCTGTCAGGAAGTTTCTCCTTAGTTCCAGGTTGCTTCTCTCCTTGATTAGATTCCATCCATTGTTTCTTGTCCTGCCTTCAGGTTCTTTGGAGAATAGCTTGACCCCCTCCTTGTGGCAGCCCCTCAAATACTATCATGTCCCCCCTAGTCCTTCTTTTCACTAGACTGGCCATACCCAATTCCTGCAACCATTCTTCATATGTTTTAGTCTCCAGGCCTTTAATCATCTTAGTTGCTCTTCTTTGCACTTTTTCCAAAATCCTGTGGTTTTCTTGGAAACAATACAGAAATGGTTTGACATTGTCTCCTTCCATTTTTTTTTAAGCTCCCCAGTCTAGCCTGCAGCCTGGAACCCCCTTGAAATCTCTCCTCCCAGTTCTGATCAGACCCTGCCTATTTTTTGAGCAAGGTCAGCCTAGTAGTGCGGTCTGGTGAGAGGTCTTGATAGTACATAATAATAATAATAATAATAATAATAAAGTTGGAAGGGACCTTGGAGATCATCGAGTCCAACCCCCTGCTCAGGCAGGAAACCCTATACCATTTCAGACAAATGGCTGTCCAGTCTCTTCTTAAAAACCTCCAGTGTTGGAGCATTCACAACTTCTGGAGAAGTTAACTAAGGAGACGATATTGCAGCCTCCCCTGGTCACATGATCCTCATTTAACGACCTGCATGGTCCTCACTTAACAACAGCAACTAAGACTGCCGGAACTGTCATTGCTACCGGTACGTAGTGTAGTCATGTGGTTTTTTCAACTTATGTCATTTAATGACATAGTTTCCCATCCCAGTTAGTATTGTTAAATGAGGACTATCCATATATGGTCTGGGCAATGCACCCCAAGCAAGACTGTTCTGAAACAGTTTTAAGGCCTGATCTTCCATAGAAATATCCTTTGGTCTAGTGGTTAAGGCACCAGGCTAGAAAGTGGGAGATTGGGAGTTCTAGTTCCGCCTTAGGCACGAAAGCTGGCTACGGGACTTTGGGCCAATCAGCAGGAGACGGTGAGTTCTAGTCCCGCCTTAGGCATGAAAGCCAGTGGGGTGACTTTGGGCCAATCAGCAGGAGACAGTGAGTTCTAGTCCCGCCTTAGGCATGAAAGCCAGCTGGGGACTTTAGGCCAATCAGCAGGAGATGGTGAGTTCTAGTCCCACCTTAGACATGAAAGCCTACTGGGTGACCTTGGGCCAATCACTCTCAGTCCAGCCCACCTCACAGGATTGTTGTTGTGGCGAAAAGAGAAGGAAGAAGGTGTGTTGGATATGTTTGCCACCCGGAGTTTTTGTGAACATAATAAAGGCAGGATACTACTAAATACGTTAGAGACATTTCTTCAGATTTTGGATAGTGAAACAACATGTCTGTGGGTAAAACCAATAAGAGAGCAGGGAATACGTTAGGTTTTCTTTTCTTCCACCTCCTAAGTTCTTACTTCTTAAGATAAGGAAAAATTTGAAATTTGAAATTCTCCTGTTGTATTCTCAAATGTGTTGCGAACCATTCTTGCTGCAATTCGGTTCTATGCAAATACAGATAGTCCTTGACTTAAAACAGTTCGTTTAATGACTGTTCTAAGTTACAAAGGCATTGAAAAAAATGACTTATGACCATTTTTCACACTTAAAACCATTGCAGCATCCCCTTGGTCACGAGATCCAAATTCAGACGCAACTGGCTCATATTTATGACGCTCGCAGTGTCCCAGGTATCACGTGATCCCCTTTTTTCAACTTTCTGACAAGCAAAGTCAATGGGGGAAGCCTGATTCACTTAACAACCGTGTGACTAACTTAGCAACTGCAGTGATTCACTTAACAACCGTGGCAATAAAGTTCGCAAAATGGGGCAAAACTCACTTAACAACTGTCTCGCTTAGCAACAGAAATTTTGGGCTCAGTTGTGGTCGTAAGTCGAGGACTACTTGCACCAGCCTGGGAAATAAAGAAAAGACATTAACCCCGAGCAGATCCATTAGCTCCCATTGAACTGAAGGGCTGGAGTCTTTCTCTTAACTCCAGGATTTCTTATAGCAAATAATGGTTTTTTCCTAGTAACCGATTCTGTTGGGAGTGTAACAGTTATGGGATATGCCTTTCCTCAGTTTATTCAGAGAAAGGAAAAATAAAATCCCTTATGCTTAAGAGAAGGTATAATCTCCACCTTTTAATAACACCTTTGTTGATTTTTTAAAAAAGAGCATTTTGCTTAGGTGTTATGACTATATTATAGAAATCTGCCAAATACATCTTAACAAAACATTGGAATGCATCTCTCCAATATATGAACCGGATATCCCCAATGTCTTTGGTAAGTGTAAAAGGAGCTATCTCTGCCAGTTGTTACCTGAAGTATGCAGATTAATGCCTTGTGGGCTGTGTTATGATTTTGGTAAGTTTCTCTAGACTCTGCAGACTAGAAATCATTATTTTTTTAAAGATCATTTTGTTTTTGCTTTTCCAGCCAATTAGCAATGCTGATTTCATTGTTCCAGTTGAAATTGATGGAACTATACATCAGGTAAGAAGTACTATTTGCATTTTTATATGGGGGTGGCGAATTGCTTTGCGCCTGTCTAGAAATTGTCTAGGTTAGCTTGGCAAAGAATGAAGTTTTGGCGTTAACGGACAGGTTAAAATGAGTTTTCAGGATGGCAGAGTTTCAGCTTGAAAGCTATTTCAGTTCAAATGGCTGAACTTTCAGTAAGATTGTAAAAGGGGTTGCTTAAACCAGTAACAATGATTGGTTCAACTCAAAAGGATATTTTGCTGCCTCATCTGTATGTAAAACTATGATAAACTCTGAACAGTTGTACATGATTTTAGTAGGCGATGATGTTTTGCATTTAATCCTCTCTTTTTCTAAAGGACAGCATTCTTGGTATGTCTTTCCAGGACGGGCTATGACCGGGTTCAAGTAATCCAGGATAGGCTGTGTGCACTCTTAATGGCCTATCCTTGAGTACTTGCACTGGGACGTAGCCACAACGCAATAAAGAAGATGCTGGGAAGTCCAAGTCTACATGTCTTCTTCTCACTTTTCCAAAAAAGAAGGCCTACAGCTAAAGATGTATCTCAAGAGTGGAATGGAGTGGAGTAGAAGTAGAATAGAGTAGAGTAGAGTAGAGTAGAGTAGAGTAGAATTAGAATAGAATAGAATAGAATAGAATAGAATAGAATAGAATAGAATAGAATAGAATAGAATAGAATAGAATAGAATAGAATAGAATAGAATAGAATAGAATAGAATAGAATAGAATAGAATAGAATAGAATAGAATAGAACTGGAAGGGACCTTGGAGATCTTCTAGTCCAGCCCCCTGCTCAAGCAGGAGAACCTATACCATCTCAGACAAGTGACTGTCCAGTCTCTTCTTAAAAATCTCCAGTGATGGAGCGCCCATGATTTCTGGAGGCAAGCTGTTCCACTGGTTAATTGTCCTCACTGTTAGGAAGTTTCTCCTTAATTCCAGGTTGCTTCTCTCTTTGTTCAGTTTCCAACCATTGTTTCTTGTCCTCCCCTCTGGTACTTTGGAGAATAACGTGACCCCCTCTTCTTTGTGGCAGCCCCTCAGATACTGGAATACTTCTATTATGTCACCCCTATTTCTTCTTTTCCTTAGACTAGCCAAACCCAAGTCCTGCAGAGTAGATTACCTCCAATTCAGAAAGTCTATTAAACACATTCAAAACCAAACTACGGGTTGACACAATACCTATAATGTTTGTCCCTCTCTTCCATTGTACCTCTAACTTAAGTCAGAACAGGTAGTCCTTGACTTACAGGCATTTGTTTAGTGACCGTTTGAAGTTATAACAGCACTGAAAGATGTGACGTATGACCTTTTTCATCCTTATAAGACTGTTGCAGCGTCCCCATGGTTACCTGATCCAAATTCAGGCACTTCACAACTGATGTGTTTAGGATAGTTGCAGTGTCCCAGGTTCATGTGATCACCATTTGTAATCTTCCCAACCAGCTTCCAACAAGCAAAGTCAGTGGATTTGCTAAATGACATAGGATTCAGCTTCCCAAAAAAGTGGTAAAATGGGGCAAAAGTCACTTAACAACTGCCTTGCTTAACAACAAAAAATTTGGGCTCAATTGAGATTGTAAGTTGAGGACTTCCTGTATTTATTTCCCTATTCAATAATTATGTAAGAGGAATAACATTTCTTGAGTTAGTACGGATACGTTTTACTGCATTAACTGTAATTATTTGCTGAAGTATTTTAGCTACACTCCTAACAATAGCTTTAATAGTAAAAGCTATGAAAATCCATTCACAAATCCGGGATTTTGCCACTTTGAAAATGAAACAAAATGAAATAAAGAGTTTCTTTTCACTTTCAGAACAAAATCTTCCTCTTTTTGGAAGGCTAGAAAAAGAGAGCATTGAACCCATTCATTCTTTTTGCAGCGGAATAAAATTTCTTTGAGTTAGTATGATAGATTAATTAATTCTTTAATTTTAAAATTACGTCCTCTTAAGTTTATACTGTCTTGCCTGAAGCATCTCGCTGATTTATACAGGAACAAAACCCACTAGCTAGGTAATGATCCAGCGGGACTTCACTTTGCCTCTCATATTTATCGAAATATAAATTGATCCTCCAGGATCGTGAGCTTCAGCTGTCTGTGCGCATTCTTGAACCTCAGTGGCTGCCTTCTTTCTTTACCTTCAGGTGTATGTATTAAAACGGCCACACGTGGACAAATTTCTTCAGAGAATGGGAGACCTCTATGAATGTGTGCTATTCACAGCCAGCCTAGCAAAAGTAAGTCGTGCAATTGGCGTGCCCCTTATTCTCACAATTTTGCTTCATTTCAGGACTACAAAGTTGGACACAGCACCCTCTCACTAGGGTTAATTTTAGTAATATTGGCCTAGCTCAGGGGTAAGGTCAACCTTGGCTCTTTTATGACTCGTGGACTTCAACTCCCAGAATTCCTGAGCCAGCATGGCTCTCAGCATGGAAACCTCTCCCTTTTCCCTCAGCATGGCTGGCTCAGGAATTCTGGGAGTTGAAGTCCACGAGTCATAAAAGAGCCAAGGTGGCCTACCCCTGGCCCTAGCTGGGCCAGCTGTCCAGCATTTCTGAAGAAACGGGCATTTGGTGAACATTTAACAATTCAGTTTTCTTCCTTTACCCAAATCTTCTACAAGGAAAGTTGGGTCTGTGGTGTTTTTTTTTTTTTTTGGCATGTCATATCAAATAAGGAGAAAATAATTATCTTCATCTCCCTCCCACCCCTTTTTTTCTTCTGCTTTCTTTATCTGGCAACGTGTACTTTTGTCTGCTAATGTGTGGGTAAGTGTTTCCATGGTAACAGTATCACATATGGGCTCGTCTCATAAATTAGCCTTCCTGGATTGCTCCTGATGCCAATATGGGAGGCTTTTTTTAGTTACCATGGTTATGTGAGGGTAGAGAGAAAAATAGCTTATTACATAATGTACTATCCTTAAACTGGGACAAATTAAGCAGATCCGCTGCATGGTTGGGTCAATTTATGGGCAATTAATAATAGAGTCTTCAAGCAGGTCAAAATGTACACAGCAAACTCCCCCCCAAAATAGTAATAATGCAAATTCTGCTGATGTTATCTGTGTTTGTGGACTTGGGATGTTCCTAACCAGGAAAGAAGGGAACCAATACTTCATTCTATCCTTGAATTAGAAGTCGTAGTGCTTATAGTGAACTCCACCATAAATGTTTAATCTTGTGGTCTTTCCAGTGTTGCCTCTACCTCTGATAGCAGTAAAGTTCAGTCTGCTTTTGTAGAGGATAGGATCATCACTGTGCACGCTTGATAGCAGTGGAGAAATTGGGAAGGTGCGGGGTGTGTCTGTATTAACCAGTGGAATAGAATATTCTCACAAATAAGTTCACAAGTGGCTCTTGTTTGCAAGAGAGGCTTCCGTGCAAGGCTGCTTCCTCAAAATTATTCCTATTCTGGATAAAAAAAAAAATTACAAGCAAGGCTATACCTGTGCCCGTTTGCAGAATAGGTCACCAGCTAGGCAAAGCACCTGTGCAGGCATCCAGAGATCACTTTCTGAACAGCTGCAAGAAACTTTGCAGAATGCCTTTTTTTTTTTTTTTTTTTACAAATCTCTCATCTTAGATATGATATCGGTGTGTTCAGTTCACACCAGGAGTGGTGCTGGCAGAGAACCCAGGTTCACAAAACTCCAAGCTTCAGCATTAAAGCAGCTTTAATATTCTTCCAAAAGGTTCAGCAGGCTTCCTATTCTAGTTCTTCAGAAGGAAGACTAAAAAAAATCAAGACAAGTTCATTAGCCTGGCTGTCAAAAAATAACCAGGCTTGCAGACACTTATAATCAATTCAATAATCCTTGGCTCTCAGCAATTGTATTTTTCAAAAGTATCTAGAAATAACTTTCGTGCTCGAAGAACACTAAATAATTCTGATCAAACATTTTATCTAAGAAGGTTTGTGAGATACAGTGAGATGCCTTATGCAGAAGTTAACTGCTTTGTTAACTTAGTTGTTTTCTTGTTCTAAAGCAGGGGGGTCTTCAAACTCAGCCCTTTGATGACTTGTGGACTTCAACTCCCAGAATTCCTCAGCCAGCGTGCCTGGCTCAGGAATTCTGGGAGTTGAAGTCCACAAGTCATAAAAGGGCCATGTTTGAAGACCCCTGGTCTAAAGCCAGAGGGGGTCTTTCCTTGTCAATTGACAGTTCTGGTGATTAAACACCGAATCTCTTGATGCCCATTCCTAGCCGTACCACATGTTGTTCTTCAGGAAAAAATATTGTGAAAAATTTTCCTAATCCTATATCTCTTGAAAAACTATAGGCCTGCTTATTCTGTTTAATTCTTATTCCGTACACAGGTAGTCCTCGACTTACAAGTGTTCATTTAACAACTGTTCAGAGTTACAGTGGCACTAAAAAAAAAAAAAATGACTTAGGGAGCGTCCCCACAGTCACTTGATGAAAATTTGGGTGCTTGGCAACCAGGATAGTTGTAATGTTCTGGATTCATCTGATCGCCATTTGCAACTTCCCCAGCTGGCTTCTGACAATAATAAAGATCAGTGGCGAAGAGAAGCTTGATTCTCTTAATGGCCACGTGACTCACTTAACAAATGCAATAGTTCACTTAACAGTCGTGGCACAAAAGGTCCTAAAATTGGGCATGGATTCATTTAACAACCATTTTGCTTAGCTGCAGAAATTCTGGTCATACGTCAAGGACTACCTCTATCTATATTCTCTTGTCAACAACAGCTGTTAGTAGAAAGTCATTCTTTTATATTTTAAATCTCTTTCATAATCAAATGTGCAGTTTATGGAGCTGGCCCTGCATAATATACCTTAAATCAGGGGTTCCCAACCGGGGGTGCTTGCACCCCCTGGGGGTGCGAGACGATATTCCAGCGGGTGCAAAAACTTGGGTTTTCAAAATTATAGTGTATATGCATAATTCATTGCCATTATTTTGAACTTTTGTAAGGGGTGTGAATATATCAGAAGCGTTCTAGGGGTACAGGGTATAGAAAAGGTTGGGGGCCACTGCCTTAAATATACTATCGACACGGAGATTTTAATGATATGGCTTTGTGCTAACAGACCACAATTTTGCTGTTTGCAGTCCTCTGAAACTCTTCATTTTACACTGAATCATAAAAGTCTTCTTAAACAGCCACAAGTTTATGGCAGAAATTGAGATTACTTAATCCTTAATTTATTGGAGTCTCTTTTAGCACTTAGTCCCAGGGAGACCTTTTACCCTAAGCTCGAACCCTTTCCACCAGACAAAAAAAGAACACTTTAACCCAATGTCTGCAATCATTTTTGATTTCTGGAAGTCTTATAGCACATCCTAGGAAAGCACTTAGCCACATTGTCATTGTGATTTTATCTTTATTTCTTCTCTTCGTTGGGGCTTATTTAGTATTTGTATTAAAAATACATTTAGTATTCACAGGGAGAGAAACATTCGCCATTTCTTAACCATAACCCCTTCTCTTTTATAAAAATATATATATACAAAGTATGCAGATCCGGTGGCAGATTTGTTGGATCGCTGGGGTGTGTTTAAGGCTCGACTCTTCCGTGAATCCTGTGTTTTCCACAGAGGAAATTATGTGAAAGATCTCAGCCGGCTTGGGCGAGAATTGAGCAAAGTCATCATTGTAGACAATTCTCCTGCATCTTACATCTTCCATCCTGAAAATGCAGTAAGTAGCTTTGCTCTCAATTTTGTTGTTGTTCAGTCGCTAAGTTGTGTCCGAGTCTTCGCGACCCCACGGACCACAGCATGCCAAGCCAACCTGTTCCCCACTGTCTTCATATTAACCTGTGAAGTGTTAGTACCACTTTATAAGGCCTTGGTAAGGCCACACTTGGAATACTGCATCCAGTTTTGGTCGCCACAATGTAAAAAAGATGTTGAGACTCTAGAAAGAGTACAGAGAAGAGCAACAAAGAGGATTAGGGGACTGGAGGCTAAAACATACAATGAACGGTTGCTGGAATTGGGCATGTCTGATTTAATGAAGAGAAAGACTAGGGATGACATGATAGCAGTCTGCCAATATCTAATGGGTTGCCACAAAGAAGAGGGGGTCTACCTATTCTCCAAAGTACCTGAAGGCAGGACAAGAACCAACAGATGTAAATTGAATAAAAAGAGAAGCAACCTGGAACTAAGGAGAAATTTCCTGACAGTTAGAATAATCAGTCAGTAGAACGACTTCCCTCCAGAAGTTGTGGGTGCTTCAACACTGGAGGTTTTTAAGAAGAGATTGGACAGCCATTTGTCTGAAATGGTATGGGGTCTCCTGCCTGAGCAGGGGGTTGGGCTAGAAGACCTCCAAGGTCCCTTCCAACTCTGTGATGCTGTTATCCTATTCTGTCTCCTGGAGTTTCCCCAAATTTGTGTTCCTTGCGTCGATGACGCTATCTAACTGTCTCATCCTCTGCCATCCCCTTCTCCTTCCGCCTTCCATCTTTCCCAACATCAGGGTCTTCTCCAAGGAGTCCCCACTTCTCATTTGGTGGCCAAAGGATTTGGGCTTCAGCTTCAGGATCTGTCCTTCTAAAGGACAGTCAGGATTGACTTCCTTTAGGATTGGCAGATTGGATCCCCTTGCAGTCCAAGAGACTCTCAAGAGTCTTCTTCAACTGTGGTTGCAATATATGGAAGTATTTTTGCCCTTGAACTTGTCTAGACAGATATTTGTTGACTTTTCTTTTTTAAAGAGGGAATAGGCTTCAGTGTAATAGTTTAGTAAGAAATTTGGGAACCTGCCATTAGGGAATTATCAGTCTCTGGTCATTTACCAAAGAAACCATGAATTAAATTCGTGAATTAAAGAAGAGAGCCTTCTGTGCTGTTGCCTCCACCCTGTGGAACATTCTCCCACTGGAGGTAAGACAGAGTCCCATTCTCCTGGCCTTTTGGAAAGCTGTAAAAACATGGCTCTCCTGCCTTGTTAGGGGCTTGTGGGCGAGCACACGGCCCTAGGGCTGGCTGTCACCCTGAAAGCCCCCTTCCTTTTAATTAACACATTTATTTTTAATTTATCCTTTCCTTTTTAAATTTTGTACACTCTTTTTGTATTTTAACATTTTACTTGTACACCGCACAGAGTCCTTCTGTGATAGAGAGGGGTGGTTTCAAAGTCCAATAAAATAAAGCCTCAAATGCCAAATTATGTATGAGAAAATCCAGTATGGCTTGGTAGAGTCCCACCCTGAAAGAGGCAGCTCCCTAGAAAGGGACAGAAGTAAGATAATGGATGATGTTACCTAGTTGGGTAATGAAAACTCTGCAAGCAAGCAACCCAACTGAACGAGATGGCCAGTTTCGTCTATGGTTAAGGCATCGGGTTACAAAGCAGGAGACGGTGAGTTCTAGTCCCGCCTTAGGCGTGAAAGCCGGCTGGGTAACTTTGGGCCAATCACCAGGAGACAGTGAGTTTTAGTCCCGCCTCAGGCACAAAAGCCAGGTGAATGACTGTGGGCCAATCACCAGGAGAATCTGAGTTTTAGTCCCGCCTCAGGCACAAAAGCCAGGTGAATGACTGTGGGCCAATCACCAGGAGACAGTGAGTTCTAGTCCCGCCTTAGGCATGAAAGCCGGCTAGGTAACTTTGGGCCAATCACCAGGAGACAGTGAGTTTTAGTCCCGCCTCAGGCACGAAAGCCAGGTGAATGACTGTGGGCCAATCACCAGGAGACAGTGAGTTCTAGTCCCGCCTTAGGCATGAAAGCCGGCTGGGTAACTTTGGGCCAATCACCAGGAGACAGTGAGTTTTAGTCCCGCCTCAGGCACAAAAGCCAGGTGAATGACTGTGGGCCAATCACCAGGAGACAGTGAGTTCTAGTCCCGCCTTAGGCATGAAAGCTGGCTAGGTAACTTTGGGCCAATCACCAGGAGAATCTGAGTTTTAGTCCCGCCTCAGTCACAAAAGCCAGGTGAATGACTGTGGGCCAATCGCCAGGAGACAGTGAGTTCTAGTCCCGCCTTAGGCATGAAAGCCAGCTGGGTGATTGTGGGCCAGGCCCTCTCTCTCAGCCCAACCCACCTTTTTAATAATAATAATAATAATAATAATAATAATAATAATAATAATAATAATAATTAATAATAATAATAATAATAATAATAATTAATAATAATAATAATTAATAATAATAATAATTAATAATAATAATAATAATAATAATAATAATAAAGTTGGAAGGGACCTTGGAGGTCATCTACCCCCTGCTCAGGCAGGAAACCCTATACCATTTCGGACAAATGGCTGTCCAGTCTCTTCTTAAAGACTTCCAGTGTTGGAGCATTCACCGCTTCTGGAGGCAGGTTGTTCCACTGGTTAATTGTTCTAACTGTCAGGAAGTTTCTCCTCAGTTCCAGGCTGCTTCTCTCCTTGGTGAGTTTCACAGGGTGGTGGTTGTGATAAAACTAGGAGGAGGAAGGTGTACTGGATATGTTTGCCACCTTGAATTATTTGTAAAAATAATAAAGATGGGATAGAAATAAACGAATAAAATACAAAGCGATCTACTTGAATAAATGCAAATGGACCCCTTGACTTTGCCTGGAACTTCATGACTGGAGCTACTGTGTGTGAGAGACTTCCTGCTTGCCTCCCTATACGTTTTGTCCTCGACATACAACGACAATTGAGTCCAGGTTTCCCACTGTTAAACAGTCGTTAAGTGAGTTTTTACCCCTTTTTAATCACCTTTCTTGCCACAGGTGTTAAGTGAGCTACTGCAGTTGTTAAGTTAGTAGCACGGTTGTTAAGTGAATCTGGCTTTCCTCATTGACTTTGCTTTTCATAAGGTCACAAAAGGGGATCCCGTGACCCCGGGACATTGTAGCTGGCATAAATAGGAGCCAGTTGCCAAGCGCCTGAATTTTGATCACCTAACCACGGGGATGCTGCGACGGTCGTAAGTGCGAAAAACAAATCATAAGTCACTTTTTTCAGTGCTGTTGCAACTCCCAACAGTCACTAAACGAACGGCTGTAAGTCCAAGACTCCCCATACCACGTTCAGATGGGCTTGTATCAGCCAATCAGTCTTTTCCTAGGGAATTCCTGGAAGGTTCAAGTAAGCTACAATTGCAGGATTATTGTTTTATGAATAATAATATTAGATATTGGGGTGTTGTTGTTGTTTTTGTTTTGTTTTTCTTTCAGGTGCCTGTTCAGTCCTGGTTTGATGACATGACAGACACAGAATTGTTAGACCTTATTCCTTTCTTCGAGGGATTGAGTCAAGAGAAGGAAGTCTACACAATGCTCCATAAGCTGTGCAACAGGTAGCCTTCTGAGCGCCAGCCACTCCCTTGTTGCTTTACCGCAACCCGCTGAAGCATCTCATTGAGGCTGCTCTGGATGTTTCTGATCTTTCTCTGCCAGAAAAGTCAATCCTGACTCAGTGCTTCTAAATCATGGGGTTGGCCTTAACGCCCTAAGGTGACCAGACTACTTTTTAAAACAAAAAAAAATCAAGAAAGAGAAGATAAAGAAATAGAAGCTATTTTGAATGGGACTTTTAACGCATTTCATAAACAGGCTGCGTTTTTACAAATTCTGCTTTTTTTTTTCCTTAAAACATGCCAAAAAGAAGAAGAAGAAGAAGAAAAAAATATATGAAAGCTTGGTGTTAACTTCAAACAGTCAAGTCATCCCCCCCCACCCCTTCCCAGCTCATCCTGCTATGCAGAGTGTTTTTCCCACCCCACCCTGCTTCTTAGAGCAGTTGACCTGACTCTGAGCTTAATTTCTTCCAGGATGAAGTGCCTTTTTGAATGTTGTTTTAAGATTTTAAAAAAAAAGAAAATCACTTTTGTATAAGGGGTATTTCCAAAATCTTTTAGTCTTGTATTGTTTAAATGCTTGAAAAAAAAAAAAAAGACAAAGAAGAGTTGGGGGACTTTTTATAGAGCAACATATAAACTATGGAATCAAAGGAGAAATTTAGGAAAGCTTGTGGATTCCGCTCTCCAAGTTACTGTCCTTCAAAAAACAAAACAAAAAAACAATGGCTATATTTTGTACTACGTTTGAAGCTGCATACCAATAGGTAGAAGTAAATGGGATAATATCCAGAGTGGAGATGCAGCTCCCTTGCTGATTTGGATAACGTTTTGCACTTAGATTAGGGCATTTCTGCATTTTATTTTATTTTTTTTAAATTATGGCATTCAGCAAAATGGAATGGGAAATGCCCATCCTTGCCAGTCCTTGTTCCCTTCAAGAAGAGTCTTTGATTGTGTTTGCTAACGCACAACTGCCTGGTGTTTCTGATGTCAGGGGCAAAATAGAGAGAAAGCATAGAAGACAAATGAGTGTATTTATTAAGTGTGAGATATTTATAGTGAGCTATTTCAAACGATGGGCTAAAGTCCCCAGGGGGGGGGGGGGAGAAGGAAGTTTCTTTTCATAATCCTCCTTCCTTTCAATGGCCCTTGTTACGAGACGCTTCCCTTTATTATTATTTTTTTAAAGTTGTGCCCTGTGTTTTGTTTTCCCTCTTAACTGCTGCTATCGAAGGCTCACCAAATGGAATTGAACTTTGGCTGTTATACTGTTCCTTGCCGCTGTGCCTGTGCTACTGGAATTTCAAAAGACCTTTACATACTTATTTTCTGGCCAATGTAGTCACGTGTTAATCAGTTAATTTTCATTTTTTTAAAAATTCGGGGTTACCATCAGCGTTTCCACGGTGGAATTTTTCTTCCCATCATGCTTCTTCCATTTTTTTAAAAAAAAAAAAAAGAAAAAGAAAGAAAAGAAAAATAGGGATGTTAGTTCTATGCTTTAATTCTATGATGGAACATTTGATTTTTCTTTTTCTTAGCAACGTTCTAACCTGATCTAGGGTTGGTGCATGGAGATCCTTAGAACTGGACATCGTTTAAGAAAAATTGGGTTGTCCGAGTGAAAAACTTTTAGTATTTTTATTTGGTATGTGCTTATTCCTTAGTATATAGAACAAGGTTTGATTTTCTCCAAAAAACCCACAAACCTGTTAAGTACTTTGGACTGAGAGAAAGCACAATTACACCACACTGATTTATATATTTTATTTTATTTTTCGTTTTTTTTTGGTCAAGATTGTCAAATCATTCTCTGTTCTTTAGATGTATGCTTTTTTTTTTTTTTTAAATCCTTGGAGGAAAAGATTGTGATAAACATCAACGATGTTGGTCTTCCATACAATATGTTTTTCTCTTTGTTTTTTGGACCTCTTGAATCCAAAAGAGGGTGCACTTCAGTTGTATTTTTCCATCCACTTTTATTCTTTTTTTTTTACACCAACTGAAGACCTTTGAAATGCTCGAATTAGCCATAGTGGACAAGAACCGTCTTAAAAAAAAATTGGTGCTTATCCCAGTTTTTAAAAACCTCTCAGAGTCTGAAATTGCAGGTTCTTGCTCCTTGCCTTTGCCCAATTTTAGCTGAATTTGTTAAAAGGGTCAAAAAACCCCAAACAAACCAGAAGCAGTTAAGAAGCAGATGGGCCCGTTGATTCGGTGTGAACATTCAGGCCAACATCCCTAGGCAGAAAACAGGGGATCAGAGGCACAGTAAAACAAAGAGCCAAAAACTAGACTTGTGACTCCCTCAAAGGGATTTTTAATCAGTGCTTGGAGAGCTCTACCAGTATTGTATAAGCGGGACAGTCCTATATGAACCCCAAAGAATTGCCTCTGCACATATCTTCATCTGGCTTATTGAAGATCCTACTTTTAATCGTACGTTTTGTCCGCCAAGAATCTTGATTTATAGAGAATAATAACCTCTGGAGTGTTGGTGGTTTTCTTCGCTTTTTCTTTCCTTCTTTCTTTTGTTTGTTTGAAGTTTTATTTGAATGCTGGTTAAGTCCATGAAACTTAACTTTAGTGACGTCTTTAATTTGGGATTTGACTTGAAAAATAGCGAAGCATTTATACTGCCAAAGCGTGTTCTCTAAGCAGTATTTTTTTTCTTCTCCACTGTGTTTCTGGCTTTCTGAGCCACGAATACAGACTGCAGGGAAAGGAATTCAGGTTGTAACGGGGGCAAATACGATGGTAACGGTTGACGTTAAGTTGAAGAAAAATGGCAGTGGTTTTTCTGGCTTGTCTTGAATCTTTTGATCTTCCCAACAACCAGTTTCCATCATATCTTGCCCTTTCTAATACGATGTGTGTCTTTTGACAGTTTTATGCGATCTGTTTGTGCATAACGCAGGCCATTTTGTTTGATGTTCACTTTTTTATAAAACCGGTGTGTGTGGGTGGGGGGTTTCTCCCTCTATCCGGTTGCCTTAAATGTCTGTGAATGAATGTTGATTATGAAAAGTGTCTTGTAACGTGGTGGGAATCCCACATCCAGCAGGCAATAGAACTTCCGGTGGGGGTCCCAATTCCGATAAATTCTGGGATGAGGAAATTGATCCGTGTTTTTTTTTTGGAAAATCATGGTTAAAAACAGTTTTCCTAACTTGAGCACAATTTCAGGGAATTACTTGTGGAAGTCTGAAGAAAATCTGTTTTAAAAATTTAGGCATTACTTCTGCTTTGTGCGGGATTTTCCGAGACAGTACATTTTGGGAAATTGTTTTATCTTGTTTATGAAGCATCTTAACAGCGATATTGAAGGTGCCTAAGAATCCCTCACAACTGTTGTCCTGGTTTCCTGATCTGTGATCTGTCGCACGTATGGACAAGAAAATCAGCTGTTGTCCACGTCAGCAAGCCATTCAGCTGTCCAATCAGCTATTTCCAAACTGTTTTAACACAAGGCAACGTGTGTACGCAACGTGCAATCCTGCATTGCTGTAAACTAGAATTCTGTTGACATCTACACACCGACCAGTTGCATTTGCCCTGGGTTGAACGCAACATGTCGGCTTCTTGTAGAAAGGTTAGCCAAGAGGGTGCTCCTGATTGGAAGGGAAAAAGAGTCAGCGACATCTACCAGGTTCTGCAGCGTAGCCGAACGATGGCATTTTGAATATCTGAATGCAAGCAGCCCAGGGAGCAGTTGGGGGCGGAGTCAAAAAGAGCCGATAACGCAAGTTAAAAGAGGGCGGGGCTTCAGTCCTTACGGTTGCAGCCATCTTTAATCCACGAACCCTACTCCAAGAGCCCTGAATTCTAGCTTCCGCTTGACTGGACTTGTTTTGTTAAAAAAAACAACTATTATTACTCATCCCATGAAATGAAATTTAGCAAAGTCATGACCCATCAATAAAATATTTCTGAAAATCCCTTCCCCCCCACCCCCTCCATGGATATATGACTTTGCATATTCAGCTGCAAGTTTGATTTGCTTTTAATGCTCTGGATTTTCTCTATACACAGGTGAACATGCCAAGCCAAAACTTGGCAGCGATGTACATATTTCAACCTTGTGTCATTACTTGTTTTGAAGTGTTGCCTCTTGAGAAGTTCTGTTGTCAGTTGTATGTTGGGAGATGTGTGTGTGTGTGTGTGTGTGTTTGTGGGGTGATTTAGAAATGCAGCACCAGCACTTGAAGAGTTCCTAGAACAGAGGTAGGCCACCTCGGCTCTTTTATGACTCGTGGACTTCAACTCCCAGAATTCCTGAGCCAGCATGGCTCAGCTTGGGAACCTCTCCCTTTCCCCTCAGCGTGGCTGGCTCAGGAATTCTGGGAGTTGAAGTCCACGAGTCATGAAAGAGCCAAGGTTGCCTACCCCTGTCCTAGAGTATAAAATTCTCCCCCCCTTTTTTCCCCTTCAGTTTTCTTTGCACTCATAAGCAGCCTATGGATTCATTGGGTAGCATGAGAGAATTGTGTCCACTCAGTCTTTCCTCTTGCTTGATAAAGTTACTCAGGTCTTTCCACAGTGAGTAACTTACGCAGCAGGTGAAAGGAGAAATGAGAGACCTGACACTGCTGTTTTCTAAACACTGACAGCTCTGCAGAATTGTTACTTCCATTATGTATTTCATTGTACTTAGTGTAATTCACCTAACCTTCTAATTTTGATCTCAGTTTGGGAAGCTGAATGTCCTGGATACCAATAAACAAATATCCACAATAGTTAAATAGACAAATATTGGCTGTGTCCAGAAATACATTTTACCAAAACTGGAAAAGGGGTGGAAGGGAAACAAATCAAGAAAATAAGGCGTTGTCCCTTCTCGCTCAACTTTTTGTACTGTAACTTAAAAAAAAAAAAAAAAATACAGCAAGGAAAGCTTTTAATTGCCAAATCACTCCACCTCAAGAGTTGTTAATTTGTGGTGTGTGCAGTCTCTAGTCCTGGCATCATTGATGAACTAGAATGAAAATGTGCAAAATTCGATTTCAAAAGACCCTGGAAATATCAGTGTAAAAAAAAAATAAATTCTGTAGTCTATATATATATTTTCCAAAATTAAAAAAAAATGCTCTAAAGATCTGTTTTTTAAAAATAATAATAAAACCAAACCGCACAGTCCTATTGTAAATCGAATGTTTTTGCCTCTGATTTAAAGGTGCTGCAACAATTACTTTGGGAAGGCAAATTGGGATTGAAAAAAATGGCTTGAAATCCTATCAGCTACCTATGCAAAATAAATAAAAGCTGTCTTTTTTTTTTTTTTTCTATTTTATTTCTGGGAAATATGAAAAGATCATGAGCAGTGGGTGAACCGTTTGTTAATCTAATAAAGGACCTGTTTACACATTTCCCTGCGTTGAACAATGCCACAGTTCTTGAAATAAACAGATTTAACCAGGGGTGTATTTGGGGAAGGGAGGAAAGCATTGATAAACAGGGTTAATGGGAGTGGGGGTATTGAGGGTTTTTTTACTGTGGAAAATTAAAAGATTTTTTAAAAATGGAATTTGGACACAGGTGCATGGGGCCATGGAAAGGAAACTTCCACAATTTTGAAAAAATATATCAACAATTTCCTCTTTAAAAGAGCAAAACAGTTTCCCATTGATTACAGATCAAAGTTTCTCCAGACTGGGCCACTTCCTGATGTGTGGAACTTCAATTCCCAGAATTCTCTGCAAAGGCACATAGGTTGAAGAATTCTGGGAGATAAAATCTGCCTGCATCCAGAAAGCACTTAGGCTGGTTTAAATTCTGCCACAAATTTCCTGAACAAGTTGGCACCCAGAAATAGACCAAGTCAGCGGTTACTGATTTTTAGACCCAACTTTAACCATTATCCCTTAAAAGCACAAAACAATTTTGTCCAAAATGTCCCTTATTTAAGCAAAACAGTGTCTTTAACAAAAGCCCTGTCGGAGCAGCACCCTTTGAATGAGTGCTTAGATTAATTTAGGATGTGTTAAGTAACATTCTAAAAAAAGGTCAGCTTTCCAAAGGGATTGTGAATAAAAACATTAAAAACAAAAAGACATACAGTATATTCCTAATTTGCATGGAATTTTTCATTCAAATATGATTTCATCCTGTAAAAGTATCCTCCATAATTTGCATCCACCAGAGAGAAGTGAGTGTTGCAATGAAATGGACCTATGTTTATATATATATATATATATATAAACCAGAAAACTAGACCCCAATATGTTAATTTAGAGCAGGGGTCTCCAAACCTGGCAACTTTTAAGACTTGTGGACTTCAATTCCCCAGCCAGCAATGCTGGCTGGGGAATTCTGGGAATTGAAGTCCACAAGTGGATTCATGAGATCACTAAATTCTCATTAATGTACACATTTTCCAGGCCACAAGATGGCAGAGTCGAGCAAGTAATTTTTGACGAGGAAATGCAACATCAGTTAAAGGTAGAATCCCACTGGATCAGCACTCCTCTAAATCCATTTTCCAGCCATTGCTAAGCCTATTATATGATGACCTCCCTGCACATATATCACCAGTTGTAGAGTCTTTACAGTTTTCTAGCGAAGTATTTGCCTTTAGCCTACTTTTTCTGCAACCTCTGATTTTGAAAGTACTAATAACAGAGAATAATACCAGGAAGTAGCAAAGCTTGCCCTGGCACATAATTTCAACTTTTAACAGAAATGTAATTAACGCCTATTCTAACATACAATGTTTCGGAGACAGCCTGGTGTTGGATTTATTCCTGTTTTTTGCACTGTATTCACTTTATCAGCGGGATGGGCAGCATATAAATTTAATAATAAAATCAAAAACTATTTTTATTGCAATATATTCTGCCTGCAACATTTTGGTGGCTTCCTGTACAAATATTTTCACTTTTAAAACAAGTTTTATTAGTATTTTTTAGTTTTACATCAAAGTGCTTTAAGAATCCACGTGGAGATAGGGTGATCAATCATCCAAAAAAAAACACAATATAATCAAACATAAATAATTCAATAATTTCTTAAAAGTTCCTTCTCTATTTCCCTCAAGCTATAACTTAGTATTAATACATTTCTAAATAAAATTCAATCATTGTAAAAAGAATATCAGTAGTAATTCACTTATATCAATCAAAATCCTGTTTTTAAGTTTAACTATTTTACACTACAAATATTTTCATGTACTACATTTAATCTTGGAGTGGCCTTGGGTATTTAATAGAATCAGGTAAAAGAATTAGGTGGCACTGAGAGACATAGAATCATGGCTGGAAGGGACCCTGGAGGTCTTCTAGTCCAACCCCCTGCCCTAGGCAGTCTTTATACCTCCAAATTCAGTTTGATTTTAATTCCATTTTGCAAGTAGTCCTTGACTTACAATCATTTGATTAGTGGCCATTCAAAGTTACATCAATGAAATACAAGACTCTTTTTCACACAACTGTTGCAGCATCCCCATGGTCATGTGATCAAAATTCGGATGTTGGCAACTGTCTCATATTTATGACGGTTGCAGTGTCCCGGGGTCACGTGATCCCCTTTTGTGACCTTCTGACAAGCAAAGCCAATGGGGGAAACCGGATTCATTTAACAACTATGTTACAAATTTAACAACTGCAGTGATTCACTTAACAACAAGAACATCATTAAATGGGACCAAACTCCCTTAACAACTGTCTTGCTTAGCAACAAAATTTTTGGGCTCAGTTGTGGTCATATGTCAAAGATGACCTGTAATTTCATTCACTTTTAAGGGTGGAGACAGCACCCCAATGTGCTGTCAGAATGTATGCCTTTATAAGTTTTATAACGTCTTTATACTACAAGATCTGATTGTAGAATATACAACCCATACAACTAACAAAAACTGGCAAGGCTTGTTAAACTGGTTGAACATCAGAATTTGATTTTTTTTTCTTTTAATCTCATTGGTTACGTCAAGTCAACTTAAGCTGTAAGTGACAACTTTCTTAGGTTTGATCAGCCCCAAAGTTGCTCTTTCAGGTGCTCCAGCAGTTCCCCCGATGCCACTATGACTGGGTTATCTACCTCGCTCTTCGCCATCTTCCACCTTTTCCATAATTACAGACTTCTCCAGAAAACTGACACTTTACATAACGTGTCCAAACCACTGGTCATATGTTCCTTGGATGAGAAAATCTGAATTGATTTATTCTGTTGATCTACTTGTTTGTTTTCTTGGCCGTCCATGGTATTCCCAAGAGTCTTCTCCAACACCTGAGCCTAAAAGTCTTTCCATCCTGCTTCTTCAAAGACCAACTTTTACTTCCGTTGAGTGTTGCAAGGGAAAACCACTGCAACAGATCTCTGGACAATCTTTTGGATTGTTAAGGATGTTTTAGATGCTGGTTAGGGAATTCAGGGAGTTGAAGTCCATCCCAAGTTGTCCGGTTTGAGAAGCACTGCTCTGGAGAGAGAATTTATGTTCTCTACCCAATTTATGTTCAAGTCCCATCTGATTCATCAGCTAGATTAGAATATTGTATCGGTTGTGCTGCTCAAGTCAATGAATTGAAGTTGACTTAAGCTCATCCTCAAAATAGTGCAAAAGTCTTTCTTTAATTTTCTCTTTTTATCCCAGTATTTGCAGCTCAAACAGTTTTCCAGCTGTCCTCTTTTCAGCTAGCTGTAGGGCTGGTTCGCTCCTGAGCATAATTCTTTTGTTAAATGCCTCGTTTCCTTTCCCACCCTATTTGTAAATACAGAAACCAGGAAGCGGTTCTTCAACCAAATCTAGCAAAAACCTGGCAGGATTTTTGTAAAAGTTCCTGCCAAGGTTTTTTTTTTTTCCCTCCTTCTTCTCTTTCCACCCTCCATTGATTCGTAAATATTTCCTGTACAGACTATCAGATTTTAATAAGCCACCACCCCAGAAGGACAAACAGGTAACTCTGCAATTCTAGCCTACTGGAAAAATTCCAAGGTTTATAATGATGTGCATTGTCCTTAATTGTGAGAAAGCGGACCACAACCAGCATCATACTGTGGGAAGTCAGCCCCCCAGAGAAGGAAATATTAAAAAGGGCAGAAAAATATATTTCCTCCAAGGATCTTAAAGAGACAGAAAAGCATGCCCAGTTTTCTTAATAGCCCCAAGTCTGCCTCCCCCAAGCAGAAACCAGCTCTGTAGAAATGCAGATGCAGACCATTCAGGAAAGTTGGAGCTAGAAGATTAAGAAGACAAAGACCTAAAATCTGCATACCTCACCCAAACTCTAAGAGTCATTAGCCCAGCCCCAGGGAAGCAGGATATGACCTTTGGGACATAATAGGATTAAACCACAGATACCAAGGCCCAGAAAAGCACACTCAGTTCAAAGTTCATGCCACAGGAACAGGAAACAACTCAAAACAAAAGGCTTCAGAGCATATAAAAACCCACTCCCTACCTACATGTGTTCCCTCTCCTTTCTGCCAGAGCCATCTTTCAGTCTGGCTCTCCTCTCCAATAAACTACAACTTTCTTCCCAAAGCAGTTGCCATGTTTATTCCCAGCTTGGATGAACCACGATGAAGACCTTTCTTCCAACAATACAATAAAAGATTAGCTCTGACATGAGAATCCATTTTACCTTTGACCTTCTCCAGATGCCAATCGTGGGCTGAATGAAGAATGGAAACAGATGTGAAGTAATAGCAATAGCACTTAGACTTATATACCGCTTCACAGTGCTTTACAGCCCTCTTTGAGTGGTTTACAGAATCAGCCTGTTGCCCCACAACGATCCTCATTTTACCGACCTTGGATGGATGGAAGGCTGAGTCAACCTTGAGCTGGTCAAGATCAAACTGCTGGCAATGGGCAGAGTCAGCCCGCAATACTGTATTCTCACCAATGCGCCACCACGAATCTCAACCCAAGAGATTTTTCAATAGGGTTATACAGATAGTCCTCGACTTACGACCTCAACTGAGTCCAAAATTTCTGTTGCTAAGCGAGACATTTGTTGAGTTTTGCTCTCTTTTTATGACCTTTCTTTCATGTTAAGTGCATCTGGTTTTCCCTTTGACTTTGCTTGTCAGAAGTTCGCAAAAAGTGGTCACATAAGCTCAAGACACTGCAATTGTCATAAACATGAGTCAGCTGCTAAGTATCTGAATTTTGATCACGTGACTATGGAGATGCTACAACGGTTTGTAAGTATGAAAAACAAGGATTACCAATACAACACATTGTTGGACATTGATAAGATCTGTATAGGTAGTCTTCAACTTACAACAGTTAATTTAGTGACTGTTCAAAGTTACAATAGCACTGAAAAAAGTGACTTATCGTTTTTCACAGTTACGACCGTTGCAGCATCCCTGTGGTCACGTGATCAAAATTCGGATGTTTGGCAACTGGTTCATATTTATGACGGTCGCAGTGTCCCGGGGTCACGTGATCCCCTTTCGCGACTTTCTGACAAGCAAAGTCAATGGGGGAAGCCTGATTCACTTAACAACCGTGTGATTAACTTAGCAACTGCAGTGATTCACTTAACAACTGTGGCAAGAAAGCTTGTAAAATGGGGTAAAACTCACATAGCAACTGTCTTGCTTTAGAGCAGAAATTTTGGGCTCAATTGGGGTCGTACCTTGAGGATTACGTGTAGTTTATATGTTGTGAGCCACTCAGAGTCACTTAGATGAGATGGATGGCCTTATAAATCAAAATAATAATAATAATACTTGAGACTTGATATTTTGTAAGGCTTGCACTCACACAAAATACTTTCTGCAAGGATAATATGAGAAGGGTGCCATGAGAATTCTCACTACAAAAACTATCCCTTAAGTCAGGATGTTCCTCAAGTTATGACTGTAATGGAGCTGGGGCATCATGCTAGTAACTCTTGATGGTCATAAACTGCATCAGTCATGTGGCCAATCTGATGTTATGACCTGTTTTGTGGTGGTCATTAAGCAAACCAATGGTTTACTACGGACACCATTTTGCCGAAAACTGGAAGCAGCCAGTTTTCAGCAAAACTGTCCATCAAATGTGGTCCTGTGACCACAGGACCACTAATGGACCATAAATGCAGGGTAGTTTCTGAGCACTAAAGTGTGATCAGGTGACTGCGGGAGAAGTTCAACCATTGGAACCTGGAATCAGGGTTGTAAGTACCCCCTACTTACCCCCTATTCTACCCCCTAGCTAGAATATCAGAATAACAGAATTGGAAGGGACTTAGAGGTCTTCTAATCCAACCCCCTGCTCAAGCAGGAGACTCTATACCAGGGGTAGGCCACCTTGGCTCTTTTATGACTCGTGGACTTCAACTCCCAGAATTCCTGAGCCAGCATGGCTCAGCTTGGAAACCTCTCCCTTTCCCCTCAGCATGGCTGGCTCAGGAATTCTGGGAGTTGAAGTCCACGAGTCATAAAAGAGCCAAGGTGGCCTACCCCTTCCATAGGCTGATGACCTTGACTTAAAACAGTTCATTTAGTCACCGTTCGAAGTTACAATGGCATCGAAAAAAGGGATTTATGGCCATTTTTCACACTTACGACCATTGCAGGTGATCAAAATTCAGATGCTTGGCAACTGACTCACATTTATGATGATCACAGCATCCTGGGATCATTTTGTAACCTTCTTGACAAGCAAAGTCAATGAGGGAAGCCAGACTCACTTAGCAACCATGTTACTAACTTAACAACTGCAGGGATTCACTTAGCAACTGTGGCAATAAAGGTTGTAAAATGGGGCAAAACTCACTTAACAAATGTCTCACTTAAAAACAGAAATTTTGGGCTCAATTGTGGCCGTAAATTGAAGACTACCTGTACCATTCCAGACAAATGGCTATCCAATCTCTTCTTAAAAACCTCCAGTGATGAAGCACCCACAGCTTCTGGAGGCAGGTTGTTCCACTGGTTAATTGTCCTGGCTGTTAGGAAGTTTCTCCTTAGTTCCAGGTTGCTTCTCTCCTTGATTAGTTTCCATCCTTTTCTTCTTTGCCCTGCCTTCAGGCACTTTGGAGAAGAGGTTGACCCCCCTCTTCTTTGTGGCAGCCCCTCAAATATTGGAAGACTGCTATCATGTCATTACTAGTCTTTCTTTTCATTAGACTAGACGTATCCAATTCCTGCAACCGTTCTTCATAGCCTCCAGTCTTCTAATTATCTTTGTGGGTGGTTGAAAGTTGAGGACTACCTGAACTTCTGCACATAACACCAAGATGTGAACAGGAGAGAGCAACTGTTAGAGGTGCCCCCACCTATCTGGAAGACCTCAAGTTGGGGTAAAGGTTGATAGGTAATTTTAAGCAAGAACTCTGTGCCTTTCTTCATGCATGATCAGGCAATGTGGGTCCACTCAGGGGCCCTTTGATGAAACATCATCATCTATTGAAACCTAAGAAGGATATCTTCTCTGTCATAGCTGGAAGAGCATCTTCACCAAGATCCACATGGCTCCCACCTTGATCACGCTTAAGAAGTTTTTGAAAACCTGGTGGTTCCCTCAAGGTCAGGGATATGATGGGTCCTGAGCTCCTGTTTTTTATAGACAGACACCCATGCGTGCATTGAGAGCCACCTTGGTGTAAGTGGCTAGGCCAGGGGTAGGCAACCTTGGCTCTTTTATGACTCGTGGACTCGTGGACTCCCAGAATTCCTGAGCCAGCCATGCTGAGGGGAAAGGGAGAGGTTTCCAAGCTGAGCCATGCTGGCTCAGGAATTCTGGGAGTTGAAGTCCACGACTCATGAAGGGGCCAAGGTTGCCTATCCCTGGGCTAGGGCATCAGGCTAGAAACTGGGAGTCAGTGAGTTCTAGTCCTGCCTTAGGCCTGAAAGCCAGCTGGGTAATTTTAGGCCAATCACCAGGAGGTGGTGAGTTCTAGTCCTGCCTTAGGCCTGAAAGCCAGCTGGGTAATTTTAGGCCAATCACCAGGAGATGGAGAATTCTAGCCACGCTTTAGGCATGAAAGACTGCTGGGTGACCTTGGGCCAGTCACTTTCTCTCAGCCCCGGGAAGGAGGCAATGCCAAACCTCTTCTGAAAAACCTTGCCAAGACAACTGCAAGGGCTTCTCCAGTCTCCGAGATCTAGAATCTTAGCCTGCCCAGAATGGATTTTCAGAGTGAGGCGGGCAGCATATAAATGTAATAAATAAATAAACTGAAAAAAATAAATCAGACATGATTGAATAAAAATTTTTTTTTCCTGTTTTATGCCTTTTAATATTGTAAGCCACCCAGGTCCTTATGGAGCTGGGTGGGTGGATTCTAAATCTTATACATAAATAAAACAGAGAAATATTGGCTTTTTCCCATCAGTAGGCTGATAGAGATGGAAGGGGGGGGGGAAGGAGTGAAAAAGGGAAGAGAAGGGGAAGAAAGGGGGAAGGGAGATCGGTTTGTATGTCTTGCCCAACTCCAAAACCCCAACCCTTAAATTACAGCCTTAAAATATCCCTCAAGATGCTAAATTATAATGTGTCAGCAGCCAGGAGTTGAAGACCTCCATGCAGAGGATTAAATTTGGGGAAAGAGAGAGAGATGGGGAGGGAGGGAGGGAAAGAGTGAGAGAGAGAGAGAGAGAGAGAATAGAGAGAGAGAGAATGAGAGAGAGAGAGAGAATGAGAGGGAGGGAGGGAGAGAGAGTGTGTGTTCTGGAAAATAGCAACAATTCTGATGAAAGTGCTGAACTAGAAATCAGGAGGCTGTGAGTTCTAGTCTTGCCCTAGACAAGGTGACTTTGAGCCAATCACCAGGAGACGGTGAGTTCTAGTCCCACTTCAGGCATGAAAGCCAGCTGGGTAACTTTGGACCAATCACCAGGAGATGGTGAGTTCTAGTCCTGCCTTTGGCATGAAACCAATCATCCAGCTGGATTACTTGGGGCCACTTACTGTTCTCTTAAGAATGATTCACTTAGTGACCACAGCAAAAAAGGTTGTAAAATCAGGCCAGTCACATGACTCACCTGTTTTACGACCATCACAATTATGATGGGCAGGCTCCATTACAGTTGTAAGTCATAAACTATCTATAATTTTCCTATCTGCCCCATAGGAAGTAACACACAACTTGATTTCCAATGTCTCTCCTGCACAGTATCATCATGGAGAAAATCTATCTATCTATCTATCTATCTATCTATCTATCTATCTATCTATCTATCTATCTATCTATCTATCTATCTATCTATCTATCTATCTATCTATCTATCTATCTATCTATCTATCTATCTATCCATCCATCCATCCATCCATCCATCCACCCACCTCTATCTATCTATCTATCTATCTATCTATCTATCTATCTATCTATCTATCTATCTATCTATCTATCTATCTATCTATCTATCTATCTATCTATCTATCTATCTATCTATCTATCTATCTATCTATCTATCTATCTATCTATCTATCTATCTATCTATCTATCTATCATCTGTCCACGAGGTGAAATAATCAAGGAGAGAAGCAACCCAGAATTAAGGAGAAACTTAACCAGAACAATTAACCAGGGGGAACAACTCACCTCCAGAAATTGTAGGTGCTCCATCACTGGAGGTTTTTAAGAAAGGCTGGACAGGCACCTATCTGAAAGGGTATAGGATCTCCTGCTCGGGTAGGGGGTTGGACTAGAAGACCTCCAAGGTCCCTTCCAGCTCTATTCTGGTTAACTAGGAGTCGTAAATGAGTTAATGGCATATAATCAGTCAATCATTCAATCAATCCTACATTGAAATGTCAGCAAGATCACTTTTTCCAATCCGATCTCCATCCTTCACTTCTTACAATCTAGTACCGTGGTGGCGAACCTATGGCACGGGTGCCAGAGGCGGCACTCAGAGCCCTCTCTGTGGGCACGCGCGCCTTCGCCCCAGTCCTAGGCCTTCAGCTGGGTTTTATAAAACCTTTTCGCTTTAGGCTTCCGCCGCCGTGTGCAAAAATAAAAAGGTTCAATCAATCAATTTCAACTTCTCGCGGGGAAAAAAAAAGATCTTGCAAAGTTGGAATTGATTGATTGAACTTTTTAGTCCCACCCAGTCTGCCGTTACCACCGCAGCCACGCCCACCCAGTGGGCCACGCCCACCCAATGGGCCACACCCAGCCAATGGGCCACACCCACCCGGCACTCGACGATGCATAAGTGGGTTTTGGGTTGCAGTTTGGGCACTCAGTCTCTAAAAGGTTCGCCATCACTGATCTAGTAGTTTATAGGCCAGGTGTGTTAACACAAAATTTCTCTTGGTTCCATGCCTCCGGTGTCTGCTTGACGTTGGGAGCATCTGTGCATCACAGATAAATATTTTTCTCTGTTACAACCATTGAGAGGAAGAAATACAAGCAGTCCTCAACAACCACAATTGGACCCAACATTTATGTCGCTAAGTGAGAAATTTGTTAAGTGAGTTTTGTCCCATTTTACGACTTTTCTTGCCACATTTGTTAAGTGAATCATTGCAGTTCATAAATTAGTAATACATTTGTTAAGTGAATTCTGCTCCGCCATTGCCTTTTGCTTGTCAGAAGGTCACAAAAGGGATCACATGACTCAAGGACATTGCAACCGTCATAAATATGAATCAGTTGTCAAACATCTGAATGTAAATCACATGACCGTGGCGATACTGCAACGGTCGTAAGTGTGAAAATGGTCATGTCACTTTTTTCCATGCTATTGTAACTTCGAACGGTCACTAAATGAACTTTTGTTAACTCAAGGACTACCTGTATGTTCTTTTTCCTGAATATTGGTATTGTAGATACACTACACTTTTTTTTGGAATTGTTGCCTTACTCCCATCAAGGAAAATAGAAGGAGGATGGAATATTAGGTATGGTTATTGCCTTATTCAGGGGTCTTCAAACTTGGCCCTTTTATGACTTGTGGACTTCAACTCCCAGAATTCCTCAGCCAGGCACGCTGGCTGAGGAATTCTGGGAGTTGAAGTCCACAAGTCATAAAAGGGCCAAGTTTGAGGACCCCTGACTTAAGTTGTTTCTAAAAATTAAAGAGGCAGGATATAAATTAAAAAAAATAATTTAAAAAGATAAAAATACACCATTAAAACATATACACCTGTACCCACACCACATGAAAAATATTTTGAACTTGCTAAGTCCTAAGATTGGTGACTGTAGATCGGGTATCCAGCAAGGGTAACTTTAAGACTTGTGGACTTCAACTCCCAGAATTCTCCAGCCAGAGGAATTCTGGGAGTTGAAGTCCACAGAACTTACAGTTATCAAGGTGAGACAGTCAGTCCTGACCTAAATATTTCCTTATGAGGCTGTTTTGTCTCTCAATATGGTACGCAGGGGAGAAACAACTGCAAGCAGTCCTTGACTTACAATAATGGATTAACAATTACGACACTGGGAAAAATGACTTACGTTTTTCACACAACCATTTGCAACATGGTCACATGATCAAAATTCGGAGGCTGAACAACTAGTTCATATTTATTTGCAGTTGCAGTGTCCTGGAATCATGTGATCCCCTTTTGCAAACTTAATATTTAATCATAATAAAGTTGGAAGGGACCGTGGAGGTCATCTAGTCCAACCCCCTGCTCAGGCAGGAAACCCTATATCATTTCGGACAAATGGCTGTCCAGTCTCTTTTTAAAAACTTCCAGTGTTGGAGCATTCACCGCTTCTGGAGGCAGGTTGTTCCACTGGTTAATTGTTCTCACTGTCAGGAAGTTTCTCCTTAGTTCTACGTTGCTTCTCTCCTTAATGAGTTTCCATCTGTTGCTTCTTGTCCTGCCTTCAGGTGCTTTGGAGAATACCTTGACCCCCCTCTTCTCAGAAGCAAAGTCAACGGGGAAGCCAGATTCACTTAACAACCGTGTTACCAACAACCACAGTGTTTCACTTAACAACTATGGCCAGGCAGGTTGTAAAACGGGTCAAACCTCACTTAGCGACTGTCTCGCTTAGCAATGGAAATTTTGGGCTCAGTTGTGGTCGTATGTTGAGGACTACCTGTAGTCAGACCCTCTGGCCCAGCTTGGACCCACTTCCAGGTTGGCCCGTTCCGACAAGACGGGCCATCCAGGTATACGTGAGAAGCCAGTTGCTCAATCTTTCCCCCCTTGCTACAGGTGCCGAATCCAGCAACGACAAGCACATTCCAGCTGCTTCGTCTAGCTCTCCAGTGAGTTGCATTGGCAAAGCTGGGTGTGGTTGGTCAAGGCAGGTTTCCACGTTAGCAACCACCTTCCGTGCGACATGCCCCTTTTGTCAAAGATTACACAGCAGCTGATGCCAGCCAGAAACTCAAGAGGCAGCTTGCCCAGCGGTTTGGAGGCAGGTGGGCAGGACCTGACAGAAGCACAGAATAGTCTGGACTGTAAAGTAAGCTGAATTTCCTAGATTGTTTTTCGGAGAAGGAAGGAAGCTTAACTTGGTTTGATTTTATTTACGGATTGGTTGATTGGTTTTGGTTATGTGCCCGGATCACCAGCTACGTAGGAGAAAATTGCATTCTTTTCTCTCTCTCTCTTAAAAAGTAGCTCGGCTCAGGAATTTAGGGGACTTTTAACAGCCTCTCCCCGAAGCGGGTGGATGGATTTTACTATCCAGGCAATTGAAATGGGACAAATGCAGTTTGTTTACAACTGGCTTTTCTTGTTGAATTTAGGATTGCCATGTTTTCTGGAGGCAATGCTCCTGTTTCAGGCTGGAATTGGGGAAGCAGATCAACCCTTTTCTCTTCCTAAGGCAAGGGATGGTTGGGGTTCCTTTAATTTTGCAAATAGTCTCTTGCTTGAAGGAGACAAAATAGTATTCTCCGGTTGAAAAATTGCCTTCCGAAGCATTTTTACAGTGCAATAAAATGATGGTTTGGCCTGTTGTCAAACCCAGACAGCTGGATTAATTGAATAACTGAGTATGTTTCGTTTAATCATGATATGCAAACCTAAATTTAAAATCTTTCTTTCTTTCTCTTTCTTTCTTTCTTTCTTTCTTTCTTTCTTTCTTTCTTTCTTTCTTTCTTTCTTTCTTTCTTTCTTTCTTTCTTTCTTTCTTTCTTTCTTTCTTTCTTTCTTTCTTTCTTTCTTTCTTTCTCTCTCTTTCTTTCTTTCTTTCTTTCTTTGAGGAATGTTTTTTACAAGGTTTGAGGTGGGGTGCTTTTCCAACCCAGCATCAGATACAATCTAGATTGGGCTTTTTGCTGGTGAATACAGTAAAAATTCCTCTGACTTTCACCTTATCTCTCGTTTCATTCAATGCGAATGACTCATTTTGACTTGCGGCAGGAGCTCAATTTGACTTAGGTTCTGCAAGATTATTTATCTCAGATGTAAAGGAGAAGGAATGGTTCTTTGGTTCAATTTTGTTGTTGTTCCTTAAATGATCAGCGGAGTATTACAGCTGAGTTTTCCTGGATCTTCCAGTCACACAAAATGGTTTAAGAGCAGAACGGCAATTCTAGCAGATCTACAACCAGCTTTTTTGATGTAGCTGTTTCTCCCTTACACATCATATAAACACTTGAGAGGCAAATCAGCCTCATAAGGGAAAGTCTCAAGTTTACCTTTGTGATTTCCTGAATCAGTTTTCCCCAGTCTGACAACCCCAAGGGGCACTGAGACCCCAAAAGTATTGAAAATTGTAAGCAGTGGCTGGGAAATATGGAAGGTATCAGAACAGCTGCACTTGACTTAACAGAATAACAGACTTGGAAGGGACCTTAGAGGGCTTCTAGTCCAACCCCCTGCTCAAGCAGGAGACCCTATACCATTTTAGACAAACATCTGTCCAATCTCTTCTTAAAAACGTCCAGTGATGGAGCACCCACAACTTCTGGAGACAAGTCATTCCACTGATTAATTGTTCTGTCAGGAAGTTTCTCCTTAATTCCAGGTTCCTTCTCTCCTTGATTAGTTTCCATTTGTTGCTTCTTGTCCCGCCTTCAGGTGCTTTGGCGAAGAGGTTGACCCTCTTGTTTTTCTGGCAGTCCCTCAAATATTGGAAGACTGCTATTTAAGCCAGCGCTAGCTGAGATCTACAGCTGCTTTATGCCAAAAAGAGGAAGTCAGGTGCATTTATTGTTAACAAAGGAAAAGCTCTTTTTGTTAAAGATAATATTGACCGAAGGCAAATGGAGCTGATTTTTCCCATCATGTCTTTAGGGCAGAGCTGAGCTGAGCACCTCTTGGTAAACTAAGCCTTCTGCTTTTTTTATCACCAGAAAATTCCCTGATGAAACTTTGTGTGACTCATATCAGGATCCAGGGTATATTTTTGGTTGGTTGAATATTTTTGCATGTGTTTTGTTGAAAGAAAAATCTTCATCAGGGTCCAGTCCAAGCCGGGAATAAACAACATGGAGACTGCTTTAGAAAGAAGGTTGTGGTTTATTGAAGAGGAGAGCCAGACAGAAAGATGGCTCTGGAAAAAACTGACCACATGGAGCAGAGTGGTGGGCTTTTATACCTTCTGGGGCTCTTGAGGTTGTTTCCTGTTCCAGTTTGAGGCTTTGTATTTCCTGTGTCATGTACTTTGACCTGAGTCTGAGTGTGCCCCTTTGACATTGGTGGGTTAATCCTATTATGTCCTCTCTTAGAGTTTGGGTGGGGTATGCAGATTTTAGGTATCTTTGTCTTCCTAATCTCTTCAGGTTCTAGCTGGAAGGCTCCAACCTTCCTGGATGGATTATTACACCTGCATTTCTAAAGCTGGTTTCTGCTGAGTTGTCTGACTGGGGGGTGGGGTGGGGGGGAGAAATTTCTGCCTTTTTAAAGATCTTCTCCGTTATTCCTTTGGGGAAATATATTCTGCCTTTTAATATTCCCAAAAATATTTCTTTCTTTTGGGGGAGGGGTTGACTTCCCACAGTTTAGAAGGAGCCATAAACCAAACCTGGGAAACCTCTGGCCCTGCAAACCCCTAGATCAGGGGTAGGCAACCTTGGCTCTTTTATGACTCGTGGACTTCAACTCCCAGAATTCCTGAGCCAGCCATGCTGAGGGGAAAGGGAGAGGTTTCCAGGCTGATCCATGCTGGCTCAGGAATTCTGGGAGTTGAAGTCCACGAGTCATAAAAGAGCCAAGGTTGCCTACCCCTGCCCTAGATGGTCTTCTAAGGTGGCTTCCATTGTTTCATCTTCACATCTTGCTCCACTCCTGAGATTCAGCTGATCAGCAGCATAAGAGTTGCCAGCCAGAAGGAAGGACCTTAATTTTTCATTCCTGTCCCATCTTTGCCTGTTGAAAAATAACTCAGGGGCCCCAGCTATCTATCACACGCTATTCCCAACACTTCAAATCCTCTGCTTCCTACAGTGGGAATACCCAAAGCGTATTAGGCCTTACATTATCCCTCTCTTTTGGGACATCTCCAGTTTCGTATATCTTGCTTCTAATCTGATCCTCCATCAGGCGCTTGTAGCGTATGTCAACATTTCAGCGATGTAACCATCTCTAAGGTAGCCATTTCCCCGGCAGAGTCTTCTACAATCTTCGTGGTCTTCCTTCAGAAGTCTTTCTCTGCAGCCCTCCGATAGTCCCCGACTTTCATCCTTGGTGAATGAAACTGGTCACTGCACTCTTCTCCTCCTCTTTCTCTCCGGTTCTCCACGTCCTTGTAAGCAATGCCTCACACGAAAGACACCATCTTTTCTGGTCCAATAAATCAGAATAGAGCTGGAAGGGACCTTGGAGGTCTTCTAGTTCAATCCCCCGCTCAGGCAAGAGAAACTATACCATTCCAGACAAATGGTTGTCCAGTCTCTTCTTAAAAACCTCCAGTGATGGAGCACCCACAACTTCTGATGGCAAGCAGTTCCACTGGTTAATTGTCCTCGCTGTCAGGAAGTTTCTCCTTAATTCCAAGTTGCTTCTCTACTTGATTAGTTTCCATCCATTGTTTCTTGTTATGCCTTTTGGTGTTTTGGAAAATAAATTGACTCTCCTCTTCTTTGTGGCAGCCCCTGAAATACTGGAAGACTGCTGTCATGTCACCCTTAATCCTTCTTTTCTCCAGACTCGACAAACCCAAGTCCTGCAGCCGTTCTTCATTTGTTTTAGTCTCCAGGCCTTTAATCATCTTAGTTGCTCTTCTCTGCACTTTTCTCAAAGTCTCAACATCTTTTTTGTAATGTGAAAATCCCACAGGATTGTTTTTTTCTGACCGACGTTGAAGCAGGAATAGGGATGAAATGAGGGGGTTTTCTGGTGCACCATTTTTATGGAATTAGCTTGTGACAACTCTTAACCAGCATTTCCATCACATCTAACAAGCAGAGGCACGGATTCTCAGAGTGATATCTGGCTGGGCTTTGCTATTATTCAGCCAGAGGGAAGTTATTTGCAGTGGCTGATCTGGCCTGTTTTGGCTGGTGCTGGCCAGACCCAGCTGAATTTTTCTTGCTTGCTCAAAAATGATTGCTCCCTCTTTCCTGGTCTCACTCCAGGAACTGGCCTTGCTAGAAATGTTCAGTAAAGTTTCCTAGTTATGGGTCCTCGAGAACTGAAAGATTCCCACCAGGAAGGACCCTTTAATCCAGTGTTTCTCAACTTCGGCAGGTTTAACATGGGTGGACTTCAACTCCCAGAATTCCTTAGCCAGCCACTCGACTTAAACCTGCCAAAGCTGAAAAATCTCAGGACAGTTCTCAACATGGCTGACTGGAGGATTCTGGGAGTTGAAGTCCACCCATCTTAAACTTGCCGGAGCTGAGAAACACCATTTTAAACCATACTAAATTACGTATCTTCTTTCTAAACTATCCTTCTTCAGATGACTTCAACTACAGTTTGCATCACTTGTCATGCGGGCAGGGGCTTATAGGTTCTGTAGTCCAGCACTTCTGCGTAAAGAAAAGGCTATGGTCACATTTCTGATTCAAATTTTGCTTCTGATCTTTAACTACTACGGCTTTTTAAACCCTACATCACAGATTTTCCATCATGTGTGTCGGTCAAAGGTGTATACTGTATCTCCCTTTTCCTTATTTGTACTTTGAATTCATAATTTTGAAGGATTGTTCCTTATCCAAAAACTTGACAGGCCCTTGATGTATTCTGAGGACATTTGGAGTTACATAGACAAGTTATTTATTAATGGAAGGCCTTTCAATCACTGCAGTGTGGTAATCTCTGAGGTATTTATTTTTGCAGTGAGAGAGTAAGTGATTCAGCATAAAAGAAAAGGTATTCGGCCACTTATTTGCCAACACTGTGATATTATTTTTTAAAAAGTTGCAAATGCTAAAAAGAGAAGCCAAATAAAAACAGAGAATAAATCATACCGTTGCAGCTCCAATTTGCGATATCCCCTCGTCCCTAAAGATTACATTTGGGGAAATGATTATAAAACTGGGTTTGTTTGTTTTATCCTGCCTTTTTTTAAAGAAACAACTCAAGATGGTGAACATATCTAATGCTCCTTTCTCTTCTTATTTTCCACACAACAACAATCCTGTGAGGTGGGTTGAGCTGAGAGAAAGAGACTGACCCAACTTTTGTGCTTAAGGCGGGATTAGAACTCACTGTCACCTGATGATTGGCCCAAAATCACCCAGCTGGCTTTCATGCCTAAGGCGGGACTAGAACTCAGAATCTCTTGGTGATTGGCCCAAAGTCACCCAGCCGGCTTTCATACCTAAGGCAGGACTAGAACTCACTGCTTCCTGGTTTCTAGACCAACCCTTTAACCACTACACCAAACTGCCTTTCCTACAACAAACTCTTTCCTAAGAGACCTCTACACTGTGGAAATTGCCACCACACACAACTTACAGTGCCTTGTCCATTCAATAGCAAGCCACCTTTTGTGTTACCACAAAGACAGGCAAAAATGAATTCCCTCCAGGCTTAGTGAGACAGACAGGGATGATCATAGGATGCGGTTAAAAAAAGGCAAGATGGCAGCCACACCAAAGTGATCCATGCTCTTCACATTTTTGATACGTGATGCACATCATGCGTGATGTGCATAAAAAAACCCAAATAACACGAGTAACAGAATAACAGAGTTGGAAGGGATCTTGGAGGCTTCTAGTCCAACCCCTTGCTCAAGCGGGAACCCCTATACCATTTCAGACAAATGGCTGTCCAGTCTCTTCTTAAAAACACCAGTGATGGAGCACTCACAACTTCTGGAGGCAGGTTGTTCCACTGGTTAATTGTTCTAACTGTCAGGAAATTTAGGTTGCTTCTCTCCTTGATCAGTTTCCATCCGTTGCTTCTTTTCCTGGTGCTTTGGAGAATAAGTTGACCCCCCCCCTTCTTTGTGGCATCCCCTCAAATACTGGAATATTGCCATCATGTCACTCCTGGTCCTTCTTTTCATTAAACTAGCATGCCATTTTGACTTTTTTTGTTCCTCCCCTGAAGGTAGATTTGGAGTTTTCTGGTTGTTTCTGCTTCTTGCCTGAGAGAGATTTCTCTGCAGGATGCAGGAAGGTGAACGCCTGGAACCAATGAAGCAAAAAACCAGTTTTGTGTCTCACGGCGAAGTTTTCCTCGAGGGGGTGGCATTCCAGTTAAGCCACAATAATCACCTTTTCTTTTCCTTTCAGCCACACCCCGTACCTTACATTTCTTGTAGAGGTGTGTGTTTGTTTTTGGGGGCGAATTTTGGAGAGCTTTTAATTACGGCGAACATATTGTAGGACCTCCACTTGAATTTCTATTTATTTCCTGCCTCGATACGCGGATGTGGCGCCGGTTTTTAACTATTATTACTCTTGATATTATTATTCCAATGTGGTTTTTATACACCTATCAAAAGAGCTGACAGTTAAAACAGATCCATGCAGACTTAGAACACAACAGCAGAAAAAAAACATTAAAAACATACTAATTAAAAAGAATTTTCACACATTAAAGCCAAAAGAGGTTTTTTCCCCCCCAAAAGGTAGATTTTGTTTTCCTGTTTAAGCTTCTCATTTAGGGAGGAGAGGAGGAGACATCTGGGGCCCCTTTCCTTTCAGCTTAATAATTAGAATTGGAAGCAGCTTTTGTATATCTAACTGTAACAGTAACAGAGTTGGAAGGGACCTTGGAAGTCATCTAGTCCAACCCCCTACCATTTCAGACAAATGGCTGTTCAAACTCTTAAAAACCTCCACTGATGGCACACCCACAACCTCTGGAGGCAGGTTGTTCCACTGATTAATTGTTCTAACAGTCATGAAATTTCTCCTTAGTTCTAGGTCAGTGATGGCAAACCTTTTAGAAACCGAGTGCCCAAACTGCAACCCAAAACCCACTTATGTATCGTCGGGTGCCGGGTGGGTGTGGCCCATTGGGTGGGCGTGGCTTCGTGATAACGGCAGACTGGGTGGGACTAAAAAGTTCAATCAATCAATTCCAACTTTGCAAGATCTTTTTTTTTCCCCGTGAGAAGTTGAAATTGATTGATTGATTGAACTTTTTTTTTTTTGCACACGGCGGGGGAGGCCTAAAGCGAAAAGGTTTTATAAAACCCAGCTGAAGGCCTAGGACTGGGGCGATGGTGCGCGTGCCCACAGAGAGGGCTCTGAGTGCCACCTATGGCACGCGTGCCATAGGTTTGCCACCACGGTTCTAGGTTGTTTCTCTCTGAAGAATTCCCATCCGTTGCTTCTTGTCCCTCCTTCAGGTGCTTTGGAGAATAGCTTGACCCCCTTTTCCTTGCTAAACCTCACTGGAGGTTTTTTAGAAGTGATTGGACAGCCATTTGTCTGAAAGCAGCAGATAGGACTAGCTAGAAGACCTCCAAGATCCCTTCCAACTCTGTTACTGTTAATGTTACAGTTAAATTAAAAAAGCCACACCCAGACCTCTTATACAAAAGCTGCAATCCTATTCTAAAAACCACTGTTTGTTTGAATTTTGACCTTGTAGATCAGTGTTTTCTTGTGGACTTCAATTCCCAGAATTCCCCAGCCAGGTGTGCTCCTTAGAGATAACCTGAATAGCAAAGTTAGTCCTCTGTTTTTTTAGCCTGTCCTTCCGCACACCCCTGGGATAATTCCAAGCTATTGGGGAAAGCATAGCTTTCAGCTTTGCCAAATCAACCTCTTTGGCCTTTTAAAAAGAATCCAGTGTTTTCCTATCCAGAAAAGAGGACTGGTGTTTTGCTTTATCACAATCTCAGCAAATTTAAGAGATGTGTGGACTTTAACTCCCAGAATTCCCAAGCCAGCAGGGGTGGACCTGAATTTCCAGAATTTCCTGTCCAGCATGGGTGGACTTCAACTCCCAGAATTCCCCAGTATGCGTGGACTTCAACTCCCAGAATTCCCCAGTATGCATGGACTTCAACTCCCAGAATTCCCCAGTATGCATTGACTTCAATTCCCAGATTTCTCCAGTATGCGTGGACTTCAACTCCCAGAATTCCCCAGTATGTGTGGACTTCGACTCCCAGATTTCCCCAGTATCCGTGGACTTCAACTCCCAGAATTCCCCAGTATGCGTGGACTTCAACTCCCAGAATTCCCCAGTATGCGTGGAGTTCAACTCCCAGAATTCCCCAGTATGCGTGGACTTGGACTCCCAGATTTCCCCAGTATGCGTGGACTTGGATTCCCAGAATTCCCCAGAATGCGTGGACTTCAACTCCCAGAATTCCCCAGTATGCGTGGACTTCAACTCCCAGAATTCCCCAGTATGCGTGGACTTTGACTCCCAGAATTCCCCAGTATGCGTGGACTTCGACTCCCAGAATTCCCCAGTACGCGTGGACTTCGACTCCCAGAATCCCCCAGTATGCGTGGACTTCGACTCCCAGAATTCCCCAGTATGCGTGGACTTCAATTCCCAGAATTCCCCAGTATGCGTGGACTTCGACTCCCAGAATTCCCCAGTATGCGTGGACTTTGACTCACAGAATTCCCTAGCCAGCATGAATGGATCTGAATTCCCAGAATTCTCCAGCCAGCATGTGTGAATAAATTCCCTGAGACAGAAGATTCTTCCAGTGATGATTCTCCTTGAGACAAGGAATATCTTAAGACCCTGAAAACGTGGTTTTGTCAGTGAGCACTGCAGCCAGGAAATGTAGCAAAACCAGCACAGTGGCTGTACTGCCTGTTACTATTAGACCCGATTACCTCAGCTATCAGTTTTATGACTTTTTTCTGATGGTTTTTGACATGCTTTTGATATTAGTTTTTTCTTGTTTTTAAAATTGTGGTGGAATAGTGTTCTTTTTTGCGGTTGTTTAATAATTGTTTTAACTGTTGATAAGCTGCCCTGGAGTTTTATGTAAAAGATGGGCAGTTATATACATTGGAATAATAAATTAACAGATAAATAAGTGTTCTCAGTTTGGGAAACTGAACATTATTTTTGTGAACGAAGGCTGACATCATAATGGCTTCCGAGGTGGGTATAAATCGAGCAAATAAATAAGTTAGGAGAATTGGAAGCATCGGTGATAAACAAGTGAAGGGGCCTGCGGATGCCTAAACCGCTCAGCCTTAATTTTTCTCTGGTTTTTGAAGATTAGCCTCAGAACAAAATTTTATTGCCTCTTCCTCTAAATTTATTGATCTGGTCAATTCACGGTCCAGTTTATCTCTTCTTGCGTCCTTTCTGCAAGAATCCAAAGCAGATTTCCTTTCTAAGGGGCTCTTCTGATGCACTTTTTATTTGTTTTATTTATGTGTTAATGTATATCCCACCATTGTTATTTTTACAAATAACTCAAGGTGGCAAACACATCCAATAAACCTCCCTTCTCCTATTTTCCCCACAACATCCCTGTGAGGTAGGTTGGGCTGAGACAGCTGGCTTTCATGTCTAAGGCGGGACTAGAACTCTCTGTCTCCTGGTGATTGGCCCAAAGTCACCCAGCTGGCTTTTATGTCTAAGGCAGGATTAGAACTCACCATTTCCTGGTGATTGGCCCAAAGTCAACCAGCTGGCTTTCCTGCCTAAGGTGGAACTAGAACTCTCCGTCTCCTGGTGATGGGGCCGAAGTCACCCAGTTGGCTTTCATGCGAATATACACTTTGAGCCTTCCTTCCTCTATTTTCCTCACAACAACCCTGTGAGGTGGATTTGGGCTGAGGGTATGGCCCAAGGTCACCGAGCTGATTTTTCATGCTTATGGCAGGACTAGAACTCACTGCCTCCTGGTGATTGGTCCAATGTCATGCCACCAGTTTTCATGTCTAAGGCAGGACTGGAACTTACCGTCTCCTGATGACTGGCCCAAAGTCACCCAGCTGGCTTTCATGTCTAAGGCGGGACTAGAACTCACCCTCTCTTGGTGATTGGCCCAAAGTCACCCAGCTGGCTTTCATGTCTAAGGCGGGACTAGAACTCACCCTCTCTTGGTGATTGGCCCAAAGTCACCCAGCTGGCTTTCATGTCTAAGACGGGACTAGAACTCACCCTCTCTTGGTGATTGGCCCAAAGTCACCCAGCTGGCTTTCATGTCTAAGGCAGGACTAGAACTCACCCTCTCTTGGTGATTGACCCAAAGTCACCCAGCTGGCTTTCATGTCTAAGGCAGGACTAGAACTCACCCTCTCTTGGTGATTGGCCCAAAGTCACCCAGCTGGCTTTCATGTCTAAGACGGGACTAGAACTCACCCTCTCTTGGTGATTGGCCCAAAGTCACCCAGCTGGCTTTCATGTCTAAGGCGGGACTAGAACTCACCCTCTCTTGGTGATTGGCCCCTAAGTCACCCAGCTGGCTTTCATGTCTAAGGCGGGACTGGAACTTACCGTCTCCTGATGACTGGCCCAAAGTCACCCAGCTGGCTTTCATGTCTAAGGTGGGACTAGAACTCACCCTCTCTTGGTGATTGGCCCAAAGTCACCCAGCTGGCTTTCATGTCTAAGGCAGGACTAGAACTCACCCTCTCTTAGTGATTGGCCCAAAGTCACCCAGCTGGCTTTCATGTCTAAGGCAGGACTAGAACTCACCCTCTCTTGGTGATTGACCCAAAGTCACCCAGCTGGCTTTCATGTCTAAGGCAGGACTAGAACTCACCCTCTCTTGGTGATTGGCCCAAAGTCACCCAGCTGGCTTTCATGTCTAAGACGGGACTAGAACTCACCCTCTCTTGGTGATTGGCCCAAAGTCACCCAGCTGGCTTTCATGTCTAAGGCGGGACTAGAACTCACCCTCTCTTGGTGATTGGCCCAAAGTCACCCAGCTGGCTTTCATGTCTAAGGCGGGACTAGAACTTACCCTCTCTTGGTGATTGGCCCAAAGTCACCCAGCTGGCTTTCATGTCTAAGGCGGGACTAGAACTCACCCTCTCTTGGTGATTGGCCCAAAGTCACCCAGCTGGCTTTCATGTCTAAGGCGCGACTTGAACCCACAGTCACTTGCTTTCCAACCTGCTGCCTTAACCACTAGACGAAACTGGTTCTTGATCATCTATTTCCAGATCTTGTTCAGGTGACCAATTCTGATCCGTGAGGGATGCTGGGCGCCCGCCTTTTAGAACAGATTTGATATCAAGAAAAGACTAGGTGGCCTCATCCCCAGATACACAAAAGTTCTGAAGTCGTTCAACTGGACATGATTATTACTCTTGGTCACTTCGGCCAAGAACGTTAATTCCGAAAACGACTGTGTGTCTCTGTAAAAATATAGTTTTGTCTAAAAATAATTAGAAGTTAGTTATTTGAGCAGACTGGGTGCCAAATGGAATCACGAGGTGGGACATCAAATAAGTTCCTATTTTAGCCCTTTGTTTGGTAGTAATTGCCCGTTTTGAATGTATCTCTCCCAAAACGAGCTGCCTTAACATTTCTTTTTCAAGGCGCTTAGGGAAAAGCAACATTTTTCTCAGAAAAACAGAATCTGTATAATGTTGTTGGCAGGTTTTTTTACCTTCTCTTCTTCTCCAGCTTTGGAAATAGTCAGGCAATTGTCTTATTTTCTATATTACATTATTTTTTAGCAAGTTGAGGACTACAGCTAGTCCTCGACTTACAACAGTTTGTTTAGTGACCATTCAGAGTTACAACGGCACTGAAAAAAGTGTCTTAGGACCGCTTTTCACAGTTATGACCTTTGCAGCATCCCCAGGGTCATGTGATCAAAATTCAGATGCTTGGCAAACTGGTTTGTATTTATGACGGTGGCAGTGTCCCAAGGTCACGTGATCCACTTTTGCGGCCTTCTGACAAGCGAAGTCAATGGGGAATCCAGGTTCACTTAACAACCATGATACTAACTTAACAATAGCAAGGATTCACTTATCAACAATGTCAAAAAATGGGGCAAAACTTACTCTAATTTCTCACTTAACAACAGAATGTCAACGCTGCTAACCTCGGATGTTTTTGCTTTGACAACAGTTGGAGATGCAACCATTTTCTTCTTATGTTTTACTCTTAGAGTTAGAGTTAGAGTTAGATGATGCTGGGGGGGGGAGGAATGTGCATGAGAGTTTAGCTAGACATAACAATACTGGACCTAGTGTGTGAACCAAGGTTATTGTAAGAGATGATAAGAATTGGCGGGCTGGAGAACTGGAGGGAAAGACTGCATTTCAAACTAATTGGAGAATGTGATTTATGACTGTTAATTGGAGGAGGGAATTATGCTTTGATACTATGTGCTCAGGGGAGGGGAATCCAGTTTTTGGCTTCGATTATGTTAATGCCGATGCTATGCTTCTCTAATAAAAATTCTTTAAAGTAAACAATGCCTCAAAGTTCTTTGAAGAGTTTCATCTGTCGGAACCATGACACAGAAATTTTGGGGTCAGTTGTGTTCGTAGGTTGAGGATGACCTGTACCTGTATTTTAATCTCTTTCCCGCCCTCCCCCCACTCCCCTCCCAAACCCCACAGCATAGAAGGACTTTAGCATTCTAGATTTAGGCTACGTGCTAGACCCACCTGTGTTTTCACACCTATAAAGGCAGGGCACATCTTGTGACGATGTCCAGATGGATTTCATCAGCAGCCTCTCCTGACATTTGAAACCCTTGAACTGAAACATCAGAAAAGAGTAAAATTAGAAGGATTTATTGCAAATGTCAGTTTTCAGGAAGACGGAGAGAAAACGTAGGAATTGTTTAGTTTTGAGGTTTGGTATGTACAACAAAAAGTTCCCACGGTGGAGCGGAAGAAAAGAATAGATGACAGAAAATCAAAATGTTTTTTTTTCCAATGCAGTTCTACTTCTGGAAAAATAATCGACAAAGGGCCTAACTTTTTAATCTGAAGTTCGTCCTTTCCATTTTATAGGTGGCAGGAGGGGAGCAATTGATTACTGGCCGTCTCTCTCTCTCTCTCTCTCTCTCTCTCCCCCCCCCTCTCTCTCCCTCCCTCTCTCTCTCTCTCTCTCTCTCCCTCCCTCTCTCTCTCTCCCGTCTCTCTCTCTCTCTCTCTCCCTCCCTCTCTCTCCCTCCCTCTCTCTCTCTCCCTCCCTCTCTCTCTCTCTCTCTCTCTCTCCTGTTTCATTCCTGTACCAGGAAACGCGTTTGTCCAGCAGTTGTGCTGAACACACACATTTTTCTGTGACAAAAAAGGAATCCAACTTTCCTTTTTCATCCGGTCTCTTTGAATAGGATTGGTCACCATTTTAGAAGGAGTTATTTTATATTTTGTTCTATTTCTGGGTTGTCGCTGCCTTGAGTGAACACAAAGGAAGGATATAAATTGAGATGCTAAAGTAATTAGGCCTCCAGGGATCTTCCTGCACGAGGTGTTGTAGCTTCCACAGTGAAAGGGGGGAAAAATAAAAACAAAAGGTTTACAGGAATATTTTTTTTATATTAACCCCTTGTTTGTTTTTGCAGCTTAACCTGATCAAAGATGACGGATCTTGAAAGAGAAATGGGCCTTCCGCCAATTGAACAGAAACCGGGTCTCCAAATATGGACCATCAAGGTAAGAATATCATTGATGTTTTCCACAAAATTAAATTTATTCCATTAGGGACCATCATTTCATTTAAATCCCTTGTAATCCCCGACATGCAACTGGTCTTTTAGCAACTGGAGTTAAGTTACAAGTTACTCAAAAAAATGAAATTATAACCGGGTTGCACAGTTCCAGTGGTCATCTGCTCCCCCAGTCACGTGACCTCGCTTTGGACAGCTGTATCTATGATCATTTGTAGTATCCAACAGCCACATGACTGTGCTATATGATGGTTTTGCCGAAAACTGGAAGTTTCTTTTTCGCTTATCGACTGCAGCATTCATTTAATGACCAGGACATTCACTTAATAATAATAATAGAATTGTAAGGCACCTTGGAGGTCATCTAGTCCAACCCCCTGCTCAGGCAGGAAACCCTACACCTGGAGTAGGCAACCTTGGCTCTTTTATGACTCGTGGACTTCAACTCCCAGAATTCCTGAGCCAGCATGGCTCAGCTTGGAAACCTCTCCCTTTCTCCTCAGCATGGCTGGCTCAGGAATTCTGGGAGTTGAAGTCCACGAGTCATAAAAGAGCCAAGGTTGCCTACCCCTGCCCTATACCATTTCAGACAAATGGCTGTCCAATCTCTTCTTAAAAACTTCCAGTGTTGGTGCACCCACACCTCTGGAGGCAAGTCGTTCCATTGGTTAATTGTTCTAATTGTAAGGAAATTTCTCCATAGTTCTAGGTTGCTTCTCTCTTAATGACCACCACAAAAAGGTCATAAAACTGGACCTTTATGACCGTGACAACATACGACTATAATAAGCAGTCTCCATTGAGGTCGTATGTCAAGGACTATGTATGGAAGGGATTAACTATAACAGGCATAGGGATTGCATTTGCGCAGACAAAAACTGTAGCATGTATTGAAGTTACTTTTTTCAGTAGTTAACGAATGCAACTGGTTTTTATACAATGCTGTCAGCTAGCAAATGTCATGCTGCACATCACACTGCGGTTAGGTTTAATTGTAATGTGGGAAGTCAGCCCCTCAGAGAAGGAAATATTAAAAGGGCAGAGAAATATATTTCCTCCAAGGATCTTAAAGAAGCAGGAAAGCATGCCCAGTTTTCTTAATAGCCCCAGGTCTCCCTTCCCCAAGCAGAAACCAGTTCTATAGAGATGCAGATGTAAATCTAGGGAGCTAGGAGATTAAGAAGACAAAGACCTAAAATTTGCATACCCCACCTGGGACAGGACATGGTAGGATTAACTCACAAAGGCCAAAGGGCACACCCAAAGTCAGGTCAGAATACATGACACAGGAAATAGCCTCAAAACAGGAACAGGAAATAACTCCAAACAAAAGGCTCCAGAGAGTATAAAAATCTACTTCCTACATGTGCTCAGCCCTTTTTTTCACTTCTCTTGCTGCCAGAACCATCTTCCTGTCTGGCTCTCCTCTCCAATAAACTACAACCTTCTTCCCAAAGCAGTTGCCGTGTTTATTCCGAGCTTGGATGAACCAGGATGAAGACTTTTCTTCCAACAATAACTTAATTTAATTTAATTAATTATGGCGTTGGGAAAGATGGAAGGCAAAAGGAGAAGGGGATGGCAAAGGATAAGATGATGGTTAGATAGTGTCATCAACACAACAAATCTGAACAGACTCAGAGAGATAGTGGAGGATGGGGGTTTCTGGCGTACTGTGGTCCATGGGGTTGTGAGGAGTCAGACACAACTTAGTGAATGAACAACAGCAAGAACCTCGAAGCACCTACCTTTTAGAATCAGATCCAAAGTCTTGCTGATCCGTATTCCAAAGTCAGTGCCTGTTTCATCCAAGGTTTGGTTAAACTTAATTTTTAAAAATAAATTAAAATTAGCTGAGTTTAGAAATTGCTCTCAGCCACATAAACCATGGGGACTATACTCCTAGTGGACACTCATTGTTCATGCACAGGTCAAGCCTGAAGGATATAGTGGCTTTATTCTACCTGTTTGTTGTTTTACAATTGATGGTTGCAATGTTTTTTGTAATGTTTTTATGCTGTAAGTCACCCAGAGTGGTTTGATACGAGATGGGCAGCAAATGAATTTCATAATAAGTTTTCATTTTTAAAAATTATTTGTTGCTGTGTTTGCATCCATCCAGCTGTACTTCACAAATCATGATCGATCAATCAGAATAGAGAGCTGGAAGGGACCTTGGAGGTCTTCTATCTAGTCCAACCCCTGCTCAAGTAGGAGACCCTAGCCTAGCCTAGACTATTTCAGATAAATGATTGTCCAGTCTCTTCTTTAAAACTTCCAGTGTTGGAGCATTCACCGCTTCTGCAGGCAGGTTGTTCCACTGATTAATTGTTCTCACTGTGAGGAAGTTTCCCCTTAGTTCTAGGTTGCTTCTCTCCTTGATTAGTTTCCATCCGTTGCTTCTTGTCCAGCCTTCAGGTGCTTTGGAGAATAGCTTGACCCCCTCTTCTCTGTGGCAGCCCCTGAGATATTGGAATACTGCTATCATGTCACCCTCAGTCCTTCTTTTCTCTAGACTAGCCATACCCAGTTCCTGCAAATGTTCTTCATATATTTTTGTCTCCAGGCCTTTAATCATCTTAGTTGCTCTTCTTTGCATAGTTGGGTTGTGAACCAAACATGGAAGAGAGGTCTAGGATTGATTAAGTTTGGCCTGCCTGCTCCTTGCCTCAACCGGTCAACACTGACCTTGGCAGATAAAAAAATAAATCAGCATTTGCAACCCTCTGAGACAAAAGATTACAGATACTGTCAACCTTTAGCCACCAAGCTGTAGCCTTAATGCTGTTCTGACCAACAAGCTTATCCAGTTCAACAACTTTTGTGTGAGGTGAAGCAGAAAACTTCACCTGGTTAATGAATGAAGCCAAAAAAAGGTATCAGTGAATTCTGAAATAAGACTGTGCAAGTCATGCACGGAAGCTCCAGGAATATTTAGAAGTTCCAGAAGTTTTCATGGGGAAAAATGGGGGTGAAGTGAGGAATTCTCAGCAAGAATGAAGGCTGTGTCCCAGGATAATGTTGCAGGACCAGAGATTTATTTTTCCGAGATTTTGGACTTGTGCTGGAGCCCACCCTCAGGGAACTTATTTCTCACCAGAATGTGTACTTTGGGCTGGTGTGTATGGTTTTTTTAGATGTTGATTGGGGTGTTGTCGGCCAGCTATTAAGTTTTGGCTGTTGTTTCCTTGTACTGCCAAGCCCTTGCCTCCTAAGTATTTGATAAGCTGATGGTAAATCAGCATTCCTGTTGACTGACGAAGGGCCTCTTTCCCAGGCTTCAATCACTTTCTTGGCTGTTTTTGTACCTGCTCATCCGACAATCTTAGTAACTGCAAAATTGAATGTAGTTCCTTGTTCACTGTAGTGTGAGTTTGGGTCACCTCCTCTGACTGATCGCTTATGTTCTTGCATTCTCAACAAGGTCTAATGGTTTAACTCTACCTTGGAACATGAATAGATTTGTATTTTTTATTTGCAATGCTTGGCTTCAAGTGTTGGATCAGAAGAAGACAAGGTCCTGTCTCTTTTGTAGTTATGGAGACCAAATAATCTACTGCTTCTTGCAATAACAGAATAACAGAGTTGGAAGGGACCTTGGAGGCAAGTCTTTCCACTCATTAATTGTTCTAACTGTCAGGAAATTTCTCCTTAGTTCTAGGTTGGTTCTCTCCTTGATTAGTTTCTATGCATTGCTTCATGTCTGGCCTTCAAGTTCTTTGGAGAATAGGTGGACCCCCCTCTTCTTTGTGACAGCCCCTTAAATATTGGAACACTGCTATCATGTCCCCCCTAGTCCTTCTTTTCATTAAGACTAGACCAGGGATAGGGAACCTTGGCTCTTTTATAACTTGTGGACTTCAACTCCCAGAATTCCTGAATCAGCTTGGCTGGTTCAGGAATTCTGGGTATTGAAGTCCACAAATCATAAAAGAGCCAAGGTTGCCTACCCCTGGACTAGACATACCCAATTCTTGCAATCATAGTTTGGACCTCAGAAAGGAAGCCTGATCTTAAGATACAGACCATACCCACAAATGTTTAAGAAGAGACACTAGACAGTCACTTGTCCGAGATGGTATAGCTTCTCCTGCTTGATCAGGGGGCTGGACTAGAAGACCTCCAAGGTCCCTTCCAGCTCTATTCTATTCTATTCTATTCTATTCTATTCTATTCTATTCTATTCTATTCTATTCTATTCTATTCTATTCTATTCTATTCTATTCTAAATTCAGAAGGAATCGTGTTAATTTGGGCTGATGGACTCCCTGAAGTACAACAGCTTGTAGCACAAAAGAAAAAGCAGGAAAAAGCTTAGCTGTGGAATATGTGTGTGTGTAACTTTTATTAAGTTTGATTATGTTAAAAATATAGAAGACATAATAGTTAGAAAAATAAGAAAAGGAAAGAGAAAGATGTAAAGAGAAAAAAGAATACAGGTAGTCCTTGACTTACAACCAGAAATGAGCCCGAACTTTATATTGCTAAGTGAGACATTTGTTAAATAAATTTTGCCCCATTTTACAACCGTTCTTGCCACAGTTGTTAAGTGAATCCCTGCAGTTGTCAAGTTATAAGTCATAACGGTCATAAGTCACTTTTTTTCAGTGCCGTTGTAATTTTGAATGGTCACTAAATGAACTGTTGTAAGTTGAGGACTACCTGTACCAAACCTTCTTTGGTACAGAGCAATTCAACCTCAACCTTTCCTTTTATATTTCACAACGTTTCAAGACATTTCTATAATTACATAATCATTCTAATCACCAAAACTTAAAATCAAAGTTACACTTTTTTTTCAGTTTCAAGCAAAACATCCAGAAGTGGTTTTCAAGTAAAAACAAAACTATTCAATTATCTTCTTTAATTAAAAAAAGGTTTCCCATCTCTGTCAATGCAGCAGCTTTGGCATCTATTCTTCCATTATGGAAATCAGTGTGTTTTTCCATCTTTGTGCATGTAAGATTCTTGCTACTGTCCACATATATAATTACCAAGTCCCACATTTTTTTCAGGTTCTTTGTTCTTTGTGTTCTTTGCAGAGCACTTCATGTTGCGGTGCATTATTGTTGAGTTGCAATCTTGATCTGATTTATCAGGGTCTGCAAGATTGTCTGGGATGCTACACATCCTCTTTATGACCTGTTTTCCTTGTTGCCTTCTGGGAGAAGGGGCCTCCGTGGGATCCGAAGCAGAACATCCAGAATCTATAATAGCTTTGTATCATATAGTATCAACCTTGTTAATTCTCAAATTTCCTCTTTCCACTATGTATTCAAAATGGACAGTGATTAATAGATAGATAGATAGATAGATAGATAGATAGATAGATAGATAGATAGATAGATAGATAGATAGATAGATAGATAGATAGATAGATAGATAGATAGATAGATAGATAGATAGATAGATAGATAGATAGAGAGATAGATAGATAGATAGAGAGATAGAGAGATAGAGAGATAGAGAGATAGAGAGATAGATAGATAGATAGATAGATAGATAGAGATAGATAGATAGAGATAGATAGATATATAGATAGAGATAGATAGATAGATAGACAGACAGATATAGAGATAGACAGATGATAGATACATAGATAGATAGACAGACAGACAGACAGACAGACAGACAGATATGTATCTACATATATGTATATGAATATGTATTATTATCTCACATCCTGAACATAATCTGTTTCAACTGTTCCCCTCAGGATGCCGCTACAGGGCATTGCATGCCAAAACAACTAGACGCAAAGATAGTTTTTTCCCCTTGAGCCATCACTCTGCTGGAACCCTAATTCCCACCACACTGTCTTTTGCCTAAAGATATTTTTACCCATGTAGTAGAGCTGTATTGCTATTATCCTTCTCATCTTCTCATCTTTCTCCGTGTCTTTCCTCATTTCTCATTTTCTCATCTTTCCTACTACCTTCTCATAAGATATTGGTATCTGATGATTTATCACTTGTTGTTAATATCTTATGATTAATGATTGTAACTGTAATTTATGATCTATCACCTATCATTTTGTTGTTGTATCTTTGTACACTGAGAGCTTATGCACCGGAAACAAATTCCTTGTGTGTCTAATCACACTTGGCCAATAAAGTATTCTATTCTATTCAGTTCCATTCCATTCCCTATTCTGTTCTGTTCTGCTCTGTTCTGTTCTGTTCCATTCTGTTCCGTTCCATTCCATTCCCTATTCTGTTCCGTTCCCGATTCTATTCTATTCTATTCTATTCTATTCTATTCTATTCTATTCTATTCTATTCTATTCTATTCTATTCTATTCTATTCTATTCTATATATACAGCATATGTATATGTATGTCTGTGTATGGATAGGGGAACATATATATATTTATATATTCTTTTGAGAGTGGGCATCAGAATATCATTTTTTTCATATGTGCCAGTGTGTACACAGAAAAATGACATAAAGATTATCTTATCTTATTATGTAATTATTTATGCAGCTGTCCATCTCCTTTGTAGTTGTTTGGGCTTGCTTGTTGTTTTTTTATTATGCATAAGTTTTTTCTTTCTCACTAAAGCTTTTCTGGTTCTACTGCCCTATGCTAAACATTTACTTTTTTATGGGATTTCTCTGCCACTTTCTAAAGCATTTTACAAGGAATTCAATCAATCAGAATAGGGCTGGAAGGGACCTTGGAGGTCTTCTATTCCAGCCCCCCACTCCCCCCGCTAAGCAGGAGAACCTATACCAGTGGTGGCAAACCTATGGCACGGGTGCCAGAGACGGCACTCAGAGCCCTCTCTGTGGGCACGCACGCCGTCGCCCCAGTCCTAGGCCTTCAGCTGGGTTTTATAAAACCTTTTTGCTTTAAGCCTCCGCCACCGTGTGCAAAAAAAAAAAAGGTTCAGTCAATTTCAACTTCTCGCGGAAAAAAAAAGATCTTGCAAAGTTGGAATTGATTGATTGAACTTTTTAGTCCCACCCTGTCTGCCGTTACCACCGCAGCCACGCCCACCCAATTGGCCACGCCCACCCAATTGGCCACACCCAGCCAATGAGCCACACCCACCTGGCACTCGACGATGCATAAGTGGGTTTTGGGTTGCAGTTTGGGCACTCAGTCTCTAAAAGGTTCGCCATCACTGACCTATAGCGTTTCATACAAGTGCCTGTTCAGTCTCTTCTTAAAAACTTCCGGTGAGGAAGCACCCACCACTTCGGGTGGCAAGCTGTTCCACTGGTTAATTATCCTCACTGTTAGTAAGTTTCTCCTTAATGCCAGGTTGCTTCTCTCCTTGATTAGTTTCCATCCAGCATATTATCTCTTCTCTTCTGTTTCAGAATATGAAGATGGATCCTATTCCCGCAAAGGCTTATGGGAGTTTCTTTGAAGGAGACTGCTACATCGTATTAAGTGTAAGCTACAGTGGAGAAAGGATAATTGAACTAAATATGTTATGCACTAGAGCAGGGGGTCTCCAAATGTTGCAATTTTAAGAGTTGTAGACCAACTCCCAGAATTCCCTACCACAACATGGCTGGCTGAGGAATTCTGGGAGTTGAAGTCGACATGCTGGCTGAGGAATTCTGGGAGCTGAAGTCCACAAGTCTTAAAGTTATCAAGACTAGAGACCCATACATTGAAGGGAAAAAAAATCCTCTAAAGTGAACCCAAAGTGGTTGGATTTAGCATCTTCTATTTATAAAGTAGAGATTTAGATGCAAAAATTTCTAGTGATTTAAAATAACATTAACTATGATTGCAGATTGGTCTCACTATTTTGCCTTCAAATGAAATTAAGTCAGCTAATTTTTAAATTTCTGGATCAACTTCCTTATCCTTCTAATGTCAACCTTAACATTGTCCTCTTAATGAAGTTTCAGCCATTCTATCTTGGTGAAATTAAGCTGAAACTAACTGAAACCAACATTAAATCAGATTCAAACATTTATGTAAGTCCGGTTTTTGTTATTACCATTGCTGTTTTGGTGCCTGGCCACTTCAAAGAATGCCATTTCAGCAAGATTTCTAGGCATAAGTTCCCCCCCCCCTGATTTTTCAACTATTTCATGTTTTAAAATATTTAAAATATTGGGGGTTGGACTAGATGACCTACAAGATCCCTTCCAACTCTGTTGTTCTATTCTATTCTATTGCATATTTTACTGGAGACAGGAAATGGGGGAGCCTGGGTATGTATTACTTTGGAATAATTTATCATTAGTCCTTGAGTTATAGCCATTTGTTTAGTGACCCTTCAAAGTAACAACAGCACTGAACAGTGACTTACAATGGATCCTCACACTTATGACGGTCACATGATTAAAATTCAGGCACAAAGATACCAGCATGTCTGTACAATGGTTGCAGTGTCCTAGGGTCATGTGATCCCTTTTTGCAATCTTCCCACCAAGCTTCCAATTAGCAAATTCAATGGGGGAAGCGAGATTCACTTAACGTTTGCAGCGATTCACTTAAAAACTATAGTGATTTGCTTAACCACCATGGCAAAAAAAGGTTATAAAACTGGGCACAATTCACTTCACAACAGCCTTGCTTAGCAAGGGAAATTTTGGTCACAACTGTAGTCGTAAATCAAGTTCTAACTATAGTTAGAAGTATTTTCTGTAGCAAGAAACCAACTTTATCCACTGAGTCTCTCCTGTCTCATCATTTTATTGTTTTAAAACTAATCCCAGAAAAAAAAAAAGAGCATGTGTGAGATGCCACTAGAAATATAATTAAGGTTATTCTTCTATACAACTTCCTAACATTTCATACCGTGCTTTGGCATTATTCTACAATTGTTTAAAAAATAAACCAGATCCCAAAGGTGCTTTTTTAAAAAAGGCAACTGGACTTTGTTTTTCCTTGAAGGTGTTTCACTTCTTATCCAAGAAGCTTCTTCAGTTCTGACTGAATGGTGGAGGATGGAAGGATTTATATTCCTTGCAGTCATCTGGTCGTTAGTCCTCCCTCTGAGAGTCGTTGAGGCCATTTGGAGGTTTATCTGTGCCCTCAAAGTCACCTGAATCAGAGTGCAAATGGATGTGGAGCCTTCTTTGAACTTTCCAAGTTCCTTCTGAGAAGCAAAATCAGTGGGGAAGCCAGATTCATAAAGAATAGAGTAGAGTAGAGTAGAGTAGAGTAGAGTAGAGTAGAGTAGAGTAGAGTAGAGTAGAGTAGAGTAGAGTAGAGTAGAGTAGAGTAGAGTAGAGTAGAGTAGAGTAGAGTAGAGTAGAGTAGAATAAGAATAAGAATAAGAATAAGAATAAGAATAAGAATAAGAATAAGAATAAGAATAAGAATAAGAATAAGAATAAGAATAAGAATAAGAATAGAATAGAAACTTTATTGTCACTTTATTGTCACTAATCAGCATACATTAAAAATGAAATTTCATTACATTTAGCTCTCAAAAAAATACCGTTCTGCATAACATAATAACATAAGCATACTTATGTTACTAACTTAATATGTTACTAACTTAACAACTGCAGTGTTTCATTTAATAACTACGGAAAAAAGGTCGTCAAATGGAGCAAAACTCACTTAATAACTGTCCAGCTTAGCTTGTAGCTGTAAGTCAGAATCAGAATCAGTATAGAGTTGGAAGGGACCTTGGAGGTCTTCTAGTCCAGCCCCCTGCTCCAGCAGGAGACCCTATGTCATTTCAGACAAGTGGTTGTCCAGTCTCTTTTTAAAAACCTCCAGCGTTGGAGCATTCACAGCTTCTGGAGGCAGGTTGTTCCACTGGCTAATTGTCCTCACTGTCAGGAAGTTTCTCCTTAGTTCCAGGTTGCTTCTCTCCTTGATGAGTTTCCATCCGTTGCTTCTTGTCCTGCCTTCAGGCGCTTTAGAGAATAGATTGACCCCCTCCTCTTTGTGGCAGCCCCTCAAATACTGGAAGACTGCTATCATGTCCCCCCCCCCCAATCCTTCTTTTCTCTAGACTGGCCATTCCCAAATCCTGCAACTGTTCTTCATATGTTTTAGTCTCCAGGCCAAGGGTCTCCAAACGTGGCCCTTTTATGACTTGTGGACTTCAACTCCCAGAATTCCTCAGCCAGGCAGTCATAAAAGGGCCAAGTTTGGAGACCCCTGCTCCAGGCCTTTAAGTCAAGGATTATCTATATTGTGTTTTGGCATTATTTTACCATGGTTTAAAAAATAAATAAGATTCTTTCTTTTCCCGACTTTCTATCCACGCCAACTGGAAAGTAGTTCAACGCCATTGCTTGTTCCCTTCCAGAACACAAAGAGGCAACATAGTTTTGCCACTGATCTCCACTACTGGATCGGGCGCGATGCCACTCAGGATGAACAAGGGGCTGCTGCTTTCTACATCACTCAGATGGACGATTCCTTGGGAGGGAGAGCTATACAGCACCGGGAGGTTCAAGGACACGAATCGGCTGCTTTCAAAAGTTATTTCAAGAAAGGCATCATGTGAGTGACGGGAACCAGAAAACCCGTCTGTGCAATGAACAAAAACTCTACCAATCTCCCCTTTCTTTTATTTTAGTTTTGCTCACTTGTTCAACAATACGCTAACTTGAGTGGTCCTCAACTTTTGACCGGTTGCTTAGCAACTGTGTGTGTGTGTGTGTGTGTGTGTGTACTTATGACTCACTTCCAAAGTTTCCACAGCTGCCCCTTCCCTCTGCAGTCATGGGGCCACATTTCAAGTACTCAGCAACCCATCTACAATTATAGCCATCTGCAGCATCCTACAATCACATCCTTGTGATTTAGAATGTTTTTGCTGAAAACTAGCATTTGCTTCTGGGATTCAGCAAAAACGCTTAACGGCCGCTGTAAAGAAAAAAAGATTGTAAAATCAAGTTGACCATCACAACCATAATTGGAAAGTTCCGTGATGGCTGTATTGTAAGTTGAGGACTATCTGTAACAATAAGGTCTAGTAACCTATTCTTTTTTTTTTAAATTGAAGTAAGATTCTAACTAGCTCTGTGACCAACTTCTTTAGCGTACCCATTTGTTTTTCTAAAACTCTCCCCATTTGTGATTAAATATGAAGTCTTGTTTTCGACAGCTACAAGAAGGGAGGACTGGCTTCAGGGTTCAAGCATGTCGAGACCAACATATACAACATCAAACGACTCCTTCATGTTAAGGGCAAGAAGCATGTCACAGCCACAGAGGTAAGGGTAGCCCCTCCCCTGATGTATACTGTATTTAATACATTTGCATTCTCAAAACTAAACTTCAGTAGATGCAACTCTCCAGACCAGGAGGTAAACTCACAGAAAAGCTAAAACTAATTTTTCAGGACTGTAACAGATTAACAGAATAACAGAGTTGGAAGGGACCTTGGAGGACTTCTAGTCCAGCCCCCTGCTCAGGCAGGAAACCCTATACCATTTCAGACAAATGCTTGTCCAGTCTCTTCTTAAAAACCTCCAGTGATGGAACACCCAGAACTTTTGGAGGCAAGTCGTATAATACTGGGAGTCCTCAACTTACAACCATAACCGGGAGCAGAACGTCCATTGCCAAGCAAAAAACTTATCAAGGGAGTCATACCTGATTTTGCAACCTTTTTTTGCCAGCGTTGTTAAGTGAATCACACAGTTACTAAATGAATCTGGCTTCTCCCATTGACTTTGCTTATTGGAAGCTGTCTGGGAAGGATACAAATGGTGATCACATGATCCCAGGTTGCTATAACTGTTGTAACCACAGGCCAGTTGCCAAGCATCTCAACTTCGATCACATGATGGTCATAAGTCATGTTTCTGTTATTGTCATTTTGAACGGTCACTAAATGAACGGTTGTAAGTTGAGAACTACCTGTTACAGAATCTTTCAAGTCTGATTTTGATATATTGCCTGCTCTCCTTCCTATACAGATAGTCCTCGACTTACACCAATTTGTTTAGTGACCATTTGAAGTTACATCGGCACTGAAAAAAGTGACTTATGACAGTTTTTCACACTTACAACCCTCGCATAGTCACGTGATCAAAATCCAACCGCTTGGCAATTAGCTCATATTTATGACGGTCGCAGTGTCCCGGGGTCATGTGATCCCGTTTTGCGACCTTCTGACAAGCAAAGTCAATGGGGAAGCCAGATTCACTTAACAACTGTGTTCCTAACTTAACAACTGCAATGATTCTCTTAACAACTGTGACAAGAAGGTTTGTAAAATGGGGCAAGGTTCCCTTAACAAATGTCTTACTTAGCAACATAAATTATGGGCTCAATTGGGGTTGTAACCTGAGGACTACTGTACTCTTGTGTATGAGGAAGGTATCTGGCTGACCTACTTACACATACTTTCTGCTTGCTTGGACGTAACCCATGTGTCAACATCCAGCTCGAGAATTCAATCAAACTCAAGGTTCATTTCGTTTCCGAAAATCTTACTGTTTATTGAATACACAGCATAGTAATGTCGAAGTAAAACTAACTCTGAGGTTCCCAGACACCAGTTCATAGAATTAAACTGCCAGAATGTGCACAGTCTTATTGCGCGAGATAATCCAGGAGTAAACACAGTAAACAGTGGTCTATAGTAAATGGTGGTTTATCTTACACTATCTACAATATCATACACCAGGAACAATATACATACATGTGCTAATACAGCAGGATCCAACAAACCACTGTTACAGCAGGAAACGGAAGAGAACACATCAGCGGAGCCTTCCCTTTATACAAAGGCTCTTAAAGAGGCACAGACCCTGCTGAGTCATTCCCATCATTACATCTTACATCTTACATTACATAAGCTAGTTAGCTGTTAAATCAATACCTTGACATAAAAAATAATTTCTCCAGCCAAACCCCCAACCTCTCACGTACTCCATGTAAACAATTTCACTTTGTTATGGGAACCGTCTGCTTCCTCTCCACACCTGCTGCGGTGTCCTTGGAAAGGTTTCAGGCTCTCACCGTCCTCAGCAGAATCGTAGAAGTTTCGTTTCTCCATCTAATCCATTCTAAAGCAACACCTCCCTCCTCCCTTTCTCTAATGGCAAGTTGAAACGAAGAACTGGCTTCTCTCTACCAAAGTCATCTTCCTTATTTTCTACAGCAATTCACACGATCCAAATTCAGATAGTTGGCAACTGACTCCTACTTATGACAGTTGCAGTGTCCCGGGGTCATGTGATCCCCTTTTGCGACTTTCTGACAAGCAAAATCAATGGGGAAACCAGATTCACTTAACAACCCTGTTACTAACTTAACAACTGCAGTGATTCACTTAAGAACTGTGGCAAGAAAGGTCGTTAAACGGGGCAAAACTCACTTAACAGCTGCCTCATAAATTTTGGACTCCGTTGTGGTTGTAAGTCAAGGACTACCTGTGCTGAACTCTTCCATGGTGTATTGATAAGCATTTTTCTTTTATCTCCAAACAGGTTGATCTTTCTTGGGACAGTTTCAACAAAGGTGACGTCTTTCTGATGGATCTTGGTAAAGTCTTGATCCAGTGGAACGGACCTTTCTGTAACGTTGCTGAAAAATCGAAGGTCAGTCATGGAAAATAATATCTTGATGTAGTTTTGGAGACTTAAAATACTAACCAGGCTTATAAGAACATAAGCAGGAATCTAGTCTGCTAGATCTAGTCCAGCCATCTGTTGTTATGATGGACCACCAACTGCCTGTGAAAGCCAACAAGTCTCCCAGGAGATGGTCTTCAGAGAAGTTCCACTACCATCAAGGCTAAGAACCATGGGTCCTCAGGACCTCCCTGAATGGGTCCAACCTTTTTTTTTTTTTAAGCCAACAAAGCTAGTAGCCAGCGTTACATCTCATGGTAGTGAATGGTGCACTATGTAAAAGAAACATTTGTGCAGTTGACGATGGCCATGAATTTAGAAAACGCCAGAGGGCTTCCATGAAAGGGGTCAGAAGGGGGTGGCTGGCTCAGGAATTCTGGGAGTTGAAGTCCACAGGTCATAAAACGGCATAGTTGCCCATCCCTGCTCTTGAGAATGATTGCAGACCTTCAATTGATGGAGGATTATAGACTGTAGATCTTTAAAGGAGAATATTTACAGCTCAGAGTTGAAATGAGGAGTCCTTGATGCTGGGTTGTTTTCTTGCAGACGTTTCATTACCCAAACTAAGTAACATCAGTGCTAGTAAGGAATATGCTCTCAGTTTATATTCTAGTTGCTTGCTCTGTCCTGAATATAAAGTGAGAGAAAACCCCACTCTCTTCTAGCACTGATGATGTTATCTAGTTGGGTAATGAAACATCTGCAAGGAAAGAACCATGCTCAGAGAGCACCAAGGACCCCACAGTCTTCTACTTCCTCTTCCTCAGCTCCTCTCCACTTTGCAAACCCTCCTAGCACTGATGATGTTACCTACTTGGGTCATGAGACGTCTGCTAGGAAACAACCAAGCTCAGAAAGCACCAAGGATCACACAGTCCTTCTCCTTCTCTTTCTCCTCCTCCTCTTCCTTCTCCTCCTCCTCCTCTTCTTTCCTCCTCCTCCTCCTCCTCCTCCTCCTCCTCCTCCTCCTCTTCTTCTTCTTGTCTTCTCTTCTTCTTCTTCTTCTTCTTCTTCTTCCTTCTTCTTCTTCTTCTTTCTCTCTTCTTCTTCTCTTCTTCGCTTCTCCTTCTCCTCTCCTCCTCCTCCTCTTCTTCTTCCTCCTCCTCCTCCTTCTCCTCCTCCTCTTCCTCCTCCTTCTCCTCCTCCTCCTCCTCCTTCTCCTCGTCCTCACTGATGAATGCCAAGGTTCAATTGATGTGTTTGAAACCTGCAAATTGAACCAGGTTGGGCTCAAGAACATTGGGGGGGGGGGTGAGGTGAAGTTGTGAACTTTTAATTGTGAGACTTTAAGGTTCTACAGGCAGTCCTCAACTTGCAACTGGTCACTTAACAGCAGCTTGAAATTATGACTTACCTGAAAAACGGGACTTACAATGCAAATCTGAAGTTCAGATGGTAGTCACGTGACTACACTTGCAGTCACATAACTGCACTTTGGGTGCTTGGCAATTTGGCCACACTGATCACTGTTTGCAGTGTCACATGGTCACATGACTGCATTTTACGACAGTTTTGTGGAAACCAGCACTTCCTTCCAGTTTTGGGAAAAACTACTACGCCATAGCGAACAATGGATTTGCTAAACAACCGTGGGATTTACACTGGTAACCGCCATGTTTGCTTAACAGCCACCGTAAAAAACTGTAATAAAATCGGATCGGTCAGGTTTTACAACTGCTACAATTATAAAGTATAGGCCTCACCATGGTCATAAATTGAGACTACCTGTGTGCCTCCTGGAGCCACTGTTTTGTGGGGTGGGGGGGCTATATGGTTAATCCTTGGCTGATCACCGCTCATTTAGTGACTGTTCAAAGTTACAACAGCATTGAAAAAAGTTACTTATCATCATGATTAGCCATTGTAGCATCCTCATAGTTACGTAATTAAAATTCAGATGTTTGGCAACTGACTAATAATAATAACAACAACAACAACAATAACAATAACAAAAACAACAATAATAATAAAGTTGGAAGGGACCTTGGAGGTCATCTAGTCCAACCCCCTGCTCAGGCAGGAAACCCTATACCATTTCAGACAAATGGCTGTCCGAGAATAGCAACAGTAAACTTCATATTTATGTGTCAACAGTCAAAATTTCTGTTGCTAAGTAATAGTGTTGTTAAGTGAGTTTTGCCCCATTTTACGACCTTTCTTGTCACAGTTGAGTGAGTCGCTGCAGTTGTGAAGTTAATAAGCTGGTTATTAAGCGAATCTGGATCCCCCGTTGACTTTGCTTGTCAGAAGTTCGCAAAAGGGATCACATGACCCCAGGACACTGCGACCGTCATAAATATGAATCAGTTGCCAAGCGTCTGAATTTTGATCACGTGACCATGGGGATGCTGCAACGGTTGTAAATGTGAAAAATGGCCATAAGTCCCTTTTTTCCAGGGCCGTTATAACTTCGAACAGTCACCAAATGGATAGTTGTGACCTGTAATCAGGCTGGATGGCTTGTGGTGTGCATTGTTCGGTCTTATCACTATTGACCAGGGGATGATCTTGGCGCGAAGCATCCGGGATGGCGAGAGAGGTGGACGTGCCCAAATTGCCGTCATTGACAATGAGAAAGATTGCCCGGAGCTTATGCAGATTATGAAGGCGACGCTGGGAGAGAGGACCCGAGAGATCAGAGAACCGTCACCGGACGAAAAAGCAGACGAACATCAGAAAGCCAATGTCCGCCTTTACCAGTAAGTTCACGTGGTTCACAAATTGGAGAGTTTCATTTTTATTCCCGCATTTGAGGGGCTGCCACAAAGAAGAGGGGGGTCAACTTATTCTCCAAAGCACCAGAAGGCAAGACAAGAAACGATGGAAACTAATCAAGGAGAGAAGCAAACTGGAATTAAGGAGAAACTTCCTAACCGTGAGGACAATCAACGAGTGAATCAGTGAATCAGTGAATCAGAATTGAGCTGGAAGGGACTTTGGAGGTCTTCTAGTCCAACCCCCTGGTCAAGCAGGAGACCCTGCACCATTTCAGACAAGTGGCTGTCCAGTCACTTCTTAAAAACTTCCAATGATGAAGGACCCACAACTTCTGGTGGCAAGCTGTTTCACTGGTTAATTGTCCTAACTGTCAGGAAGTTTCTCCTTAATTCCAGGTTGCTTCTCTCCTTGATTAGTTTCCATCCATTGCTTCTTGTCCTGCCTTCAGGTGCTTTGGAGAATAGTTTGACCTCCTCTACTTTCTGTGAGCGGAACACCTTGCCTCTAGAAATTGTGGGTGCTTCATCATTGGAGGTTTGTAAGAAGAGACTGACAGCCACTTGTCTCAAATTGTATAGGCTCTGCTGCTTGAGAAGGGAGGGTGGACTAGAAGACCTCCAAGATCCCTTCCAGCTATATTCTGGTTGATTGATTGCTCCTTAAAATGGCAAAAGTCCATAGTGAGGTAGATATAAATTCAGAAAAGATTTTTTTTTTTAAAAAAAAAATTACATTGCCCACTTCTGCCTACAGTGTATATGAAAATGGCAAAGATCTTGTGGTTCAAGAAATTGCAACCCGGCCCCTCACCCAAGACCTCCTGAGTCACGAGGTAAGATATGCACCCCCTGAGCTGATATTGTTTGATTTGGATGTAAAATAGATCGTTCTGATCTGGGAATCTTTGGTTGAAATCCTGTGTTATTTTTCTCCCCTTCCTCTTCCCCTTCTCCTTCTCCTTGTCTATCTTCTTCTTCTTCTCCTTCTTCTCCTTCTCTTCCTTGTCTATCTTCTTCTCCTCCTTCTCCTTATTGTCTATCAACTTCTCTTTGTCCTCCTTGTCCTCCATCTCAATCTCCTCCTCCTCCATGTCTATCTTCTCCTTCTCCTTGTCTTATCTCCTTCTCCTTGTTCTCCTTGTCAATCTTCTTCTTCTCTGCCTTGTCTATCTTCTTCTCCTTCTCCTCATTGTCTACCTCCTTCTCTTGTCCTCCTGATCAATCTTTTTCTTCTCCCCCTTGTCTATCTTCTTCTTGTCTTCCTTGTCTATCTTTTCTTTCTCCTCTTCATCTATCTTCTCCTCTTTCTTCTCCTTGTCTATCTCCTCCTCCTCCTCTTTGTTTATCTTCTCCTTGTCCATCTTCTCCTTGTCTGTCTTCTTCTCCTCATTGTCTATCTGCTTCTCCTTGTCCTCCTTGTCAATCTTCTTCTTCTCCTTCTTCTCGTTGTCTGTCTACTTCTCCTCCTCCTTGTTTATCTTCTCTTTCTGTTTGTCCATCTTCTCCTTGTCTCTTCCCTTCTCATTCTTCCTTCTTCCCCTTCTCCTTCTCCAGGATTGTCACATTATAGACCAGGGAGGTTTAAAAATTTATGTCTGGAGAGGAAAAGAGTCCAGCAAGGAAGAAAAAAAAGCTGCTTTTACTCGGGCAGTGGTAAGTTATATGCTGAAATACTCTGAAGAAACATCTTAACATATATTCTATGTAAAAACAAAATTAGCATGTGAATCAGCAGAAATACACAGGTAGAAATCAGACATGTACAATTAGTGGGGATTTGTTTGGGAGCTGATGGAAAGAACTTTAAGCTTGTAACATGGAGCACTGAATTTGAATTTTTGCACGTGAAAATAATGATTCTCTCCAGGGGGCCTACCTAGCAGGATTGTTAAGGTGGATAATAGCATAGAAAATACAGATAGTCCTCGATTTATGACCACAATTGAGCACAAAATTTTTGTTATTAAGAGAGACATTTGTTAAGTGAATTTGCTCTATTTTACGACATTTCTTGCCTCGGTTGTTAAGTGAATCACTGAAGTTGATAAGTTAGTAACCCAGTTGTTAAATAAATCTGGCTTACCCGCTGATTTTGCTGGTCAGAAGGTCACAAAAAGAGATCCCATGACCTTCGGAGACAGCAACGGTCATAAGTATGAACCAGTTGCCAAGCATCTGAATTTTGATCACGTGACCCATGGGGATGCTGGAAAGGTCTTAAGTGTGAAAAACGGTCGTAAGTCACTTTTTTCAGTGCCGTTGTAACTTTGAACGGTCACTAAACGAACTGTTGTAAGTCGAGGACTACCTGTAAATGCAATCAACCAATTCCAAAACAGGACCACAAAGATTATGTTGCAGAAGTAAACACTGTTCTTTGCCTCTTTAGCCACCCTGTTCCTTTTGCAGTGGAATTATACTTTTATACTTTTGCTTTGGTGCCTGGTGTGGTTTGTTTGTTTATTTGTTCACTTATTTTATATATTTGTTTTTACTGGAGCAAGTAATTATTTTTTAGTGGTAAAAGGAAACCAGGCCGCCAAAGAATATAATGGCTGACACCAGCCAGAGTATAGAAAAAAACTTGGTCCATAGAATCACCACGAATTGGACACAACTGAATGTATATTCTCTCTCTCTCTCTCTCTCTCTCTCTCTCTCTCTCTCTCTCTCTCTCTGCCTCTCTGCCTCTGTCTGTCTGTCTGTCTGTCTCTCTCTCTCTGTCTATCTCTCTGTCTCTCTATCTATCTATCTATCTATCCATCGCTACAACATCTACATCCTTATATCCTATATCTAACTTGGATTGGTAAAACTCTCTCTCTCCGCCTCTTCTCTCTCTCCTCCCCTCTCTCACTCTCTCTCTTCTCTCTACTATCTATCTATCTATCTATCTAATCTATCTATCTACTCTATCTATCTACTATCCATCTCTACATCTTAATCTATATCTAACTTGGATTGGTAAAACTCTCTCTCTCTCTCGCTCTCCTCGAATCGTCTCTCTCTCTCTCTCTCTCCTCTATCTATCTATCTATGCTATCTATCTATCTATCTATCCATCTCTACATCTACATCTATATCTATATCTAACTTGGATTGGTAAAACTCTCCTCTCTCTCTCTCTCTTTCTAGAATCTCCCTCTCTCCTCTCTCATCTCTCTCCTCTCTATCTATCTAGCTGATCTATCTATCTTATCTATCTATCTATCTATCTATCTATCTAGCTATCTATCCCCTAAAAAAAAAGAAAAATCTATCTAATCCATCTCTACATCTACATCTACATCTATATCTACACTTGGTTGTAAAACCTCTCTCTCTCCTCTCTCTCTCTCTCTCTCTATCTATCTTCTATCTATCTATCTATCTATCTATCAATTTTCTATCTAATCTATCTATCTATCTAATCTAGCTATAATGGGGTAGCTAATCTAAAATGAAGATCAGAATATCTAAATACTATTTATATATTTTCTCTTGGGTGTGATTTATCAATTGTTTATCCTAAATTTTAATTCCTTTTATATTAGCTTTGTTTAGATTTCCGTATCTCTACATCTACATCTATATCTATATCTAACTTGGATTGGTAAAACTCTCTCTCTCTCTCTCTCTCTCTCTCTCTCTCTCTCTCTCTCTCTCTCTCTCTCTCTCTCTCTGTGTGTGTGTGTGTGTGTGTATTGGAATCCTCCTAGGGCTTCATCCAAGCCAAGGGTTACCCTGCGTCTACGAACGTAGAAGTTGTAAATGATGGAGCAGAATCCGCCATGTTTAAACAGCTCTTCCAGAAGTGGACAGAAAAATACACAACCCAAGGCCTTGGCAAAGCCTATACTCTCGGCAAAATTGGTGAGATGGGGGGGGGGGACTCCTAACTCTCTCCACACCCCAAATTTATCTTAATCCCCATGGGGGAAAGAAGGGGACTTTCTCCCAATGCAACGATTTTGCTCAAACAAATGATAGCCACCTAGCCAATCTGGAGTCATCTTGGCTAAAGCTAATCAGGGCCAGGCCTAACTAATCTTGGGATGGGATGGCCAGGAAATCCCACAGGTGTAGACTAGACTGGGAAGTTGGGGAAAAAAAAAACCAACATCCCAGAAAAGAAGGAGGCCAGTTTCCCAATTTTTAAAGAGTCAACTCAGGAAGGTGAACACCAGAGAAGGCATTTATAGAGATCATAGAGACCAAGGACGAGGACCGTGACAGAGACACTTCATTACCAAAGTGACAAGGGGAAAAACATGCTAAGTCCAAAACTAAGAAAAGATGTGTACAGATAGTCCTTGACTTACAACCACCATTGAGCTCAAAATTTATGTAGCTAAGTGAGACATCTGTTAAGTGAGTTTTGCCCCATTTTACCACCTTTCTCGCCACAATCGTTAAAGTGCACCACTACAGTTGTTAAGTTAGTCACATAGTTGTTGAGTGAATCTGTCTTCCCCATTGACTTTGCTTGCCACAAGGTCACAAAAGCGGGTCACATGACCCCAGGACTCTGCGACCATCATAAATATGAACCAGTTGCTAAATTTTGATCACGTGAAAAATGGTCCTAAGTCACTTTTTTCAGTGCCATTGTAACTATGAACGGTCACTAAATGAACTGTTGTAAGTTGAGGACTACCTGTACAAGCAACTCAGGCACAGACCATCCTAATTCGCATGAGTATGGGGGATGGGCACAGTCTGTTATTACAGTAAAGGTCAGTTTTCCTCAGTCTCGTGGCTTGAAGATGTGTGGACTTCAACTCCCAGAATTCCCCAGCCAGCATGGCTGGCTGAGGAATTCTGGGAACTGAAGTCCACATCCTGGCTGAGGAATTTTTGGAGCTGAAGTTCACATGCTGGCTGGGGAATTCTGGGAGTTGAAGTCCACATGCCTTCAAGCCTCTAAGGTTGAGAAACATTTGCATCGCCAACATTAATAAAACGATAAATCAAATTCTTGTAGAGTTCTTGACTTCTTGATTTGGTCTCCATGGTGGGGCTATGGAGTTAACCCTCGGTGCCATAACAACTAGATTTGTGTGCACGATTCGGCTTCCCTCAAAACTACACAGAAACTCTTGAGTGGCAGAAAATTTTCCAAGCGGCCTGTTTTGCTGATTTGTGTATTCTTGTATTACCTGCAGCCAAAGTGGATCAAGCAAAATTTGACATCACCCAATTGTACGTCACACCAGAAGTGGCAGCTGAAGAAAGGATGCCCGATGATGCCTCTGGAAAAGTTGAGGTGAGATGTTTAAACACAGGCCGTCCTCGACTTACGTCCAGAATTTCTGTTGTTAAGCAACTTAAATGAGTTGCACTCAATTTTATGACTTTTTTTTTTGCCACATTTGCTAAGCGAATCACTGCCGTTGTGAATCCGGCTTTCCCTGCTATCTTTGCTTGCCGGAAACCAGCTGGGATGGTCATAAGTGGCAATCACATGACCGCTGGGAAAAATAGCACATTCATGCAAGATGCCAAGCAACCAAAATTTGATCATGTGACCATAGAGAGGCTGCATTGTTTATGAGTGGTTATAAATCCCATTTTCCAATGTGCAACAGTCACTAAATGAATGGTCACTAAACAGGCTGTTGTAAGTTGAGGACTACATGGAAGGGGGTTTGCTAGACAGGCTGGCCCACGTGACATCTTCTTCCCTGAGGCTGGGAAGTCTCACCTCTGGCATGTTCTGCAGAGGACAGATTTAATCAGTCTAGCTACAGCTGCTCTCCTGATTCTTCCCACCTTCAGCATCCTTCCACTTGGCCTTCGTCCAAGATGGTCTACTGGGAACCACTCATCTTCTGAGCATCTAGAAAGTGTTTTTGCTCGCAAGAGGTCAACACCAGAGTGGCTCCCTCAGGGAGATTCACCAGGGCTAGTGCAATCGGAGGTGGGGGAAGAGCTTTTTTGCTCCCCCATATACAGGAAGTCCTTAGCTTACGAGGCAGGAGAAGAAGCAACGGATGGAAACTAATCAAGGAGAGAAGCAACCTAGAACTAAGGAGAAACTTCCTGACAGTGAGAATAATTAATCAGTGGAACAATAAATGCACCTGACTTCCTCTTTTTAGCATAAAGCAGCTTTAGTCTCAGCTAGTGCTGGCTTTAATATTTGAGGGGCTGCCACAAAAACAAGAGGGTCAACCTCTTCGCCAAAGCTGAAGGCAGGACAAGAAGCAACGAATGGAAATTAATCAAGGAGAGAAGCAACCTGGAACTGAGGAGAAACTTCCTGACAGTTAGAACAATTAACCAGTGGAACAACCTGCCTCCAGAAGCGGTGAATGCTCCAACACTGGAGGTTTTTAAGAAGAGACTGGACAGCCATTTGTCCGAAATGGTATAAGGTTTCCTGCCTGAGCAGGGGGTTGGACTAGAAGACCTCCAAGGTCCCTTCCAACTCTGTTATTCTGTAATTGTGTTATTCTGTTACAACCATTTGTTTAGTGACTGTTTCAAGTTACAACGGCACTGAAAAAAGTGGCTCATGACTGTTTTTCACACTTATGACCCTTGCAGCATCCACATGGTCACGTGATCAAAATTCAGACACTTGGCAACTGACTGATATTTATGACGGTCGCAGTGTGTCTCAGGATCCTGTGATCCTCTTTTGTCACCTTCTGACAAGCAAAGTCAAGGGGGAAGCCAGATTCACTTAACAACCTTGTTACTAACTTAACAACAGCAGTGATTCACTTAACAACTGCGGCAAGAAAGATGAAATGGACAAAGCTCGCTCAATGGCCACCTTGCTTAGCAAGGTTCCATTGTGGTTGTAAGTCGAGGATTACCTATACTTGGTAATTATGCTGGTTCTCCCTTCCTTTCCTTTCACTCTTTGGAAAACTAGGGAGGGTTCCTTCTGAAATGTTCCCCATGCCTCCTGTCCTTCGGTGAGACAATTTTACACGCTGGTTGTTCATCTGTGGTTCTCCCAAGGACATTCGCACGTACCATTACAAATTCGGATGCATTACAGCTAGTCTTTGACTTCTAATGGGCTGGGCCAAGGTTGGGGAACCTTGGTTCTTTTATGACTTGTGGACTTCAACTCCCGTGCATGGCTGGCTCAGGAATTCTGGGAGTTGAAGTCCACAAGTCATAAAAGGGCCAAGGTTCCCCACCCCTGGGTTGGCCTGAGAAAGAGAAACTAGCCCAAAGTCGCCCAGCTGGCTTTCATGCCTAAGGCGGGACTAGAACATACTCTCTCCTGGTGATTGGTTCCAAGTCACCCAGCTGGCTTTCATGCCTAAGGCGGGACTAGAACATACTCTCTCCTGGTGATTGGTTCCAAGTCACCCAGCTGGCTTTCAAGCCTAAGGCGGGACCAGAACATACTCTCTCCTAGTGATTGGTTCAAAGTCACCCAGCTGGCTTTCAAGCCTAAGGCGGGACCAGAACATACTCTTTCCTAGTGATTGGTTCCAAGTCACCCAGCTGGCTTTCATGCCTAAGGCGGGACTAAGATATACCGTCTCCTGGTGATTGGTTCAAAATCACCCAGCTGGCTTTCATGCCTAAGGCGGGACTAGAACATACTCTCTCCTGGTGATTGGTTCAAAATCGCCCAGCTGGCTTTCATGCCTAAGGCGGGACTAGAACATACTCTCTCCTGGTGATTGGTTCAAAATCGCCCAGCTGGCTTTCATGCCTAAGGCGGGACTAGAATATACCCTCTCCTAGTGATTGGTTCAAAGTCACCAAGCTGGCTTTCATGCCTAAGGTAGGACTAGAATATACCATCTCCTGGTGATTGGTTCAAAGTCACCAAGCTGGCTTTCATGCCTAAGGCGGGACTAGAATATACCGTCTCCTGGTGATTGGTTCAACGTCACCTAGCTGGCTTTCATGCCTAAGGCGGGACTAGAACATACTCTCTCCTGGTGATTGGTTCAAAGTCACCAAGCTGGCTTTCATGCCTAAGGCGGGACTAGAACATATAATCTCCTGGTGATTGGCCCAGAATCAGAATCAGTATCAGCATAGGGCTGGAAGGGACCTTGGTGGTCTTCTAGTCCAACCCCCTCCTCAAGCAGGAGACCGTATAGCATTTCAGACAAGTGACTGTCCAGTCTCTTCTTAAAAACCTCCAGTGATGGAGTGCCCACGATTTCTGAAGGCAAGCTGTTCCACTGGTTAATTGTCCTCACTGTTAGACAAGTTCTCCTTAATTCCAGTCACCAGTCCCAAAGTCACCCAGCCAGCTTTCATGGCTAGGATGGCACTAGAACTCAGTCTTTTAGTTTCTAAACTGGTGTCCTAACCACCAAACCAAACTGGCTCATGTTTTGTGAATGCTTCATCTGGGATTCTTTTCAGGTATGGCGGATTGAGAATCGGGAGATGGTTCCAGTTAATCCCAAAACTTATGGCCAGTTTTATAGTGGTGACTGTTACCTTGTCTTGTACACCTACACAAAGTCGGGCCGACCTCATTACATTATCTACATGTGGCAGGTAAGTAAAAAATATCATTCAACAGTTGTGATTATTGAGTAACCTCAGTGGTAGAAGAGTTCTAGGCTAGCCCAGTGATTTGTTAGTCTCCTATTTTTTAGATGGTTACCGATCTTAGGAACAGCTTAAGCCTGAGATCAAAGGACCCAAGGCACGGGTAGAATCAAATTGGCTAATTCTTGATACCAAGAAGATACCATAATTATCTTCTCCTTGCCGAAATATATCCATGTTTCTTTCTCTGCTCATAAAATCATGCATGGCTTGAATGAACAGTACAAAGTGAAGCTTTCCTTTCTCTTTTGAAACCCCACAATTGTGTGTGTGTGTGTGTGTGTCATACATTGATTTGGGGGGGAGATTGAGAATAGACAAAAGAAAATTCAAAATCTACCCAGGGAGTTCATGATCTCAAGATATGGCCAACGATCAGATGAGAATTGATACATTCATGACAGACAGGTCTGTTGAGGTCTATGAGCGTTGAAGACTCCATAATACAGTGGTGGCGAACCTGTGGCATGCGTGCCAGAGGCGACACTCAGAGCCCTCTCTGTGAGCATGCGCGCCATTGCCCCAGCCCTGCCTTCCCCCGCGGCCCCCTCCCCACCAGTAGCCCCTCCCAGAGAGTCGCCCCCGGGCACAGCCCACGTGGAGCAGCGCAGCCAAGAACATGGTAGCCAGGCAGCAGGGACAAGACTCCGCCTTCGCGCCCCGACACGCGCAGATGCTGCTGCTGGGTGCGGGTGGAGGGCGTGGCTGCCATGGCGCTACAGGGCCGCCTGGGCGATCTGCGGCAAGCCATGGAGGCGGTGGGTGGTCCTGCAAGTGGGCAGGGGTGGAGCAGGGGGCGGAGCGGGGGTGGAGCAGGGACAGGCGGCGGAGCAGGTGGGTGGGCCAGAGGGCGGGACGGTTTTTTGGGCACTCGGTCTCTAAAAGATTTGCCATCATTGCCATAATACCTCCAAGTCAGGGGTAGCCTGCCTTCAGATGCCAGATGTAGAGGAGCACTGGTGTGTAGGGAGGAGATGTCTCTTTTCATTTCCTATCTCCCAGCGTCTCAGAGGCATCTGGATAGCCACTATGAGAAACAAAATATTCTCATATTGTCCCAAAGGTGCTTCTTAGAAAGACAACTGGGCTTTGTTTTTCCTTGAAGATGTTTCTCTTCTTGTCCAAGAAGCTTCTTCTGAACTTGGATGAGAAGCGAAATGTATCCAAGGAAAAACACCTTTGGGATACTCATGACCTGGATGATTGAGTATCTCCATAGACATGTTGGACTAGGAATGACCTGGTCTGAACCAGCAAGGCTATCCTCAAGTTCTTATTGAAAAGAGATTTAGAAGAGGCAAAATAAAATAAAATACAGGCAATCCTCATTTTACACCACAATTGGGACCAGAATTTCAACTGCTAAGTGATGTGGTTGCTACGCATATCATCATGTGACCAAACTCAATTATTACTGTGGTTGTTAAGCAAATCACTGCAGTGATTGAGCAAATTGCACAGTCGTTAAGCAAATCTGGCTTCCCCCATTGACTTTGCTTGTTGGAAGCCAGCTGTGGAGGTCACAAACCATGATCACATCATAAATGGGAGCCGATTGCCAACTGCCCAAATCATGATCACATGTCAGGTGCAAAAGACCAGGGCCACACGTTAACTGATAGATTGCTCATGTCTATGCACCAGAATATAGTCAACTAATAACGAGCACTGTTTTAGCACTAAATAAGGGTTAACAGAATTCAAAAGGTTTGGTCCATTTGTGGCAACATAGAGATGCTAGGCTCATTCCTCTTTTGACTCCATCCCCAATGCTTTGCCACTCCTCCTATAGCACATGACCACAGAGGTAGTATAACAGTCATAACCATGAAGATGGGTTGTAAATCACTTTTCAATGATGCTGTAACTCCAAATAGTCATTAAATAAACGATCCTAAGTTGAGGACAAGCTGTTTTTCTTCACGCAGCACATAATTAACTTGTAGACCTTAAGATATGTTGATGTTCTCTAAAGCAGGGCTTTTCAACCTTTTTACCGATTGTACCACTTTTTGGATATGGCAATATTCGAGTACCACCTAGCAAGGTGTCAAAAACTTGGTGACAAAAAAAAACCTGTTCAAAGTTGCAATTGCACTGAAATGACCATTTTTCACACTTATGACCATTGCAGCAACAGGGTCTTGTGATTTATATTTGGATGCTTGGCAACTGATTCATATTTATGATGGTCACAGTGTCCCAGGGTCATGTGATCCCCTTCTGCAACCTTTTGACAAGCAAAGTCAATGGCAGAGCTGCTGGTGGCCAACTGCTAAGGCGGGACTTCCTTCCCTCCCTTCCCTGCCTCCCTTTTTTTCATTCCCATCTCCTTCTGAAGGAAGAATTTGAACCCCCCCATATTTTCCCTCTTCCCATATATTGATCAAACAAGGAAAGGCCTCCAGAGACAGAAAAGACAAGCTGCTGAGTGAACTAGCTTAAAAAGGCACTTCCCCTTTAAGAATTAGCTACTGGCTAGAAAGGAAAGTAAGGAGCCCAGCTGGCACTTAAGGAAGAAAAAAAAATGTAAGTACTGGCTGCCGGCTAAGGCAGCCTCCCCAAATGGCTCCATTCATAAGTAAAATCTGGAGCTCCAGAGGACTCTCTCACTGTAAGTCTTTGCCTGTGCTGGCTCTTTCCCTTCCCCACTATACTTGGCTAGGCAGGGCTGCGTACCGCCTGCCACTCATTAATGTACCACAAGTGGTACACGTACCACAGGTTGAAAAGCCCTGCTCTAAAGTGATGACCTTAAAGGACAATCAGGTACATTTGGAGAAGTCAGAAGTCTCCAGTTTGGGGCAGCCTGCTAAAAAGGACCAACAGGGGAAAAGAGGTAGGTCTTCCTTGGTTTGAAGGACCAAAGGTCTTCTCTTTGGAGCAACATCTAGAATCAGGGGTAGGCAACCTTGGCTCTTTTATGACTCGTGGACTTCAACTTCCAGAATTCCTGAGCCAGCATGGCTCAGCCTGGAAACCTCTCCCTTTCCGCTCAGCATGGCTGGCTCAGGAATTCTGGGAGTTGAAGTCCACAAGTCATAAAAGAGCCAAGGTGGCCTACCCCCCTGATCTAGATGGAGAAATTAAATGTTGGTCAATAATGGACCTTGGCCCGATTCAGCAGAGCTATTCTTCTCTTCTTCTATGTGTTCCTGACAATCCTCGTACTTTGGACAACTGACCATGTTTGCTACTCTCTTTGGATCTTGGAAAAGAGCGCTCCAATTTCATCTCTTCCTCCCTAGGGGCGCCATGCTTCAGTGGACGAAATTACGGCTTGTGCTTTCAATGCTGTGGAGCTGGACCAAAAACATGGGGATGAGCCAGTCCAGGTTCGAGTGACAATGGGGAAGGAACCCCGACATTTCCTCGCTATCTTCAAGGGAAATTTGATCATTTATGAGGTACAAACGGTCTTTGCAAGACCTTCATGTTATATAGAAGATGAGTTTTTCTTTGCTTCTCTTTTCATCTCAGGTGGACTATGCTGCCCAGAACATCTGGATGGCCTATCCTGGCATTACACAGATGCTGTTTTGTTGTTGTGAAAAGAGTGACTAACCTTGCTTGCTTTATTGGGTAGGAAGAAACAGCTTATTAATATTGGTGATACCAGTATTCCTCAACCTTGTGGCTTGAAGCTAGGCAGATGTTGATCAGAATGTTCTCTGTTATGGATCTCATGGGTGGAATTCATCACAGGGGTGGGGAACTATGGCCCTTTTATGACTTATGGACTTCAACTCCCAGAATACCTGAGCCTGCATGGCTGGCTCAGAAATTCTGGGAGTTGAAGCCCACAAGTCATAAAGGGGCCATAGTAGTAGTAGACCTCTGATCTACTACAATCCCATTTCCTGGGGAAAGGCATCTGGAAAGAATCCATACAGCATCCATCTCTTTGGTCCTGAGTTATGTTTGGTTCTGGGTGATCCTGTTTCACCGTCTGGTTGACTTTTCTAGGGAGGCATCAGTCACGGTCAGAAGATGGGACCTGAACCAGCCATTCAGCTCTTCCAAGTGAGAGGTACTGATGAATTCAACACCAAAACGGTTGAGGTCCCAGCCCGAGCATCTTCTCTTAATTCGAACGATGTCTTCATTCTCAAGACCAGCCAAGTGTGTTACCTCTGGTGTGGAAAGGTAAATGAATTAACAGTGCTCCACCTGCATTCCCTAGAGTAGAGGTCCCCAACCTTTTGGGCACCGGGGACCGGTTCCGTGGAGAGAGGTTTTTCTGCGGACCGGAGGGTGCGTGGTTTTGTGTGCTGCCTGCATCTCGCACATGGGGCTTTGCTTGTTTGTGTGGAACGGTTGCTGGTATGCCGTGGCCCTGTACTGGTCCATGGACCGGGAGTTGGAGACCTCTGCCCTAGAGATATCTTTTTCCCCCCTGTGGACAGATTTTAAAAAACGAATTACTCTTTTTCAGGGTGATACTAGTTCCAGCAGGCTGTGTATCTATCAAACATATAATTATTAAAGTTGACAAGGCTGTGGGTTAATTGATGTCATTACTGGATCTTGTTTGGCTTCCAGTAATTATGAAGATATTTATACCTGCCCCACTGAAAAGCATCAGAAACATGTGTGGGTATGGAAAATTAGTTTTTCAAGGTATCTGGCTTATGACTACTAGCTTTCTGATTGCAATGAGCAGTCTGCGAAGGAGTATCCAGATGCCTGAGGTCCTCAATTTACAACAGTTTGTTTAATGACATTCAAAGTTATAATGGCACTGAAAAAAGTTTCCTATGTTTGGTTTTCACACAGTCATTGCAGCATCCCGATGGTTGTGTGATCAAAATTCAGACGCTGGGCAACTGACTCAGTTGCAGTGTCCCAGGATCATGTGATCCCATGTTGCGACCTTCTGACAAGCAAACTCAATGGGGAAGCCAGATTCACTTAACAACCCTGTTATTAACTTAATAACTGCAGTGTGTCAGGCATTGTTTACCTTAAAGAATCTTTATTCAAGTAGCATGGCATCTGCACGCACATGGTCGAAGCCAAAATCTGAATTCCCCTCCCCTGAGCACATAGTATCAAAGCACAATTCCCTCCTTCAATTAACAGTCATAAATCACATTCTCCAATTAGCTTGAAGCGCAGCCCCCTCTCCAGTTCTCCAGCCCGCCAATCCTTATCAGCTCTGGTTACAATAACCTTGCTTCTCACACTAGGTTTAGTGTTATTATGTCTACCTGGACTCTCGTTCACATCCCCCCTCCCAGCATCACCTAACTCTAAAAGCAAAAGGTAAAAGATGGCTACATCTCCATTTGTTGTCAATGCAGAAACATCCGATGTTAGCAGCGTTGACACAGTGATTCACTTAACAACTGTGGTTGTAAACTGGGGCAAAACGTAACAACTATCTCACTTAGAAGCAGAAATTCCGGGCTCAATTGTAGTCATAAGTCAAGGACTACCTTATTTCATATCAGTTCCTTGACCAAAACAAAGTAGTTTTTAGCATACTTCGCTCCTCTGAGTTCAAGACAATTCCTTCTTAACCCAAGACAAATATGCTATTCCAGTGTTTCCCAACCTTGGGAATTTCCAGAAGTGTGGACTTCAACTCCTAGAATTCTCATCAATGGTCATATTGGCTGTGGAATTTTGTGATCTTTCTTGCCACAATTGTTCACTGCAGTTGTTAAATTAGTAACACAGCTGTTAAGAGAATCTGGTTTCCCCATTGACTTTGCTTGCCAGAAAATTTACAAAAAGTGATCATATAACCCCAGGACACTGTAACAGTCATAAATACATGCCAGGTGCCCGGTGGAGAAATTTTGATCACGTGACTATGGGGATGCTGCAACAGTCATAAGTATGAATAGGACCCTCTAGTAGGCCATGGCGCAGGGGTTGGGGACCCCTGTCTTATCTGACCGTTCCCTTGCAGTGTTTCTTTGGCCAGTCTCCCAAGAGACATGTCATTACAGCAGTGGCCCCCAAACTTTTGGGCACGAGGGACTGGCTTCATTAAAAAATTTTTTGTCATGAACGGGTGGGGGCATGGTTTTGTGCATTGCCCAGATCCCGCACATACGCATGCTGAAGGAAAAATCTTCATCAGGGTCCAGGCCTAGCCGGGAATAAACAACATGGAGACTGCTTTAGAAAGAAGGTTGTAGTTTATTGAAGAGGAGAGCCAGACAGAAAGATGGCTCTGGAAAAAAAAACCTGATCACATGTAGTAGGGACTGGTGGGTTTTTATACCTTCTTGAGCTTTTGTTTGGAGTTCTTCCTGTGGCATGAACTTTGACCTGAGTCTGAGTGTGCCTTCCTGGTATTCTGATGGTGGTGGGTTAATCCTATTATGTCCCAAAGGTCATATCTTGCTTCCCTGGGGCTGTGGCTGATGACTGTTGGATTGTTGGTGTGAGGGATTGTTGATTCTAGGAATCTTTGTCTTTCTAATCCCAGCTTCCTGACTCCAATCTTTCTGACAAGATTATCTGCAGACCTGGTTTCTGTCTGGGGCAGAGAGACCTGGGGGTGGGGGTGGGGGTTGGTTTCTGCCTTTAAAATCCTTTTTGGAAATATATTCTGCCTTTTTAATATCCCCCAAAATATTTCTTGCTTTGGATTGTTCCCACATGCAGATAAAGTTTCACTTGCTTCCATGGCTCAGTTCCTAACGGGCTATGGACCAATACTGGTCCAGGGCCCAGGAGGTTGGGGACCTCTGCATTACAGGACAATGCCGAATGTATTAACGATGTAAATTGGCAGGGAGCTTGTCATATATGAATTTTTATCTTTCTTGCATGGGGGAAGAGTTGTTTGAAATTTTTGAAAGCTATTTTAAGGTATGTTTAGAGGGTAAGCTACAGTTCTGCCTGTGAGCCATCTCAAAGGGGTAAGAAATGATGCCACTCACGTTCTTTGTTATTGTTGTTAGCGAACGCATGTGTGAAATCCTCTAGGTCAGGGGTAGGGAACCTTGGCTCTTTTATGACTCGTGGACTTCAACTCCCAGAATTCCTGAGCCAGCATGGCTGAGCTTGGAAACTCTCCCTTTCCCCTCAGCATGGCTGGCTCAGGAATTCTGGGAGTTGAAGTCCATGAGTCATAAAAGAGCCAAGGTTGCCTACCCCTGCTCTAGGTGGAAACAAGTCAGTTTGAATTTTTGGAAACAGGAAGTGTGCACTTTTGCTCTCCCATTCCCCGAATCCTTTATCGAGTATGATATGGCTGATCCTTCTTTGATGTTCTTTCTAACTCTCTTGCGATTAATGGGGGAGCTAGCTAGTCATTCAGCAGCTACAAGGAGAATGTGCACCTGTTCTTCCGTTATGTTTACAAGCCTCTGCTCACATTCTCAGGATCAGAGAAAACCCGACAGCGACAGGAAATGTAAGGAACTACCGTAGGAGTGGCTTTGGAAGGATAATTGTCCACTAGCCTTAAAGGATCATTAGGCGCTCCGGGGAGATGGTGCAGTGATTGAATCCACCTTGACCTGGTTTTTCTGTTAGGGATGCAGTGGGGACGAGCGAGAAATGGCAAAGACTGTGGCTGATGTCATCTCCAAGTGGGATAAACAGACCGTTCTGGAGGGACAGGAACCAGCTGAATTTTGGGTTGCCCTTGGAGGCAAAGCTCCCTATGCCAGTGACAAGAGGTAAGATCAACTGGACTCCTCCTTCTCTCCATCCTTCTCCTTTTCTCCATCCTTGTCTTCCTCCTCCTCCTTCTTTCTTCTTTACCTTCTTTTCCTTTTCTCCTCCTCCTTCTCCTTCTCCACCTTCTTGTTCTCCACCTTCTTCTCCTTTTCTCTATCCTCCTCCTCTTCCTCCTCCTCTCCTCCTTCTTCACTTTCTCTTCTTTTCTCCTTCTCTTCCTCCTCCTTCTCCTTCTTCTTCACCTTCTTCTCATTTTCTCCTCCTCCTTCTTCTCCTACTTCACCTTCTCCTTTTCTCCTCCTCCTCCTCCTTCACCTTCTCCTTCTTCTCCTTTTCTCCATCCTTCTCTTCCTCCTCCTTCTTTCTTCTTCACCTTCTTTTCCTTTTCTCCTCTTCCTCCTCCTCCTTCTCCTTCTCCTTCTCCTTCTTCTCCTTTTCTCCATCCTTCTCTTCCTTCTCTTTCTTCTTCACCTTCTTCTCCTTTTCTCTATCCTCCTCCTCTTCCTCCTCCTCTCCTTCTCCTTCTTCTTCACTTTCTTCCTTTTCTCCATCCTCCTCCTCCTCCTCCTCCAACTGTTGTTCTTCTCCTTTTCTCCTCCTCCTCCTCCTCCTTCATCTTCTTCTCCTTTTCTCCTCCTTTTCTCATTTTCTCCTCCTCCTCCTCCTCCTCCTCCATCTGGCCTTCTGGCTGTGGGCTTCTTGAGACTTTGTGCATGTTTGTCTCAGCACACTCAGAGAATATATAAATAGTCCTTGACTTACAACCATTCTTTTGCAACCATTCAATGTTACAGTGGCACTGAAAAGAAGTGACTTATGACTGGACCTCACACTTTCGACCATTGCAGCACCCCCCCATGGTCACATGATCAGAATTTGGAGGCTTGGCAACCAGGATGTGTTTGTGACAGTTGCAGTGTCCCAGGGTCAGGTGATCACCATTTGTGACCTTCCCAGACAGCTTCTGACAAACAAATTCAATGGGGGAGAAGCTGGGTTTGCTTAACGACCCTATGATTAACTTAGTGACTGCAGTGATTTGCTTAACAACTGTGGCAAAAATGTCAAATAACAACCCTCTTGTTTAGCCATGGAAATTCTGGTCCCGATTGTACTTTGTTAAGTGGAGGACCTCTATATTGCCTTTTTTGGAAGGTCCAAGGAATAAATCAATAATAATAATAATAAATAATAATAGTAATAATAATAACAACAACAATAAAAGTTGGAATGGACCTTGGAGGTCATCTAGTCCAACCCCCTGCTCAGGCAGGAGACCCTATATCATTCCAGACAAATGGCTGTCCAGTCTCTTCTTAAAAACTTCCAGTGTTGGAGCAGTCACAGCTTCTGGAGGCAGGTTGTTCCACTGGTTAATTGTTCTCACTGTCAGGAAGTTTCTCCTTAGTTCCAGGTTGCTTCTCTCCCTGATCAGTTTCCATCCATTGCTTCTTGTCCTGCCTTCAGGCACTTTGGAGAATAGCTTGACTCCCTCTTCTTTGGGGCAGCCCCTGAGATACTGGAAGGCTGCTATCACGTCCCCCCTCGTCCTTCTTTTCATTAAACTAGACATACCCAATTCCATCAACCGTTCCTTGTATGTTTTAGCCTCCAGTCCCCTAACCATCTTTGTTGCTCTTCTCTTCTCTATGAGGACAACCAGCCATTAAAAAACATTTTAAAGGGAATCTCTATGAGCATCGTTAATCAGAAGAATCTGACTTCCTTCCTTTTCTTGCAAGAGTCTGTTCTAGCACAGAGTATGGAAATAGGTTTGTTTCACCTCTCTCTTTTCTCCTTCCCAACTCTGTGATGTGAAAGGTTCCAGGAACGTGTCCCTCATTATCAGTCTCGCTTGTTTGAATGCTCCAATCAGACCGGGCGATTCATCATGACTGAAATAGTGGATTTTGGCCAGGATGACCTGGACGAAGAAGATGTCATGCTACTGGACACTTGGGAAGAGGTCAGTGAGAGATGGATGACCTTTGAGCCTGCATGCATGCTGCTCCTCACAGACATAATAACAATAATAACAATAACAATAACGATGATGATGATGATGTTGGAAGGGACCTTGGAGGCCATCTAGTCCAACCCCTTGCTCAGGCAAGAAACCCTATGCCATTTCAGACAAATGGCTGTCCAGTCTCTTCTTAAAAACTTCCAGTGATGGAGCATGCCAGCTTTTCTGGTGTGAATTTAATTTTTCAATCCAGGGTTAAAAGAATGACTAACTTACAATAAAGCAGCAAAGATCGCATGAAAGAAATATCTTTCTTTAGTATTACAGGTAGTCCTTGACTTACAACAGTTCATTTAGTGACCGTTTGAAGTTACCAAAGTGACTTATGACTGTTTTTCACACTTACAACCGTTGCAGCATCCCCATGGTCACGTGATCAAAATTCAGACACTGGGCAACTGACTCATATTTACGACAGTTGCCATGTCCCGGAGTCATGTGATCCCCTTTTGAGACCATCTTACAAACAAAGTCAATGGGGAAGCCGGATTCACTTAACAACCATGTTACTAACTTAAGAACTGCACTTGGTTTGCTTAATATTCTGTGGCAAGAAAAGTCGTAAAATGGGGCAAAACTGACTTAACAACTGTCTTGCTTAGCAAAGGAAATTTTGGACTCAGTTGTGGTTGTAAGTCCAGGATTCCCTGTACTCCATGCATTAACAAGGGTTAAATACAATTGTTAGGATTACAACTCCCATAACTCTTAGCCAGAAGACTAGGGACTGAACTCCAAATAAGGGATCAGGAGCCAAGCTTATAAAAGTCTTAACCTTGTGCCTCATATATACAAAGCACTTAAATTTTATTACAACCGTTTAAAGCAGGGGTCTTCAAACTTGGCCACTTTAAGACTTATATAACAATAATAATAAAGTTGGAAGGGACCTTGGAGGTCATCGAGTCCAACCCCCTGCTCAGGCAGGAAACCCTATACCATTTCAGACAAATGGCTGTCCAGTCTCTTCTTAAAAACTTCCGGTGTTGGAGCATTCACCGCTTCTGGAGGCAGGTTGTTCCACTGGTTAATTGGGCTGGCTGAGGAATTCTGGGAGTTGAAGTCCACAAGTCTTAAAGTGGCCAAGTTTGAAGACCCTTGGTTTAGAGTGTCACATATATGTAGTATTCGACTTACAACTATAACTGACCTGAAATTGTAGTGATAGGTCATGCCAGTCATTAAGCAGGTCACCTCATGATATCACTGATCACAAACGGACTTGCTTAACAACCGCCACGTTTGCAAACCTTTTTGCAGTTGTTAAGCAAGTCCATTTTATCCAATGGGCATTTTTGCTGGGAACCAGAAGTTGTAAATTACGGTCACACAGCCGAGGCGGTTGCAAGTGGACATAAATGTGGGACAGCCCAAAATGCAATCCCAGGACCAGAAGGGCCATCCTATTCCAAAACCAGGTCATACGTTGTTCTAACTTTGACAGGTTGCTAAGAAACAGGTGATAAATTGAGGAGCATCTGTTATATAACTTTGGCTGTGATGCAACATGTCCAAATCTGACAGTTTCGAGATTCGTTGCACTACAGCATGTCTTGGCTGGGGAATTCTGGGAGTTGAAGTCCATCCATCTTAAAGTTGCCAAGGCTGACAAACCCTAATCCGTTATAAAGGTAGTCCTCGACTTACGACCACAATTGAGCCCAACATTTCTGTTGTTAAGTGAGACAATTGTTAATTGAATTTTTGCCCCATTTTACCACTTTTCTTGCTGCAGTTGTTAAGTGAATCACTGCAGCTAAGTGGTTGTTAAGTGGATCTGGCTTTCCCATTACTTTGCTTGCCAGAAGGTCGCAAAACGTGATCACTGCGACGCTACGACCGCCATAAATATGAACCAGTTGCCAAGCGTCTGGATTTTGATCACGTGACCCTGGGAATGCTGCAAAGGTTGTAACTGTGAAAAAAAACAGTCATAGGTCACATTTATCACTGCCGTTGTAACTTTGAACAGTCACTAAATGAACTGTTGTAAGTTGAGGACTAGCTGTATTGCAGTTCACCTAATACAGTGATGGCGAACCTTTTAGAGACCGAGTGCCCAAACTGCAACCCAAAACCCACTTATGCATCGTCGAGTGCCAGGTGGGTGTGGCCAATTGGGTGGGCGTGGCCAATTGGGTTGGTGTGGCCAGTTGGGTGGGCATGGCTGCAGTGGTAACGGCAGACAGGGTGGGACTAAAAAGTTCAATCAATCAGTTCCAACTTTGCAAGATCTTTTTTTTTCCCCACGAGAAGTTGAAATTGACTGAACCTTTTTTTTTTTTTTTTGCACACGGCAGCAGAGGCCTAAAGCGAAAAGGTTTTATAAAACCCAGCTGAAGGCCTAGGACTGGGGCGACGGCACGCGTGCCCACAGAGAGGGCTCTGAGTGCCGCCTCTGGCACCCCTGCCATAGGTTCACCACCACTGACCTAATATGTGTTAGTGCCACCTAGTGGCGATGATAGGATACTCTCTTTCCCAGCTTCAAGTGAAAAAGCATCAAGAGAGAATAGCTTTTTCTAGCTCTTTTTCGTCCAACTAGCTTCCTTTTTCCCCTTCTTCAGGTTTTCCTTTGGGTTGGCAAAGCTGCCAACAGCTATGAAAAGACGGAGTCCATTTCTGCAGCCAAGGAATATTTGAAGAACCACCCGGCAGGGAGAGATGCAGCAACCCCAATCATCATGGTCAAACAAGGTCACGAGCCCCTGAACTTCACCGGTTGGTTCACTGCCTGGGACCCCTACAAGTGGAGCGTAAGTAACAGTGATAATGCTGTTCTTCTCATTGAAAAACCGTCTTGTAGTCTCCTGAATATTTAGCAAAAACTGCTCATTGCTCTTCCTGTGTCTTATTGAAAAACAGTCTATGAAAACTCAAGGCTTGAAAAAAGCGTGATGGGCAGTGAAGGCAGTTGTGCATAGCCCCATCTGGGGATGGTTATGGCACAGGGGAGATTGCAACGCAGCTGTGAAAATAAGATCGGGGAAAACGTGAATTGGAGAAGAAATGTAGGTTTAATCATGAAGTAGATAACCCCTGCCCCATTGAGTCATCGTTTCAGAAGTATGTTCTCACCTAAAGAGAGAAACAGAATGAGTAAGGCTGGACAAAAAAAACAGCAAGAGAGGGAACCACATCTAATTTCCTGGTGGCTTCCCCATTGAGTTTCTTTGTGGGAATCTGGCAAGGAGCATTGGAAATTTTCCTTCCTTCCTCCCTCCCTCCCTCTTTCTTTCATCTCCCTCCCTCCCTCCCTCCTGCCTCTGCTCCCTCTTTCATCTTCCTTCCTCCTCCTTCCTTCCTTCTCCTCCCTCCCGCCTCCCTCCCTTTCTCTTCCTATCCTTCCTCCTTCTTTCCTCCTCCCTCCGCCGCCATCCCTCTTTCATCTTCCTTCCTCCCCTCCATCCCTCCCTACGTCCCTTCATCCTTCCTTCTTTCCTTCCTTCCCTTCCTCTTTCAGCTTTCCATAGCTCTTTCTTTTCCTCTTCCTGCCTTTTCTTCCTCCCTCCCTCCAGCCGCATCCCTCCCTCTTTCATCTTCTTCCTCCCTCCCTCCTTTCTTTCTCTTCTTCCTTCCTTCTTTCATCTTCATCCTCTTCTTTCATCTTATCCTTCTTTTTCATCCCTTCAAACCTTTCCTTTTATCTTCCTTCCTTCCTTTCTTCCTTCCTTCCTTCCTTCCTTCCTTCCTTCCTTCCTTCCTTCCTTCCTCCTCCTTCTTCCTTCTTCTCCTGCAACCTCTAGATAGTCTTTCTTGCAGTCTGTCTCCACCCTAGTCCTCCAGGTCTCCTAAGGGTGCTGCAATTGCCACTGTAGCTGAGCCCATCCACGGTCCTCCTCTGTCACTGATAAATCTTCAAGTGGCCTCAATGATTCTCAGAGAGAGTGCTAACGACCAGATGACTGCAAGGACTATAAATCCTTCCATTTTCCATCATTCAGTCAAACCCAAAGAAGCATCTTGGATGAGAAGCGAAACGTCTTCAAGGGAAAAACCACAAAAGTCCAGTCGCCTTTTGAAAGCACCTTTTAAACCACTTGAATAGAATAGAATAGAATAGAATAGAATAGAATAGAATAGAATAGAATAGAATAGAATGGAATGGAATGGAATGGAATAGAATAGAATAGAATAGAATAGAATAGAATAGAATAGAATAGAATAGAATAGAATAGAATAGAATAGAATAGAATAGAAAATATGGAATGGAATAGAATAGAATAGAATAGAATAGAATAGAATAGAATAGAATAGAATAGAATAGAATAGAATAGAATAGAATAGAATAGAATAGAAATAACTTTATTGTCACTATAAATGTACACTAATCAGCATACATTTCAATGAAATTTCATTGCATACAGCTCTCAAAGGGTAACCACTTCCAATATACGCCACACAAAGACAAAAAAGAAATAAAAAATAAATTATGCATAAACCCACATACACACTTTATACAAGTTGCACTTTGCAAGATTCCCTCCCCAAAGCCACAGAACCATTGCAATAGTCCAAATTCAGTGTAATTAAAAGGAGGATACAGTTAATGGGCGGAGACGATGTTAATTAAAAACATCTTCTAGAAGGACAAGCTGGTTGTACAGTTTCCACCTCCTTGCCTCTGGAAAGCGTCCTTCAGATTTATGCCAGCAACATTCCTGTATGGCTTAATATAACCACCCCTTTATTTTTCTATACCATGATCCTTTCTCTGCTCTTTTAGGATGAGAAATCTTATGACCAGATGAAGAGCAATTTAGGAGATGTATCTGCCATATCAGAAATTACAATGGTGAGTACACCTGATTGACTACAGAGGTGGGAGCTGGGGGTTGCCTCCTTTCTTTCCAGGAATGCGGGGTCCAACATGTAAAGCAAATGAATTAAGAGGACACCTGAACAAGGACAAGTTCTCCATCAGCATTACTGGTGAGCCATTGAATCTTAGTGGCGCATATGGTTAGAACGCAGTATTGCAGGCTGACTCTGCATTCCCACCGCCAGTAATTCGATCCTCACTGGTTCAAGGTTGGTAAAATGAGGGTTGTTGGGGGCAATATGCTGACTCTGTAAACCCTTACAGAGGACTGCAAAAACACTATGAAGTGGTACGTAAGTAAGTGCTATTGCTATTATCTATCTATCTATCTATCTATCTATCTATCTATCTATCTATCTATCTATCTATCTAGCTATCTAGCTATCTAGCTATCTAGCTATCTAGCTATCTAGCTATCATCTAGCTATCATCTAGCTAGCTATCTAGCTATCTCTAGCTATCTATCTATCTAGCTATCTCTATCTAGCTATCTAGCTATCATCTAGCTATCATCTAGCTATCTCTATCTATCTATCTATCATCTAGCTATCATCTATCTATCTATCTATCTATCTATCTATCTATCATCTATCTATCTATCTATCTCTATCATCTATCATCTATCATCTATCATCTATCATCAATCATCTATCTATCTATCTATCTATCTATCTATCTATCTATCTATCTATCTATCTATCTATCTATCTATCTATCTATCTATCTATCTATCTATCTATCTATCTATCTATCTATCTATCTATCCATATTTATATATTTCCGGAAAGGAAGAGAAAATGATACCCTCATACATATGCATAGGTCATAGATGATGTAAGCATAGATATTAATAATTAGCAAACCTTAAGTTACTTCCCTACCCTTCTGCTGTTGCTATCTTCAAGACTGAATTGTAGTCTTAATAAAACGAAACAGATTAGTTATCTAATGATAGAAATTCAGATAAAGCCTACTGAGAACTGAGCACTTCAAGGCTGCCTCAGTTAGCACACATTCCTTCTATTTTTTTCATCTTGTTAACGTGGTTCCATTCTTCCAAGAATTTGTTTTCCTCACACAAACTGTGGCTGTGTTTCCTTTTCTTAAGGCATTTAGTTCATTTTTGAAAGACCACATGCAGGACAGGTGAGCAAGAACTTCCCTGATTCATTGCATTTGAAAAAAGGAGAGGAGAGAAGAAGGAAAGGAAAGGATGAGGAAGGGAAAGGAAAGGAAAGGAAAGGAAAGGAAAGGAAAGGAAAGGAAAGGAAAGGAAAGGAAAGGAAAGGAAACCGACATTCTGAAAAGCAAAGCTCCAGTCTGTTGCATCATATCTATTTTCAGGAATGCTCTTAATCTCCTTAAAGTTCTCCATGATGAAGGACTTTTCTACTTTCTAGTATATTGTAATTCTTGCAACAGTTACGTAATCTCCCCTTGAAATGTTGACCAGCCTTAAGATTTTTTTTAACTTCATGCATAATTAAGCACTTGAATTTCTCTTTTTTTTGAGCTCCCAAAAGCTTTGATTGATTCTTCACACAAAGAACATAGGATAATAGAGTTGGAAGGGATCTTGGAGGTCTTCTATCTAGTCCTACGCTCTGCTCAAGCAGGAGTCTTTATATCAGTTTAAAAAAACAGCTGTCCAATAGCCCAAATGAGAAACCTCCAGTGATGGAGCACCCACAACTTCTGGTGGCAAGCCGTTCCACTGGTTAATTGTTCTCACTGTCAGGAAGTTTCTCCTTAATTCCAGGCTGCTTCTCTCCTTGATTAGTTTCCATCCATTGTTTCTTGTCTTGCCTTCTGGTGTGTTGGAAAATAGTTTGACCCCTCATCTTTATAGGAACCCCTCAAATACTGGAAGACTGCTATCATGTCTCCCCTATTCCTTCTTTTCACTACCCAGTTCCTGCAACCATTCTTCATAGGTTTTGGCCTCCAGCCCCCTAATCATATGTCGTTGGCCAAGCGCCTTGAAGGAGCCAATTTTGCTCAATTTAAATGAAAAACATGGGAATTCATGAAAGGATAAAGGTACTTAATAACAAGAGGGACTACCTGTTCCTATTTCCCTATTGAGCGGTGTTTTTCAATCTTGGCAGCTTTAAGACGTGTGTAAACTTCCAACTCCCAGAATTCCTGGCTGGGGAATTCTGGGAATTGAAGACCACCTATGCTGGCTAGGGAATTCTGGGAGTAGAAGTCCACACAAGGTTGAGAAACACTACCCTAAGGAGTAGGCAGAAGAGCAGATAAACTCAAAATCCCATGAGCTGCAGAACTTTAATGAAATAGACTGTTCTTGATTTACTCATTCCTTCAACCCAGCCTTGGATTAACTATTAAGCAAAACAAATACACATCTAGGTCAACCAAGATAGGGTGGGCACCACAACGTTTTCCCCCCACCCTTGCCACCAAGCTCAACTTTAGCCAATGTTTTTATAATTATCTTTCTCTGACATGTTTGGCTTTACTCTCCATTGTTAAAGAAATTATTTGCTTTGGTGTGGTGAGTTATAAATTTATAAGGGTTGGGTTGAAGGTGTGGTCAAATGCCACCTTGGTTTCTGTCTCATGGTGTGAGTTTCACTTCCGTCAAGGGGCACCATTGTTGGTGTAAGGCAGGGGTCTTCAAACTTGGCCCTTTTATGACTTGTGGACTTCAACTCCCAGAATTCCCCAGCCAGCGTGCCTGGCTGAGGAATTCTGGGAGTTGAAGTCCACGAGTCATAAAAGGGCCAAGTTTGAAGACCCCTGGTGTAAGGCATTGTGTCTCAACCTTAGTCACTTGAAGATCTGTGGACTTCAACTCCCAGAATTCCACAGCCAGCATGGCTAGCTGGGGAATTCTGGGAGTTGAATTCCACAGATCTTCAAGTTGCTGAGGATGAGAACTACTAGCAAGGCCCGGGCAAGAAGGCTTCAGTTGGGTTTCATTTCTATTGTATTGTATTCCTGATTATTTCTGGGTGCATCCAATCAACTGAGATTAACAGAGGTAGATAAAATTCCTCCGCTTAGTAATGAACAAAACGTCTCTCCATTTCACTAACTTTTCCCTATTTTGGCAGGATCTGAAAAATGCCAACTTCAACCATAGAAGTACCAGCAGCAATAAGCCTGTCACTGCCAATGCAGACATTTCAGAGGCCAGATCAAGTCCGCAGGATGACCAAACATTTACTAACAGTAGTAACTGTTACAACGCCAACACACCTTGCCAAGAAGCAAATGAGACTGGTACATTTGCTAGAGACCTTCTGATTAACAAGACAGTGGATGAACTTCCGGACGGTGTGGATCCCACCAAAAAGGAGGTAGGGTGGTCTGTTCTTTTTGGCGTTACACAATGGCGGGTTCACACAATGTAGAATTTGGAAACGTTGCCTAGATGTTTGTTCCAAGAAGCTCATGAACTGCGTCACAATAACACTGGAAGAGGAAGAGGAAGCCTCTTCTTCATCGTAGAGCAGTGGTGGCGAACCTATGGCACACGTGCCAGAGGCGGCACTCAGAGCCCTCTCTGTGGGCACGCCTGCCATACCCCAGAGATGGCAACCATCCCTCTTCAACCAGCCACCCGCTAACTCGCCGAGGTCCCACGTGGCCGGATGCATCCCAGCACCCATGCGCTTGCTGGCCTCTGTGTGACGGGGGCCGATGGTGTCAGGCAGCAGCCGCCCTGGCCCCTGCCTCGCCTTGCCCTGTGACAATGGCACCCCCGCCCTGCCTCGCCTCGCCTCACCCCGCAGGACGAACCTCCTGCCTACCGCCCCACCTGCCAGAGACCCCCTGGATCTCCCCCAACCCTGCCCGGCCCCCACAGGTGTCCCCACGAGCAACATCGAGGTGATCACGCCCACCTTGGCCACACCCACCCAATCTGCCGTGGCCACCACAGCCACGGCCACCCAGTGGGCCACGCCCACCCAGCACCCAGCGACAAATAAGTGGGTTTTGGGTTGCAGTTTGGGCACTCGGTCTCTAAAAGGTTCGCCATCACTGTCGTAGAGGCTGTGGCCACATTTGGGGGAATGTTGTTGACTTTTTCAGAAATGGAGTATTTATGGAAGAGAATATTTGTAGGGTTGAACTGTGGGCTCCTTGGTGTTCTCAGAGCTTGGTGATTTTCTTACAGAGGACTAGTTTGGTAATGAAACGTCTGCAAGAAAACCACCAAGCTCAGAGGACCCCAAAACTCCCGTTATTAAGCAAGGCAGTTATTAAGTCAACTTTGCCCCATTTTTACAAACTTTTTTGCCACAGGTGTAAAATGAATCATTACAATTGTTAAACCTCCTTAAGCAAATCTGGCTTATCCTACTTCCTTGTCGGAAGCCAGCTGGGAGGGTTACAAATAGGATCATACACAGGCAGTCCTCGACTTACAACGTTTTGCTTAGTGACCATTTGAAGTTGCAAATGCACTGAAAAATGTGACATGTTTCACTGTCGCAGCATCCCGAATGTGATTTACATTCAGATGCTTGACAACTGACTCACATTTATGACCGTTGCAGTGTCCCAGGGTCACGTGATCCCCTTTTGCGACCTTCTGACAAGCAAAGTCAATGGGGAAGCCAGATTCACTTAACAGCCATGTGATTAATTTAACAACTGCAGTGATTCACTTAACAAATGTGACAAGAAAATGGGGCAAAATTCACTTAACAAATTTCTCACTTAGCAACATAAATGTTGGGCTCAGTTGTGGTCGTAGGTTGAGGACTACCTGTATCCCAGATAGTGCAACCGTTGTAAATACATGCCAGTTGCCAAGTGCCTGAATTTTGATCACATGACCGTAGGGGTGCTGCAACGGTCCTACGTGTGAAAAACCTATCATCCGTCACCTTTTTCAGTGCCAGATAACTTTGAACCGTCACTAAAAGAATCGTTGTAAGTGAAGGACTACCTCTTATTATTTATTTTGTTAGTGAAGGAATAACAATTCACTAAAGGGGGTAATTTTTTTAATGTTCCCTGTGCAGTACTACCTATCTGACGAAGAATTTTGCGATATCTTTGGGAAGACAAAGGATGCGTTTTACCAGATGCCTGCATGGAAACAGCAAAATGAGAAGAAACAGCATGGATTGTTTTGAACAAACGGGGTGGTTGGTTGGTGACACCTGAAAACAGGATTGTCTGCGAAGTGGGGGGGCATAAAGACCAAGGGGGGGGACAAATTTGTCTTAGAAATGTCAATGCAGGTAAGAAAGTGATGGGACTTTGGTTGCCTGGTGGCTAATTCATCTTGACTGTTTTGGCTTCCTGACTCAGAGAGAAGACGGATCTTGAAGGAAAGTTTCCCAAACTTCAAAAGGACAATTTTAAAAATAAAAGCTTCTCAAAATCTACGTGGTCAACAACAATCTGAATGAAAATGATTTCCTTATTTTTCTCAGCTGGAAAGATAGCATCTCCCCTCCCCCACCCAAACAGAATTGTTCCATTAGTTCAGGCGTCTTCAAACTTGGTCCTTTTACATGACTTGTGGATTTCAACTCCCAGAATTCCTCAGCCAGCATACGCTGGCTGAGGAATTCTGGGACTTGAAGTCCACAAGTCATAAAAGGGCCAAGTTTGAAGACCCCTGTATTATTTGCACAAGAAATATGTGAAAGTTTCTCTCGGTTGTTGTTTATTTTTAAAAAATATTACTTTATTTAGGCGTCCTACGTAAATGGAAGCAAAATGAAGCCGCCCTTTGGAGGATGGCTGGTATACAGAGAAGTTGCATGTGAAAATATATGACTTACTACTTGTCTGAATTTGGGGTGGAAGTGAAGGGGGAAGTGAAATGCACTGAATAAAAGTCAAGACATACTTTTAGATGCAGTAAGGACAATGCACACCCATAGTCAATTTTGTAGATACAGGTAGTCCTTGAGTTATGACCACAATTGAGCCCAAATTTTGTGTCCTTAAATGAAACATTTGTTAAATTTAGTTTTGCCCCATTTTACGACCTTTCTTGCCACAAGTGAATCACTGTAGTTGTTAAGTTAGCAACACAGGTGTTAAGGGAATCTGCCTCCCTTTGCTTGTCGAAAGGTCGCAAAAGCGAATCACAGAACATTGCAACTGCCTTAAATAAGAACCAGTTGCAAGCATCTGAATTTTGATCACGTGACCATGGGGATGCCGCAACGGTCGTAAGTGTGAAAAACGGTTATAAGAGACTTTTTCAGTGCCGTTGTAATTTTGAACGGTCACTAAATGAACTGTTGTAAGTCAAGGAATACCTGTATAAGGATAGCCTCCGTTTTGAATGCATGGAATAGAATGTATGAGAATTTTCACTCTTTTGCTGTAAAGAGCATTCAGAAAGATCTAGATATATCCATAAATATTAACAATCAGAAATATTATGGAAGAATCTAACTGGCTGTTATAGAAGCAGATGCTAGGGCTTTTAAAATTTCTGTGCTTTTCAACCTTAGCAACTTTAAGACGTGTGAACTTCAACTCCCAGAATTCTCCAGCCAGCACAGCTGGCTGGAGAATTCTGGGAATTGAAGTCCACACGTCTTAAAGTTGCCAAGATTGAGAAACACTGGTCTAGATGTTGCAAAGTAACCACAATATTGATTCACAATACCAGAAATGGGGAGATAAGAAGTGAGTTGGAAAACGTGTAGCAAAGGAAACCAATGAAACTAATTCTAGGAGTAAATACTAACATTTAGGCCTAGCTTGCTAATAATAATAAGATGCCTCTTGATATATCCCAATGGCATCATTGAAAGAGAAGCAATCATTTCCTTTTGATTGTGGAGTCTTTGAAGAGTCACATTTAAGAGTCGTGATGGACCAAGATTCTAGATAAACCTCCTGGGATTCAGGTAACAGGGGACTCTGAAGCATCTGAATTCACAGGTATGACCTTGGCTTGACCAACTGACAGGTTTCCCAACGCTCAGAATTTTGAGCTATCAGCGGGAACAAAAAAGAGATTGTGAACTTCATCCAGTAAACATCCATTGTTTATTTTTATTTATTGAATGTGTTTGCCAGCCATCGTGTAACAAAACAATTGCTGGGGAGGGATGCTATATTAATCAATCAGAATAGAGCTGGAAGGGATCTTGGAGGTCTTCTAGTCCAACCCCCTGCAAAACCAGGAGACCCCTATACCAGGGGTAGACAACCTTGGCTGTTTTATGACTCGTGGACTTCAACTCCCAGAATTCCTAAGCCAGCATGGCTCAGCTTGGAAACTCTCTCTTTCCCCTCAGCATGGCTGGCTCAGGAATTCTGGGAGTTGAAGTCCACGAGTCATAAAACAGCCAAGGTTGCCTACCCCTGCCCTATACCATTTCAGACAAAAGGCTGTCTAATTTCTTAAAAGCCTTCAGTGATGGAGCATCCACAACTTCTGGAGGCAAGTTGTTCCGCTGATTAATTGTTCTGTCAGGAAGTTTCTCCTTAATTCCAAGTTGCTTCTCTCCTTGATTAGTTTCCATCCGTTGCTTCTTGTCCTGCCTTCAGGTGCTTTGGAGAATAGGTGGACCCCCTTATTCTTTGTGGTAGCCCCTCAAATACTGGAATACTGCTATCACGTCACCCCTAGTCCTTTTGTTCTCTAGATACTTTTATTATTGTTTTTATTTTTATATTAGATGCTTCCTTTCTACCGGCAATCTGTCAACCTCCAGCTGCAGATCCCAGAATGGTCTCATTGATGGGAAATTCTTACTTCCAATCCATCTTGAGGGTGTAAATCCAGTGGAGCTGATTTACCATAAGTGGACATAGGAGATGGTGGTAGCAGGCCAACAATGACCTATAGATCATGACATCATCATGTAAATGATAAGGCTTACTCTGCCCAATATCCTTTTACAAATATAGGTAGTCCTCAACTTACGACCACAATTGAGCCCAAAATCTCCATTACTAAGAAGCCAGTTTTGCAGAAGTGAGTTTTGCCCAATTTTTAACGACTTTTCTTGCTATAGTTTTAAGTGAATCACTGTAGTTGATTCACTCAGCCCTCAAGATGGATTGGAAGTTAGCAACACGGTTGTTAAGTGAATCTGGCTTCCCCATTGACTTTGCTTGTCAGAAAGTTACAAAAGGGAATCAAATGGACTTCCGGTTTTGCACAGCAGGGCAGCAGCCGAGGAATTTCGGGGCTCTGTGCCCTACAGCTGATTTTCTTCCTGTTAGGGGACTCTAAATGGGCCAGACGTTGCCCCGAAGAGGCGGCAAAGAAGGAAGGAAGTCCTGTGGACCATGGAGAGATGGTGGTCGACCTGATCAGTCCAGGAGAAGCCTTCCAGAAACCAAGAGGAGAAAGGCTAGTCCAGGGGTAGGCAACCTTGGCTCTTTTATGACTCGTGGACTTCAACTCCCAGAATTCCTGAGCCAACATAGCTGGCTCAGGAATTCTGGGAGTTGAAGTCCACAAGTCATAAAAAAGCCAAGGTTGCCTATCCCTGGGCTAGTCTAACTTCAGAGTCTAGCCCAAGCTACATGCAACCGAAGTCAAAAAGTACTATTTTAAACTGATTGTAAACAGCTCGTTTGAATCTGGGTAAGAACATCAATTTTCTCTATCCTACTTGTCAATAATTTCCTGGGGGAAAAAAATCCCAAGAAGCAAAATACCTCCGAAAGTGAAGGAGGGGGATCTTTGCCTCACCCTTTTACTAACAGAAGCGGCGAATTAAACCTTTTATGGAGGACCAAAACACATAGAAATGAAATGAATATAAAACCTAAATTTGGATAAGTTTGAAATTGCTGAATGGTTAAGATTCTCATTTTAAAGACAACTGTTTATTTTGAAAAATGAACTGGTGCTGACATCTAGTGGTGGATGGAAGACTATGACAGCTATGGCTCTCATACAGGACTTGGCAAAATCTGAAAAAAAACTAATCTGTGCTTGTGACCTTCAACGCCAGTAGTGGGATTCAGCCGGTTCGCACTGGTTCAGTAGAACTGGTAGCTAAATTTTGTTGAGTTCAGGGAACCGGCTGAACCCATGCTGCTTTTGGAAGTCCGTTCTAGGCCTCGGAAGCCTGGAGGAGGTCTCCCAGGCCTAAAACGGCCCGCCGGAAGTGCGTTGATGTCACTTCCAGAAGTCTGTTCTAGGCCTCGGAGGCCTGGATGAGGCCTCCCAGGCCTAGAACAGCCCACAGGAAGTGTGTTGATGTCACTTCCGGAAGTCCATTCTAGGCCTCGGAGGCCCAGGCCTGCATCCATGCAGAGAACCGGATGTTAAGGTATTTGAACCCCATCACTGTTCAACACTCTAACAATAGAGAACAGCTGTGACAAAAAAGAAAACAATCTGGTCTGCAGCCAAAGAGAGAATTATAAATTTCAGAAAAAAAACTTTTTTGAACTCTCTGGATTACAAATATCCACTTAACTGTGAATCCAAAGTTATTTGCAGAGAAAAGAAAACCTTGATTCTTGGCTATCATGGAAAATCAGAGACTTGTAGAAAGACCTTATCAAGAAAAAACAAATACCTTTCAAGAGGAGATATATGATATGTTGCAACTAATTCAAACAACAATTTCAAACCACAAAGAAATCCAAAATAACTTTGAAAATATAAACCAATTCATCTCCAATTTAACTTTACAACAAACAAAATCCCAGAAAACAACAATAGAGAAGGAGCAGATAAAACAGATAACTGAACACAAATTCTAGGATAGAGACGGAACCTAACAAAACAAAGAAGTATGATTTAACCCAAGTGGGGAAAAAAAATCACAAGAAATATTGGATATGGAAAAGACAACTTATACTTTAAGACCACAAAACAAATTTGAGGATAAGAAAAAAGATTGGACAAAATGGACTGCAGAGATGTCAGGAACACCACGAGAACTGGAGAGACAAGAAATGATAAGAGAAACAGAGAGAAAAAGAAAGAAAAATATTTTCAACAAACATGAAAGGGCAAACGTCTCCTACAAAGATATCGTATTTGACTTACCTTTTATATCTACAGTAACATTTACAAGAATATGGAAAGATTCTTTGATTCAGCAGAACGATTCAGCAGAAAGATACTGGGCAAAAGAAAAAGGCTAAAGTGAAAATTAAGAAAATAGACGATGGGACCTATCAGAGAGAATATTTTAAAAAGTAATACCTGTTTGAATATGGTTAAAGAAATAGAAAGATTTTGGATATGAATTTTATTTTAAGAGGGATGAGCCCCTCAAGTAACATAGTACTCTCTTTTTCTTCACTCTTCTTATTTTATTTCTTGATATGAGTAATATAAAAAAGTTGGAATGGCTTATATAAAGGAAATGTTTTAGATATTTAAATGTGATTGACTTTAAGAAAACTACAATGGATAAAAAATGTTTTGAATAAGAATTAAAAGACTAGATGACTAGATTTATTAAATGGAATATTTAAAGATTAATCATATTTTTAATCATGGTTAACAAAGAACAGAAAATTTTGGGAAATAAACATGTATTAGCTTAAAAGGAACATGTATTTTAAGTAGTGTACTATCTTTTTATTTTTCTTTACTCTTATTCTTCTTTTTTCTTTTTTTAGTCTTATTTATTCCTTAAGAAAGTATTGGGATGGGTTACATGAGAAAAATAGACTTAAATATTTAAATTAAACTTTGAGAAAATCTTAACCAGTAAGAATGTCTTGAACATTGTGGGAAAAACAAATGTAAACAAGAACTGTAAACAGGATCTATGATGAGGCAACCAAAATGATTAGATAGAAAAGAAATATTATATTGATGTGATTATTATCTGTAGAAATATTAGAATTTTTTTTATACCCAATTGTTATCTATCAAAACAACAAGAATTGTATTAACTTAAGGTTGGCAAAAGAGAACATTATGGGAAAAAGAGGAAATCAAGTATAGCTATTATGTGGATTATAGATCATAGAAACTAATTGTTAGTGAATGCTTTTTAAATGTAAACCCAGACAACACACTGTTTACCAAATATTAAGGTGATTATCTTTAAAAAATCAATAAAATATATTATTAAAAAAAGAAAGGGAATCAAATGATCCTAGGATACTGCAATTGTCATAAATATGCATCAGTGTCTGAATTTCAGTCACGTAGCCATGGGGATGCTGTGATGGTCATAAGTGTGAAAAGTGATCATAAGTCACCTTTTTCAGTGCCGTTGTTGTAACTTTGAACGGTCACTAAACAGAATAACAGAATAACAAAGTTGGAAGAGACCTTGGAGGTCTTCTAGTCCAACCCCCTGTTCAAGCAGGAGGCCCTAATTCCACTTCAGAGACATGGTTGTCCAATCTCTTCCTTAAAAGCCTCCAATGATGGAGCACCCACAACTTCTGGAGACAAGCCGTTCCACTGATTAATTGTTCCCACTGCCAGGAAATTTCTCCTTAGTTCCAGGTTGACTGTTGTAAGCCTTTTGTGTGCAAGTCTCATGCACCACCACTGGTGGTTAAAAAACCCCTTCCAATTTTGCAATTCTCCTGTTCAGGATCCATAGGCAATCAGTTGCAAACTGTCAACATCCTTTACATTCTTTGTGTTTTTTAAAAAAAAAATCCCTTTCTTCAAAAGTTGAACCAAATCATGAAGAAAGTTGAATTAAAATGAAATAATACAAAACACTGAGTTGGGTTTTTCTGAACGTGACCATTACATAAATTGTCTGTGAAGCTTTGTCGGTGTGATATGAGAAAAACCAACCCATGCTGGCTTAAGTTTCTGCTACCCATCAAATTGCAAATGAACCATGATGCAATTAAGCTGGAGAGAACTTCAGCTAAAGGAGAGCACTTTGAGAACTCACTGATGTGAGAAATTATGTATATTATGTATTTAACCTTGAGAGCTCAAGGATTTTAAAACTGGTCCTCATTTTCTATTTCTTTTTCCCCGCACTAGAAAATTCAGAGTAATTAGACAGTTGAGGATGCATCTGAACCTGCTTAAAAAAATAACATTTCAGTGGGCAAGTAAAAATAGATACGGGTCAATTTTCAGCAGAAAGATAGTCCAGGAATGAAACAGATAAAAGACTTATTCCAGATAACACATTCTTTCCTAGCTCCCTTACTTAGTGCAATTCAATTACAGGTAGTCCTTGCTTAACGATAGGTTGCTTAGCAACCATTTGACGTTAAGATGGACTCCAAAAATATGACTGGAATTTGAAGTTCCAACATCTGCCCCCTCCCGCAGTCATCTGATAACATTTTGGGTGCTTGGCAAACGGTCTGTACGTATAGCTGTTTGCAGCATCTTGTGATCACACAATTACAATTTTTGACTTTTTTTTTTGCTAGCAAAGAAACGGTCACTACAAACAATGGGATTGCTTAACAATTGCGGAGTTCGCTTTACGACCACAGCACATATGCTTCGCAACGGCTACAAAAAATATAAGACGAGACCGGTCACATAACGATTGTCACAATTTATAACTGTAATCCCAAACTGAATCAAGGGCTAACTGTATTGCTTTTTGCAAGGAAAATAAGGTTGGCATTAAGAGTGTATTTTAATCATAATATAGGTAACATCAAGTATGTCTCTCAAATGCGTTCCATACAAATCATGGTCAGTTAATTTATTCTCCCTCATTCTTGCAAAGCCAAATTATTTTTTCTTTAAATTATCTTCCTGGGAACTGGAAGCCTTCACCCTGACCATACCACAGGGCATTGCTCAATAATGGCCTGTACATAAGCCATTTCCACTTTTCCCAGTGCTACAAAAATGGCTTGTGTTTCTCCCTACTGCCGCTTTAGTTAACAGCTTCCTTCAGTGAAATTCTGCTGTGCAATCTGAAAGACATTTTCCATAAGCTGCCTGATAATTATTCTAACAATAGAAGTTATCTGTCCTTCACTGCTTACCTACCCCAAGAACCCCAAAGGTTGGGATACCCCAATGCCCTCTCCACTTCCCCTAGGTTTTTTTTTAATCTAACATCTTCCAGATATGTTTAATCTTTGTAGTTCATAAACCACAAGGAAGGCTGAGTGCTGAAGAATGGATGCTTTCGAATTGTGGTGCTGGGGAAGACTTTGAGAATAGGGGACTTATTGGAGAAGCCCCTGATGTTGGGAAATAATAATAATAATAATAATAATAATAATAATAATAATAATAATAATAATAATAATAATAATAATAATAATAATAATAATAATAATAATAATAATAATAATAATAATAATAATAATAAATACTAACAAAACAACAACAACAAACAAACAACAACAACACAACCAACAAAGTTGGAAGGGACTTGGAGGTCATCTAGTCCAACCCCCTGCTCAGGCAGGAAACCCTATACCATTTTGGACAAATGGCTGTCCAGTCTCTTCTTAAAACTTCCAGTGTTGGAGCATTCACAGCTTCTGGAGGCAGGTTGTTCCACTGGTTAATTGTTCTAACTGTCAGGAAGTTTCTCCTTAGTTCTAGGTTGCTTCTCTCCTTGGTTAGTTTCCATCCGTTGCTTCTTGTCCTGCCTTCAGGCGCTTTGGAGAATAGCTTGACTCCCTCTTCTTTGTGGCAGCCCCTGAGATACTGGAACACTGCTATCATGTCCCCCCTCATCCTTCTCTTCATTAAACTAGACATTCCCAATTCCAGCAGCCGTTCCTTATATGTTTTAGCCTCCAGTCCCCTGATCATCTTTGTTGCTCTTCTCTGTACTCTTTCTAGAGTCTCAATGTCTTTTTTACATTGTGGTGATCAAAACTAGATGCAGTATTCCAAGTGTGGCCTTACCAAGGCATTGTAAAGTGGTATTAACACTTCACATGTTCTTCTATCCCTCTGTTAATGCAGCCTAACACTGTGTTGGCTTTTTTGGCAGCTGCAGCAAACGGATGGAAGGCAAAAGGAGAAGGGGACAGCAAAGGATGAGATGGTTAGATAGTGTCATTTATGCAATGAATATGAATTTGGGCACAGTGGAGGAGGGGAAGGGCTAGCATGCTATGGTCCAGGGGACCGTGGAGAGTCAGACACAACTTAGTGACTGAAGAACAAATGTTCACAGGCAACTTTTATTAAGAATATAGTATGTCTTAATCAATTCTTTTGCATCTTTTTCTAGCCATATAATGGTGAAATTAGCTGACTTGATCCCATGAGGGGATCTGTTGGACAATTCATCTTCCAAAAATATTTCTCCAACCTCAGCAACCTGTGAATGCATGGATCAACTCCCAGAATTTCCTGGCCAGCATGCTGCCTGGAGAATTCTGGGAGTTGAAGTCCTCTCATCTTCCTAGTTCAGGGGTAGGCAACCTTGGCTCTTTTATGACTCGTGGACTTCAACTCCCAGAATTCCTGAGCCAGCTTGGCTGGCTCAGGAATTCTGGGAGTTGAAGTCCACGAGTCATAAAAGAGCCAAGGTTGCCTACCCCTGAGATAAGGTTGAGAAACAATGCTGTAAGAGTCACTGAATTATGCGTTGATCCAGAAATTGACACCCAAATTTTAAATTTCAATCACTGAAGAATAATTCTAATTTTGGTATCCAGATATGAGAATTTGATAACAGACACGTGGATTTCTACAAAAGGGAGGACCCAAGGAAAAGTTGTATGAGAGGGAAAATAAATCAGGCATCCAAACACAGATTTTTCTAAAAAGTTCCATTTTAATCGTGACAATAAAAAAATGCAGTCTTGATAGTGGACTGTAATTTGGTAGCCTTATTTGTATTTTTTTCTAAAAGATAAGAGTCATTTTTGTGCTGTTTTTTCTTTTTCTTTTTTGCATTTTCCCCTTCATTGATATCAATAGGAAGAAAGGGTTTATCACAGTTGTGTTTAGCAATAGCAATAGCACTTAGACTTATATACCCCTTCACAGCTCTAAGTAGTTTACAGAGTCAGGATATTGCCCCCAACAATCTGGGTCCTCATTTTACTCAGAAGGATGGAAGGCTGAGTCAACCTTGAGCCGGTAAGACTAGAATTCCCAAACTGCAACAGTCAGCAGAAGTAGCCTGCGGTATTGCATTCTAACCACTGCGCCACCTCGGCTCTTGAAATGTATTCATATGATTTGAATCTTTGGGCATGGATGTTATAAAAGACTTCTGGGCCTTTTATGAAGGCCACAATAGTTGAAGAGTGGGTGGAATTATATTCCTACTGCAGGCCAGGATGGGATTTTAACTTTTTCTCCCGTTTTATTTTTTTAGTTCAATTTTTAACATTTTTAATGGTATTATGCAATCAGAATAGAGCTGGAAGAGACCTTGGAGGTCTTCTAGTCAAACCCCTGCTCAAGCAGGAGACCCCATACCATTTCAGACAAGTGACTGTCCAGTCTTTTCTTAAAAATTTCCAGTGATAAAACACCCACAACTTCTGATGGCAAGCTGTTCCACTGGTTAATTGTCCTCACTGTTAGGAAGTTTCTCTTTAATTCCAGGTTGCTTCTGTCCTTGATTAGTTTGCATCTGTTGCTTCTTGTCCGGCCTTCTTGTGCTTTGGAAAATAGCTTGACCCCCTCCTCCTTATGGAGCCCCTTAGATATTGGAAGACTGCTATCATGTCTCCCCTAGTCCTTCTTTTCTCCAGACTAGCCATACCCAAATCCTGCAACTGTTCTTCATATGTTTTAGTCTCCAGGTCTTTAATCACCTTAGTTGCTCTGCTTTGCACTTTTTCCAAAGCCTCAATATCTTTTTTGTAATGTGGTGATCAAAACTAGATGCAGTATTCCAGGTGTAACCTTAGCAAGGCTTTATAAAGTGGTACTAATACTTCACGTGATTTTGATTCTATGCCTCTGTTTATTTACAAGGATTGTATTAGCTTTTTTGGCTGCTGCCACACACTGCTTATATTTAAGTGATTGTCCACTAGGATTCCAAGGTCCCTCTCAAAGTTACTGTTTTTGAGCCAGGTTTCACCTAATTCGTAATTGTACCTTTTGAATAAACATCAATCTCCTTTGATGCCAAATTACGAAACAGAAAAACACCAATAACAGGTTAGGTTTTTTTAAATAATTTTTTTATTAATTTTCTAATTTTACATTTAGGTATTTAAAAAGCAACGTGGTGGCTGGGTTAATCAATAGTTCAGTAACATACAAATTTTTTTAATACAAATCTCAAACTACAACCTCAAATATTTCTTCTCTTTTTCCCTTAATATCTACTATCATATTTAAGCTAATACAGTTCTTATTATATCAACTAAATAAAAACCTCATTATTACATTTATCAATAAATTTTTAGCTTATACATATCTTAATTACTTTTACATTCAATCTTTACATTCAATCAATGTCCTGTTATTAGTTTTTCCCAATTTTTAGTTTCCCATCAATATTCAAATTTAACATTTGACATTTATAATTTCCAGGTTTTAGGTAACCAAAATTTCCTTTATCTCAATTCATAACAGAATCTAATATTCAAAATACACATCTTATCTATTTGGGTATAATCTTGTTCTATTTCCTAAAAGTTATCTATTTCCCCCCATCTTACATCATCTAATTAATAATACAGTATCCCCTTTAGTAAATCAAAACTCATTATATATATATTGTCTGGGTTAATCAATATCAAACATATTCATATTTTTTCTTTTTCTTTTGGTTCTAATTAAGTATTAAACATATAGCATCCTTATTTTTGACTAATTTCCAAATATTTTAAATTTAATGACCAAAATTTCCCTTATCTCAACTTCTCTCTTTGACCCTCTAATTAGTAATATGAAATCCCCTCTAACAAATCAAAACCCCAATTTTTTTCAGCCTTATTCTGGCTTTCTTTTTTTGCCAACTAGCCTTCCATGTCAACACTTTTAAATCATCAAATAGATCTCCCTCTATTATTATATATATTGTTTGGAATAAGAGAGACCATTTGGTTGCCATTTTTTTTGAAGGACTAGCCCATTTGTATTTCTTAAATCATCTATTATTCCAAATCCCCATAATTGTCCTGGTATATTTATCTTCCATTCAATCTGTTCTTCTTCTTGCTCCTCAAATTTCTTCTGGTTTATATGGAAAGTCTTCTCCATTTTCAGTGTTGTCAATCCCTTTTCTGAATATCAAATCAAATACTAAGACAGAGGACTCAATTGACCATCAAATACAGTTAATGGCATTAACTGTATTTGATGGTCAATTGAGTCCTCTGTCTTAGTATTTGATTGTTCCACTTCTTCCGTTACCTTCTGCGTTGTTAGTTCTTTAGTTGTAGTCAGAATTTGGGTTTGTATATCTAAGCTGACATCTTGTTCTTTTCTGTAACATCTTATTTCGTCACACGCTGAAAGAATAGTTTCATGTATTGCTTTCAATATGGAAAGAATCTTTTCCTGGTCCTCATCCATCTCCTTCACATATTTATAGATAGTCTTTATAGTAGTAGTTGTTTGACAAGCAAGATTTTATAGTCCAAGGTATTTCATCATCTCATATAGTAACCAATATTCTTCAAATAAAGAGATAGGAAGGCAGTTCCCCACATATAACTCTGAAAGTCAGTAAAGGTTTACATTCACAGTTCAAGTAGGCCAGTTATGCCGCCCAGCTGTTCTCTTACAGCTAAGTTTCTCACAGGTGGTGCCAAGGCCAGAAGAGTCTTATCTAAAGTCTGGGCTTTGAGCCAAGTCTCTTTTAGGAAATAACAAATTGTAATACCAAACTTTGCCACAAGATGTCACCAATGCCATTTAAAGATCTTTAAGTCCAAATTTTTTATAATCCTTTTTCCAGTTTTATTTCTTTTTGTAGATAAAAGCAAAAGTCTCCAATAAAAATAGGAAAAATTTTGGTCCCCACTTTTCAGGAACATATAAATCCAATTAGATTAAACATATTCTTTTAGAGCTTTAATTCCCCTCGGTAGTCAGTCGCCGCTATTCTTAGAGGGTGGGATAGAAATTCCCTTCCCTCTCTCCTCACAGCGGGAAAGATACTTCGGGCAGCTTTTACAGAAAAAAAAATACTTAGGGTAAAGAGAAGATCAGATCTCACCCAGTTTCATCTGCGTTGCTTTCGAAGTGCTTGGTAGTAAGTTTGACTTCGGCTGTCAGCAGCTTAATGACGAGCTATATTGCTATGGCCGGTCTTTTCCCCATCGGTTTGAAGATCTGCCCCGGATCAAGCGGCAGGGCTGCTGCCCTTCTGCGATCAAGCGGGGGTCCTCTCCTTGCTTGTCGCCTCTTCAGGGTGACTTTCGACCCTTTCCAGGGTCCCCCAGTGGAATAAAACCGGACGCTGAAGACGAAGCTCGCCTCCATACGTCCACCAGCAACATGATGGCAAACCGGAAGTCAGGTCATGTTTTTTAATCCATTTATCTAGTGTTTCTCAATCTTAGCAAGTTTAAGACATTTGGATTTTCAGATATGTGGACTTCAACTCCCAGAATTCCCCAGCCAGCATGGCTGGCTGGGGAATTCTGAGAGTTGAAGTCCACATGCCTTCAAATTAGTAACTCTGATCTAGCAGGTAACTTGCCCCTTTCCGTGTAAATGGTGTTTTATAAATTGGGGCTGAATGTATCATTTAATTGCAATGCATTGACTGAAATCATCTTTAGGCCTCCTAAAGTAAAGATATCGTAAATGAAGGTATCATTCAGGTAAAATTTATACTTCTTTCCATCCGCTGCGGGATTTAGAGGCTGCATGCTTTTCAAAAGTAGAGCAGAGATATAAAAACTGTAGAAAACAAGCCATAAAACAGTAATCAATTTTCTTATGTGAAAGATATCCAACACCAGTTTAGAGAATACAGGTAGTCCTCAACTTAAGACCACAATGGAGTCCAAAGTTTCTGTTGCTGAAACATTTGTTAAGTAAATGTTGCCCCATTTTACAACCTTTCTTTGCCACAGTTGTTAAGTGCATCACTGCAGTCACACGGTTGTTAAGTGAATCTGGCTTCCCCGTTGACTTTGCTTGTCAGAAGGTCGCAAAAAGGGATCACAACAGCTTGGGACACTGCAAACATCATAAATATGAGTCAGTTACCAAGCATCCACATTTTAATTATGTGACCATGGGGATACTGCAACAGTTGTAAGTGTGGAAAAAGTCATAAGTCACTTTTTTCAGTGCCGTTGTAACTCCAAACGGTCACTAAATGAACTGTCATAAACCGAGGACTACTTGTATTCTAAGTTAGGAATAGTTCAAATCTATCTTCTCTGAAAGTAAGGGAGAATGCAAACCTTGCTTGATTGGATAATAGATGTTTAAAAAAAGATTTCTAATAAAAGCAGAGGTTCATAAAAAAAATCTTTGTACAAGCAAGCTCAGAAGGGCTTGAAAATTAGGGTAGCAGCTACAAAGACATCTTGACTTTTTTTAATTCCTGGAATACCCATTTGCAAGGACATTGACTCAAAACTTTAATAATAATAATAAAGTTGGAAGGGACCTTGGAGGTCCCTTCCAACTCCTGGATATGAAATTCTAGAATTTGTCTGAACAATTCTAGCTTTCAGAAGTTCAAAGAATTTTTTTTATTAAAGATTTCATTACATGATAGTAATCAAATCACTGCCAAGAACTGCCAACAACTCAGTTAATTCAAATATTCATCTTGTGATTTGGAAGAAATTATTTTAAGTCACTGGGATTTGCAAATCAAAATGAGTTTCTACTTAGATCCATTGCATTTGGAATAAAACACTCTCCTTAAAAAATCCCTGCATATATTTGCAGCAAGTACAGAACATTTACAGAGACAATAATCTCACAATTTATTTTACTTCAAAAATAATTTTGAGATTGTAAATCAAAGTATAAACTAAAGTACAGTTCATTACCAATAAAAGGCCACCAACCGCATATCCACTAGCTGGATTCCATCATACTTGAAGTAAACTATTAACTTCACTTCTACTCTAGTGTAACTAAGCCCGGATTTAACCCACTATCATTCTGTTTACCCCAGGTCCCAAATCACAAAACTGCCAGAAGTCAAATACATAGTGTGAGAATATAGCTAATGATTTTTTCCCCCAAAAAAATAGCGTATTTTTTTTGCTGTTATAAAATTAAAATAAAAATCAGGCTACAAGTGTATTGCCACTTTGCTGATGCAGCAAATGACATAATGTGCAATATTGGCCTTATAAGAAACATCCTGGGGTTCTCATTGGTCAAGTTACTAGTCCTTATTGCTGCTAATTTAAACTCAAGGGGAAAAATAGGTAAGCAATGCTAGTGAAATCTCAGAAGAGTGTCTGGGAGAATTTATGCTAGTCACAGGGTTGTAAAATCTTTATACTGTGCATTTCTTGGCAGTTAAAGATGTGTGGACTTCAACTCCCAGAATTCCTCCATGGAGAATTCTGGGAGTTGAAGTCCATACATTTTCAAGTGCCCAAGGTTGAAAAACAATTGCATAGATTGAAATACCAGATAGTCCACAACGTATGACCAGAATTTTCATTGTTAAGCAAGACAGTTAGTGGTAAGTCACACTCAATTTTATGACCTTTTTGGCTGGGGAATTCTGGGAACAGACGTCCACCCATCTTAAAGTGCCCAAGTTTCAAAACAGTGGTTTAGGGATTATGTGGGAAGTCATATGTTCAATTTTCTATAAATCTTTTTCAAAGATTTTCCAGTTTATCCTTTTTAAAATCAGATTATTATTATTTTAAAAAAAAAGCTCACAACTTGGTCTTTCTGTTGAGTGTGTTAATATTTGCAACTTCCACTGAAGAGGACCTGGTTAATATTTCAGATAAATCCACTGGGAATATGCGTGCAAAGGGAAGAAGCAAAATTTGAAAAAAATAACCTCATTCTTCAAAATCGAAATTGATAGCCATGGATCGCAAAAGACTTTTTGCGTCATCCCAAACATGCTTTTTCAAATGGCAAACAGTCAGAACTGAAGAAGCTTCTTGGATGAGAAGCAAAACACCTTCAAGCAAAAATAAAGAAAAAGTCCAGTTGCCTTTTGAAAAAGCACCTTTGGGACAACTATGGCCTGGATGACTGAGAATCTCCACAGACAAATTCTGGGTCTTTCCATAAATATCCCACCAGCTGCTGGACTAAATCAACCAGTGAATGCAACTCAAAAAATGTCCAGGATGAATGACAAAAATTAAGATCAAAAGACATCTAAAGTGTTCCCCCCCCTCCCCCAGGGTTCTTCATATCTCATTCCCCATCCAAAATGTCATGATTAGTATTATGGAAAATCAGCTGGTCATGTCCACCAAAATATTTCTATCTAAGGGAAGACTTTTCTGCCATTGAACCCCATAGTTTCCTTCTAATCATGTGTTTTATGTAAGTGATAACAGACGTAACAGTTGGTCCTCGACTTACAACCAAAACTGATCTCACAATTTATGTTGTTAAACGAGACATTTGTTGAGCGAGTTTTTACGACCTTTCTTGCCACAGTTGTTAAGGGAACCACTGCAGTTGCTAAGCTAGTAACACAGATGTTAAGTGAATCAAAGCTTCTCCCACTGACTTTGGGAGAAGGTCCCCAAAATGGGATCCTGTGATCCTGTGATCCTGGGAAGCTGCAAATGTATGCCATTTGCCAAGCACCCAAATGTTGTGATGGTAGGGATGTTCCGGTGGTCATAAGTAAGAGGACTGGACATCAATCACTTCTTCAGTGCAGTTGTAACTTTGATTGCTAAACAAATGGTTGTAAGTCAAGGACTAACTGTACATGCCTTGTTTTCCTTCATATTTTCCCTAACACTTCCTTCCTTCTGACACCCACCTTTTATAAAGCAATTGTCCTTCATTTAACGTGTTTTTCCCACTGACCTTTGCACTGTCACACAGAAAAACATAACATTTGGGGACGTGCACACGTAATTCAGATTGCATTAAAATAAACCTAAAAATATATCTACTCTTTATTACTGCTACTCCTACAAGCTCCTGAGAGTTCTGAGTTGCTTCTCTCGCCCTAGAAAAGCAACTAGGATTAAAAGTTAAAGCATAACTTTTAAAAGCTAATGTTTTCTAGCTGTTCTCCAATGTAAATATTCAACTGGCATTAAGGCGTGGATGGCCCACTGCACTGCCTTCCGAAGGGGTGAGTTTTTCTTTGCCAGGCTGTAGGGGCCAAAAGTCTATCTGGAAATGTAAAAAAGAGATTCCTTGCGCAGTCCCTGAAGGTTGTTTCATTTTTTTTTAACAATTGTCCCAAATATTGACATGCACAAAGAGCGTGGCGGATGGGTATTGATCTCCGTTCTTTGTCAAAAGGTGAATGTGGCGGTAGCCTTGAGAAGGGGAGAAAGAGAAAAAGCAGCATTAATTTTCGGTATCTTTTACTCACTTCTGGTCAACTAAACTATCAGCTCACATTTTGGGGTATCAAGGTTGTCCAAATTGTGAAGATGTCATCATTTTCTATTCTTTTTCTTCTTCATCATGGTCATCATTATTTATTGGCCACTCAACACAAATGGACTCTAGATGGCCTACAAAACTAGAACCCTCCCATTAAAAAAAAAAAAAGCTAAAAATCAGATGGACAACCTAAACTAAAATGATCTAATAAATGGCAACATCAGCAATAGATTGTGCAAGATTCCTGTGTCTTCTGTGCTTGAAAATTCCTTTGCAGAAAGGGCTGCTACAAGGAGCAATTTAGAAGCTAAGAGTGAAAAACAGGTTTGACTCCTCCCGTAGCAAATAATCCTACACCTTTAATTCAGAAAGGAAGATCCAAAAATTACCATTTACTACCTCTGTAATGAGTATTTTGCTCATCTTAATAGGCTTAGTAGGCTGTTTTTCACCCTATTTTGGCATCCTTGGGGGTGTGGGAACCTCAATTCTCAGAATTCCCTAGCCATTTTAAAATGGCCAAAGTTTAGAAACACTGACCTATATCCTCAAAGTGACACACACCTTTTATAAAGCAATTGTCCTCAGAGTAATTCAGAAGGATCCATTCCAACAAAAAAGTATTCCCATAGCTGGGGCTGTTCCCCAGAATCATCAGAAAGACTTTTTAACTTTTAAAAAAGAAATTTAAACTAATTACAGGTACTTACAATCACAAATGGGAACAGAATTTTCATTGCTAAGGAACGAAGTTGTTAAATGCGCGCCTTATTTTACAAGCTTTTTTGCTCTGGTTGTTAAGTGAATCGCTGCAGTTGTTAAATGAACCATGGGCTGTTAAGCGAATCCTGCTTGACTTCGCTTGTCAAAACCCAGCTGGGAAGGTGGCAAATAGTGATCATATAACTGTAGTAAATGTCAAACGCCCAATTTTGATCAGGTGACTGTGGGGTTGCTGCGACAGTCATAAGCATGAGGACTGATTGTAAGTCACTTTTTTCAGTGTTGTTGCAATTCTTTTCTTTGGACAGCAGAGGGCTCCAAAACAAGGACCTGCAGTCTGGCTGGAACTCTTTCTCTACCTTAATAACCACCATGCTCCCAAAATGCTTAATTACAATGCCCATCATTCCCAGCCGGCTTTACCCTTTGGGATTTTGCCCAGTGAGATAAAATCTTGCTCAATGGGCAAAACATGCTGGCCAATTTTGGGGACTGGAAGAAGTAGAAACCATAAATTGGAGAAACGGGCAGAAGAAATTATTGAAAAAACTATAAAATCCTTCACTTAATTTCCTTAATTAAAATCTCTTTCATTCATGGTTATAGTAGCCCCCTAAAAAGCTACTATAACCATGAATGAAAAAGATTTTAATTAAGGTTGTTAAATAATTATTATAAACAACTTTAGGTAATGATTGTTTTGCTTTTATTGTTTTATGGGGTGGTTGTTTCCTGCCCTATAAATGTGATTAATAAATAATACATTGATGTTTTTAATAATTATTATATAACGGTTTCAGGTAATGATTGTTTTATATTTATTGTTTTATCGCCCAGAGTCATTTTCCATGAGATGGGATGCCCATATAAACTTGATTAAAAAATTAAATACATTAATATTTTGAAAACCTTTCACATGATGCCAAGGGGCCTAGCAAACAATCCTCTCCCCTTTGAACCGACAATGGCATTCTGGGTGAAAAAGCTTTTAAAAAAAAAAGACTCACCTCGCTTCAGACTTGTGAAAGGGGCCGTGAATTGCCCGATAAAATCGTTTTTTGTTGAGGCATCAAAATCTTCTACCATAAAACGGACCAGGGCTAGTTGCGGTACGTCGATTTCAAATTCAAACGTTTCATCCCAGGCTGGTTTAAAACCTGGGCAAGAGTCAAACAGAGCCAAAGTAATTATTTATTTTTATCCCACCTTTATAATTTTTATTCGTTATTTATATATTTATTTTATTTATTATTTTTATTATTTTTACAAATAACTCGAGGTGGTGAACATATCCAACACATGTTCCTCCTATTTTCCCCACAACAACAACCCTGTGAGGTGGGTTGCGCTGAGAGAGAGAGGGATTGGCGCAAGATTACCCATCTGGTTTTTTGTGCCTAAGGCTGGACTTGAACTCATTGTCTCCTAGTGATTGGCCCAAAGTCACCCAGCCGGCTTTCATACCTAAGGCGGGAGTAGAACACACCCTCTCCTGCTGATTGGCCCAAAGTCACCCAGCCGGCTTTCATGCCTAAGGCGGGACTAGAACTCATCCTCTCCTGGTGATTGGCCCAAAGTCACCAGCTAGCTTTCATGCCTAAGGCGGGACTAGAATTCACCGTCTCCTAGTGATTGGCCCAAAGTCACCCAGCTGGCTTTCCTGCCTAAGGTGGGACTAGAACTCTCCGTCTCCTGGTGATGGGGCCAAAGCCCCAGTTGGCTTCCATGTCTAAGGCAGGATTTGAATTCATGGTTTCCCACTTCTAGCCTAGTATCTTAACCACTAGAACAAACTGGCTCTCCCAAGGAATGCTGCAACCGGTACTCTATCCAGTCATCCACTGTTCTTGCACCCGACTAGCACCCCATTCCCACGACCTACTTAATAAGAAAGATAGCATGTTGAGGGAACACTGGAGCACAAAGGTAAATAGAAAAACTAGGGTACTGCATTTAGCAATACATAAAATATGGAAATCAATTAATCCCCAGTTTTAACCTTAAATATATGCTTTAATATAGGTAGGCCTTGCCTTATGACCAGTCACTTAGCAACTATCCAAAGTTACAAAGGACCCTGAAAATGGGATTTACAACCCAGTTTTTAACTTCCGAACGTCCACCCCACCACATGATCATGTGACTGCATTTTGGGCATTTGGCAACTGCAGCCTGCATTTATGGTCTTTTGCAATGTCCTGTGATCACATGACCATGATTTACAACACTATTTGCCAGACTCCCCATTTACTTCCAGTTTCTGATAAAATAACACCCATTCGCTCAAAAACTGTGGTGTTCACTTGATCAGGGCTTTTCAACCTTTTCACCCATTGTACCACTTTTAGGATATGGCAATATCCGAGTACCACCAGTCGCCTAGCAAGGTGTCAAAAACTTGACCAAAAAAAAAAAAAAGGAAAAAAGTGATAAAGTACAGGTAGTTCTCGACTTACAACAGTTCGCTTAGTGACTGTTCGAAGTTACAATGGCACTGAAAAAAGTGCCCCCCAAGCCACAGCCGAGCAAGACACCTGCCTGCCCGCCCGGTGGCGTTCTCATTCCCCTCCCTCACTACCACTTTTCTAGGATGGTCGCGTACCACCTGCCAGGTGCCAATGTACCACAGGTGGTACCCGTACCACTGGTTGAAAAGCCCTGCACTTGATGACCGCTTCAAAAAATGTTATTAAATTGGGCCAGTTAAGGCAGGGGTAGGCAACCTTGGCTCTTTTATGACTCGTGGCCTTCAACTCCCAGAATTCCTCAGCCAGCATGGCTCAGCTTGGAAACCTCTCCCTTTCCCCTCAGCATGGCTGGCTCAGGAATTCTGGGAGTTGAAGGCCACGAGTCATAAAAGAGCCAAGGTGGCCCACCCCTGAGTTAAGGGATGAATCGCTTAAAGACCAACGTGATTTCTGACAATAATTCTGGGATCGGTTACGTTCGTAAGTCGAGGATTATCTGTACTCCCTCAGTTATGATTTCTTGCTGAAGACATCCTTGGTTTCCCTCCTTTTACTGTGGTCCCAAAGGTAATTTTTGAAGAGGCGACTGGACTTTCTTTGTTTTTTCCTTGAAGACATTTCACTTCTCATCCAAGAAGCTTCTTCAGTTCTGACCGAACGGTGGAGGAGGGAAGGACTTATATTCCTTGCAGTCGTCTGGTCGTTAGTCCTCTTCCTGAGAGTCGTTGAGGCCACTTCCATCCTCCACCATCCAGTCAGAGCTGAAGAAGCTTCTTGGGTGAGAAGCGAAACATCTCCAAAGAAAAACAAGGAAGTCCACTTGCCTCTTCAAAAAGCACCTTTGGGTCAATCACAACCTGGATGGCGAGGATCTCACGGACTTTCCTCTTACCGTTATTATCAATTACTTTGGTTTGCTTCTTCCCGTTGTCCCTTTGAACACCGTGGATCTCCACAATCACCCTCGGGTCCACAATGGAGTTTTTGCTTTTGTTGACCTTTGGCAGTTGTTGGCCAGAGATGATCTGCAAGAAAAGGAAACTTGAACGAGAAAAGAGCTCAAATTCTTGGCAGAGTCCTTAAGCCCATCCTAACTTTCTGTAAGTTTGTGCAAAAAAAAACACTTCATGTTTCATTTTGACTTTGACACGGCTCATCTTGAGCGTGAAACAAGTTGCTTTGAAACTAGGAAAAGTTTCAAGTATAAAACGGTATGTTTTGCACTCAGAACAGACTTTCAGGCTTGGGCACTTCCCTACAGAAGGATGTGAGTTTCAGTCCTCAACTTACAATCATTCATTTAGTGACTGTTCAAAGTTACGATGGCACGGAAAACAGTGACTTTTGACAGTTTTTCACACTTACGACCATTACAGTATCCCCCCTTGGTCACATGATCAAAATTCGGACGTCTGGCAACTGATTCGTATTTATGACCGTTGCAGTGTCCCGGGGTCATGTAATTCCCTTTTTGCGACATACTGACAAGCAAAATCAGTGGGGAACCCAGATTCACTTAACAACTGTGTTACTAACTTAATAGCCACAATGATTCACTTAACAATTGTGGCAAGGAAGGTCGTAAAATGGGGCAAAACTTAGAAACTGTCTCACTTAGCAATTTTGGGCTGGATTGCAGTCATAAGTCGAGGACATGTAGTTTTCATGTTTGCAGTTAAAAGAATGCTTTAATTCAGATCTAGAGATAATTGGAGTTGAAAAATCGCAAAACAAAATTTGAAACTGAATTATGTACAAATGACGAATGTGTACCCTTCGAAGTTATGATCTGCCTGAAAAAGGGGATTTATAACCTGGGTCTGAAGTTCTGATGGTCATCCTCCCCTGTGGTCATATAGCCACACTTTGAGCGCTCACGATCATGGCCGTTTGAAACGTCCTGCAGTCATGTGATCATGTTTCATGACAGTTTTGCTGAAAACTGACTATTTCTTCTAGTTTTCAGCCAAACCGTGTCATGGCAAATAATGGGTTCAGTTAATGACTGCAGCAACCACTTAATGACCATCCCAAAATGTAGAATAGAATAGAATAGAATAGAATAGAATAGAATAGAATAGAATAGAATAGAATAGAATAGAATAGAATAGAATAGAATAGAATAGAATAGAATAGAAAAATAGATAATGGAATGGAATGGAACAGAACAGAATAGAGAATAGAAAATAGAAGATAGAATAGAATACGGAACAGAATAGAGAATAGAAAATAGAATAGAATACGGAGTGGAGTGGAGAGGAGTGGAGTGGAGTGGAGTGGAGTGGAGTGGAGTGGAGTGGAGTAGAGTAGAATAGAGTAGAGTAGAGTAGAGTAGAGTAGAGTAGAGTAGAGTAGAGTAGAGTAGAGTAGAGTAGAGTAGAGTAGAATAGCAGAGTTGGAAAGGACCCTGGAGATCTTCTAGTCCAACCCCTGCTCAGAACACCTCCAGTGTTGGAGCATTCACAACTTCTGGAGGTAAGCCATTCCACTGGTTAATTGTTCTCACTGTCAGGAAATTTAGTTCCAGGCTGCTTCTCTCCTTGATTAGGTTCCATCCGTTGCTTCTTGTCCTGCCTTCAGGCGCTTTGGAGAATAGCTTGACTCCCTCTTCTTTGGGGCAGCCCCTGAGATATTGAAACGCTGCTATCAAGTCACCTCTAGTCCTTCTTTTCATTAAATAAAATTGGGTTGGTCATGGGACAGGCCCCATTTCTTACAACCATTAGGACCTATGACAGTAATGGGCAGGCTCCATTACGGTCGTCACTCGAAGACTGAATTATTACCTGTAATAGCAAAGCTGTATAAACCTGTATTAAGATTTGAAACAGAGAAGGTTATAGACTTGGGTGTTTCCAAAAATGTTGAAAACATTCTCTTTCCCACTCATAAATGATTTTTTTTTTTTTTTACCAAGAAGAGTCAGCCTTTCACATATAAAAGAACAATTTTGTGTACTCCTCACATCTCTGAAAGCCTTTTTGTATATCGGAAGGAAAAGTTGTCCTATCCAGCAGGCAGCTGTGCTGAAAAAGCTGCTCTACAACATGATGTTATACAAATAGCTTTTCTTTCTCAACTCTTACCTTAACCTGGAATTTTTTAGGACAGTACCACAGCCCTTCTGTGATGGATCTGGGGTTGAATTTGGACTGCTCGTTCCGAAGAAATTCTGGCTTTAGGACATAGCCACAGCCTCCATTTTCTTGGAATCGGCCTTGGTGAATATCCATTTCGGAGGACCTGGACTGGAAATTCAAGGCCACTGGGAGAAAGTGTAGGACAAAGGCAAGTCAATGGTTTGGGCTATTTTTCCTCTTCTTTATCATCATCATCTTCTATTTCTTCATCATCACCATCACCATCTTCACTCCAATAATATTTCTTTTTTCTTGCTGAGTTCATTAGCAGCCATTGTCTATGGAGACTCTCGGTCTTTGTCCCAATGGTGCTTTTTCAAGAGGCAACTGGACTTTCTTGTTTTTTCCTTGAAGGCATTTTGCTTCTCATCTAAGAAGCTTCTTCAGTTCTGACTGGTCCACCATTCACTCCGAACTGATGAAGCTTCTTGGATGAGAAGCGAAACGTCTTCAAGGGGGAAAAAAAACAAGAAAGTCCAGCTGCCTTTTTTGAAAAAAAAAAAGCACTTTTGGTATCAGCAGCTATTAAATCCTTAAAGACAGCTTGTGAGAGAGAAAATCACTAATATAGGTATCCCTAAACTTACAACCTCGATTAGGACAGAATTTCCCTTCCTAAGCAAGATGGTGGTTCAGTAAAGTTGTGCCTGATTTTAAACCTTTGTTGCCCCGGTTATTAAGTAAATCACTGCAATTGTTATTGTTAAGCAGTTGTTATGCAAATTCTACTTTCCCCTGACTTTGCTGGTTGCAAGCTGGCAACTGAAAATGGTGATTATATTACCTTTAGATGCTGCAACTGCCATGAAATGTCATGATGGTGCTGAAAAGAGTGACTTACAACTGGTCCTCACACTTACGACTGTCCCTGTCCCTGTAGTCACGTAATTGCAATTTGGGCACTGAATTTGGTATGAATTTACAACAGTTGCAGCATCTCGGGTTTGCCCAATCACTGTTTGTTGGGAACCAGCTTCCGACATTGAAAGTCAGTAAGAGAAGCTAGATTTGCTTAATGCCTGTGTGATTCATTTAACGACCGTGGCAAAAAATAATAATCATAGAACCTGATGTGTCTCATTTAATGATCACAATGCTTAGTGATGGAAATTCTGGCCCCAACTGTGCTCATAAGTTGAGTATTAGTTATGCACAGGGTGATGTCACACTTAAGTTTGCAAAGCTACAGCGTGATGCTGTTTTGATCATTTTGACAACAACATCAGCTGCCACTTATGCCGCTGAGACCCTTCCTTAGACCCACGGCAGCCAGCGAGGTTGAATCCAGGTTACTGACTTGATTAAAATAGATCCACCCAAAATTTTGGAGCCTCTCTATTTAACTCCCACGGATTGCAATGGGTCTGTTCTAGGTACGACTGTGTCAGGATCTCCATCGTCGGCCTGGCACCTTGCTGGCATCTTCCTTCTCCTGTCCTTACCACTTTCTACAGGGGGACGATCGAGAGCATCCTGTCATACAGCATCACAGTCTGGAAGCATCACTGCTTCAGACAGGAAGGCGGTGCAGAGAGTGGTGAGGACAGCAGAAAAGATCATTGGCAGTTCCCTCCCTCCCATCCAGGACATAGCACAGAAGCGCTGCTTGAGCAGGGTCCGTAAGATTATCTGGGACACGACACATCCTCTTCACGACCTGTTTTCCTTGTTACCTTCTGGGAGGAGGGGGCTTCGTGGTATCCGTAGCAGAACATCCAGATTCAGTCACAGTTTCATTCCATACAGCATTAACCTTGTGAACTCTCAAGCTTCCTCCTTCCGTTATATATTCAAGATGGACAGTATTTAGTATTTATTTGTTATGTATACGTAGGGGTGTGGGTCTATACATATGTTGTATATAGTATGTTTATGTGTGTGTCATGTATGTGTTTCACTTTGAGAGCGGGCAACTAAATTTCATTTTTGATGTGTGCCGTTGTGCCCACAGTAAAAAAATGACAATAAAGGTTATCTTATCTTATCTTATCTTATCTTATCAACTGCCATCAAAGGGGAAGGGGGGAGACATTTGGGGCAATCCACACCTGTGTATCTAATGGTGGGAAATGGGGAGGGGGAGCTGACATGTGGAGAAGACCAGATCTGTTTATACCGGTTACGCCGGGCATCTTCAAGCCTGTTTGCCCTGGTGTGAAATTCCAGCAGCCTAAACAACCCAGAGTTTTAAACAACATTGCAACAATCCTGGATTGGGTGGCAACAGACCAGACATTGGGGGGAGGGATGGGGAATGGTGGGTTTGGCTCTTTGTACTGGTGAACGGGAACTTCAGATCTCGCCTCACCTTCCTGCAATCAACAACTTTAGTAAAAGTCCTTTTCACTTCAATCAATTGGAGTCGAGAGCCTGCTTTTCTAAATGATTGTCTGCTTCTGGATCCAGTCCAATAATTCAACAACCCAAAGGGCTCACATGTACCCTCAACATAGTTACCTATCTGGCAACCCATGTTCCACATCTCAACAGGGTTATAGTTGGACGAGTCGGTCCTCCAACCTGCTGGATAGATCCTGCTTAGGTGCTGGACATTATGATGGATTAGGTCAATTCCTGGATGTAAAACAAGAAATTGATTTCTTTTTTTATTTTCCCTTTCTCAGGAACCCCCCCCCCCCATATATAGCTATTCAATCTTGGGTCAGAAATGAGGAAGACATTTGGAAAAAAACATCCCATAAGGCAAAGGTTTCTCCTGTCCAGTCATGTCCAACGTTTGGGCACGGTGCTCATCTCCGTTGCTTAACTGAGGGAGCCAGCCTTGTCCGAAGACATTTCCGTGGTCATGTAGCCAGCATGGATATAAACCAAAGGCACACAGAACGCTTTTACGCTCCCACCAAAGTGGTACCTATTTATCTACTTGCATCTGCACGCTTTTGAATTGCCAGGTGGGCAGGAGCTGAGGCAAAGAACGGGAACTCATCCTGTCGTGCCAGGATCTCGAGCCTGGCCTGTCATCCGTCCAGCTGACAAGCTCAGTGTCTTTTGACTGCTGAGTCACCGCTCTCCCAAGCAATCCAAAAGTTATGGAATTTAATACCAGACCGGGTCATAATAGCTACAAGGTGGCTTAGCAGGTGCATACAAAATGCAGCTATGAGTCAGGACCACATCTGAAAGACTGCAAGCTATTTCCTGCCCAGGAGGAGTGCCTATTTGTAGAGGGCTACAGGAATGCCTCTCAGCACTGCCAGACTCGTGTGTCCCAGGAGAAAGAAGACTATCTGGGGGAGGGGGGGCAATCGGGAATTTCCTTTCACAGCCCCCAATGTTTTCTACAGCCCTCCTATTTGAACTAGATCAAATCAATGGATCAATAGCTATTAGGTCTACTAAACTGCCTTGTACAGGAGGAAGGGAAGGCAGGGGATGGGAGAAGGGGGAAGGGAAGGATAAGGGAAGGGAGGATAAGGGAAGGGAAGGATGAAGGAAGGGAAGGATGAAGGAAGGGAAGGGAAAGGAAGGGGAAAGGGAAGTATAAGGGAAGGGAGGATAAGGGAAGGGAAGAATGAAGGAAGGGAAGGGAAAGGGAAGGGGAAAGAGAAGGATAATGGAAGGGTAGGGAAGGAAGGGGATGGCAGGATAGGGCAGGACAGGAAAGGAGAAAGGAGGAGAAAAGAGGGGGAATGGGAGGAAAGGAAGGAAGAAGGAGGGAGGGGAGGGCAAGAGGGAAAGGAATGGGAGGGAGGGGGAGGGGAAGGAAGGGAGAAGGGGAGGGAGGGAAGGAGGGAGGGAGAGAGATCCTGGCAATCATAAAGCAAACGCTGTACAGTACTTGTTAAGCCAACCCACTGTCCACAATGGACATTTATTGCCGGAATCCAAAACTGGTTTCCAGTAAAATGTTGTAAATCATGGTCATGTGATGATGGGATGCTGGAAACTGCAATAAATGCAGGCCAGTTGCCAAGCATCCAAAATGCAACCCCATGACCGGGTGGGATGCCATTGGAACTTCCAATTTGCACCATAAGTATCTTTCCTGAGGTCTGTCAAAACTTTAAACAGCCACTAAGTAAGCTGCAAGTTGAGGACCACCTGTGCTAAGAATAATCAATTTAAAAAGAGCACTGGATCAGAAGTGCTGTATATTTAGTTATATCACAAAAGCCTTACTAAAAGCGTTAAGAAGATGTTCCGTACCTGATTCCTGAGCCATTTTGAGGAGTCTCCCTTCACTGAAAGAGGACATTTCATCTTGAGGCTGAGGGTCAGCGAATCCTTGAAACTGGACACTTTTACAGTAGATGACCGTATCTGACAGCTCCTTTGCAAGCTTTAGCTTGTCGCTCTAGCAGAGAATGAGAGAATAATGACCAGCCAGCCACATCACAAGCCTGTCTAAAGATTATTTGGATAAGCTGCTCTGCAATATGCAAAATGCCTCTTTGAAGCTCAAGGACTGACTCATTAAAGTAGCCACATGAATCAATCAATCAGAACAGAGCTGGTAGGGACCTTGAGGATCTTCTAGTTCAAGCAGGAGACCCTAAACAATATGAGACAAGTGGCTGTCCAGTCTCTTCTTAAAAACCTCCAGTGATGAAGCACCCACAACTTCTGGTGGCAAGCTGTTCCACTGGTTAATTGTTCTAACTGTTAGGAAGTTTCTCCTTAATTCCAGGTTGCTTCTCTCCTTGATTAGTTTCCATCCGTTGCTTCTTGTCCTGCCTTCAGGGGCTTTGGAGAATAGCTTGACTCCCTTATTCTTTGTGGCAGCCCCCGAGATATTGGAAGACTGCTATCATGTCACCCCTCGTCCTTCTCTTCATTAAACTAGACATACCCAATTCCAGCAACCGCTCCTTATATGTTTTAACCTCCAGTCGCCTAATCATCTTTGTTGCTCTTCTCTGTACTCTTTCTAGAGTCTCAACGTCTTTTTTACATCGTGGTGACCACAACTGGATAAAGTATTCCAGGTGTGGCCTTACCAGGCTTTCACATTTCAAATGAAACTTGTTAAACCAGTTATATCTCTCTCTTTTTTTCCCCCAGGTTTATAGGTAGTTCTCAGTTTGCAACCATCATTAAGCCCAGAATTACAGTAATATTTTGTGTTAATCATTACAAAAGTCATCACATGCCCACGCCTAATTTCATGACTTTTTGCAGCAGTCATTAAGCAAAGACGTTATATCCAATGAGCGATTTTACCAGAAAGCGGAAATAAACACTAGTTTCTGGCATTTTTTCCCCCATTGCCATTGTAACTTCAGTCACTAAATAAATGGTTGTAAGTCGAGAAATATCGGTATAGATCATGTGCCAGGAAACCTACCAGTTTCTTCTTTTCTACCTCACTTTTCACAGTCTCGTCTTCCATTTCAGCTGCTTCATCTTCATCTGAAACTTCTTCCGTTTCTGGAGTTAACTTCTTCCCTTTCACAAGAATTTTCCCTTTTAATTGCTAGGAGATATAACAAAAATGCAAACTATAAGTCGTTAAGTGTCGCCTTATGACCACAGTTGAGCTCAAAATTTCTGTTGCTGAGTGACACGGTATTTAAGTGAGCTTTGCCCCATTTTACGACCTTTCTTGCCGCAGTTGTTAAGCGAACCCCTGCAATTGTTAAGTTAGTCCAGGGGTAGGCAACCTTGGCTCTTTTAGGACTCGTGGACTTCAACTCCCAGAATTCCTGAGGCAGCCAAGCTGAGGGGAAAAGGAGAGTTTCCAAGCTGAGCCATGCTGGTTCAGGAATTCTGGGAGTTGAAGTCCACAAGTCATAAAAGAGCCAAGTTTGAAGACTCCTTAGAATGTTATTTCACACCTGGCCCATCACAAGACCCTCACTTGACACACCCACACCTGAAGCCCTTACAAACAGAAGAACACAGACACTGACATCCCCTAAACCAGGGGTAGGCCACCTTGGCTCTTTTATGACTCGTGGACTTCAACTCCCAGAATTCCTGAGCCAGCCATGCTGAGGGGAAAGGGAGAGGTTGCCAAGCTGAGCCATGCTGGCTCAGGAATTCTGGGAGTTGAAGTCCACGAGTCATAAACGAGCCAAGGTTGTCTACCCCTGAGTTAGTCACACGGCTTTTAAGCAAACCTGACTTTTGCCTGTCGCAAAAGGTGGATCACATGGCCCCAGGAACACTGCAACCATCATAAATGCAAGTCCATCTGGTGAGACCAAGAAGCAGGGCCTCCTCCGTGGTGGCTCCTCCCTTAGGAGATAAGATTGCCCCCACTTTGATACTCTTTGGGAATGCCCTGAAGACATGGTTCTGCCAACAGGCCTAGAGACTCCAGAATGATCTGGAGCCCATTAAGTAGTTGTGTCAACGCTGCTAACATCAGATGTCCTTGCTTTGACAACATATGGAGATGCAGCCATTTTCCTTTACTTTATGTTTTACTCTTAGAGTTAGAATTAGATGATACTGGGGGGGGGGAGGAATGTGCATGGCAGTTTAGTTAGACATAACAATACTGTATAAGGGTGAGAACCAAGGTTTTTTGAAATAAGAGATTATAAGAAATGGCGGTTGAAGAATTGGAGGGAAAGCCAGCATTTCAAACTAATTGGAGAATATGATTTACGACCGTTAATTAGAGGAGGGAATTGTGCTTTGATACTATGTGCTCAGGGGAGGGGAATTCAGATTTTGGCTTGGCCTATGTACGAGCCGATGCTATGCTACTTGAATAAAGATTCTTTAAGGTAAATAATGCTTCGAAGTTCTTTGAAGTGTTTCATCTGTCGGAACCATGACAAGTTGGTTTGATTGTTGTCACTAGGTGGGGGGCGGCCTCTTGAGTTTTGTATTGTGATTTTATTTCTGGAGTCACCATGAGTTAAGTGGCCGTATAAATCTTCTTAATAATTCAAACAGACAGGCACCTGCCCTGTAACAGCCCAGATTTAATAACTGTCATTAAGAATAACAAACAAAGTCTGGATGGTGGACATGGTAGTTCCCGGAGGCAACAGAACAGAAGAGAAAGAAGTGGAGAAGATAACAAAATACAAAGACCTACAAGCAGAAATAGAACAACGGTGGCAAAAGAAAGCAAAGGTAGTATGGAACCCATATGTCTATGGAGATTCTCAGCCATCCAGGTCATAGTTATCCCAAAGTTGCTTTTTTTTCAAGAGGCAACTGGACTTTCTCGTTTTTCTTTGAAAACATTTCACTTCCCATCCAAGAAGCTTCTTCATACCAATAGTCATAGGTGCCTTGGGTGCAATCCCAAAACAACTGGATGACAATTTGTCATTGGCATTGACAAATTCACCATAAGTCATTTGCCAAAAAGCAGATTTACTCGGAACAGCTGATCTCTATGATACCTTTAACCCCATCAAGCATCCCCATCTGGCTAGCCCAGATCCTCGGGAAGGACTTAATAAGTGGAAAAAATGCCAAATCTAGTGTAAACATCTGGCTGACTGTGCAACCAACCATAATAATAGAGAAAAACAGAATAAAAAGTTGGAAGGGACCTTGGAGGTCTTTAATCCAACCCCCCTGCTCAGGCAGGAAACCCCATACAATATGAGACAAATGGCAGCACCCATAACTTTTGGAGGCAAGTTGTTCCACTGATTAATTGTTCTCACTGTCAGGGAATTTCTCCTTAGTTCCAGATTGCTTCTCTACTTGATTAGTTTCCATCCTTTGCTTCTTGTTTTGCCTTCAGGTGCTTTGGAGAAGAGGGTGACCCCTAATTCTTTGTGGCAGCCCCTCAAATACTGGAAGACTAGACATTAAACTAGACATGCCCAATTCCAGCAACCATCTTCATATGTTTTAGTCTCCAGTCCCCTGATCATCTTTGTTGCTTTTCTCTGGACTCTTTCTAGAGTCTCAACATCTTTTTTACATTGTGGCAACCAAAACTGAATGCACTATTCCAGGTGTGGTCTACCCAAGTGGTGTTAACATTTCACTTGATCTTGATTCTGTCTCTCTTTTAATACAAGTCCACTAAGGTCACCCAAAGCTCACCTCTGGGGAAGGTAAGTTGGCTGCTTTGGAATCAATTGGTGCCACCAGCAACATGTCCTGCAAAATGGAGTGGAGGTGGCGTGCCATAATCTCCTGTTGGTCAAGACTGCAGTGATTCTCCAGAGATATAATGACAGGATATGGAGAGATCTGTGTGGAAAAGAAACAAGCCCAAACCGTTACACACTGATTTAGAGGAGCAATACTTCTTAACTGCACGCAGAGAGTGTCAACATTCAGAGAATTTAAAAATAAAAGAGAAGAGAAGAGAAGAGAAGAGAAAAGAGAAAAAGAGAAGAGAGGAGAGGAGAGAAGAGAAGAGAAGAGAAGAGAAAAGAGAAAGAAGAGAGAAGAGGAGAGGAGAGGAGAGAAGAGAAGAGAAGAGAAGAGAAGAGAAGAGAAAAGAGAAAGAAGAGAGGAGAGGAGAGGAGAGGAGAGGAGAGGAGAGAAGAGAAAGAAGAGAAGAGAAGAGAAAAGAGAAAGAAGAGAGAAGAGGAGAGGAGAGGAGAGGAGAGAAGAGAAGAGAAGAGAAGAGAAGAGAAGAGAAGAGAAGAGAAGAGAAGAGAAGAGAGAAAGAAGAGAAGAGAGGAGAGGAGAGGAGAGGAGAGGAGAGGAGAGAAGAGAAGCGAAGAGAAGAGAAGAGAAGAGAAGAGCTCTTTATTGTCCAAATGTGATTGGACACACAAGGAATTGGTCTCCGGTGCAGAAGCTCACAGTGTACATATAAACAGCAAGTCATAGGTCATAAATCAATTTAAGGAGCAAAACAATACTTTCTAACTTTCTAATTTGAAATATTTAATCACTTTCTGTGTTTAAATCTTTAAAAATCTGGCATGTCCTCGGGCTTAGAAGAGAAGGCATCTCCCCTTACTTTGAAAGCATAATTCTTGATGGCTTTGATGGCGTCGCTGAAGAGGATCTTGGACGTAAATGTGTAACCGTGGTAGATGACCGGTTCTAAGTTTGGGCCATCCCAACAATCGAGTTCTACACATCGGCAACCTTTCATCAAAGCTCTGTGGGAGAGAACATCAAAACCAATTGGGGGGTGCGTTTCAAAGTGTTGGCCATTTGGAGTGTCCTTGAGGGGACACCAAATACAGGTAATCCTCAACTGACAACCACAACGTAGCCCAGAATTTATGTTGCTAAGTGAGACGTTTGTTAAGCGAATTTTGCCCCACTCATGATCTTTCCTGCCATGGTTGTTAAGTGAATCATTGCGTTTGTTGAGTTAGTAACACGGTTGTTAAGTGAAACTGGCTTCCCCGTTGACTTTGCTTGTCAGACGGTCACAAAAGGGGATCATGTGACCTCCCCAGGACACGGCAACCGTCATAAATATGAGCCAGTTGTCAAGCATGCGAATGTAAATCACATGACCATGGGGATGCGGCCATGGTCATAAGTGTGAAAAATGGTCCTATGTCACTTTTTGCAATGCCGTTGTAGCTTCAAATGGTCACTAAATGAACTGTTGTTAAGGCGAGGACTACCTGTAACCAAGATGGCATTTAGGACTATGCCACTAGCTGCGATCTTGATTTTTTTGAGTTCCTTTTGAAGACAGCTGTTGTCAGCCATCTATTCAGATATTGGAAGTTCTTATCCAATAGCACACAGGAGCCAACTTTAAAAAAAACAATGGAAAACAGGGCCCGAAATCTGGCAAGATTCCAACATCTCCTGCAATTTTGGCGTTTCCAGCTGAAAAAATTGTAACTTCTCTTCCAATACTTGGCTGACCTAGCATAATTTGGGACTGAATGTGGGATAGATGGAAAGTGGGGCTTGATCTTGCTGGCCTGTGCCCAAATTTAAATACATGCAACAGGAAGGGATTTAAAGGAGATGCTTTTAAGAAAAATAACTCTTTTGGCTCTGCTTTTTCCAGACTGCAACCATATGCTGGTCAGTGGGGTGTTAGCTGGCCTCTTACCAACCTACCCCTAGTCCAGGTCACCAATGTAGACATTGGTCAGTGTAAAGGTGTTGGATATGGTCCTCCAGATACAAAGTTCATTGGTTAGATCTGCACAGAATATCTGGGACATCAACTTTGCCACATCCTGGAAAAACCCATGAAAACCACAATGTCTTTTTTTGATGTTGCTCTACGTGGTTGCGTTTTTTTTCTCTCTCTCTCTCTTCCTTTCCCGTCCTTTTTCTCTATCTGTCTCTCTCTCTTTCTTTCTCTCTTTCTTTCTCTTTTCCTTTCTCCCTGTCTTCCTCTCTGTGTGTCTCTCTCTCCCTCTCTCTGTAGGTCTCTCTCTCTTCCTCCTGCCTCTCTCTCTCTCTCTCTCTCTCTCTCTCTCTCTCTCTCTCTTTCTCTCAAGTCTATCTCAAAGGGCTGCTGTTGTATGGAAATATCAGAGATTAGAGTCCTAGGTATGGCGTGTTAAGATGATGGATGAAAGGCAGGCAAGAAGCGAAAGAAAAAATTCTATTAAATACTCTATGGTACCTGATGTAGGCTTCAGTACTGCTGGGTCCTGTTAGCTGATCCTCCATGAGGTAGGTATTATGCGAAGAAGATATATAATAATGGCTGAGGGGTTGGGTCATATCCTGATACACTTGGCCGTGAGTTTTACTGAAAATGTTCCCATCGACAGAAAGCAAATACATCTGGAAGCCATCTTTGCTCATGGCTTTTTGCCTTTTAACTGCAAAAAGTTGGAATTAAAAAAAGAAAATTATATTCTGGGGGAATTGTTGTTTTAACTTGTTTTCCTTTTTTTTCTAATACAGGTTGTTCTCGACTTACAATCTTTTGCTTAGTGACCATTCAAAGCTACAACGGCACTGAAATAAGTGACTTATGACCGTTTTTCACACTGATGACCGTTGCAGCACCCCCACGGGTCACGCGATCAAAATTCTGACGCTTGGCAACTGACTCGTATTTATGACAAGTTGCAGTGTCCTGGGGGGTCACGAGATCCCGTTTTGTGACAAACAAAATCAATAGGGAAGCCAGACTCAACAACTGTCGCAAGAAAGATCGTAAAATGGGGCAAAACTGACCTAACAACTGTCATGCTTAGCAACAACTCATTTGTGGTTGTAAGTCAAGGACTACCTGTTCATACAAGAAACTAAATAATAAAGAACTTAGTATTAAGAAGCTTAAGATAGAAACTTCTGTTATATAACAAATAATTTAATGCATTTTGCAGTTGTTAATCAATGCTGCACTCAACCTACCTACCTACCTACCTACCTACCTACCTACCTACCTACCTACCTACCTATCTATCTATCTATCTATCTATCTATCTATCTATCTATCTATCTATCTATCTATCTAAATGAGGACCCAGATTGTTGGGGGGCAACAGGCTGACTCTGTAAACCGCTTAGAGAGGGCTGTAAAGCACTGGAAAGCAGTATATAAGTCTAAGTGCTCTTGCTCTCTCTCTCTCTCTCTCTCTCTCTCTCTCTCTGTCTCTCTCTCTCTCTCTCTCTCTCTCCCTACCTACCTACCTACCTACTACCTAACCTACCTCCCCCCCCCCCTCCCTCCTCCCTCCCCCCTACCTACCTCCCTACCTACCTACCTACCTACCCTACCTACCTACCTATCTATCTATCTATCTATCTATCTATCTATCTATCTATCTATCTATCTATCTATCTATCTATCTATCTATCTATCTATCTATCTATCTATCTATCTATCTATCATCTAACTGAATCTAAATGAGGACCCAGATTGTTGGGGGCAACATGCTGACTCGGTAAACCGCTTAAGAGAGGACCTGTGAAGCGGTATATAAGTCTACGTGTTCCTGCTCTTGCTATTACCTGTTTCGTTGGGTTCATACTGCTCAATGAGAGAGAGGGCCAATTCAGGGCCAGCATCCTCCTCATGCTGTTCCTCTTGGAGGAATCTCACCAGCTGATCCAGGGACATGACCGACTTCTCCTCCACCTGATCCGAGAAGATGCTGTCAATCTCCTGGCGTTCCGTCAATATCTTGTAGAACACCTCTATCTCGTCGTCTTCCAAGGTGTTGGTCTGGGATTTGTCACACTGCTGTGAATGTAGAGGGAAGAGATAAAAGGACTTCTTCTTTATAGGACGCAACCTAAACCAGGGCTGGACAATGCAAAACAGGGCAATCACTGGAAACGGTCAACTTTGCCGGCTTAGCAAACGAAGCATCGATCTCGCGAAGGAGATAAGCTGAAATAAGAAATTCATAAACTCTTCTAGCCATAAGTGCTCTGGGTTCTGCTTTTTGGGAAAAACAGGAGTCTAGATTTAGAACTAGCAATTACAGCTCTTTTTTTCCTCTCTCCTTTCTCTGTACTTTCCCTCCCCGAACCAAACCCGAGACAAACTGTCTACGGAGATTCTCAGTCTATCCAGGTCAGGATTTTTTTTTCAAAGATGCTTTTTCAAGAAGCAACTGGACTTCCTTTCTCGTTCCTTGAAGACGTTTCGCTTCTCATCCGAGAAGCTTCTTCAGTTCTGAAGGTGAACTGAAGAAGCTTCTCGGATGAGAAGCGAAACGTCTTCAAGGAAAAGCAAAGTCCAGTTGCCTTTTCAAAAAGCACCTTTGGGAAAATCCAAGACACACTGGAGCTGAAAGAGCATCCTATCCACCATGGTTTCGGGGTACTTGCAAAACAGTTTGGGGCTAAGATTACAGTCCTTCCCGTCATTAAGTGAGGACCACCTGTGCTATCAAACATCAATGTGCTACATCGCCCATTGCACCCCAGAACGACCAGACATAAGGACAGTTTTTCCCCCCCATGCCGTCACTCTGCTTAACAACTAATTCCTACAACACTGTCAAATACTAGTAAAGCTGCATTACTATGATACTCCTCATCTTTCCTATTACTTATCCTTATCTTCTTATGACTATAACTTGCTGCTTGTATCTTACAATTTATATTGGGGTTTTTTGTACCCTAGTATGGTTTATGTTGTTTGCTTAGCTAGTACTCTATCACTAAGTGTTGCATGAACTGTTGTATTTCACAATTTATGATTAATGTATTTTCATGTTGTATATGATCATGATTACCACTATTACTTGTATGTACACTGAGAGCTTATGCACCGGAAACAAATTCGTTGTGTGTCCAACCACACTTGGCCAATAAAGAATTCTATTCCATTCCATTCCATTCCATTCCATCCCATCCCATCCCATCCCATCCCATCCCATCCCATCCCATATTCTATTCCATTCCATTCCATCCCATCCCATCCCATATTCTATTCTATTCTATTCTATTCTATTCTATTCTATTCTATTCTATTCTATTCTATTCTATTCTATTCTATTCTATTCTATTCCATTCCATTCCATTCCATTCCATTCCATTCCATTCCATTCCATCCCATCCCATCCCATATTCTATTCCATTCCATTCCATCCCATATTCTATTCTATTCTATTCTATTCTATTCTATTCTATTCTATTCTATTCTATTCCATTCCATTCCATTCCATCCCATCCCATCCCATCCCATCCCATCCCATATTCTATTCTATTCTATTCTATTCTATTCTATTCTATTCTATTCTATTCTATTCTATTCTATTCCATCCCATTCCATTCCATATTCTATTCTATTCTATTCTATTCTATTCTATTCTATTCTATTCTATTCTATTCTATTCTATTCTATTCTATTCCATCCCATTCCATATTCTATTCTATTCTATTCTATTCTATTCTATTCTATTCTATTCTATTCTATTCTATTCTATTCTATTCTATTCTATTCTATTCTATTCTATTCCATCCCATTCCATATTCTATTCTATTCTATTCCATTCCATTCCATTCCATTCCATTGTGTTTCCCCAAAAATAAGATTGGATCTTATATTAATTTTTGCTCCAAAAGACATATTAGGGCTTATTTTCCAGTTAGGGCTTATTTTCAGGGAAATACGGTGCTAAATGCATCCGTCTGGCTGACTATCTTAACTGGGGCTTATTTTTGGGTGGGGCTTATATTACGAGCATCCTGAAAAATCATGCAAGGGCTTATATTTCGGTTGGGTCTAATTTGGGGGGAAATACGGTAGTAGCAAATCTGTTTTCCCCATATTTAAAGTCAGAAGAGTCTAAAGCAAAGAAGAAACCAAAAACTAAATTAAAAATCCTTTTCCTTACCTCAAAGATCTGCCTGGCATAGCTGTCATCCATCTGAATGTTGACTTCCTTCATGAAACTTTTGAGTTCTTTAAAACTCATCTTGTTATCTTTGTTTTTATCTGCTTTCCGCAGGCAAGCATGAATCCAGCTGTTGAAATCATTATTAAGGAGCCTACATGGGAAGGAGGTGTCATAACTACTATTTAAAATCAATTATGTAGAAGCTATTGTTCGTGATTCTGGATGGCCCTCAAATCTTTGGAACTATGGAAAAAGTTATTCCTAGCAAATCCAGACATTGCAAGAAAATATCAGACAGGGCAAGGCTGTTATAAATTTGGGGTGTTGCGAAGAAAGGAAAGTGGATGTATGTATGTGAAAAGAAAGGATTCAGTTTAAAAACACTTTTCTCATGAGACCCTGTCTTAGTTCAGACTATTCCAGTTGTCCATCTGAAGCCACCTATGCTGGCTGATCCGGCCCTCTCAATTCCTGGCAAATAGATGGGGAAGAAATGGAGGTAGTGACAGATTTTATCTTCCTGGGCTCCAAGATCACCACAGATGGGGACTGCAGCCAAGAAATTAAAAGACGCTTGCTCCTGGGAAGGAAAGCTATGGCAAATTTAGACAGCATACTAAAAAGCAGAGACAACACCCTGCCAACAAAAGTGCGTATAGTCAAGGCCATGGTTTTCCCAGTTGCAATGTATGGCTGCGAAAGTTGGACCATAAGAAAGGCTGAGCGCAAAAGAATTGAGGCCTTTGAACTATGGTGCTGGAGAAGACTCCTGCGAGTCCCTTGGACTGCAAGGCGATCAAACCGGTCAGTCCTAGAGGAGATCAACCCTGACTGCTCTTGAGAAGGCCAGATCCTGAAGTTGAAACTCAAGTACTTTGGCCACCTAATGAGAAGGAAGGACTCACTGGAGAAGAGCCTAATGCTGGGAAAGATGGAGGGCAAGAGAAGAAGGGGACGACAGAGAATGAGGTGGCTGGATGGAGTCACTGAAGCAGTAGGCGTGAGCTTCAATGGACTCCAGAAGATGGTAGAGGACAGGAAGGCCTGGAGGAACGTTGTCCATGGGGTCGCGATGGGTCGGACACGGCTTCACAACTAACAACAACAAATGGGTCTCCTCCTTAGATATCCGATGGTGTGAAGCATTCCTTTGAAGATTTGTAAAACCCTAACATAAACCTCTGAAATGGATATCACAGAATGTCTGTATAATAATATATTTCAGATTTTGTCTACACATAGTCCTCAACTTACAACAGTTTGTTTAGTGACTGTTTGAAGTTACAACAGCACTGAAAAAAGACTTATGATCGTTTTTCACATTTATGACCATTACAGCATCTCCATGGTCATGTGATGAAAATTCAGGCGCTTGGCAACTGACTCATATTTATGACGGTTGCCATGTCCCGGGGTTATGAGATCCCCTTTTGAGACCGTCTTACAACGTCAATGGGGAAGCCAGATTCACTTAATAATCATGTTAACTTAACAACTGTCACAGGAAAGGTCGTAAAATGGGGCAAAATTCACCTAACAAATGTCTGGCTGAGCAACAAAAATTTTAGGCTCAGTTGTTGTCGTAAGTTGAGGACTACCTGTACTGTGGATGGATCAGCTTTTCCCAACCTGATGCAGTCTAAATAATTTCAAATTCCTTCGTTTCATCAAAGTGTGTTAAACAAGTTTCTTGTGTTCCACTGGCTCCTCCACTTTACCCTAAACAAACACACAAAGCTAAATATAATCCCAGAAATTATTACCTTAGAAAAAACTTTGGCCAGGGAGATAAATACAGTCATAGTAACTTTGGTCAAGTGTCAGTTTTGGAAATTATGGGCTACAACAGCCTTGAATGAGACTGAATTGCAAAGTGGCAAGTTTGGCCAAAGAGAAGGTAAATTTAGACCATCTTAACTGGAATGCTGGCAAGTTTTGCTGGTAAGCCCTGGGAAGGCATTACAGGGTATTTCCCCCCCCCCAAAATGGGTTTAATTAGAAGCTAAGATTTTACATGTGCCACTTGGTCAAAAAAGGTTTTGCCTACCCGTAGTCCTAGATCAGGGGTAGGCAACCTTGGCTCTTTGATGACTCGTGGACTTCAACTCCCAGAATTCCTGAGCCAGCATGGCTCAGCTTGGAAACCTCTCCCTTTCCCCTCAGCGTGGCTGGCTCAGGAATTCTGGGAGTTGAAGTCCACGAGTCATAAAAGAGCCAAGGTTGCCTACCCCTGCCCTAGATTTACAACCGTAACTGAGCCCAAAATTCCTGTTGCTAAATGAGACAGCTGTTAAGCGAGTTTTGCCCCATTTTACAACCTTCCTTGCCACACTTGTTAAGTGAATCACTGCAGTTGTTCAGTTAGAAACATGGTTATTAAGTGAATCAGGCTTCCCCATTGACTTTTGCTTGTCAGAAGGTCGTAAAAGGGGGTCACATGACTACGTGACCCTACACCTGTTCTGTTGGCTTACATTAAACCTGGGATTTCCCAACTTCTACATTTGTAGAGTAAGAGCAAGAATCCTGCAGGCAGAACGGCCCGTGCCGAGAATTCTGGGAGTCGAAGTCCATTCATCTGGAAGCTGAGAAAAGCTGGTAAAAAGCAGTGTTTTTCAAACTGGCAACTTTAAGAGGTGTGGACTTCCACTACCAGAATTCTTTGCAAGGACCATTCAGGCTAGGGAATTCTGGGAATTGAAGTCCACCTATCTTGCCAAGATTGAAAAAAGACTGATCTCATGGGGCTATAGAGAATTTAGCTACAGAAAGGCAGTCCAATATTCTTTCGAGGAAAGTTAGCATAAAGTATAAAATATAATAAAGCTGATCCCTCCCCTGGAAATTCTTCTCAAATGTACAGTCTTAAAAAAAAAAAGGATACTGTTGTAATTTTTGCCTCTGGCTCATTGAATTGCTTTTTGCAATGATTTTTCCCAGGCCAGACACCCAGTGATTTGCATCCCTTTCAGAGCCAGCAATGAGATCCAAGTTTTTCTTTTGATCTTTGAAGATGATCGAGAAGCAACGAACTTCAGGGACATCCTTAGCATATTTTTCCATTCCTTCGGTCTTATGACCTGGCCTGACATCCTGGATTTCTTCAATGGAGACTGTAGGAGCAAACCCAGAATTTGTCATCAGACAAACCAAGCAATTAACCTGGTTATTGTTAGATGGTTAGATTTATCTGCAGCAACCATATAGCATCACAGGGTTGAGAGGGATCTATCTATCTATCTATCTATCTATCTATCTATCTATCTATCTATCTATCTATCTATCTATCTATCTATCTATCTATCTATCTATCTATCTATCTATCATCTACCTACCTATCTACCTACCTACCTACCTACCTACCTACCGGTAGTTCTCAACTTACAACAGTTTGTTTAATGACCGTTTGAAGTTACAACAACACTGAAAAAAGTGACTTATGGCTGTTTTTCACAATTATGACATCTGCAGCACCACCATGGTCACGCAATCAAAATTCAGACGCTTGGCAACTGACTCGTATTTATGACGATTGCAGTGTCCCGGAGCCATGTGATCACTTTTTGCGTCCTTCTGACCAGAAAAGTCAGTGGGGGAAGCCAGATTCACTTAACAACCAGGTTACTGACATAACAACAGCGGTGATTCACTTAGCAACAGTGGCAAGAAATATTGCAAAACGGGGCAAAATTCACAACAAATTCTCATTTAACAACATAAAATTTTGGGTTCAGTTGAGGACTACCTGTACATTCCATGAAGAATTATTTTGCAAAAGAAAGAAAGGGGATTTGCAAAACAGAACATGATCAGATTATTAATTGGGGCAGCAATCATGTGATAATTAATCTTTGTGATATTTACCAGGGCCTCTAGCCTTCTCAAAGTGGACAATTTTGTCACTGACTATACAAAGTGATCCTTCTGGACATTGTAGTTCAACAAAACTAGTGTTTTTCAACTGAGGAAGACTCAGAGGCAAGAGATAAAAAAAAAGGGGGGGGGAACATTCCAGATACACAAGTTCACACAAACCCAATAATACCAAGAATTTCAAAAATGCAAAAATAAAAAAATTGTGACACATTAAGAACAGGGACTGAGGAAGAAAAATTGAGCTCTAGTAAGACAAAGATTTGCAAAGATTATACCTTAGAAGACATTGAAGTTTTAAAGCATTTAAATTCACTGCCTAGTACAGTGAAATCTCTTGTTTTATATCTTTGCTTTGTCTTTCCAAGATACACAATATGGGTTGATATGTAGATAATAATACTGAAAGCTAAGGTTATAAAAACCTTAATATTCAATAGTCACCTTCCCAATCTATTCTCTGAAGCAGTGTTTCTCAATTTGAGCCACTTGAAGATGTGTGGACTTCAACTCCCAGAATTCCCCAACCAACATCCTGGCTGGGGAATTCTGGGAGTTGAAGTCGACACATCTTCAAGTGGCCCAGGTTGAGAAATACTGTTCTAGAAGCATAGATTGTGGCAACATGGGTGGCCAATAAATTTAATAAACAAACGATAGGGACCTTGAAAAAAAAAGAAGCTAACATTCTGATGCCCTTGATGTAAATTGCAAAACGTTCATGAACTTTCGTAATTCCTTGACTTACGACCACAACTGGGATTAGAAATTCCATTGCTAAGCAAGGTAGTTGTTAAGTGATCGTACCTGATTTTACGACCTTTTTGGTTATTAGGCGAATCATTGCAGTTGTTAAGTGAATTACGTGGTTGTTAAGTGAACCCAGGTTTCCCCATCGACTTCGTTCATTGGAAACCAACTGGGAAGATCACAAATGCTGATCACATGACCACAGGATGCTGCAACCATCATAAATGCATGCTGGTTGCCAAGCGCCTGAATTTTGACCATGTCACCATGAGAATGCTGAAATGGTCATAAGTGTGAGGACTGATTGTAAATCATATTTTTTATGTTTTAGCTTTGAAACTTCAACAAATGAATCACTGTAAGTTAAGGTCTACCTGTACTATGAGAAAACAAGGGTTACAAAATTGGTTTTGCAAAACGCCAGATAACCAGCAGAGGGCAGCAAACTATTAAGATTTTCTGGATTTCTTTCCTGCCCTCTAGTGGTCCAGTGGAACTTTGCAGCCTAAATCAAACAGCCCTAGAGAAACACATTATCTGGAATTATTTGTTTGCAAATCTCCTCAACTTTGGCAGTCACTTTGAACTAATGGCAAACAGAAACAATTGTGCACATAAATAATTCTACAAAACACTTGAAAAACCAGACTAGGACGGGCTCAAGGGTGCCTTACATCTGGTATATGCAGGAAATGTGCAAGATTTTTCTTGTTATTTCAAAGTTACACCCTTATTTGCTTTGTTCTTGGGTCCCTTTTGAGTTTGTTTTCCTTGAAGGCTGATCATTAATAAGTGAGGAAGCTGGGATCAACAGGGAAAATCAAGTCAGGTTTACATGACTGGATTTTAAAAATACGGAGAAAAAACATGGGAAGGCTTCAAAAAAAATTTCAATATTCTCAAAACATTCAGAAAATGCCAGGTGAGAGAACATGGAATGCACTTTCATGACTTTAAATATATTCTTAAGTCTCCAACTGGAGAGTATTGATAGTCCTCGACATACGACCACAATTAAGCCCAAAATTTCTGTTGCTAAGTGAGACATTTGTTAAGTGAGTTTTGCCCCATTTTACGACCTTTCCTGCCACAGTTCTCAAGTGAATCACTGCACATGTTAAGTTAATAACAAGGTTGTTAAGTGAATCTGGATTCCCCATTGATTTTGTTTGTTAAAAGGGCAAAAGGGGTGTTCACGTGACATGCAACCATCATAAATATGAGTCAGTTGCCAAATTTTGATCACAAAGAGATGCTGTAATGGTTGTAAGTGTGAGAAACAGTCATATTATGTCACTTTTTTCAGTGATGTTGTAACTTTGAACGTCCACTAAATCGACTGTTATAAGTCAAGAACTACCTGTATTCAGTTATATCTCCACTTAAAACAAAATGAACCCAGAATAACAGAGTTGGAAGGGACCATGGAGGTCTTCTAGTCCAACCCCCTGCTCAGGCAGGAAACCCTATACCATTTCGGACAAATGGCTGTCCAGTCTTTTCTTAAAAACCTCCAGTGTTGGAGAACACACAACTTCTGGAGATAAGCCTTTCCACTGATTATTTGTTCTGTTAGGAAATTTTTCCTTAAGTCTCAGGTTCATTCTCTCCTTGATTAGTTTGAAAAGAAAAAGGACACTCTTTTGAGGACTGTAATGTTCACATCTATCTATCTATCTATATATTTTTCTCAACTTAACTGTGTCTACAAATTGTATTTGACAGGGCAATCCATTTTTGATCAATCACTGCTCAATTATGCAGCACCCACCGAATGGCTGAATGCCAATAATTAAATGCGTTGTGCAAATTTAAATAATATTATTTTTACATCCCTTCAAGGCTTATTTGGAACTACTGCATTTGACTCTCTCCACCCCATCGCAAGGGCTGGCAGCCACTCAAACCGCAATACAGTTTGTTGCACGAGCTATTAGATTTCTGGCACAAAGCAGAGCCTGGCTGAGTTAAGCTGCCTATTCATTTTCAATCATGCATCGTCCTTAATAACATAGGGGGACAAATAATATTCTTTCTTTATTCTATGTAAATTCTCAGTCATCCAGATTATGGTTGTTTCAAAGGTGCTTTTTCAAGAGGCAACTGGACTTTCTTTGTTTTTCCTTGAAGACGCTTCGCTTCTCATCCAAGAAGCTTCTTCAGTTCTGGCTGAATGGAGGAGGAAGGAAGGACTTATATTCCTGGCAGTCATCTGGTCGTTAGTCCTCTTTCTGAGAGTCGTTGAAGCTTCCACTTCCATCCTCCACCATTCAGTCAGAACTGAAGAAGCTTCTTGGGTGAGAAGCGAAATGTCTTCGAAGAAAAACAAACTCTAGTTGCCTCTTGAAAAAGCACCTTTGGGATACCCTTTCCTTATGACAAGTTTCTCAAGCATAGGTTGGAGAACAGGAAAGGGAAGGAGATAAATAACAACAACAGCAAAAAGTTTTCTTTGGTGAGAAAGGAGTCAGCATATAGGTAGAATAAAGGACACTAGTTATATTAAAAGGCAGTAGTAACAGAAAACGATTGGAAATTTGTCACCTTTTCTGTTGATACTAAGGATCTTCTTAGAAAATCAGAATGTATCAGTACAGGTAGTCCTCAACTTACGACCATTCATATAGTGACCATTCAAACTTACGGCACTGAAAAAGTGACTTATGACAATTTTTCACACTTACGACCATTGCACCGTCTCTGCGGTTGCGTAATCAAAATTCAGATGCTTGGCAACTGGCTTGTATTTATGACAGTTGCAGTGTCCCGGGGGCATGCGGTAACCATTTGTGACTCTCTTATAAGGCTGGGGAAGCCAGATTCACTTAACAACGGTGTCACTGGCTTAACAACTGCAGTTATTCATTTAACAACTGTGGTAAGCAAGGTCATAAAACGGAACAAAATTCAACAAATGTTTTGCTTAGCCACAGAAATTTTGTCTCAGTTGTGATCGTTAAGTCGAGGACTACCTATACTAGGTCAGCTCATGGTAAGGTTACCACAAGTAATTGTTCAATCTTAAATTTTTATAGTGAAGGTTCTCCTATAATTCATAATATTTTTTTGAAACATTGTGCACATCTTCAGAGGGGATGTAACTTTTGATTTTGTAGGCTTTGGGACTCTTCTGTGTTCCTGTGATGAATTCATTGTAGCAGCACATGGCAATATTACTGCATTTATCTCCAAGTGCTTCTCTTCTTTACTTAAGCAGTGCAGGTGGTCATTAGATAGATTAGATTAGATAGATAGATAGATAGATAGATAGATAGATAGATAGATAGATAGATAGATAGATAGATAGATAGATAGATAGATAGATAGATAGATAGATAGATAGATAGATAGATAGATCGATAGATAGATAGATAGATGATAGATAGATAGATAGATAGATAGCTAGATAGATAGATAGATAGATAGTAGATAGATAGGTAGAGTAGGTAGGTAGGTAGGTAGGTAGGTAGGTAGGTAGATAGATAGATAGATAGATAGATAGATAGATATGAGATAGATAGATAGATAGATCGATAGATAGATATGATAGATAGATAGATAGATAGGATAGATAGATAGATAGATAGAGGATGGATGGATGGGATGGATGATGGATGGATGGATGGGCGGGGCGGGCGGGCTGGGCGGGCGGGCGGGCGGGGGACATTCAGACAGACAGACAGACAGACAGACAGATAGATAGATAGATAGATAGATAGATAAACCTTTATTGACATTTTTTCCTGTGGGCACAATGGCACACATTAAAAATGAAATTTAGTTGCTTCCTCTCAAAGTGTTTAGTGACCATTTGTTCAGCCACAGTCCAAAATTATGACGGCACCGAATGAGGGGGACTTGAAATGAGTTCTCATCTTTGCACCAATTGCAGCATCCCCATAGTGGGACAATTCAGGGGCTTGGCAACTGGCTCGCAATTATGGCACCGCAGCATCCCACAGTCACCATTTTCAATCTTCCCAGCTGCTTCCAAAAAGCAATGTCAGTGGGGAAACCAGCAGGAAGTCAGAGGTTGCAAACATGTGAAGTCCTCACTTAGCAACAGCAGCTGGGACCAGCAGGAATGATGTTGTACGTCACACTTCATGGCTTTCACATTTAGCAATGGAGTTTCTGGTCCCTACTGTGGTTGTTAAGTGAGAAGTATATGTATTGATTGTCACTGTTTGGAATTAGGTGGCCTTCAGATAATTGATTGAACCATAAATTTATCTCACTTTAAGATAGCCCAAAAGCTGGAGCTCAGAGTAAAGCTATATTCTTAATTGCATTTTTTTTTAGAGATTTTGAACTTGTTTGGTTTTTATAGTTTTCACTTTATTGTTCTCACAGAATTGCAGTTTAAGTCACTGCTTCAGACAGGAAGGCAGTGCAGAGAATGGTGAGGACAGCAGAAAAGATCATTGGCAGTTCTCTCCCTCCCATCCAGGACATAGCAAGGAAGCATTGCTTGAGCAGGGTCCGTAAGATTATCTGGGACATGACACATTCTCTTCATGACCTGTTTTCCTTGTTACCTTCTGGGAGGAGGGGGCTTTGTGATATCTGAAGCAGAACATCCGATTCAGCCACAGTTTCGTTCCATACAGTATAAACCTTGTGAACTCTAAAGCTTCCTCCCTCCGTTATATATTCAAGATGGACAGTGATTAATATGTATATGTTATGTATATGTAGGGGTGTAGGTCTTTACATATGTTGCATATAGTATGTACAGTATATGTTGTATATAGTATGTATATGTTGTATATAGTATAAACATACTATATACAACATATACATACTATATACAACATATGTAAAGACCTACACCCCTACATATACATACAGGTGTGTGTCATGTATGTGTTCACTTTGAGAGCGGGCAACAAAATTTCATTTTTGATGTGTGTCGTTGTGCCCACAGTAAAAAAATGACAAAAGGTTATCTTGTCTTGTCTTGTCTTGTCTTGTCTTGTCCTGTCTTGTCCTGTCCTGTCCTGTCCTATCTTATCTTATCATCTTGTTTTTGTATGTATACAGGGGTATCTTGGTACTCATTGTTAATTGGTTCCAGCAGGTGCGATGAATATTAAAAACAATGAATACCAAACATTTTTTTCCCATAAGGAATAATGTACCGAGTCACAAGGCAGCTGACATCAACAAGTTCTAGCTTGTGCGTCGACGGCCAAACAAAGAGCAACAGGACAAAATTTCCACGTCAAAACGCATTGAGCACCAAATCTGATGAGTTTCAAAGCCGTTGAGTGGCAAGATACCACTGTATTAACTTGGATCTTAAAAATAAAGAATTTGGAAACGATAAAGTGGCCCCTAGTTACTGGTTCCCGTAGTTTGCACAACTCATGGAGTATTGCTCTGAAACTTGAAATCAATTCTCCCTTCAAACTATTGATCTAATGACAGTTTGGATGTAAACTGTGGATGGTGCAAATAATAATAATAATAATAATAATAATAATAATAATAATAATAATAATAATAATAATAATAATAATAATAATAATAATAATAATAATAATAATAATAATAATAATAATAATAATAATAATACTAATAATAATAATAATAATAATAAAGTTGGAAGGGACCTTGGAGGTCATCGAGTCCAACCCCCTGCTCAGGCAGGAAACCCTACACCATTTCGGACAAATGGCTGTCCAGTCTCTTGTTAAAGACTTCCAGTGTTGGAGCATTCACCGCTTCTGGAGGCAGGTTGTTCCACTGGTTAATTGTTCTAACTGTCAGGAAGTTTCTCCTTAGTTCTAGGTTGCTTCTCTCCTTGATTAGTTTCCATCCATTGCTTCTTGTCCTGCCTTCAGGCGCCTTGGAGAATAGCTTGGCTCCCTCTTCTTTGGGGCAGCCCCTGAGATATTGGAGCACTGCTCTCATGTCCCCCCTCGTCCTTCTCTTCATTAGACTAAACATACCCAATTCCAGAAACGTTCCTGATATGCTTTAGCCTCCAGTCCCCTAATCATCTTTGTTGCTCTTCTCTGCACTCTTTCTAGAGTCTCAATGTCTTTTTTACATCGTGGGGACCAGAACTGGATGCAGTATTCCAAGTGTGGCATTACCAAGGCATTGTAAAGTGGTATTAATACTTCACGTGATCTTGATTCTATCCCTCTGTTAATGCAGCCCAGCACTGTGTTGGCTTTTTTGGCAGCTGCAGCACACGGCTGGCTCCTATTTAAGTGATTGTCCACTAGGACTCCGAGGTCCCTCTCACAGTTACTACTATTGAGCAAGGTACCCCCTATACTATACCTGTACATTTGGTTTTTCTTGCCTAAATGTAGAACCTTGCTTTTTTCACCACTGAATTTCATTTTGTTAGATAGCGCCCAGTGTTCAAGTCTATAAACAACTCCGCTATGTCTATGGGGATTCTCAGTCATCCAGGTCATAGCTGTCTCATTTTCAAAAGGCAGCTCGACTGTTTTTTTTCCTTGAAGAAGTTTCGTTTCTCATCCAAGAAGCTTCATCAGTTCTGACTGGAGGGTGGGGAATAGAAGGAAAGGTTCTGATAGGATGGAGGGCGCAGATAAACCCCTCCAGGGGCCTCAACGGCTCTCAGAGAGAGCACTAACGACAAGAAGACTGAAAAGAAATACAACCCTTGCATGGCCACCCATCACTCCAGTAGAACTGATGAAGCTTCTTGGATGAGGGACTCCACTATAGGTGGTTTACTGAGAGAAGAACAGCCAGATACTTACAGAGCTGTGACTCCGGGGATCGAAGCATTTTCTTGGATTCCTGCCATATGGTCTTACAGTCTTCCTGGAGCTTGTAAAATCTCTCTCTTCTCCAGGAAGTGGACTTGACTTTCAAGAGGTGACTTCCCCGCAGCAGGAACTTGAGGTCATGGTCGTCTTGCAAACCTGAGGAGCAGCAAACGTGACAATAAGCACACTGGTCTTCCTTTCCGCGTATGAGGCACGCTAACTCCTGACTGACAACCAATGTCTTAGTGACCATTCGGAGTTACAACGGCACTGAAAAAAGGGACTTGCGAACAGCACTCGCCCTTATGGCCCACTATAGCATCCCCACGGTCACGTGATCAAAATTTTACCTGGCTGCATTTTACCTGGCTGCAGCATTCCCAGGGTTACGTGACTGTCATTTGAAATCTTCCTCAATGGAGGAACCGGATTCGCTTAATGGCCATTTGCTTAACAATAAAATTAGGTGTGGCTCACTTAACCTGCCTCCAGAAGTTGTGAATGCTCCAACGCCGGAGGTTTTTAAGAAGAGACTGGACAGCCATTTTGTCTGACATGGTATAGGGTTTCCTGCCTGAGCAGGGGGTTGGACTAGATGACCTGCAAGGTCCCTTCCAGCTCTATTCTGATTGATTGAATTGTGGTTGCAAATCAAGGACTACCTCTATCAGGTTCACTACCTTCCAATTATTGTTGTTGTTGTTGTTGTTGTTATTATTATTATTATTAACAACCACCTTGCTTAGCCATGGAAATTTTGGTCCCAATTGCAGTATTTCAGTATTTGAGAGGCTGCCACAAGGAGGAGGGGATCAACTTATTCTCCAAAGCCCCAGAAGGCAGGACAAGAAACAATGGATGGAAACTCATCAAGGAGAGAAGCAACCTGGAAGTACCGGTAAAGAGAAATTTTCTGACAATTAGAACAATTAACCTGTGGAATAGCTTGCCTTCAGAAGTTATGGGTGTTCTATCACTGGAGGCTTTTAAGGACAGCCACTTGTCTGAAATAGCAGAGGGTCTCCTGCTTGAACAGGGGGCTGGACTAGAAGACCTCCAAGGTCCCTTCCATCTCTATTCTGATTGATTGAATTGTGGTTGCAAATCAAGGACTACCTCTATCAGGTTTATTATCTCTCTGAGTTTAAAGGTAATGCTTGACTTATAATTAAAATTGACCCAAAATTTTCGTTGCTAAGCAAGACAGTTGCTAAGTGAGTCTTGCTTCATTTTACAATTTTTTTTGCCACAGTTGTTACGTGAATCACTGCAGTTTGTTAAGTTAGTAACATGGTTGTTCAGTGAATCTGGCTTCCCCCATTGACTTCGCTTGTCGGAAGGTTGCAAAAGGGGATCAGGGACACCGCAACTATCGTAAATACAGGTCAGCTTGCAAGCGTCCGAATTTTGATCACGTGACCATGGGATGCTGCAACAATTGTGTGAGAAATAGTCATAAGTCACTTTTTTCAGTGCCGTTACAACTTCAAACAGTCACTAAACGAGTGGTTATAAATTAAGGATTACTTGTATATGTACTTTTTATCTGGTCAAAAATAAAAACTATGAACTTTTAAAAAAAAAATAGTTGTTCCTAAATGCTTAAGGCAGCAGCTTTATCTGAAAAATTTGCTTTCAGCTTTCCATCAGCCCCATTTACATGGGGAAAGACATTCCTACCCAGACAGTTTACAGAGAAAACATTCCTAAGTGGTTATTTGAGGCGTTTGCAAGCAGAGGGGGACACATCTGCAACCTTGGGTGGCCTTGAAAAGGGATCAGACTTGGTTAGCACTTGATCCTTCGGGAAATCCTACATCAGCAACGGTGAAAAAGAGGAGAAAACTAGAGCCAACTGCTTTAGGAAGCCGCCTGGAAGTAGTTTCACTTGGCAAGTTTTTAATTCTTTCCCTGGCACAGGGGTAGGCCACCTTGGCTCTTTTATGACTCGTGGACTTCAACTCCCAGAATTCCTGAGCCAGCATGGCTCAGCCTGGAAACCTCTCCCTTTCCCCTCAGCATGGCTGGCTCAGGAATTCTGGGAGTTGAAGTCCACGAGTCATAAAAAAGCCAAGGCGGCCCACCCCTGCCCTGGCAGGACCTACTGAAGGATTAGGGAGTGGAACTTATTAGCATTTGAAAAGGAGACCACAGGACAATCCCTGAGGCTATAGATTAGAGAGGTAGATGATGCAACATTCCAGGGAAAGGCCATATTGGCAGTCCTTGACTTACGACAGCAATTGAGCCTGAACTTTTTGTTGCTAAGTGAGTCAGTTGTTAAGTGAATTCCCCCCCCCCATTTTACAACCTTTCTTCCCACAGGTATGAAGTGAATAGCTGCAGTTCTTAAGTTAGTGACACGGTTGTTAAGTGAATCTGGCTTCCCCATTCACTTTGCTTGTCAGATGGCCGCAAAAGTTGATCACATGATCCCAGGACAGACAGACAGACAGACGATAGATAGATAGATAGATAGATAGACAGACAGACAGACAGACAGACAGACAGACAGACAGACAGACAGACAGACAGATAGATTTAAGTAGATTGATAAAGATAGATTAGATAGATGGATGGATGGATGGACACTGCCAAGCATCTGAAGTTTGATCACATGACCATGGGGAAATGCTGCAATGGCTGCTAAGTCCTAAGTCACTTTTTCAGTGCTGTTGTAACTTTGAACGGTCACTAAATGAACTGTTGTAAGTCAAGAACCACCTGTAGTAAACAACTTCTGTGTTTCTCCCAAGAAAAATACATATGCATGTCCATCCACACACACACACACAAAAATTACCTTGACTAAATGAGTGGGAAAAGAGTCAGAACAAAACAATGTATGATTCATCTAATTTTACCTTGGACGTAATTCAATACAGTTGACGTTACTGTACTATGTACATAATTATTTTCCTCATTGGTGACATTAAAGATGTTATTTGCTAGCAGCTCTCTTAGGGCACTTATGAGTTGCATTTAAAGCTCTTTAGGGTCACATGCAAGTCTCATCCCCCCACACACACACTCACACAAACCTTGGATTGCAATATTGCCATTACTGATGATTTAACAGAATAACAGACTTGGAAGGGACCTTGGAGGTCTTCTAGTCCAACCCCCTGCTCAGGCAAGACACCCTATACCATTCTAGACAAATGTTATCCAATCTCTTCTTGAAAACCTCCAGTGTTGGAGCATGCAGAACTTCTGGAGGCAAATTGTTCCACTGATTAATTGTTTTAACTGTCAGGAAATTTCTCTTTAGTTCTAGGTTGCTTCTCTCCTTGATTACTTTCCATCCGTTGCTTCTTGTCCTGCCTTCAGGCACCTTGGAAAATAGCTTCACTCCCTCTTCTTTGTGGCAGCCCCTCAAATATTGGAACACTGCTATTGTGTCACCCCTCGTCCTTCTCTTCATTAGACTAGAGTCACTAGACAAACCCAATTCCTACAACCGTTCTTCGTATGTTTTAGTCTCCAGTCCCCTAATCATCTTTGTTGCTCTTCTCTGCACTCTTTCTAGAGTCTCAACATCTTTTTTACATCGTGGCAACCAAAACTGGATGCAGTATTCCAAGTGTGGCCTTACCAAGGCATTGTAAAGTGGTATTAACACTTCACGTGATCTTGATTCTATCCCTCTGTTGATGCAGCCGAGGACTCCAGAACACCTCTGAGACTCTGTACTGTAGATCCACTGCCCTTCCATACTATCTTTGATCAATCCTTGAACATAAAAAACTATAGAAAATTAGTCTTTATACAGTTGTTATTAGTTGCAAAGTCGTGTCCGATCCATCGCGACCCCATGGACAACGTTCCTCCAGGCCTTCCTGTCTTCTACCATCTTCTGGAGTCCATTTAAGCTCACGCCTACTGCTTCAGTGACTCCATCCAGCCACCTCATTCTCTGTCGTCCCCTTCTTCTATTGCCCCCAATCTTTCCCAGCATCAGGCTCTTCTCCAGTGAGTCCTTCCTTCTCGTTAGGTGGCCAAAGTACTTGAGTTTCAACTTCAGGATCTGGCCTTCTAAAGAGCAGTCGGGGTTGATCTCCTCTCGGACTGACCGGTTTGATCGCCTTGCAGTCCAAGGGACTCGCAGGAGTCTTCTCCAGCACCATAGTTCAAAGGCCTCAATTCTTTGGCGCTCAGCCTTTCTTATGGTCCAACTTTCACAGCCATACATTGCAACTGGGAAAACCATGGCCTTGACTATACGTACTTTGGTTGGCAGGGTGATGTCTCTGCTTTTTAGTATGCTGTCTAGATTTGCCATAGCTTTCCTCCCCAGGAGCAAGCGTCTTCTAATTTCTTGGCTGCAGTCCCCATCTGCGGTGATCTTGGAGCCCAGGAAGATAAAATCTGTCACTACCTCCATTTCTTCCCCATCTATTTGCCAGGAATTTGCCATGATCTTGGTTTTCTTAATGTTGAGTTTCAAGCCAACTTTTGCACTCTCCTTCTTCACCCGCATCAAGAGGCTCTTTAGTTCCTCTTCACTTTCTGCCATTAGAGTGGTATCATCTGCATATCTTAGGTTGTTGATATTTCTCCCCGCAATCTTAATTCCAGCTTTTGATTCATCTAGCCCCGCCTTTCTCATGATGTGCTCTGCATATAGGTTAAATAGGCAGGGCGCTTTATACAGTAGTCCGTCACTTTCCAACAATTCAGAGTTAAGATGTACTTGCCTGGGCGTACTTATGACCTAGATTTAAAGTTCTGATGGTCAGCTGGAAAAGTGTGAGGTGGAGAGTGCATTCCCAAAACAATATGTGTGTAACCGATGTTGTTTATATAAACCGAGAGCAAATTCCATTCCCTTCTAGACCTGATGATGTTACCTAGCTGGGTCATGAAATGTCTGCAAGCAAACAACCAAACTGAGAGAGCAACAAAGACCACTCATGTCAATCCTGAGCTACAAATATTCTCCTTTCATGGAGGTTTCATTTAGCCATCACAGAACACGTAACCTTAAGTGCAATTCTTTATATTACTTCAACTAATATTACTATTACCATGGCCAACGGGTTCTGGGAAATAAGCAAACTAAGATTGTCAACTAGCCAAGCAAAAAACAAGCAAACCATCTGGGCTTGTTACTTTCTTAGGGAATAGATGGAGTTTCAGATCTTCTGGAATTTCTCCTTCCATCAGCAGCCAGCAAGTCCATCAGTTGAAAATGATGAAACCAATTCTTCAATATCATCCAAAAATCACTGTGTTTTGCATTTCTGTTTTAGCAAAAGTTCGACCCATCGAAAGCTACTAGCTGTCCATGGAGCAATATGTATTATGTAATATCTAGATTTCAGGTGGCTATTAAAGGCCCAGCTACCAAGATCAGCGAAAAAAGCCAATGCAATCCTAGGCTGCATTAATAGAATCAGGATCGTCTGAAGTTTTACTACCATTTTGCAAAGTCTTACTAAGGCCACACTTGGAATACTGCATCCATTTCTGGTCACTACAATATAAAAAAGAGGTTGAGAGTCTGGAAAGAGTGCAGAGAAGAGCAAGAAGGATGATTAGGGGGCTGGAGGATAAAACATACGAAGAACGGTTGCAAAAATTGGGTATGTCTAATCTAGTGGGGGGAAAGGGCTATGACATGATGGCAGTGTTCCAATATTTGAGGGGCTGCCACAAAGAAGAAGTGAAAAGCATCTGAAGGCAGGACAAAAAGCAACAAAGCAGAGGGAATCAAGCTATTCTCCAAAGCACCTGAAGGCAGGACAACGAACAAACGGATGGAAACTAATCAAACAGAGAAGCAACTTAGAACTAAGGAGAAATTTCCTTGCGGTTAGAACAATTAATCAGTGAAACAGATTATCTCCAGAAATTGTGGATGCTTCATCACTGGAGGTTTCCAAGAAGAGATTGGACAACCACGTCTCTGAAGTGGAATTAGGGTCTCCTGCTTGAGCAGGGGGTTGGACTAGAAGGCCTCCAAGGTCCCTTCCAACTTTGTTATTCTGTTATTCTATTCTCAAGGACCAAATTGGGGCCAGATCATCCTGGAAAGGACCATCTATGTGGTCATTAAGAGTCGAAATTGATTTGATGGAACATAAATGAATCAGTATATCAATGCAAAACCCAGGTTTCTTGAAAAATTCTATAAATCTAGGAAAGTAGAAGGAAACAGAAACGGACAATCTGCAACAAAGTGAATTGACTCAGTTTGGCTATGGCTATTTTTCCCTGTAAGGTCAAAGAATCTGAAAGAATACAGTGACTTGTATTATACTTGTTAGTATAAATGGTGATAGTTTACAAATATTATTAGATGCAAATAGAAATACATTATTACCACAGAAAGGAAGATAAAGCAGAAATGGTTAAGCTGATTGTTTTATTCAAAGAGGAGAATATATTTAAGTATGTCTTTCATTTGGATATCACTTCTGGATTTTGTGCTTAGGATGAAAAAAAATGAAACTTTGACTTTGGTTTTGTCTATTAGATTTGTTGTTATACTAATGTGTAAAAGCAAAAAGTTGAGACTGGAGTGTTTTTATTTTGTACTGTGCTAAAAAAAAGTTGAAAGTCAATGCCTTTTTTTCCCTTGTACTTCACATTTTCTTTTTCCCCTCTCTTTTTCCTTCTCCCTATTTCCCATTTCTGCTTCTCTTTGTATTTTATATATAGATAAAAAACAATAAAAGACAAAGTGCAACTGTTAAAAAAAAATTAATTTTTTTTTTAAAGAAGGTTGGCTATGAGTGCACTATTGGAAGATCTCAAAGACAAGTTGGGGACAGATCAGCCTGGAGAAGATCTAGGTGGTCACTTGATGGAACATAATTAATCAAAAACAAAAATCCAGATCCAGATTAATGTTAAGATATTTAATGTAATAGCTGGAAGAGTAAAGCGTACAATGGGCCAGAACACAGCTGTAGCTGATTGGTTGGAAACTGAGGGCTTCTGCGTGAGGCAATCTACGCTATAATTGGTTGCTGGGTGTAAAGGGGGAGTTTCTCTTTTTTCCCGCCTTTTTCTTCTGTGGGTTCTGTATGCTGTTCTGTAATTTACCTCATGATGTAGTGATGTGCCTGATTATCTTGTTTGTTGTAAATATAGATGTTAAATATATTTATATAAAACTACAAGTTTGTGTCAGCCTTTCTGACTCCATTTGAACACCTGCTGTGTAATTCCCTGACACTTAATTAGTCTGTAATACTGAGAAAGTTGGGAGGACAGAGAAGACAACCAGCACCAAGGTGGATGGTCTCAATCAGAGCATTGATGGGTTTTTGAGAAGCCAGGTTAGGGACAGGTTATTCTGGAGAACATTTATCTTGTCAACATAACCAGGAAGGTGTTGATGTTGAATAACTCAGTCAAGACACCTTTTCAAAACATTCCACTGTCTCACCTGACAGAACAGGAAGATGTCTCACAATGACAGGTAGACCTGGACATCATCAGCACAGATGTTCTCTAAGCAGTTTATAGATGCAATTTGGAAGGAAAGTTCTACAAGATCTTTGTGGAACTCAAGTAGACCATTGCCATGATATTGAGCACCCTGGGCACCAACACAGGAGAAACCATGACCTGGATGACTGAGAATCTCCATAGACATTTACCTATGCATTTTGGGATGAACATCCTTCAAGTGGGAGTAGAAAAGGATTTCCAAAAAACATTGCAGGGTACAGGAGCCATTTGCGCTTCAGTTTGAGATGCAGACAACACAGTCACACACCCCAACAGCCTGTATCTGTCTTCAGCAGTGAAGGGACACAGGGAAGAAAACATCCTGCACCCAAGAAGGCTCCACACATATTTGCACTACTCAGTTGACCCTGAGGACACAGGTAAAACCTCCAAGTGGCCTCAGCAACTCTAAAAGAATGCAAATGGCCAGCTGTCTGCAAGGAATATAAATTCTTCCATTCCCACCATCTAGTCAGAGCTGAAGAAGCTTCTTGGATGAGAAGTGAAACATCTTCAAGGAAAAACAAGAAAGTCCAGTTGCCTCCTTTGGGACAAAAGCACCTTTGGGACAACTATGACCTGGATGACTGATAATCTCCATAGACAACAGAGGAGCAAGTGACATCATGCATGACATGCTGCTAAATATTTACACTGTTTTGAGAGCCATAGATGTGACCTCAGAGGAACTACTGAGAACGTTTTACAGCAAAAAATGGTGGAGAATCATGCTTTGAGACAAGAACAGATATAAGAGGAAGAGAAGAGAAAACAGAATCAGTTTTGCAAGTTTCTGTTCCAGTAGCTCATCTGATTAAAGTAGAGGTCTTAGGAAATGGATTTCCTAAACTGGGTAATCTCAAAGGCGTGACAACTGTACAATAGATGCATCATGACACAACTGAATGCAAATTACATCATTGGTATCATTTATGTGGTGGGATTGTGCAACACAAAACACGATGGTGGTTTCTGTTGGATTCCTATGCTGAGAACCTCTCTTTTGCACAGATTCTGTTTTTGGAACTGAGCTGTCAAGAAAGACCACATCTTTGGAGATCATCTCCTTCAGGTGACCCACAAGTCAATTCTTCTTGGAGCATGTTCCAATCCCCAAACCCAACCCAAATCCAGATTGGAAAAGAAGGACGAGGGGTGACATGATAGCAGTGTTCCAATATTGAAGGGATTGCCATAAAGAAGGGGGATCAACCTGTTCTCCAAAGCACCAGAATGCAAGACAAGAAACAATGGATGGAAACTAATTAAGGAGAAAAGCAACCTAGAACTAAGGAGAAATTTCCTGACAGTGAGAACCATTAATCAGTGGAATGACTTGCCTTCAGAAGTTGTGAATGCTCCATCACTGGAGGCTTTTAAGAAAATATTGGACAGCCATTTGTCTGAAATGATGTAGGTTTTTCTGCCTGAGCAGAGGGTTGGACTAGAAGACCTCCACGGTCCCTTCCAATTCTGCAATTCTGTTATTCTGTTCTGTTATTCTGTGAAGCACCCATATTAACTCAAGTCTACCTTGTCTAGAAGAGACTTGCCATTTTGCACACACTTTTGGCCCAGAAAACAGAACATCTGTTAGCAATAAAGAACTAGAGGATTGGTGGGATCCGGAAAAGCTGTCTTTAAAAAAAAGCCATCAGGTCAATGTCTTTCTAGAGGTTGGATCCACCTATCTGATCATGTGCCAAGAACACTCAGCACGCCCAGGGCCAACTGTAAATTCCCAGCATTGCAGAAACATCTGTAGCTAAACACAATGACAGCAACATGCCTCTAAGCTCACCCATGGTGTGTTTATGCAAATGTCCTAATTATGTACTTGTGTCACAATGTCTGGTGCAAGTGTACATTCTGCAGAATTTACATGATGACATCCTCCCCATACGAGTCATCTTGTGGCCCTTAGATGTTGCCTTGCATTACCTACGTGTCTATTGGCAGAGTGTGCCTAGAGTGGACTTTTTTAAGCAACCAGCAAAAAGGTAACATCTTCAAGTTGCAATATAGAAAAGCAGATGCAAGAAACTGTAATCATATGTTGCAACCTTAGCAACTTTAAGACAGGCGGACTTCAATTCCCAGAATTCCCCAGCCAGCATGCTAAATCTAGCTGGAGGGTGTTGAAATCCACGCACGTTGGCTAGGGAATTCTGGGTGTTGAAGTCCACCTATCTTAAAGTTGCCAAAATTGTGAAGCTTTCCTCCAGAGGATTCTGTATCTGCTTTGCAGCTACCGTAGGCAGATTCCAAGCTGGCATTCACCATACTAATCTTTTGGAAGTATAAATCATGATTTATAGCAGCTAGGTAAATCCAGCCAATTATGGCTTATTCCATAAAGCACAATTAAGCAAATCTTAGCTGAACATGCTGTGTGCAAGAATACAGCCCTAATGTAGGATAAATCAGGAGCCAGGCAAACATTTTTCTACCCAAGCAAATGTATGATGTTTTCCAGGACCACCAAGAAACAACGGCTTCAAGAATTAGCCATGTCTTCTTGGCAAACTTTGAAATTGTTTTAACCTCCCATCCAATCAACGACATCTTGCTTTCCAGATGGCTAGACTACACTTCCCATTATCCCCATCCACTGACTTTTGCACCATAGGTTATAGGGAGCTTTATTTGGGATCCACCAGTTGAAAATGTTTCTTTTGCCCACTTAAGAAAAGAAGCTGCTTTTCCCAGGGCTCCAGCTGAACAACAGGGTAGTAATAAGTTCCTTAAATAAATTCAAAAGTTCTCTCCCAAATGAAGCTCATTTTTCTCTCTTAAAAAAAAAAAAAACTAACAAAAAGTCAGAGCCCCAAGATGTTTTTGTAATTTAACACATAGTTAATATTGTCGGTCACCAAAAGCTAAGAAGAATCAGACCTGATTTAGTATTTGGACGGGAGACCACTCAGAAATCCCAAGGGCATTAGCTAGACTGTAAGTCAATATATGTACTTATCCCAGAAAAAAGATAACTGCCATCTACATCCATACAACTGCCAAGAAAACTACATATCCGTGAAATCACCAGCTCAGCTGGAAGAAATCTTTCCTTTCATACTCTTCCAACATGACTTCTTATAAACCAAGATTATGCAGATACGTTTACAGCAAAGGTTGCAAAATCTGCAGCACAGGAAACCTTTTGCCCTTGTTTTTCTGAACATTACCACAAATAAGACCAGAAAACACAAAATCAACCCAGCAAAGCAATGAGATTCACAACAATCTCAACTACCCCCTCCGTTTCCCCCCACCACACACACACACACACACACACACACACACACACACAAGGAAACTGAGATTTCCTGTCTCCTTTTCAGGCCATTATTATATCAGAACAATTCTACATTCAATGCAGCCACAATCACAACAACTATTTGGGTACTGCATGAAGTCAAACAAACACTGCAGCCCACTCGCAGGAACATTCAAGTGGCCGAGAGTCCCTCTTGGTTGTTTCTGACCGACAATAACCACAATCAAGACTGCCTTCACAGATGGTGGGTCCCAAATCCCAACGACCACCGGCTTGAAAGAAGGAAAACAACCTTCGCAAGATTAAAATCTGACTTCGAGGTTGTTGACTTAAAGGTGAACCTGAGATAACCAGCCGCCGCCCTGGATCCGCGGCAGCTGGCAAGTCTTACCCAGCCTTTGCCCGTTCAGAGCGGCTACTTTCCGGCTCTCTTCCACCAGCAGAATTTCTTGGGATTTGCTGCGTTTGGGCTGTTTCATGAAGCATTGCATTGTGCTCCAGGGGAGACACCTGGGTTCCCGTGTACATCAGGAACTCCCTCGAAAGCTTCCCAAGGGAACTGTGAAGCCACCAAGTCCTTTTTGTGGGACGAAAAAGCAGCTGGCAACCGAAACGAGAGAACACCGCTATAGAGGAGTGTGAGAGGAGGAGGGATGAGGAGGAGGTGAAAGAGGCTAAAGGCACTGCTTGCGCAATCAAGGCATGGCTGAGGTTCAAAAGCAATTAAAACTGAATTGGCTTTCACGTGACACAACAGGGAAACAGAAGTGGCAGGGTGGAATTTAGGTCTCTGTGATACTAGCTGGGGATTTTTCTCAGATAGCAAACAGGGCTCAACCAGGATGGCGACACTGACTGACTGTATTCGTTTCTTTTCTTTCCTGTAGGAAAAAAAGAATGGTATTATGGGAGCCTTTCTCTCAATAGTTGTCCCCTAGCAATATAGCTCCCTTCCTCTGAATTTTCTCATCACAACCTTGTCAGGAAGGTAGAACTAAGAAAAGTGACAAAACAGAATGGAAAAATTAATGCGGCTATGTAATCAGGAGAACGGAAGGGATTAAATGGTAGCTGATAACAAAAACCTCAATATGAGGGTTAATTAAGAGGGCGATTCGGAAATAAACCCCCATTTGATTATCAATGACAGACACTCGCAGATACAGAACGTTTATTATCCACATTAGAAAACTACAACAGCGCATTACTTTTCGACATAAGCGCCGTTCAAATTGAGGCACTTGTCATAACGTCTTACAAGGTTTGAAATTCCTTAGTTGTAGTCACTCAGCAGCAAATCTGGGCTATGGGGGGGTGATCAAAAACATCCCAACGGAACTGCTTCAAAAGTTCTTGGGTGCGTCTAGCGGTGTGCGGGCAAACATTATCGTGAACCGGTCAGCCAGCTACGAATCCATCTGGTGGTGATGCTGTCTAACCCGCATTTTTCAATCTTATCAAGAAGTAGGTTGTGATCTACTTTATCAAATGCCTTACTGAAGTCCAAGTAAATTATATCCACAGCATTCCTCTGGTCCACTAATTTTGTCACTTGGTCAAAGAATGCAATAAGATTTGTCTGGCATGATCTGTTTTTGACAAACCCATGTTGGCTTTTAGTAATGACTTTGTTTGCCTCTAGGTGTTCGCTGATTCGTTGTTTGATTATCTTTTCCAGAATCTTCCCAGGTATTGAGGTCAGGCTGATGGGTCTGTAGTTTCCTGGATCTATTTTTTTCCCTTTTTTGAAGATGGGAACTACATCAGCTCTTTTCCAGTCCTCCGTTAGTTCCCCAGTGCTCCAGGATCTTTGAAAAATATAGTTCAATGGTTCTGAGATCACATCTGCCAGTTCCTTGAGAACCCTGGGGTATAATCCATCTGGTCCTGGTGATTTGAATTCGTCTAGGCTGGACAGGTGCTCACTTACCATTTTCTTGCCTATCTTAACTTGTGTTTCTAATCTGTTTTTTATGGTACTGTTTTTGATAGGTTGGACTGTTTTTTCTCTTTGTGTAAAGACAGATGCAAAAAATGAGTTAAATAATTCTGCTTTCTCCCTGTTGCTTGTCACCTTCTTGCCACTTTCCCCCACTAATGGACCAATCATTTCCTTAACCTTTTTATTGTTTTTTACATGTTGTAAGAAGCTTTTTTTTGTTATTTTTGACTTTGATCGCAAACCTTAGTGCATTTTGGGACTTAGCTTTCCTCACTTCATCTTTGCCGGCTCAGACTATATGCTGATATTCTGCCTTAGTTATGTGCCCCTCTTTCCACTTTTTATACTTGTCCTTTTTATCTTTCAATTTATCAGAGAGTTCTTTATGCAGCCATGCTGGTTTCTTGTGAGAGCTGTTATTTTTCTTCTTTGTTGGTATTGTGCAAGATTGGGCTTTTATTATTTCACTTTTCAAAATTTCTCAAGCTTCTTGAGTTGTTTTCGCCTTGAGGATTCTCATCCATGGAATCCTTCCCAAGCCCTCTCTAAGTTTATTGAAATTAGCTCTCTTGAAGTCCAAGACTCTAGTTTGACTGTGTTCTATTGCTTGTGCTTCCATAATGTTGAATTCCAATATTGCATGATCATTTCCCCCCAAGGTTCCTGTGGCTTCAATACTTTCTATCATTTCATCTCTGTTAGTGAGGATTAGATCCAAAATAGCTAATCCCCTAGTTCCCTTCTCTACTTTTTGGGAGACAAAAGTTGTCTGCTAGGTTTGTCAGGAATCTGTTTGATCTTCCACTTGGTGCAGAGTTTGTTTCCCAGTTGATGTCAGGCTAGTTAAAGTCCCCCATTACTATTGTGATGTGCTTCCCACATACCTTAGTTAGCTGACTAGCAAAAAGTTCATCTATTTCCTCTGTTTGGTTGGGCGGCCTATAGTATACACCTATGGCAATGTCATTTCCCCCCCCCTTTTATATTGACCCAAATGCATTCAAGACAGTTTTCATCATTGTTGTGCTCTATTTCTGTAGAGATGTAGTTATTTCTTATAGAGAGAGCAACTCCACCTCCTCTTTTGTTTGGTCTGTTTCTTTTAAATAATTTAAATCCCTCTAGCTGCGTGTTTCACCCCACCGTGTTTCCGTAATGGCAACAATATCATATCTGCCCTCATTTACCTGAATTTCTAGTTCACCGTGTTTACTGTTCATACTCTGTGCATTGGTGTATAGACATTTGAGTCCTTTATCACTGACCCTGTGTTTACTTTCTACATAACCTGTGTGGTGCCTGAGTTCCCCTATTGTCTTACCACCTGTTTGGTTAGTGCACTTTGTGTGGCACTCGCTGTTAGAAGCTTGATTTTGCTTGACAGCAAAGTTGATAGTCTTGTCCACACACACATCTATGTTACATGCACTGATAACCCTATAATTTTTAGATTGCTGGGGACAGGGGTGTTCTGTATCACTTAACTCACTGTCCCCATTAATTCAAATAAGCAATATTTGTCCCTTATGAATGGCACGCCCCAATTCCTTATTCCCATTTTTACTATATCATAAAAATTCAAAGATGTTTGTGATGATTGGAGGCCCTGTTTATATTTTTTAAAAATAGGTGGGGAGGAGAAATTTGCCATTACATTCTTTCACACACACACACACCTAAAAAAATGATCATATCCAGTGCACCCGTTCTGCACCACAGTACCCATCAACCCATCAAGTCATAAAGCAGCGGTCTTCAAACATGGCCCTTTTATGACTTGTGGACTTCAACAACTCCAACGCTGGCTGAGGAATTCTGGGAGTTGAAGTCCACAAGTCATAAAAGGGCCATGTTTGAAGACCCCTGTCATAAAGCAACATCACACTGGCTGGCTGGCTGGGGAATTCTGGGAGTTGTAGCCCATCCATTTTTAACCGAATAAGAAGAGTTGAAAAGGACCTTGGAGGTCATCTAGTCCAACCCCCTGCTCAAGCAGGAGACCCTATACCACTTCAGATAAAAAGCCTCCGATAATGGAGCAGCCACAACTTTTGAAGGCAAGCCATTCCACTATTTAATTGTTCTCACTGTCAGGAAGTTTCTCCTTAGTTCTAGGTTGCTTCTCTCCTTGGTTAGTTTCCATCCGTTGCTTCTTGTCCTGCCTTCAGGGGCTTTGGAGAATAGCTTGACTCCCTCTTCTTTGTGGCAGCCCCTCAAATACTGGAATACTGCTATATTTGCTATATCTTAAACTTGCTGAAGTTCAGAAGCATTGCTGTAGACTTTAAAACCATTGCAAGTTTCATATTCCAAATTTTGTAGAACAGACCAACTGAATGTTTGGTGATCGTACTTGAATTACAGGTAATCCTCACCTTAAAGCAACCATTTGTTTAGTTACAACAGCACTGAAAAAAGTGACTTACAACCGTTTTTCACCCTTACAACCGTTGCAGCATCCCCATGGTCATGTGATCAACATTTGGACACTTGGCAACTGGCTCCTATTTATGACGGAAGCAGTGTCCCGGGGTCACGTGATCCCCTTTTGCGACCTTCTTACAAACGAAGTCAATGGGGAAGCCGGATTCACTTTACAACCTTATTACTAACTTAACAACTGCAGTGATTCACTTCACAACTGTGCAAGAAATGTCGCAAAATTGGTTAAAGCTCACTCAGCAACTGTCTTGCTTAACAACAGAAATTTTGGGCTTAATTGTGGTTGTAAGTCGAGGGCTACCTTCACAACTCCCTAAGCAACTCGGCCCAGAGTGACGGTGTGCTCAAAAATTCTACGAATTATAATTCCGATACTCTAAGGCAGGATCAAGTCACTGTTGACCCGTGATTCAGTCTTCCTTGGGATATTATATAGGTAGATGACGTGATAGATCTTTTCCCTCGTTTCAGCATTCTGTCTGATGGTAATCCATGTTGAATGGTTGTCTTATGATGCAATGATGTGATAAAAAAAAAACTATCTAGCTTATTATCCTGTCATCTTTATTCATGCTAGCCTACTTCCTTGAGGAACTCATCTTCAAATGAGTAACTTCTGGAAAATCAATGGCTTGGCGATAGAAATGATTCATTGTGCATTTTAGAAAGAAATTCATCTATGGCAAAATGTTTCTCAGCCTTACTAACTTTAAGGTGGGTGGACTTCAACTCCCAGTGTTTCCCAGCCATGTATCTAGCTCTAACCACTAGGCTTGCAAGCTACTTACCATACCAAGTTACTTTCTTAGTACAGTATGCTGTGCATGAATAACAAAGTTGGAAGGGATTGTGGAGGTCTTCTAGTCCAGCCCCTGCTCAGGCAGGAAACCTATACCATGTCAGATAAATGGCTGTCCAATCTCTTCTTAAAAACTTCCAGTGTTGGAGCTTTCACAACTTCTGGAGGCAGGTTGTTCCACTGGTTAATTGTTCTAACTGTCAGGAAGTTTCTCCTTAGTTCTAGGTTGCTTCTCTCCTTGATTAGTTTCCATCCATTTCTTCTTGTCCTGCCTTCAGGTGCTTTGGAGAATAGCTTGTCTCCCTCTTCTTTGTGGCAGCCCCTGAGATATTGGAACACTGCTATTATGTCATTAAAGTCTGAAAGTATTAATTAAGGCTGATTATAAACTGTAGGAGATGAGACCTGTTCGTTTCTGGTAGCAAGAAATTTGGGCTAACAAAGTGAAATAAAGGTTGTATATTTTTCTTTAAATAATGTGCTTTAGTTGGATATGGAACTATCAAATACTGTATTTCTTACTTACTTTCTTATTTATTTATTTATTTATTTTGCTGTTTAAAGAAGTACTTCTGAAGACATGGTAGGTGGATTAATTTTTCGACAAAACAGGTAGTCCTCAACCATAATTCGATAAGTGAATCACTTCAGTTGTTAAATTAGTAACACGGTTGTTAAATGAATCTGGCTTCCCCATGGACTTTGCTTGTCAGAAGGTCGCAAAAGAGGATCACCTGACCCCGGGGCACAGCAACCGTCATAAATATGAGTCAGTTGCCAAGGGTCCGAATTTTGATCAGGTGAACACGGGGATGCTGCAAGGGTCATAAGTGTGAAAAACGGTCCCAAGTCACATTTTTCAGTGCCATTGTAACTTTGAACAGTCACTAAGTGAACTGTTGTACGTCAAGGACCACTTGTAATTTAAAAACAGTCATGGGCTGACAGTCCACGCGTTTAAGGATTTCCACTTCTGTCCAGTATAAGCTCCAGTTCAGAATCAGGGGGAGGGTTGGCAATTTTATTCTCCTGTCTTTGGTGGCTCCTTCTATTTTCATCAGTGGTTATTTATGAATAGCCACCACAATATAAAAAAGATGTTTGAGACTCTGGAGAGAATGCAGAGAAGAGCCACAAAGATGATTAGGAGACGGAAGGCTAAAACATATGAAGAACGGTTGCTGGAATTGGGTATAGTTTAATGGGAAAAAAAAGGACTAGGGGTGACATGATAGCAGTCTTCCAGTATTTGAGGGGCTGCCACAAATGAGAGGGGGGTCAACTTATTTTCGAAAGCACCAGAAGGCAGGAAAAGAAGCAATGGATGGAAACTGAACAAAGAAAGAAGCAACCTAGTACTAAGGGGGAATTTCCTGACAATGAGAACAATTACCCAGTGGAATAGCTTGCCTCCAGAAGTTGTGGGTCCTTCAACACACTGGAGGTTTTTAAGAGGAGATTGGACAACTATTTCCAATGGTTGAGTAGGGGGTTGGACTAGAAAACCTCCAAGGTCCCTTCCAACTCTGTTATTCTGTTATAATTATAAGCAGTTTCCCACTAGTGGGCTTATCTTATGCAGTGTCATTCTTGTGAAACATATACATCCTCCAAGTTAAAAAAAAAAAAAAATCACAATCCCCAAGACGCAGAATTGATTTATATGCTTTTAGAATTATAAACTACGGGCGCCACCTTGTGGAACTGCCAAAGGGATTGTTGGCAATGGTTTTACTAAACAATGTACAGGTATTCCTCGACTTATAACCACAAATGAGCCCATTATTTCCATCATATATCGTGATGGTCGTAAGTTGAGACAACATTTTGTTTACTCTATTTTACAATTAATTTTTTTTGAGAGAGACAAGAATAAAAGGGGGGGGGGGGAAGCACTGATCTTTAAATTACTTTTGTTCCATGGGAAAAAAGAAGCCAGAATAATTTGATTCTTCAGTTTTGCCATCACTCAAAAACTGATCAACCACACTGGCCCACATTAAAAATGAAATTCTGTTGCCATATACCCCATATACCCTTTAATTATATATACATATATATGTGTTTGTATATACACCCTTTAATTCTTTGTCAGCAAAATCTAAAATTTAACACAGAAATACACACACACACACACACATACAAATATTAATCACTGTCCATTTTGAATATATAGCGGAAAGAGGAAACTTGTGAGTTCACAAATTTGATGTTATATGGAACAAAACTGTGACTGAATCCGGATGTTCTGCTTCGGATACCACAAAGCCCCCTCCTCCCAGAAGTTAACAAGGAGAACTGATCATAGAGAGGATGTGTAGCATCCCAGACAATCCTGCGGACCTTGCTCAAGCAACACTTATGTGCCATGTCCTGGATGGAAGGGAGGGAACTGCCAATAATCTTTTCTGCCGTCCTCACCACTCTCTGCACTGCCTTCCTGTCTGAAGCAGGGATGCTTCCAAACCAGACTGTGATGCTGTATGACAGGATGCTCTCGATCATCCCTCTGTAGAAAGTGGTCAGGACAGGGGAAAGAAGATGTGCTTTTCTCATGCGACGCAGAAAATGCAGGCGCTGCTGTGCCCGCTTCACCAGTGTCTCGCTGCTGAGCAACCAAGCTAGTCATAGATACACCTCTTGAAAGAAACTTATTTTTTTCCCAAAAATGGATTAAAATAGTAAACTAATGAGTAGTATCACAGAATCCATCGTTTTCTTACAACCCTTCATTTAGATCCTAAATCAGGGAGGGTGAAATAAATTTCTTTATATTTCTGAAAATCAGTTAATTTTTTTTTTACATGTTTAGTAAGATTTTTTTTCTATTAAATAAAAATTTGCAATTAAATGCAACAAGAACTGAAGAGTTATTAGTGAATGAGTACGAGTTCTATACAGTATAACATAGGGGTGTCAAACTGCCGGGCCACGGGCCAGATGCGTCACACCGAAACTGCACCCACCCTATTGCCGGCAATGGGGAAAAGTTGCGATACATTGCGACACATCACGTGACATTGTGAGTTTGACACCTCTGATATAACAATAGGAAAAAAAGGTTTAAAATAAGGAGAAATTGAGCCCAAAATTTTTGTTGCTAAACAGAAATTGTTAAATGTATCATGCCCCATTTTACAACCTTTTATGTCACGATTATTAAGCGAATCAAAACAGTTGTAGTGAACTGTAAATACACGTAATCCTTGACTTGCAACAGTCCGTTAGTGACCATTCAAAGTTACAATGGCACTGAAAAAAAGTGACTTATGACCATTTTTCAAAGTTATGACCTATGATCACATGATCAAAATTCAAATACTTGGCAACTGGTTCATATTTATGACCGTTGCTGTGTCCCTAGGTCAGGTGATCCCCTTTTGCAACCTTCAAACAAGCATAATCAATGGGAAAGCCAGACTCACTTAACAACTGGGTTAATAACTTGGTTACTAACAAGAGAGAGAGATAACGATAAATGATAGACAATACAGATGATAGATTAGATAGATAGATAGATAGATAGATAGATAGATAGATAGATAGATAGATAGATAGATAGATAGATAGATAGATAGATGATAGAGATAGAGATGATAGATAGATATAGATAGATGATAGATAGATAGACAGACAAGACAGATAGACAGACAGAAAAGAGAGACAAAATAGCACAGATACACAACGTCTGTTAAGAGTCTCGCTTTTTAGCAGCTGCATAAACTAAAACGATTCTAAGCAGAAATCTCACAAACAGTCTCTTCAACAAGACTCATTGAGATTCAAGGGGCATCTCTAGCAATACAAGAATTCCTACATGTGAACTATTTTATTTTATTTTATTTTATTATTTTATTTTACTTTTATTTTATTTTTTAACCGAATTCAGGGATTACAGGGTCCTAAAAAGGGAGTCATGTTACTAACTTAACAATTGCAGTGACTGACTTAACTTAAAACTCTGGCAGCCTTTCTCAAACCCTGGCAACTTTAAGATGGGTGGACTTCAACTCCCAGAATTCCCCAGCCAGCTTTGCTGGAAGTTGAAGTTCCACCCATCTTAAAATTGCCAAGGATTTGAGAAACATTGAACTATGGCACAAAATGTCATAACCTGGGGCAAAAGTCATTTAATGACTGTTTTGCTTGGCAAAGAGAAATTTTGGGCTCAACTATGGTTACGAATGAAGGCAAAAATCCTAGGATAACGTTGCAGGATCCAATCTGGGTCGGTCCCTGGGATCAGAGATTTAGTCAGACTCGTTCTGGAGCCCATCTTTGGGGAATTTCTCTCCAGCAGAGTGTGTGCTGTTCTATGTGTGGTATTTATAGTGCCTGGCATATGTGGCTTTCCAATCAACATCTTAAAAAGCCACATACAACAACAGGCACCATAAATACCGCACACAGAACAGTACACAATCTGCTAGAGAGAAGTTCCCCAAAGATGGGCTCCAGCACAACTCCAAAAGCTCGGAAAACCTCTGATCCCCGTGACTAACCCAGATCGGATCCTCAATTATGGCTGTAAATCAAGGACTGCCTATATCAGTGATGGCGAACCTTTTAGAGACTGAGTGCCCAAACTGCAACCCAAAACTCACTTATGCATCGTCAAGTGCCGGGTGGGTGTGGCCCATTGGGTGGGCGTGGCCCATTGGGTGGGCGTGGCTGCAGTGGTAACGGCAAACTGGGTGGGACTAAAAAGTTCAATCAATCAATTCCAACTTTGCAAGATCCTTTTTTTCCCCGCGAGAAGTTGAAATTGACTGATTGAACCTTTTTTTTTTTTTTGCACATGGCGGCGGAGGCCTAAAGCAAAAAGGTTTTATAAAACCCAGCTGAAGGCCTAGGACTGGGACGACGGCGCACGTGCCCACAGAGAGGGCTCTCAGTGCCGCCTCTGGCACCCGTGCCATAGGTTCGCCACCACTGGCCTATATATATCCTCCATGAGGTTTTACATATATTAAACCACCAGGAGGCAGTACATGACAAGAGTCATTCATTTTGGAAATTGTCAGGCATACTGGCTGCATATCTGACATACTGGTGGGGAATTCTGGGAGTTGAAGTCCACACATATTAAAGTTGCCAAGTTTCAGAAATATTATTCTATAGCAGCCACCCCCAATCTTTTGGGCACCAGGGACCAGTTCCGTGGAGAGAGGTTTTTCTGTGGATCGTAGGGGATGTGGTTTCATGTGCTGCCTGCATCTGGCGGATGGGGTTTCACCGGTTTATGCAGACCGGTTTCTGACATGTTGCGGACAGGTGTCGATCCATGGATTGGGGGTTAGGTGAAAATGCTGTTATCCCTATTTTTCCCCAAGCACATGGATCCCGCCTCCTCTTGCGTCCCTCTTACCTGCTCAGGAACTGTTCTTTCTTACACAGGTAATCCTCGACTTACAACAATTTGTATACCGACTGTTAGAAGTTACAACAGCACTGAAAAAAAGTGACTTATGGCCATTTTTCACACCACCGTTGCAGCATCCCCATAGTCAGGTGATCAAAGCTTGGACGCTTGGCAACTGACTCATATTTATGACGGCTGCAGTGTCCTGGGGTCATGTGATCCCCTTTTGCAAACTTCTGGCAAGCAAAGTCAATGGGGGAAGCCTGATTCACTTAACATCCACAACACCTGCAGTAATTCACTTAGCAACTGTGGCAAGAAAGATCATAAAATGGGGCAAACTCACTTCAACAAATGTCTCAGTTAGCAACAGAAATCTTGGGCTCAATTGTGATCGTAAGTCGAGGACTATTTGCATGGGTATCATCCTCCAGGATGAGGTCTCCCCTCACCGGCATCCTTTGTGATTCAAACTTACCCATTCTATGCAAAGGAAGCCATAGAGATTGTGAAACCCATACATATTTATACCCACAGGCACCAACACAAACACATACACAATCTTCTTGACACAGGTGCCAGATGCCTAACCAGGGATAGGCAACCTTGGCTCTTTTATGACTCGTGGACTTCAACTCCCAGAATTCCTGAGCCAGCCACGCTGAGCGGAAATGGAGAGGTTTCCAAGCTGAGCCATGCTGGCTCAGGAATTCTGGGAGTTGAAGTCCAAGAGTCATAAAAGAGCCCAGGTTGCCTACCCCTGGCCTAAACAATACTAAAAAGCAATCAACGCAATGCAATGGTTCAATTATCAAATAAATGACATTTCCTGGTAGGTAAGTCAGATATGCTCCCTTTGAGGACTCAGTTCTTTTCCCAAGGCAGAATTTTGAGAAGTCCCAGGAGAAAAATAGGCTTTCTATGAGCAGCTTCCCTTAGGGCAGACCTGGGCATTTTATGGCCCCTGATCACCTCCAGCCCTTTGACTTTCCCTGTCTGGCCTGCGTGAGGTCAATTGGAAATTAGAGATCAAATGTAAATAAGATGTAATGTGTATTCTTACCAGTTGCAGCTAATCAAAACCATAGCATTTACTGCCTTTTTATTTAAAAGCCTTTTTATAACCCTGTAATCTCCCTTAATTCAGGGTAGAATCTGAGCAACTGGATGAAGCTGAGCATTTGCTGGCCGGGTGCCGTTCCTGACACCTATGCAGAGTTCACAGCAGATATTTTCTGTTTGCGCCCTAGGAGAGAAATATCTGCCGCTACCTAGGATTGAACTCTCAACCTTCCGAATGGCAAGCGAGGTCTTTACCACTAGGCCACCACTCCACTCAATTGGCTGCTTTCTATAAAGCGACACAATTAACATTGTGCAGAATTACGTTCAGTGTATTCGTTCATCCTCCCACAACAGTCTCACTTTCCCATGTGGCCCCGTTGGGAAAATTAATTGCCCACCTTTGCCTTAGTCCAGGGGTGGGCAACCTTGGCTCTTTTATGACTGGTGGACTTCAACTCCCAGAATTCCTGAGCCAGCCATGCTGAGGGAAAAGGGAGAGGTTTCCATGCTGAGCCATGCTGGCTCAGGAATTCTGGGAGTTGAAGTCCACGAGTCATAAAAGAGCCAAGGTTGCCTACTCCTGCCTTAGCCAGTGCCTTGAAGTACCCCCCCTCCCTTTCCAAAAGGAGCTAAAAAGAGAGAAATGATTACAAAGAACTCATTGGCATGTGTCTCTGGCAAAGACAGGTGAGCAATAACACAGGTAGCCTTTGACTTATAACAGTTCATTTCGTTTCATGACCATTCAAAGTTACAACAGTACTGAAAAAGTGACTTACGACCGTTTTTTACACTCACGAGCGTTGCAGCATCCCCATGGTCACGCAATCAAAATTTGAATGCTTGGCAACTGACTCATATTTATGACGGTCGCAGTGTCCCAGGGCTACGTGATCCCCTTTTGAAACCTTCTGCCAAGCAGTCAATGGGGAAGCCAGATTCACTTAACAACCATGTGGGATGTTAAGGGATTCACTTAACAACTGTGGCAAGGTCAAGGACTATCTTTGTTTGCTAAAAGAGAAGCGGGGCAACCCAAAAGGCCAACGAAGTCCTAGGCTGCATTAATAGAGGAATAGAATCAAGATCACGTGAAGTGTTAATACCGCTTTATAATGCCTTGGTAAGGCCACACTTGGAATGCTGCATCCAGTTTTGGTCGCCACGACACAAAAATGACTTTGAGACTCTAAAGAGTGCAGAGAAGAGCAGCAAATAAGACTATAGGATTGGTGGCTAAAACATATAAAGAACAATTGCAGGAATTGGGTATGTCTAATTTTAATGAAAAAAGGACTAGGATAGCAGCCGTCCAGTATTTGAGCGGCTGCCACGAAGAAGAGGGGATCAACCTATTCTCCAAAACAGCAGAAGGCAAGACAAGAAAAATGAATGGAGAGAAGTAATCAAAGAGAGAAGCAACCTCGAATTAAGGAGAAAGTTCCTGATAGGGAGAACAATTAACCAGTGGAACGGCTTGCTGTCAGAAGTTGTGGATGCTTCATCACTGGAGGTTTTTAAGAAGAGACTAGACAGCCACTTGTCTGTATTGGTATAGGGCAGGGGTCTCCTGCCTGAGCAGGGGGTTGGACTAGAAGACCTCCAAGGTCGGTTGACCAATGTTGAGAATGTTTGATTTATGTTGACCACTGTTGATCACCCAGCATAGTTATTGTTTACTGTTGAGTATTGTTGACAATTGTTGACCTGTGTTGGGGTTGGGTGTTTGGGTGGGTTTAGGGGGTTGGGGATTAAGGATAAGGTTTTTTCGGGTTGTTGTTAGTGTTGCTGTTGGTTGTTAGTGTTGTTGGTGGTGTTAGTGTTCTTGTTAGTGTTATTAGTGTTATGGTGTTAGTGTTGTGGTTAATGTTAGGGTTGTGGTTAGGTTTAGGGGTTAGAGATGGGGTTGGGGGATAGGGTTAGGGGTGGAGTTGGGGTTGGGGTTAGGGCAGGGGTAGGCAACCTGGGCTCTTTTATGACTGGTGGACTTCAACTCCCAGAATTCCTGAGCCAGCCATGCTGAGGGGAAAGGGAGAGGTTTCCAGGCTGAGCCATGCTGGCTCAGGAATTCTGGGAGTTGAAGTCCACGAGTCATAAAAGAGCCAAGGTGGCCTACCCCTGACCTAGTCTCATAGCTAGAGACTTGAGAATAGCAATAAAGGAGAATATTTGTAGCTCAGGGTTGAATTGGGGTGTGTGTGTCCTTGGTGCTCTCTGAGTTTGGTGGTTTTCTTGCAGACGTTTCTTTACCCAAACTAGGTAACATCCAGTTTGGGGAATGAAACTTCTGCACGCAAACAAGCCAGCTCAGAGAGCGCCAAGGACTCCTTCACTTGAAGATAGAAACCTGCACAGCCTAAGTCATTTCCTCCTTGCCCTTCCTAGTCTCCTGTGTCCCATGCTGGCTCAGGAATTCTGGGAGTTGAAGTCCACGAGTCATAAAAGAGCCAAGGTTGCATACCCCTGGGTTAGGGGTTAGGGTCAGGGTTTGAATACATTGGTTGACCAATGTTGAGAATGTTTGATTTATTTTTTTGATTTATGTGACCATTCTGAGTTCTGATGAGGGGTTACTTATGACCCAAATTTGAAGCTCCTTCCTCTCATGCTCACATGACTGCACTTAAGCCACTCAACAACCAGGTTGCATTTACAACCCTCTGCAGTGTCACGCAGTCATGCGACCCTCACCTTATGACAGTTTTGCTGAAAATCAGCCTTTACTTTCAGTTGGTTCAGTTAATGATTGCAACATTCACTTTAAAAGACCAGAGATTTGCTTAATGACCACAGTGATTCACTTCATGACTGCCACAAAAATGACTGTAAAATCTGGTTAGTCACATGGCTGACCCATTTTATGACTGTCAAGAGTTATGATCGTGATGGACGGGCTCCATTAAACAATCGTAACTTGAGGATTACCCTTAGGTTATGATTGGTGTGATGAAAGATGGAAGCCACTTCCTTATTTCTTTGTGGGTTTTTTTTCTGCACCTTCTGAACTTTTTTTTTCCTTCTAGTTTGCTTTGCAAGTTTTACAATGTTTATTAAAAACTTCAATAAGATTATAAAAAAGAAGACCTATTACTTAAATCTAACTTTATGTTAAGTCCCTTGCTGTACAAAGATTTCCGTAGCCCTGGTTGCCCAGCTCAAGTCAGTAACATTACAGGTAGTTCTTGATATATGACCACAGTTGACCCCAAAATTTCTGTTGGTTAAGCAAGACATTTGTTAAGTGAGTTTTGCCCCATTTTATGACCTTTCTTGCCACAGTTGTTAAGTGAATCACTGCAGTTGTTAACTTAGTCACATGATTGTTAAGTGAATCTGGCTTCCCCATTGACTGCTTGTCAGAAAGTCAGAAAAGCGGATCACGTGACCCCGGGACACTGCGACCGTCATAAATATGAGTCAGTTGCCAAGTGTCTGAATTTTGATCATGTGACCATGGGGATGCTGCAATGGTCGTGTGAAAAATGGTCGTAAGTCACTTTTTGTGACTTCGAACAGTCTCTAAATGAACTGCTGTAAGTCAAGGACTGGCTGTACTAGAAGAAGAGCTCACAGACGTTTCGATGTAGAGAAACGCCCCTCTTTAACACCCAGTTGTCCTTTTCACTTCAAATAAAGCTGGTAGACCAATTGTTCTATCCGCTCACAAAAGTTCTCTGCAAAAATGAAAGTGTGGGATGATCTGTAGCTCTGCTTTGCAACACAATGAAACTCCTTAAAAAGTTAAATAAAGATAACTTAAAGATAAAAAGTGACTCAGGTAAAACACAGAGGGAGGGAGGAGGGAGAGGGAAAGAGAAAGAAAGAAAGAAAGAAAGAAAGAAAGAAAGAAAGAAAGAAAGAAAGAAAGAAAGAAAGAAAGAAAGAAAGAAAGAAAGAAAGAAAGAAAGAAAGAAAGAAAGAAAGAACTTGTTTTCCAGGGAGGGAGGGAGAGAGGGAAAGAGAGAGAGAGAGAGACAGAGACAGAGAAAGAAAGAAAGAAAGAAAGAAAGAAAGAAAGAAAGAAAGAAAGAAAGAAAGAAAGAAAGAAAGAAAGAAAGGAAGAAAGGAAGGAAGGAAGGAAGGAAGGAAGGAAGGAAGGAAGGAAGGAAGGAAGGAAGGAAGGAAGGAAGGAAGGAAGGAAGGATAAACCTGTTTTCCAGGGAGGGAGGGAGAGAGGGAAGGAAGGAGGGGGAGAGAGAGAGAAAGGAAAGAGAGAAAGGAAAGAGAGAAAAGAAAGAAAGAAAGAAAGAAAAAAAGAAAGAACTTGTTTTCTAGGGAGGGAGGGAAGGAAAGGAGGAGGAGGAGAGAGAGAGAGAGAGAGAAAGAAAAAAAGAAAGAAAAAAAGAATAAACCTGTTTTCCAGGGAGGGAGGGAGAAAGGAAAGAAAGAAAGAAAGAAAGAAAGAAAGAAAGAAAGAAAGAAAGAAAGAAAGAAAGAAAGAAAGAAAGAAAGAAAGAAAGAAAGAAAGAAAGAAAGAAATTGTTTTCCAGGGAGGGAGGAAAGGAAAGAAGGAGGAGAAGAGAGAGAGAGAAAGAGAGAGAGAAAGAAAGAAAGAAAGAAAGAAAGAAAGAAAGAAAGAAAGAAAGAAAGAAAGAACTTGTTTTCCAGGGAGGGAAGGAAGGAAAGAAGGAGGAGAAGAGAGAGGGAGAGAGAAAGAGAGAAAGAAAGAACTTGTTTTCCAGGGAGGGAAGGAAGGAAAGAAGGAGGAGAAGAGAGAGAGAGAGAGAGAGAAAGAGAGAAAGAAAGAACTTGTTTTCCAGGGAGGAAGGAAGGAAAGAAGGAGAAGAGAGAGAGAGAGAGAGAGAGAAAGAAAAGGAAAGAGAGAGAAAGGAAAGAAAGAAAGAAAGAAAGAAAGAAAGAAAGAACTTGTTTTCCAGGGAGGGAGGGAAGGAAAGGAGGAGGAGAAGAGAGAGAGAGAGAGAAAGAAAGAAAAAAGAAAGAAAGAAAGAATAAACCTGTTTTCCAGGGAGGGAGAGAAAGAAAGAAAGAAAGAAAGAAAGAAAGAAAGAAAGAAAGAAAGAAAGAAAGAAAGAAAGAAAGAAAGAAATTGTGTTCCAGGGAGGGAGGGAAGGAAAGAAGGAGGAGAAGAGAGAGAGAGAGAGAGAGAGAGAGAGCGAGGAGAGATGAGAGAGAAGAAAGAGAGAGAAGAGAAAGAAAGAGAAAAAGAAAGAAAGAAAGAAAGAAAGAAAAAGAGGAAATTGTTTCCAGGGAGGGAGGGAAGAAAGAAAGAAGAGAGGAGAAGAGAGAGAGAGAGAGAAAGAAGAAAGAAAAGGAGGAGAAGAGAGAGAGAGAGAGAGAGAAAGAAAGAAAGAAAGAAAGAAAGAAAGAAAGAAAGAAAGAAAGAAAGAAAGAAAGAAAGAAAGAAAGAAAGAAAGAAAGAAAGAAAGAAAGAAAGAAAGAAAGAAAGAAAGAAAGAAAGATGTTTTCGGGGATCTAGAAAAACACAGCATCTAAATGGATTCGTTCCCATCCCACCGCATTATGTCCAAAGTCTCCTTAATATTGACGGTATAAGAAGCTTCCGCGCACCCAGTTCTCTCCTTCTCTCTCCTTCCCCCAACCAGATCTGGGCAGACCCGAATATCTTCTCTAGAGTTTGCATCAGCTTTGTCCGAAGACGCAGGCATCGGAAGCATCGCACCAGCCCCCCCCCCTCCACCCCCCCCGAACCACGGCGAAGCCCCCACTCACCGTTGTAGGCCGAAGATGAGTTGTTGAGCTCCATGGTCGAGCGGGCTTGCGAGAGGGAGACCGCCGCGGCGTCCGAGACTTGGAAGAGGCGTTGGGCTGTTCGGGTTTCCCCGGACGGCTGTCTTTCGGTCACTCCCTGCAGAGAACGGGTGGAAGAGAACGGCTGCCTTGTCCGCAGAATCCGAAGTCATTTGCAGCTTTCTCTAAAGCAGACAGCCCCGTGGAGTGGACAGCCAGCTGGGCGTGTTCTTTCGTGCGCGCGCGCGCGTGTATGTGTGTGTGTGTGAATCTCTTGTGTTTCAGCCAAGCTGGAGGGCCGCCCTCTCAGGCTGACTTCGCAATCCCATCTCGAAAGAAGCGAGAGGGAGAAAACAAAAAAATCGCGGTCCCCACCCTGCTGTTTTGTAACTGCCCAAGTTGGCAAAAAGTATTTAAAGACTTCAGGGCGGGTTGCTGAAAGACGCGTGTCGAAGCTCAACATTCCGCAGAAAAACAAGGTTGCAAGTGCAGCTCGCTTCTCTGGCTCAACCCCCCCCCCCCCAAAACCTAAGACTGCTCGTCATCCAAGTCTTCTTTGCAACCTTGAGGTTTTTAGTGTGTTTTTTTTTTCCTGATTCCTTGCACTGAAATAAAAATAAAGGGATACGGTTTATATCATCAGGCTTTTACAGAGATTTTATTTAAAAAGAAATGATTCAGCGAACTTAGTTCCCTATAGTGAATGAGTGAAATATATTTCATGATAATTGTAACTCCCTGTGTATTTATTGATATTGATTTCAGTGTTTCATTAACTTGGCAACTATAACGTGTGGACTTCAACTCCCAGAATTCCCCAACCAGCATCACAGGGAATTCTGGGAGTTGAAATTCACATTTCTAAAAGCTGCCAAGTTGGAGAAACTTTCTTTCTTTCTTTCTTTCTTTCTTTCTTTCTTTCTTTCTTTCTTTCCTTTCTTTCTTTCTTTCTTTTTTTCTTTCTTTCTTTCCTTCTTTCTTTCTCTTTCTTCTTTTTTCTTCCTTTTTTCTCTTTTTCTTTCTTTCTTTCTTTCTTTCTCACTTTTCCTTCCTTCCTTCATTACATGCTGTTTCTTTCTAATAAATACTTTTTTTTTTTAAATGTCACTTTCTGGCTTTCTCTATGGTAAAAAGTGGCTGCTTGCTTTATTTGAACAAATGCATCTTGTCTGGTTAAATGTACGGTTCATTGTACTGTATTATGTGAGTTCACATAATTGACTTAATTTATTAGCTATGGGTTAGTTAACCATGATTTAGCATGTTCGGGGGACATAGCTGCTCTCCAATTTTGACTCTGATCAGCAGCCTGGTGGCTTCCAGGGAGGAATCAAGGTTAAAGTTTCCAAAAGTTTGAAATCTGCCTTATTTGGGGATAAAAACCACCATCCCCCGTTTTGCTTTAAGACTTGGCTGGTGAAACAGGCTTTCTCTGCCTTGCCCCAATTGAATTGATAAAAATAGCTGCATACAGCCATAAAACTGAACAAAATAACCACTCCAATCAAAAAGAGAAGTAAAACTTTAAATGCATGCTCTAATTTGAGCTCCGACACTTCAAAAGCTGGAGAATTTTTATATAGGGCACAAAATGATTTGCGGTTTTCAGCTTTGTAATTTTGAAACATAGAATTTGGAGAGCCCTCCCAAGGCTAGAAAAACAGAGCATGATGTGACTTTTTTAGCTACTTCTTCTCTGCCAGCTCTACGGAAAAGGAGAACAGTCTAAAAAAAAAAACCAGAGTCAAATTCCTAGTGAGTGGCAAAGATCACTGGGTTAATTAATGGCAAGTTTGACATGTATTTCACTGTAACATGTTGAACTGTTTACTGTGGTTTACTGAATAAGCCACAACTGACTGGATCTTTTAGAAATATATTCGAGCAAATAATGGAACGATCAAATGAAGTCAAATCACAAAGAATCCCATACACGAAGCCAAACACTTCCTTCTAATATTATTAGCGCAAAACTAAAGATCCATATATCATTCTAGTACAGCTAGTCCTCAATTTACAACATTTCATTTAGTGACTGTTAGAAGTTACAACACTATTGAAAAAAGTGACTTATGACCATTTTTCACACTTACAACCATTGCAACTTCCCCGTGGTCACGTGATCAAAATTCAGATGCTTGGCAACTGGTTCATACTTACGACAGTTGCAGTGTCCCGGGGTCATGTGATCCCCTTTTGTGACCTTCTGACAAGCAAAATCAATGGGGAAGCCAGATTCACTTAACAACCATGTTACTAGCTTAACATCTGCAGTGATTCCCTTAACAACTGTGGCAAGAAGGTAGTAAAATGGGGCAAAACTCACTTAGCAAATGTCCCACTTAACAACAGAAATTTTGGGTTCAGTTGTGGTCGTAAGTTGAGGACTACCTGTTCCTCTTGGGGGAGGTGATAATATAAAATTGTTTTAAATTAATTGCTGTTATGCTCAAGTAATTAAGTACAGCTTTTAGAGACAAATATGCTAAACTCTGATTTGAGACCTGGAGAAAAAGTCGTTATTGGTTGGGTAAAGGCAGAAATCAGATAAAAGCAACTCATTTCATTATTTTCTTCATAAAATAAAGAGGTCATGTTCGATGCTTGCACTTATGAGTGGAGAAGATATCTGCGTGAAATCAATATCTGGTCAACAAAGCAAGAATGATTTCACTTTGTTGTTGAAATTTAGCCAATTATGGGTTATTCAACAAACTGATTCAGTAAATCACACTTTAGTGTGATGGGAGAACCCTGGGTTTGGGTGTAGCTGTGAGCTTTGTTTATTTCTATATTATAATTTGCATAAAATGTGAAACCCAAACCACTCCAATTTGTGGCATGGAGAAAAATAAATCTTGCATGCTTCCTTGCTTCCTGTCTCTCTCTCTCTCTCTCTCTTTTGTTCACACTCTTTTTCTTTCTCTCTCTCTCTTTTTCTTTCTTTCATTCTTTCCCTCCCCCTTTCCTCACTCTCACTGTTTCTGTTTTTCTCTTTCTCTTTGCTTCTTTTTCCTTCCTTCCTTCCTTCCTTCCTTCCTTCCTTCCTTTCTTCCTTCCTTCCTTTCTTCCTTCCTTCCTTCCTTCCATTTCTTCCTTCCATTTCTTTCTTTCTTTCTTTCTTTCTTTCTTTCTTTCTTTCTTTCTTTCTTTCTTTCTTTCTTTCTTTCTTTCTTTCTTTCTTTCTTTCTTTCTTTCTTTCTTCTGAAATGCTGCAAATCCTGTTCTTAATGGGTGTCTAAAGTGCACCCAACTTGGGACGTTTTCTGGGCCATCCTGATATCTCACATTCTTTTGACATGACCAAGGAAGCTTTTAGTCAACTTAATCAACTGCCCTCAGAGCAAGAATGTGTCTGCGCATGCTTATGCTCATGCACTCCTCCCCAAATTCTTTTCAAAGTCAAGGGAACTACCACTGATAATAATTAGGCTCCTTTTTCTGCAGCCAAAGACTCATCTGATGAGTTTAAAGCAGCAGCAGGCCCAAACAAAGAAACACAGAGAAGACCTTGAGAATCTTCCTTTTCCCAATAGAGACTAAATGCAGGGGAATAAAATCATCCAGTGAGTGACAGCATGGATAGCGAACTTATTCTTATCCATATAAGCACCTATAAATTTCTTAGTACAGGTAGTCCTTGACTTACAGCCATTTAATGACCACTCGAAGTTACAACAGCACTGAAAAAAGCAACTTATGACCGTTTTTCAAACTTAACAACCATTGCAGCATCCCCATGGTCACATGATCAAAATTCAGACACTTGGAAACTGACTTGTATTTATGACGGATGCAGTGTGCCGAGGTCGTGTGATCCCCTTTTGCGACCTTCTGACAAGCAAAGTTAATAGAGGAGCCAAATTCATTCAACTACCACGTGATTAACTTAATAATTGCAAAGATTCACTTAACAACTTTGGCAAGAAAGATTGTAAAATGAGGCGAAACTCACTTAACAGCTATCTTGCTTAGCAATGGAAATTTTGGACTCAACTGTGGTCATAATTCAAGGACTAGCTGTATCAGGCAATTCTTTCAGGTACAGTGCTGTTGTGTCCAGTATTGTCTAGCTGTCTCCTGTGTCATTGGCCTCTTCTAGTTCTGTCTGGCTCAGTCAACATCTCACCCCTCTGATAGATACATCTATGTAATAGTATGTGAAAAAGACCTTGGGAGAAGGACATAGAGATGCTGTCTAGAACAGTGTTTCTCAACTTTAAGACTTGTCAACTTTAAGATGTATGGACTTCAACTCCCAGAATTCCCCCAGCAGCATGCTATTCTAGCAAATGGTCAGCTCTAGAGAATGGTCAGCTGATCTAGAGAATGGTCAGCTGCGTAATGGGTGGAGAAAGAGGTCAGAAGAGGCCCTAAATATCTTACCAGGCTATAAAAAGAGATGGTGGAAGATTTGTACTTTCAGACGTGCAAGATTCTGTTAACGTAGTTTTACAATAAAGTAGAATTAGTTCTGGAATGTTGACAATGAAGTCTTATGATGTGTCTGATGCTTAGTCATTTTTGTTCCATAATTCTTGTTCCCATATAATATTTTCCCCGAAAATAAGACCGGATCTTATATTAATTTTTGCTCCAAAAGATGCATTAGGGCTTATTTTCGGGGAACTACAGTACTAAATGCATCCATCTGGCTGACAATCTTAACTGGGGCTTATTTTTGGGGTGGGGCTTATATTATGAGCATCCTGACAAATCATGCTAGGTCTTATTTTCTGGTTAGCTCTTGTTCTCGGGGAAACAGTGTATATATGTTGCCACTCAATAAGTGTCATGGTATATCTCTAGCAGCAGGTCATTGCCAGGAATCCTGCCTCTCTGTTTAATTTGTTCCTCTTTTTCAGTGTGAGTCTCTTGGATTGTGACAACTGTTGTTATTTGTTAAAATCCAGCTGACAATTTTGAGCAATGTAGCCTGCCTGGAGTGAAACAGGTTGATATCTAGACATCCAGCTATTTCTACTGTTAAAGTATTTGTAGAAGATGATTTTAAGATATGTGAAAATGTGATGACTCCCTCAGACGATTCCCCAGATACCTCTCTAGATGTCAGCTCAAGGGAGGATGAACTGGTTCCTGGCACATCAGGAGCTGAATTAATTGATGGCTCCAAACAGCCATCTAGAAGGGATTTGGCTGAGGATCCAGCTGGGGAAAGCATGCAGTTGCAGATGGTCAGTGAAGAGAAGGAGAGTAGAGTAGAGTAGAGTAGAGTAGAGTAGAGTAGAGTAGAGTAGAGTAGAGTAGAGTAGAGTAGAGTAGAGTAGAGTAGAGTAGAGTAGAGTAGAATACAATAGAATAGAATAGAATAGAATAGAATAGAATAGAATAGAATAGAATAGAATAGAATAGAGTGGAGTGGAGTGGAGTGGAGTGGAGTGGAGTGGAGTGGAGTGGAGTGGAATGGAATGGAATAGAATAGAATAGAATAGAATAGAATAGAATAGAATAGAATAGAATAGAATAGAATAGAATAGAATAGAATAGAATAGAAATGTTCCAATGTTCCATTGCTGGGAACAACTTTTTTGTTTTCCAGCTGTGTGTTTTCTGGTCGTCGTGATTCCTGTCTCACTCTGGATTGACACCTGAGCAGGCAGTTGGACTAGAAGACCTCCAAGGTCTTGTCCAACTCTGTTATTCTATTCTATTCTATTCTATTCTATTCTATTCTATTCTATTCTATTCTATTCTATTCTATTCTATTCTATTCTATCCTATCCTATCCTATCCTATCCTATTCCTGAGCCAGCAGGCTCGGGAATTCTGGGAGTTGAAGTCCACAGTCATAAAGGGGCCATCGTTCGTCATCCCTGAGGTGGTGATGCTAGCATTGGGGAGCAGCTGCAAATATAGATGAAGCTTCGCTGGCTTACCACTCACCTCCAGCTGTGCAGCCAGGTTCCTAACAGGCCACAGACTGGTACCCATCCATGACCCAGGATTTGGGGACCCCTGCTTTATGGTGTTGAAGAAAAAGTCTTCATCATGGTCTAGTCCAAGCCAGGGATAAACAACATGGCGACTGCTTTAGAAAGAAGGTCGCAGTTTATTGAAGAGGAAAGCCAGACAGAAAGATGGCTCTGGAAGAAAAGAGAGAGAGCACATGTAGGGAGTGGGTTTTTATACCCTCTGGAGCCTTTTGTTTGGTTTCCTGTACCTGTTTGAGGCTTTGTATTTCCTGTGTCATGTATTCTGAGCTGAGTCTGGGTGTGCCCTTTGGCATCTGTGGGTTAATCCTATTATGTCCTGTCTTAGAGTTTGGGTGGGGTATGTAGATTTTAGGTGTCTTTGTCTTCTTAATCTTCTGGCTTCAACTTTCCTGAATGGTTTACATCTGCATTTCTATAGAGCTGGTTTCTGCTTGGGGGAGGGAGACTTGGGGCTATTAAGAAAAACTGGGCATGCTTTTCTGCCTCTTTAAGATCCTTTGAGGAAATATATTTTCCTGCCCTTTTAATATTTCCTTTTCTGGGGGGCTGACTTCCCACAATGGTGTTACTATAGTAGAAGAAATAGGAGGAGGGAATTAAGAGTATGCTGCCTTGAGTTCCCACATGAAACAAATCCAGTAAAGAAATTATAAATTTAGTAATTTGGATTTATGCTTTGGCATCCATGTATCTTTAATTAACTTCTATTAAAAGCAAAGGGAATAAATGGGTATCAAAATAGATCTGGAATGTATTACTATTTTGGATAAGAAGGTGGTGCAGAGAGTGGTGAGGATGGCAGAAAAGATTATTGGAAGTTCATTTCTATCCAGGACATGGCATATAAGCGCTGTTTGACCAGGGTTTGCAGTATTGTCTGGAATGCTATATATCCTCTCCATGACCGGTTTTCTTGTTACCTTCTGGGAGGAGGGGGCTTTGTGGTATCTGAAGCAGAATATCCAGAATCTGTAATAGCTTTGTACCATATAGCGTTAATCTTGTTAACACTCAAGACCCTTTTTTCCGTTATGTATTCAAAATGGACTGTAATTTATGTGTGTGTGTGAGTTTGTACGTGTATCAGAATTTCATTTTTTAATTTGTGCAAGTGTGTTCACAGAAAAAAATGACAATGAAAGTTATCTTTTCTCCTTTCCTCTCCTATTTTATCTTATCGTATGGTATCTTATCTTGGCTGATTGTAATGGATGCAATTAGCATTGTCTAATTCCGCCTTTAAAAAAAAATGTTGTGCCTTTTAATCTAAAATTAAATTCCCTAAACTGACAAACATGAACAAGCCAAATTATAATTCAACTGCATTTAATTATAATGAAGTGTTACTTTTGTGTTTTTATTTTACCCGTGAGAGATAGGAGATGGCCAAACTTTATGGGTTCATAGATTGCAGTCAGGCAAAATGCAATTTGTTTGGTTTTGCAGTGTGAATAAAGTCCTTACATATATTAAGCCAGATTTATGGCTTTGCATTATAATAATAATAAAGTTGGAAGGGACCTTGGAGGTCTATTTATGAACCAAGCCTCTCTAGCTTACTGAAGCCATGATGGTGGAAACAATTCATGGTTTTGCTCGACAAAGCCCGGGAAGGGCCATTCTCATATAACTAAATCAGGTACGTTAGAGATAGCCCATTAGGATAAATCAGCTTGTATAATTTCATCCATTCTGAGAAACAAATCTTTTCTTTCTTTCTTTCTTTCTTTCTTTTTCTCTTTCTTTCTTTCTTTCCTCTCCCTTCCTCCCTCTCCCTCCCTCTCTTCCTCCCTCCCTCCTCCTTCCTTCCTTCCTTTTCTCTTTTTATCTAATATAATCTCATCCATCCATCCATCCAGTCAAACAGCCAGCCAGCCAGCCGGCCGGCCGCTAAATAAAACCATCTCTACTCCTACATTTCCCACAAGGCCTAGCGCGCTGGCTATGATTTCTGGGAATGGTAGGCAAACGACGGGATTAGCCCGGGCCAGATTGGAAAAGATCGGAGCTCAGAGGCGGGGGAAGCGACTTCCGGAAATGAGCGGAAGTCGCTGTTGCTAAGGGCCCGGTTTTCGTTTGTCAGAAAGCAGGCTCTTAGCAACCGGGAAAAGGGCGCTGCGCGAAGATGCTGCCCGCCGAGGAAATGGGCGCGGCGCTCCCCAGGGCTTCTCCGAGCCCCGAGCCCTCCATGTACAGGCACAGGCCCGCCTCGGAGCTGACTCAGGTGAAGGAAGAGCCGCTCCCGCTTCTGCCGCCGCACCCTCCGGCTTCAGTAACCTTGCAAACGCCCCTCCTTTCCAGGGCGGTCTTTTTTTTTTTTTTTTGGCGCCTAGCCTGGGGTGTCTCTGAGCATGGGCAGAGTGCGACTTGCAATGTCTCTTTCCTGTGCCCAGATGCCCCCATAGACCTCGGGATGGTATTTGGGGCACCGGAGGCACAGGATTCCTGGGCATGTGCAGAGTGCTTTTTCAATCTACCTGCAGCATAAGGGAGAGCGGGCGTGGAGGAACCTTCCTAATCCTTTTCATTGATGATTTGATTGTATTTAATACATTTCTAGCGCCGCCCATTTATCTGGGCGGTGGAGAGAAATGTTTTTAAAAACCCCAATTTTCGGTTTTTAAAAAAGGTGAAAAAATATTTTAAATATGCCGATTTTATAAACGGGTTCTTTCATCGAGGATTTAAACGCAACCCTTTATTCAGAAAATACTGTAAGTGCTTTGATTCCACAGGGATAAGAACCACAATGAAGAATGATTTAATAATAATAATAACAATTGCAAAAGACCCTAAGCTTAACCCCTAACCTTGTGACAATACCTTTAATATTATGAAACAACACCTGCTTATCCCAAGTCCTTGGGAAGGACTCGACAAGTGAACAAAAAAGCCAAATTCAGCCTGAACATCTAACTGTGTGACCAACTCTAATAATATATATTTTTTCCTGGGAAAAAATCCCTTATCTTTAACAGTGTGTTTCCAGAGCTGCCTGCAAGCTTACGAAAATATAACCAGCCACCAAAAATTGGCGGAGGTGCAGGAGAGTGGAGCTTTGTGATCAGGATTTCCTGTATGTGTGTCAGTGTTTGTGTTTAAGAATGAAGCAAAACATTAGGAATGATCAGATTGGATTGCTTATGTTGCTGCAGGAAGAGGAAGATTTGGCATTTGTTCCATTTTTAAAATTTTCCAGTACTTCATCCACTGGGAAAAATTGTTGAGATGAGTAAATATTAGCTGGGAGGAAGGACTGAATCGAAATATTGAACCTGCATGGAGAAAGGTTAACTTCTTTTGATTCAGTACTGGTTTTCTTACACAAAAGTAGAATCTACACATCAGGCACAATATTTTTTAAAGTGGTGGAAATGTCTGTAGGTTTACTGTAGATTCTTTGGCCATAAAGGAGTCCTCAACTTAAAACAGCTTGCTTAGCGACCATTAAAAATTACACCAGACCTACTTAGGGCTAATTACAACCCAGTTTTGACAGCTGAGCCCGCTCTGTGGTCACATGACCAAACAATGGCTGCATTTACAGCATCCCGGGGTCACGTGATCACGGTTTACAAAGGTTTTGCTGAAAACTAGCACTTTTGATTTTCAGTAAAACTGTGCCCATAACAAATTATTGGTATGCTTGATGCTTGATGACTATGGCATTCTGTAGGTAGTCTTCGACTTACGACCACAATTGAGCCCAAAATTTATGTTGTGAAATGAGGCATTTGTTAAGTAGGTTTTGCACCATTTTATGGCCTTTCTTCTCACAGTTGTTAAGTGAAATCACTGCAGTTGTTAAATTAATAACCTGGTTGTTAAGTGAATCTGGCTTCCCCTATTGATTTTGCTTGTCAGAAGGTCGCAAAAGGTGATCACATGACCCCAGGACACTGCAACCGTCATAAGTATGAGTCAGTTGCCAAGCATCTGACTTTTGATCATGTGATCATCGGGATGCTACAAAGTGTGAAAAATCACTTTTTTCAGTTCTGTTGTAACTTTGAACGGTCACTACATAAACTGTTGTAAGTTGAGGACTACTATATTAATAACTGCTGCAAAAAATGCTGTAAAATTTTACAACTGCTATAACCTAAGACTATAACACGAGAACTCCTGAGCAGGGGGTTGGACTAGATGACCTCCAGGGTCCCTTCCAACTTTATTATTATTATTGTTATTAACTCCATCAAAGTCATATGTTGAGGACTACCTGCATGCATACGGGTCCTTCTTAGGCATAGATTATAGCCAGTTTGTAGAAATCTGAGCTTTCACATAAATTGGGATCTTTAGAGATGATGAATCTAGGAATATGCTTTTTATGAAACGAATGATTGTATTCCATAGGGTCCCTATGGAATGGATTCAAAAAATCCATTGGGAGTTTTGAGAGTCCGGAAGGTAATTCTTCTCTCCCCCCCCCCTTCCCATCCTGTATCTCATAAAACTAATTCCTAAACTCAAATTGGAATAACCTGCAGGGAAGTCTTAGTTGTAATTATAAGAAAACCCTAGTTGAGTGCCCAGAAACATTTATTTATTTATTCACTTGCTTCAGTTTTATATTGTTCATTCCCAAGGCTTCTGAGGGTGTAAAAGCGAAGTCTGTTTCACAGTTGACAGCTCTTAGAGTTAGAAAATAATTCCTGATTTACAACTGAGTTATTTCTTGTTATTACTGAGGGGTTGCCCCAAAGAAGAAGGAGTCAACTTATTTTTCAAAGCACCTGAGGGCAGGACAAGAAGCAACGGATAGAAACTCATCAAGGAGAGAAGCAACCTGGAACTAAGGAGGAATTTTCTGACAGAACAATTAATCAGTGGAACACCTTGCCTTCAGAAGTTGTGGATGCTCCATCACTGGAGGTTTTTAATAAGAGATTGAACAACCACTTGTCTGAAATGATATAGAGCAGTGGTGGCGAACCTATGGCACGGGTGCCAGAGGCGGCACTCAGAGCCCTCTCTGTGGGCACGCGTGCCGTTGCCCCAGTCCTAGGCCTTCAGCTGGGTTTTATAAAACCTTTTCGCTTTAGGCCTCCGCCACCATGTGCAAAAAAAAAAAAAAAGGTTCAATCAGTCAATTTCAACTTCTCGTGGGGAAAAAAAAAGATCTTGCAAAGTTGGAATTGATTGATTGAACTTTTTAGTCCCACCCAGTCTGCCGTTACCACCGCAGCCACGCCCACCCAACGGGCCACACCAACCCAATTGGCCACGCCCACCCAATTGGCCACACCCAGCCAATGGGGCCACACCCACCCGGCACTCGACGATGCATAAGTGGGTTTTGGGTTGCAGTTTGGGCACTCAGTCTCTAAAAGGTTCGCCATCACTGATATAGAGTCTCCTGCTTGAGCAGAGGGTTGGACTAGAAGAACTCCAAGGTCCCTTCCAGCTCTATTCTGATTGATTGCAATTTAAAGCCACTGTTTCTTGACTATCTTCTGGAATAACGCTGGACAATTCTGCCCCATCTTCTATATAAATGTACACAATCTACAGGAATACAGAAGATCCTAAATATTGAAATCATCGTAACTTTAGCATTTTACATATCAACATCTTGCACTTGGCTTGAGGCCAGTATAATGTTACTTTTTTTTTTTTTTTAGCTCTGTAACAATAATAATTGTAGGATCCAATCTGTGTTGATGACCGGAACCAGAGGTTTAGCCTTCTGAGATTTTGGATTTGTGCTGGAGCCCATCCTCAGGGAACTTGTGTCTCGCCATGTTTCACATTCTGATGAGACAGAAGTTCCCCGAATATGGGAGCCAGCATGAGTCCGAAAGCTTGGAAGACGAAACCTCTGGTCCCAGTGACCGACCCAGATTGGGTCCTGCAACATTATACATGGGGCATGTATATTCGCCTTCATTCGTAATGTAATAATTTTTTTTTCACTAGCTACAGCTTTTATAATAATAATAATAATAATAAAGTTGGAAGGGACCTTGGAGGTCATCAAGTCCAACCCCCTGCTCAGGCAGGAAACCCTATACCATTTCGGACAAATGGCTGTCCAGCCTCTTCTTAAAAACTTCCAGTGTTGGAGCAGTCACCGCCCCTGGAGGCAGGTTGTTCCACTGGTTAATTGTTCTAATTGTCAGAAAGACAGTTTCTTGTAATAAGTATGGCTATGACCACAACTGAGCCCAAAATTTCTTTTGCTAAGCGAAACATTTGTTAAGAGAGTTTTGCCCCATTTTTACGACCCCCCCTTGCCACAGTTGTTAAGTGAATCACTGCAGTTGTTCAGTTAGTAACACGATTCTTAAGTGAACCCGGCTTCCCCATTGACTTTGCTTGTCAGAAGGTGGCAAAAGGGGAATCATGTGACCCCGGGATGTTGCAACTGTCATAAATACGAGTCAGTTGCCAAGCTTCCAAATTTTGATCATGTGACCGTAGGACGCTGCAACGGACATAAGTGTGGAAAACGGCCATAAGTCTGTTTTTTCACTACCGTCGTAACTTTGAATGGTCACTAAACGAACTGTTGTAAGTCAAGGACTACCTGTAACGCTGAATAGGCAAGCTGTTTTTTCAATACAGGTAGTCCTCAATTTGCAACTGGTCACTTAACGACTGTTTGAAGTTACAACCTACTGGAAAAAGTGAGTGACAACTTGGTTCCGAAGTTCTGACGGTCAGTTATGCCCCTGCAGTTATGCTAATGCACTTCGGGCAGTAGGGCCACATTCACAGCTATTTGCAGCATCCCATGTTCACCTGATCACGTTTTACAAGGGCTTTGTCAAAACCTGGAAGTTACAATTGGTTTGCTTAATGACCACAGCATTCTTTTTGCGGCTGCCTTGTTTGCTTAATGACTACGACAGAAAAAGTTGTAAAAACAGGTTGGCCGTGTGACCAAAGCATTTTACAATTGTCATGACATGTAACTATAATGGGCAGGATCCCTTACAGTTGCATGTATGTTGAAGAGTCCCTTTAATCATCAGAACTTGGCAATAGTGAGTGAAAGCAACTGCATGTTGTAATAATAATAATAATAATAATAATAATAATAATAATAATAATAATAATAATGTTGGAAGGTACCTTGGAGGTCATCTAGTCCAGTGGTTCTTAACCTTTTTGAACGAATCGCCCCCTTGAGCCAATGAGGAAGTTGTCATCGCCCCCCTCCCCCAACATAACCTCTCAATCACAACATAGGAAATAATTCTTCAATTTATGCAAACACTTTTTTTGTTTTCTTTAAAATTGCCATCAGGACATATCGATGCAAATAATTTATTTCCAGTCTTTTTCCCATATCTCAACTGTGTGAAAGAATTTGGTGCCACTCGTCACTTTATTCCCAAACTTCGTGATACATGTATTTCATTATTATCTTATTTATTTAAGACACTTAAATGTAATGACCACTGAAAACAAAATTCAATTGCAAGAAAGTGAAATGCCCGAAAAGAAAAACAAAGCTGAAAACTCAAACTGGAACGTGAAATCCAATGCAAGCAAATACAATGATAAAAGCTCAGACAATTATTAACGAAAAAAATGTATGTACACAAAAAGCAAAAAAAAAGAACATTTTCTTCACAAAGCTTGTGAAAAAGTCGGTTGTTCAAGGCATTTGACTTAATTTTATTCACAGCATTAATGACGTAAAGTAGAGACTCGTGCAAACTTTGTTTTCTCACAAAGAAGACAAAATGGAAGCTGTACGTTGGAAGGAGATGGAATGAATCCCAATTTTAGGTATTCCGTCGAATATTGGCGACACTTCCTCTTCTCGGCCATGTTGAGAGGTCTTCGAAATAAAAGGCACTACCTGCAAATTAAATTTTCAACTCCACTGGAACACTAGAAAAACACACGTGGACCTAGTTTCAACAGTTACGTTGACATTACAGCTGACGTCACAGGGGACAGCCACTCAGCATGCAATGTTTTGAAAGAAGCGCTCCCCCCTCCATCACTGCCCATTCTGGCCAATGGCGCGCCACTGTATGGGTAGAGGCTGCTGCGCAACGCGCATGAAGATAAGCCATGCGTATTCACATATGTACGGCGTTCTGTACTGAAGCTAGCTGGAGGAACATTTGAAAACACAATTCAATCCACTAATAGCGAGCGATCTGATGTTTTTGTACGACAGATATACAGCGATTCACTGTACGAAAAAGTCTCAAAAGTGTCCCCAAAACCTCTCGCTCCATCGCCCCCATATCGCCCCCTTTTCGTTCCTTCGCCCCCGCATCGCCCCTTTTTGTTCCATTGCCCCCCTGAAAAATGAAATCGCCCCCTGGGGGGCAATATCGCCCAGGTTAAGGACCACTGATCTAGTCCAACCCTCTGCTCAGGCAGGAAACCCTATACCATTTCAGACAAATGTGGTTTGGCCCGAATTTAAAAAAAGCCTCATTAATTTCAAACAGAAGTTATTTTCTGTCACTGTAATCTGTAATTAGTAGGCATAATAGCACAAAGCTCAGCTGCTAAACTTATTGTCACTATACAGGTAGTCCTCAACTTAAAACAGTTCATTTAGTAACCGTTCAAAGTTACAACAATACTGAAAAAAGTGACTTATGATTGTTTTTCACACTTACGACTGTTGCAGCATCCCCATGGCCACGTGATCAAATGACACTTGACTCATATTTATGACGGTCACAGTGTCCTGGGATCATGTGATCCCCTTTTGCGACCTTCTGGCAAGCAAAGTCAATGGGGGAAGCCAGATTCACTTAACAACTGTGTTACTAACTTATCAACTGCAGTGATTCACTTAACAATTGTGGCAAGAAAGGTCATAAAAAGGGGCAAAATTCACTTGAATGTTTCACTTAGCAACAGAAAATTTGGGTTCAATTGTGGTCGTAAGTTGAAGACTACCTGTACCGTCAACTTAATTATTTGAATGCACGTTGAAGATTTTTAACACCGAACATGTATAACTTTCAAGTTGAAGGTTGCTTTATGCCAATTTTCAAGATGTTAATTAACTGTAGTATTATTGACGTGAAATCCACTGTCACTCTTATTATAGGATCATCATCAAATATTTCTACATCTGTTTCTGATTATTTCTCCTCCTATCCCCACTTAGGACATTTCCCATGTGCTAACCAAAGTTTTTAAGAGCTTATATACTTCAGAGGTGATAGCAGCAGACATGGTGGATAACATGATCAAATCCCATGGAGGAAACAATCCCCATCACAAACACTTTGTGGAAGAGTTGCGAAAGGTAAACTTTCCGTTTAGCTCTGTTCAGGAAAAGATATAAGAATTAGGTGATTTAAGCTTGCAGAATGTTCTGCATAATCACCATTCAGAATTGAATCGTTTTGGAACAGTAGGAGATAGACAGGCAGGCAGACCAATAGACATATCCAAAGAAAGAAACACAAACATAATATATATAATATTTACTATAACATTAGTAAACATAAGTGTGTGTGTCTATAAATTATGTTGCAAAAGTAGAATAAATAGAATACAATAAATAAGAATTATAGAATAAATAGAATACAATAAATAAGAATCATGGCATAAAAAGCGATGCTTGACCAGAGTCTGCAGTATTGTCTGGAAAGCTACACATTCTCTCTGTGACCTTCTGGGGGGAGGGGGCTTTGTGGTATCCAAAGCAGAACATCCAGATTCAGTTGCAGCTTTGTTCCATATAGTATCAGCCTTATGAACTCTCAAGTTTCCTCTTTTCGCTATGTATTCAAAATTGACATATGTATATATGGGTGTAGATATGGCTGTATGTATGTATGTATGTATATATGGGTGTAGATATGGGTGTAGGTATATCACAAAGCCCCCACCCAGAAGGCCACAGAGAGGATGTGTAGCTTTCCAGACAATACTGCACACTGTGGTCAAGCATGTGTGTATGTATATATATACGTATGTATTTGTTTTCGTAGATTTTCACGGGTACAGGTATGCAGGTCTTGGCGTATTCGGGTCTTTTCCTGTGTAAGATTGAGAGTGTCTTGGCGACGTTTCGACGAGGTCCCACTCGCCATCTTCAGGCTGGTACAGCTACATCAGCTAATTTGCTTACATCAATTCCATCTTCCAATCAAGATGTAACAACACAGCCAGCCAACCCGCTTACAGCTACAAAGCCAACACGCCACACACACCCTCCAGTATTTATAGAAGGACGGCAGCTCCGATCACGCTTTGCTCGCACAAGCACGAAGCCGAAGACACCAGCCTGAAGATGGCGAGTGGGACCTCGTCGAAACGTCGCCAAGACACTCTCAATCTTACACGGGAAAAGACCCGAATACGCCAAGACCTGCATACCTGTACCCGTGAAAATCTACGAAAACAAATGTATATATATGTATATATATATATATGTCTTAAGTGTTTTTTTATGATGCACCTGGTCGGCCCAAATATGGGAAGAAGAAATCATATATATGTATGTATGTATGTATGCATGCATATAGCATGTGTATATAGGTGTTATGTATATTTGTGGGTAGATATATACTTTCTTTTAAGAGCAGGCAACAGAATTTAATTTTTAATGTGGGCCAGTGTGCTCAAGTAAAAAATAACAATAAAGGTTACCTGAATCTTAATCAGAAGTCAACAGTCCATTTCTATCTTCAGCAGAATCCTTCTTTATTGCATATAATAAAAAACGGGTTGCCAACCTTTCTGAGTTGACGGCGGGAAAGGGAGGGACAGCCACCTTTATGCGCACATGCGCACAGACACAAATGTGGCTGTGTGTACGTGAATTGGCCCGTGAGCATGCGCACTCCGTAAATGGGGCTGCTAGCGCCAGTGGGCGGCTCGTGGTTCGACTAGTGCCGGCGTGAGGCTTGCAGCTTGCCTAGCCGTCGGCACAAGGGCAGGGGGTGAGCATGCGCACATGCACATGTGCACTGGCCAAGAGTGTGGCCCGGTAGTGGGCCGCGGCCCATAGGTTGGGCACCTCTGATATGAAAGATTTGTACTTTGATGTCAAATGAATCTAATCTATATTTAAATGTTCACCATGACAATAACAGCTCCGGGAAGAGTATAATCACCGACAAATGGAGGCAGAAATGCTGGAAAGGCACATCATCCAAGCCAGGGCCAGGGCCACAGCCGAAGAGGAAAGGCTCTTGAGTTTGCACCAGCAGGAAGTTCCAGAAGCCTTCCGCCAAGTGGCCAGGCCATCAGGTGAAGGAACGGGCACTTTTCTGTGCTTCCTTTGGCAGGAAATCCTCGGCCTGCCGTCACAGTTGAGCCCAACATTTTAGTTGCCAAGCCAGACAATTGTTAAGTAAGTTTTGGCCCATTTTACAGCCTTTCTCGCCGCAGTTGTTAAGTGAATCACTGCAGTTGTTAAATTAGCAACACATTTATTAAGTGAATCTGGCTTCCCCCTTGACTTTGAGCGTCAGAAGGTTGCAAAAGGGGATCACGTGACCTTGGGACACTGCCACCGTCCCTAGACATGAACCAGCCACCAAACGTCTGAATTTTGATCACGTGACTGCAACAGTCGCAAGCGTTAAAAACGGTTATTTTTTTCAGTGCTGTCGTAACTTTGAAAGTTCACTAAAAAAAAAAAATGGTTGTAAGTCGAGGAGCACCTCTATCCTAATATAACTCATAACCGAAGGAAAAAACGTCCTTTGGTTTACTAGAAATTAGCAAGGATTTGATTTGATCTTTTTGGTATGGGAAGGATTGATGGCAAGGCCCAGAAATCCTGTTTGGTTGGTTTGTTATAAAATTTGAAGAATTAGAATTACGATGAAGAGACAAAAGGAAAGCCTTTTTTATTTGTTTGCTCTCATTTTTCAGCCCAGGATAGTTCCTATCAAAATTCCTGCCAACAAAGTTATTCTTTTTGGGGGGTTTTGGTAGGTGTGAAAATTGATTACAGGTGGTGCTCAGCTTACAAGTCTTTGTTTAGCCACTGTTGAAAGTTAGAACGACACTGAAAAAAGGGATGGGTGTTGCAGCATCACACGGTCAGATGATCGATTGAAATTTGTCTAAAGTTGTTGCAGAATCCCTGGGTCACGTGATCACCATTTGCTACCTTCCCAGCCAGCTTGCGACAAACAAAATCAGTGGCAGAAGTTGGATTCGCTTAACGACCACATGGTTCATTTAACAACTGCAGTGATTCGTGGCACGGCAAAAACAGGTAGAAAGACAAGGTGCAACTTACGTAACATCCATCTCACTTTAGAAGAGAAATTCTGGCCCCAATTGTGCTTGTAAGTCAAAGATTACCTGTGCTGGCCTCAGTCTCCCTTCCAAAATGTTCTATTCCCCTCTATGTAGAAATAATGGGAAAAGTTTATTTTTAAAAACTTACCTCTCCTAAATGTCTATTTGCCTAGTGAAGTCTACATTCAGATGGTGTGTGGACGGTGCCCTTCTTAAAAAACACCACTTAATCTGCCCTGACGATTACATCACAGATCCGGTACTAGTAACCCGTGCTCCTAAAGGTAACTAGAAAGACGGGAGGTGACTTTTCCAGGACACAATGTATACTCATGCCTGAAAGAATATGAGATTGTCATTTTTTTAAAAAAATATATATATGTATAAACGACGACAGTTCTGTTTCTACATTTCTTTCTGAGCGTAACTTTTCTCTCCTTTAAATGCAGATGTCTCGGAACCGGGCTATTTGAAAGAAACCGATTGTAAACATTACGTTCCTCCTAACTCAGAAGCTCTCCATTTCAAGGAAAGTTCGCGCATCAAAAAGCTGTGGGCAAGTCTTCCAGACGTATCTTTGTCCAGTTTAACTCTGGAGTCTTCGGATATTAATTTTCCAGAAGGAACTATGACACCATTCCATAAGGTACAATCTAGTTTTATTTTGTTACTGCTTTGACGTTCTTTTTTGGATCAGTCCCCACAGATCAGCCTTGTCAGATTCAAGATGAAATTTTCTTTCTTTCTTTCTTTCTTTTTTTTTAAATACATCCTTTTCTGTTCCTTGTGCTTTAATGTGTGGACCACTTGTAGGGGATTGTGGGTGAAACTGAAGAAAATGTCTGGGATGTTTCAAGGCCCCTTAGCTGCATACTTGTTCTCCGTCAGCAGCTTTGTATCTATAGGTTGTCTCGACTTAAAACCATTCTTTTAGTGACTGTTTGAAGTACAGTGGCACTGAATAAGTGACTAATGACTGTTTTTCATACCTACAACCATTGCAGCATTCCCCATAGTCACGTGATCAAAATTCAGACGCTTGGCAGCTGACTCATATTTATGACGGTTGCAGTGTCCCGCGGTCATGTGATTCCCCTTTTTGCGACCTTCTGGCAAGCAAAGTCAATGGGGAGGCCAGATTCACTTAACATCCACAACAACTGCAGTAATTCACTTAGCAACGGTGGCAAGAAAGGTCGTAGAATGGGGTAAAAGTCACATAACGACTGTCATGCTTAGCAACAGGAATTTGGGGCTCAAAGGTGGTTGTAAATCAAGGACTCTATTATTTATTATTATATAAATATTATATAATATATTTATATTATAAAAAGGATGTAAATAGCGCTTCTGAAATCTAAACCCCGGTATTATAAATTCAACTTCCATGCCTTACATAGTTAGAATAAAACTGGATGGAAGGTGAGATGGCAGCTTAGCCAGCCTAATTTCCTATTTGTATCAAAGCATTATATTTATAAATCTGCCTGTCCTGCGGGCTGGGTGCTTAAAATAGAACAACTGTTTATAGAAGAGGCTGACCCTTTCAGAAATGCATAGTTTTCCTAGGCTCAAAGAAACAAGCCTGTTTGGGTGTGAGTAGTCCAATATTTCTAATATAAAAACTACACCTTGCCTCTAATCAATATGTATTGATTTATGTTAATCCCACTGACAGTCTCCACAACGTGTTCTTGATGCTCACCCTCAAGCAAATATATGCAGGATCATAACTTTCAGCAGACAGTGACTGCCTGTTTCCTGTTTTTTTTTTTTTAAAAAAAAAATCCTAACTGCTGGATGTAGAATTCGCAGGGACATTTTCCCCCCCAAAACAGAGGCCGTATTGTCCTCTGAATTGACAAATGCTGCTTATGTCTCTTGAGAATAACTAAAAGGAAATATAAGTGCCTGCTTCAAATGCAGAAATGATGTTGAAGGTTTTGGTGCTCTCTGAGCTTGGCTTGTTTACTTACAGATGTTTCATTACCCGACTAGGTGACAGCACTGAGGATGCTACCTAGTTGGGTAGTGAAACATCTGCAAGCAAACAGCCAAGTTTAGAGAGCATTTCATTTCAGGCCTGAGCTACAGATATTCTCTTCTGTTAGAAAAGATGTTTCATGGAAGGAGGTTTGTTTGTTTATTAATTTTATATGCCCGCCCATCTTCCCGACAGAGTGATTCTGGGAATCTTACCGTTCATAAAAAGGTAAATAGAAAAGCAATTAAAAATGTAAATCTAGGGATATTAAAAACTTAAAATTATATGTCGTCCTCAACTTAAAATAGTTGATTTAGTGACCATTCAAAGTTACAACGGCACTGGAAAAAAGTGACTTACGACCATATCTTACACTCAACGAGGGTTGTACTATCCCCATGGTCATGTGATCAAAATTCAATTGACTGGCAGCTGACTCATATTTACGACTGCTGCAATATCCTGGGCTCACGTGATCCCCTTTGGCGACCTTCTGACAAGCAGAGTCAATGAGAGAAGCCAAATTCACTTAACAGTTGTGTTACTAACTTAGTAACTGTGGGGATTCACTTAACTGCTGAGGCAAAAAAGGTCGTAAAATGGGGGCAAAGCTCACTTAACAAATGTCTCAGCAACAGAAATTTTGAGCTCGATTGTGGTCATAAGCCAAGGACTACCTGTTCCTCTTGGGAACCGAGGAGAAGGACGGCAAGAGGATGAGATTTTTTTTTTTACCCTGTCAACCATCTTCGGTGCTGAGAGCCTCCCTCAGGGCCCCAGGCCAACCAGCAAAACCAAGTTTTGGTCTCTTCTGGAAAGCCAAAAGTGTGGGAGCAACGCTCACATCTGCTAGTACAGGGGTAGGCCACCTTGGCTCTTTTATGACTCGTGGACTTCAACTCCCAGAATTCCTGAGCCAGCATGGCTCAGCCTGGAAACCTCTCCCTTTCCCCTCAGCATGGCTGGCTCAGGAATTCTGGGAGTTGAAGTCCACGAGTTATAAAAGAGCCAAGATTGCCCACCCCTGTACTAGTAGATGTCTGTGGAGATTCTCAGTCATCCAGGTCATAGTTGCCTCAAAGATGCTTTTTTTTCCTTTTTCTTCAAAAGGTAACTGGATTGTTTTTTCCTTGAGGAAGAAGAAGACGTTTCGCTTCTCATCCAAGAAGCTTCACCGGTTCTGATGGCGGGGGGGGGGGGGAGGATGGAAGGATAAGTTCTGACAGGATGGGGCTGGGTGGGTGGGAATGGAAGGATTGTACTTCCTTGCAGTCATCTGAAAAGTACCGTAGATACTTTCTATGTACAAAAGTATTGTAATACAAAAGTATTGTAGATTCTTGATGGAAGGATTGTATTTCTTTGCAGAAATACATCCCCCCCCCTCCATCCTATCGGAACCCATCCTTCCATCCCCCTACCAGCCAGTCTCAACTGTCAGCACCTACCCTTCCATCCCCCCCTGCCATCAGAACCGACAAAGCTTCTTGGATGAGAAGTGAAACATTTTCTTCTTCCTCCTCCTCCTCAAGGAAAAAGCAGTTCAGTTGCCTTTCAATGAAAAAAAAGCACCTTTGAGATAGTCTGGTAAGTAAGAGTGTTCTACAGGATCAGGGCTACAGCAAAAAAATAAAAAAAAAGACTCTTAAAACCTGTTTTCTACTGCTCCAAATTGCAGGACATGCAGAAGGGGGCTTCAGGTACAGAAAGGCAGATTCTGGTCAGATGTTCCCCAAACATAGGTCTCACAATAAAGAGAAATTGGATATTGGATAATGAAACTTATGTTTCAGAAAGATGCTGTGCTCCTCTTTGCTGGGCCAAACGGGGGCTGGAGAGCTCTCTGTTGGGAGGTTTTAAATAAGATTCTTGCAGGCTACATGGCTCCTTTACTTCTAGGGCAGTGATGGCGAACCTTTTAGAGATCGAGTGCCCAAAAACTGGCCCCCTCCCCCCGCTCCATCCCCTGCCCTGCCCCCACCCCGCCTGCCCGCAGGGCCACTCACCGCCTCCAGGGTCCGTGGCAGATTGCCCAGGCATCCCAGCAGCGCCATGGAGGCCACGCCCTCTGCCCACGCCCCACAGCATCAACTGCGCGCGATGGGGTGTGAGGGCAGAGTCTTGTCTACGCTGCCTGGCTGCCATGTCCTTGGCTGCGCTGCTCCGCGTGGGCCATGCTCAGGGGCGACTCCTCCAGGGGGGCTGCTGGTGAGGAGGGGGTCGCAGGGGGAGGCAAGGCTGGGGCAATGGCACGTGTGCCCACAGAGAGGGTCCAAGTGCCGCCTCTGGCACCCGTGCCATAGGTTCGCCACCACTGTTCTAGGGTTTTGAAAATCTCAAAGCTTTGTGGGATCAGTTTTTGGTGATACAGGGTGAATCTTATATAAAAGTCTGTCTAAAAGCACGTTTCTCGTTTCATCTCTGATAGAAGAAAGCTAGAGCCTTGGGCAAACCTGTCTGGATGGATGAAATGTCCAGAGCTGACCGGCAGAAAGACCGTCTATATCTTCAGAAACTGAAAGAGCGCCACAATTTCCTGAAAAACCCTCGTTTTTTCCCACCTAATACGCTCCATGGAGGCAAGTCCTTGATTCTGCCTCAAAAGAAGGCGGAGCGGATAATAGGAGGAAGAAGAAAGTTTGTGATGGAAAGGTAGCTCTTTATAAAATAAAAAATAATAATACATATACAAATGGTGCTCTCTGTCCCTACACAACTGGCCTTCTTAGCTGCAACAGTGATATTTAACATTTATAGGCTTCTCCCTCTCCCACATATTTTCCAAGGCATTCTATGCGAAAATCTTTTATGTTGCTCAGGGAATAGAGCCTGCCTGTTGCAGAAAAAGGGAAGAGGAAATTTGACACAAAGTTGTTGCTTTTGATAGCATGGTAGGGCACATCCTGCCTTCAAAGACCAGCTGATATAAACTCATTGTCAAGCCCAACTATGGGAGCATTGCCAGTTGGCACATATTCTGCTTTTAGGAATGAATTGATTCGAGACGCTGAACACTAGAAAGAGTGCAGACTCTAGAAAGAGTGCAGAGAAGGGCAACAAAGATGATTAGGGGACTGGAGGCTAAAGCATATAAGGAACGGCTGCTGGAATTGGGTATGTCTAGTTTAATGAAGAGAAGGACGAGGGGGGACATGATAGCAGTCTTCCAATATCTCAGGGGCTGCCACAAAGAAGAGGGAGTCAAGCTATTCTCCAAGGCGCCTGAAGGCAGGACAAGAAGCAACGGATGGAAACTAGTCAAGGAGAGAAGCAACCTAGAACTAAGGAGAAACTTCCTGACAGTTAGAACAATTAACCAGTGGAACAACCTGCCTCCAGAAGCGGTGAATGCTCCAACACTGGAAGTCTTTAAGAAGAGACTGGACAGCCATTTGTCTGAAGTGGTGTAGGGTTTCCTGCCTGAGCAGGGGGTTGGACTCGATGACCTCCAAGGTCCCTTCCAACTTTATTATTATTATTATTATTATTATTGTTGTTATTATTATTGTTATTATTATTATTAACATAAAGGGAGTCGCGTAGCCTTTCAGGGCTCAGATTCAAAACGCCCCCCCCCCAAAAAAATGTCAAAATCACAATATTCTTTAGCCAGGGTGCCACTGAAACATTGCAGTTGCCACCTCCTGTTTCTGGAGGGCCTCAAGTGGTTTATGTCTGCACCAAAAGACAACCTTTTTTCATTTGGGCTAAAGCTAAAAGGCCACATCCATCTTTGGAGCAACATGATGGCGCAGAGTCAGGAAGAAACTGGGTGGACTCAGGCTGAAATCTATGCCTGAGAGTGCCGTGTTTCTCAGCTTCAACAAACTTTACAATGTGTTGGCTGGGGAATCCTGGGAACGGAAGCCCACAAATCTTAAAAGTTGTCATAGTTGAGAAACACTGCGAAAGATTTCAATATAATGAAATTCACTTTACAGGCAGTCCTCGGTTTACAACCAAACTTGAGCCCCACATTTCTGTTTGTAAGCAAGACACTTGTTAAGTAAATTTTGCCCCATTTTATGACCTTTCTCGCCACAGTTCTTGAATCACTGCAGCTGTTAAAGTGAGTAGCATGGCGGTTAAGTGAATCTGGTTTCCCCATTGACTTTGCTGGCCAGAAGGTCGCAGAAGGGGATCCCATGATCCATGCAACCGTCATACATATGAGTCAGTTGCCAAGTGTCTGAATTTTGATCATGTGACCACAGGGATCAAGTGTGAAAAACGGTCATAAGTCGTTTTTTTCAGTGCCATTGTAGCTTTGAACAGCCACTAAATTAACTGTTGTAAGTCGAGGATTACCTTTACTAAGTCAGCTTAACCATTTTCTCCTGTCACATTAAATATCTACAGACATTCTCTAGAGAAGGTGGGGGGGCCAAAGGCAAGCTCTGAGGACAATGGAACGAAGTAGCCCCCATTGAGCCCAACCAGTGCCGGCTAACGTGCAGCGGTCCTGAGAATTCTCTTGACCATCTTTGTAACCATCTTTTTTTGTTTTTTTTCCATTTCAGCGATTCCCAGTCAGTACCCATCTTCCTCTCAAACCCTCCTGCAGTGGTGTTTACAGAATATGAAGTTGGCCAGGTTTATGAGGTAAGAGCCACTCAGGAGAATTTCTCACATCTGCGTGGCCCATTAATTTGCTTTTCTTCAGCTGGACTGGAACATCATCCTTCCATTTCTTCATGTTCTTTTAACTGAATACAGCGAGTCCTCGGCTTATGACTGGCCACTTAGCAATCAATTCAAGTTACGATGGACTCCCTAAAGGCACTTAAGATTGCAAAGTTCAGACAGCCCCCCCCCCCGGTCACGTGGCTGCTTTTATGGCCATTTACCGCATCTTGAGGTTTTGCTGAAACGGGGATTTATTTCTGGTTTCTAGCAAAAAACCGCTCATAACGAACAACGGGTTTGGTTAACGACTGTGGCTCTCGCTTAAAGACTGTCACAAGAAAATTTGTAAAATCGGTGACCACTTTATGGCTGTGACAACTTTTAACTGCAATTGTCAGGCTCAATTACGGCTATAAGTCAAGGACTACCTATAAATCAAACCTATGAAATCTTCTTTCCTTCAGGGATAGATAGAGTGCAATATCACAGTCAAATCTTTTCAGAAATCAATGGGCCCTACTAAATGTTTTGTAAATTTGAGGGCAGTGAAAAAGGTGGGTAGTAATAACAGTGCCAAAAATGTTCTGACTATTTTGTGGGATTTTTAAGGATAAAAATTGGCTGTGCTTGGCTTGCATTGACAGATCCATTCCCACTTATTTTTGCCTCCCCTTCATCCCCCAATTCTTAAAAACCAACTATTTTTTTGGTGCTGAATATTGGCATTATACTTTGGGGGTACTCTTTGGATCATAAAATGGCTGGGGGGCGGGGGGGGGGAGATGCACTGGTTCTGTCCTTTCTTTCTTTGTAGATGACAGTAGAGTTACAAAACATGACCTCAACATCCCAAAGCATCAGAATTATTCCTCCGGCTACATCTGCCTTCTCGGTTGTGATGGGTGAGTTCTTGCCAGATGCTGCAATCTCAGTTTCAAATCAGTTGGTTTCTGTCAAAAAATTGGCTTCCTTGGATTGCATCCAAAGGATGGAAACGGCCTCAAAAGGATGCTACAGCAGGTGGCAGCACCTGACTATTCTTGGAAAAAGCTAAGCAGAGTCAGATCTGATTAATGTATTTTATTTATTTATTTATTTGTAAATTTGTATGTATTTATTATTGTTACAAATAACTCAAAGCAGCAAACATATCCAATACGTCTTCTTCCTCTTTCTTTCCCCACAACAATAACCTTGTGAGGTGGGTTGGGCTGAGAGAGAGAGAGAGAGAGAGAGACTGGCCTAAAGTAGGCTTTTATGCCCAAGGCCACACTAGAACTCACAGTCTCCTGCTTTTTAGCCTGGTGCTTTAACCAACTAGACCAGGGGTAGGCAACCTTGGCTCTTTTATGACTGGTGGACTTCAACTCCCAGAATTCCTGAGCCAGCCATGCTGAGGAGAAAGGGAGAGGTTTCCAAGCTGAGCCATGCTGGCTCAGGAATTCTGGGAGTTGAAGTCCACGAGTCATAAAAGAGCCAAAGTTGCCCACCCCTGAACTAGACCAAACTGGTAACATGGATGGGAAAACACTTAAGGAATCTCAAGGTGACAGAGTAGAGTACAGATAGCCACTGAGTTATGGCTATAATGCAGCTCGCACTTTATGAACCTAAGTTGTGACAGTCATAAGTTGGTCATGTGATTGACTGAATTTTATAGCCTTTTTGTAGTCATCATGTGAATGCCACATCATTAGGCAAACCAGTGGTTCACTATGGGCGCAGTTTTGCCAAAACCAGAACTGCTGATTTTTGGTAAAAAAATGTCATAAAATGTGCTCACATGACTGCAGGATGCTGCAAACTACCATCAGTGTTGCTGAATGCCCAGCTTGCAGCCACGTGACTGTCAGAACTTTGGAACTGGGTCATAATTCCCCTTTTTCAGGTACGTTGTAACTTTGAATGGTTTTAAGTTGGCTATCTATAGTCAGTTAAAAAACAACAGAAGAATCCAGTGCCATTTTACAGCTGCTGGGAAAACAATATAGATATGCTTGTGATGTCCTCCCAAGTCATACTCAACTTAAGGGAAGGTTTATTTGAGGGACGGGAATTTTTGTTCCTATAAACATTTGTTTGTCATTTAGATAAACCTCAACGTGAGTTTGAGAGTCAATTCATATTCTTTTCAAAGAGATATTTCCCTCTCTTTTTCCTGGGTGCATTTTACTCCCCTTTGTTATCCTGCAGAAGTTGGAAAATGGGCAAAAATTGAAATATGGAACACCAGAGGCCCTGGAGAGATTCTTTACAGGTTGTTCTCGACTTACAACCATTTGAATGGCACTGAAAAAAGTGACTTATAATCGTTTTTCACACATGGCCATTGCAGCATCCCTGTGATCACGTGATTTACCTTTGGATGCTTGACAACTGGTTCATATTTATAACGGTTGCAGTGTCCCAGGGTCACGTGATCATCTTTCGCGACTTTCCAAGAAGCAAAGTCAGTGGGGAAGTCAGATTCACTTAACAACCATGTTACTAACTTAACAGCTGTAGTGATTCACTTAACAAACATGGCAAGAAAAGTCATAAAATGGGCAAAACTCACTTAACAAATTTCTCACTTAGCAACATACATTTCTGAGCTCAACTGTGGCCGTACAAGCAAGGACTACCTGTATTATTCTAGGGTTTATTAAGAGAATCTTGAAAGACTGTACAAGTTTCTCTCTGTCCCATCTCGTTTTAAACAAGATCAAGGCAGGATTATTGTGAATTTCTTTCTCATCTTTTCTTCTATCTTGGGGCTGTGTAATCATTTCTCCAAGTTGCTCCTTAACGGCTCCCTCATGCTTCCCCCAAGGCCAGTTCTAAAATACCTTACACCATGGAAGAGAGCTGTTGTGCCTTACACATCTACCTGGTTCACACATGCTCCTAAGCCATTTTTAAGCATGGCTTATTAAATAAACCAAAATTGGCTGATTTCAGTCACTTGGCTAAGTCAAAATCAAATCAGATCAGATTATTTTATCATAATATGAATACAAAATCTTCAGGGCACTATATTAATTGTGACAGACCATGTCGGCGTTCCTAGAAGCCATAAAGATCTGGCTTTTTCAAACACGCTTGAGTGTGGGGCTGGGCTGAGTGATTCATAACTTCCTTTCATATGATTTTATGAAACAGGGTTACAAATCATGATTTTGCAAACCCCCTTTTTACCATTATGTTCTCCAACGTGGTCTGACTTTTACTGTGTTTGTGTTTTTAGTCTATCTTACAAATACTTACACAATTAAATACATATACAGGCAGCCCTCAACTTACAACCAAAACTGAGACCATAATTTCCGTTGCTAAGCAAAGCAGTTGTTAAGTGAGTTTTGTCCCACTTTATTAACTCTTTTTTGCCACAGTTGCTAATTGAATAATGCGGTTATTAAGTGAATCTGGCTTCCCTCATTGACTTTGCTCATTGGAACCAGCCGGGAAGCTTACAAACCATAATTACATGACCCCAGGAGAATGTAACTGTCATAAATACATTTGTTGTTGTTAGTTGCGAAGTCGTGTCCGACCCATCGCGACCCCATGGACAATGTTCCTCCAGGCCTTCCTGTCCTCTACCATCTTCTGGAGTCCCTTTCAGCTCACGCCTGCTTCAGTGACTCCATCCAGCCACCTCATTCTCTGTCGTCCCCTTCTTCTCTTGCCCTCCCATCTTTCCCAGCATCAGGCTCTTCTCCAGTGAGTCCTTCCTTCTCATTAGGTGGCCAAAGTACTTGAGTTTCAACTTCAGTATCTGGCCTTCAAAGGAGCAGTCAGGGTTGATCTCCTCTAGGACTGACCGGTTTGATCGCCTTGCAGTCCAGGGGACTCGCAGGAGTCGTCTCCAGCACCATAGTTCAAAGGCCTCAATTCTTTGGCGCTCAGCCTTTCTTACGGTCCAAGTTCACAGCCATACATTGCAACTGGGAAACCATGGCCTTGTTGGCAGGGTGATGTCTCTGCTTTTTAGTTTGTTGGCAGGGTGATGTCTCTGCTTTTTAGCATAAATACATGCCAGTTGCCAAGTGTCGGAATTTTGATCATGTGACCACGGGGATGCTGCAAACAGTCATCAGTGTGAAAATTGTAAGTCACTTTTTTCAGTGCCGTCGTTACATCGGACTGTCGTCAAATGAATGGTTGTATGCCAAGGACTATCCGTATAGTATTCAAAGAGTTCCCACTATTGTGGTGTTATGTGATCAGAACAAGCAACATATAGAATCAGAAGTTTTCTGACAATATGATAGTGCAGACAACACTGGATAAAAGAGAAGAAGACTATGATTGGACTCAATGGTGGGAAAATGCTTATAGCCAAACACTAAGATGGGAGGAACTAGAGGCCCTACTGTGGAAACTTGCCTGGCACAAAAAGAAAGCTAGAATTAGATTTAAAAATGAGAGTTAAAATTTTATCTGATGGGTAAAAAGGGTTCTTAGAGACTTTGATTGAGCTAATACGTTTGAGATTTTTAAGGTTATTTTGGTCTGAGTCAACATTAGATCTAAATTATGGATTTGATTATGGTTTGGAATGGCAATAGGGAAAATTGGAAAATCTAAAACTAAAGGAGTTAGATTGAGATTGGTGAAATATTACTGATATTTTTACTTATAAGAATTGAAAGTTAATTAGCAATGTATTAAGTGGACTAAATTGAAATAATTGAGGAACTTTTAGGGATTTGGATGGATTTATAAAAAATATTTGATAAAATATATGAAATAGAATATAATTGAGAAACATTAAAATATAATAGTTATATGTTTATGATAGAAAATTACTGTTTTATTATATTAGGCTAAAATGTAATGGTTTTAAAATACATAAAGTTATGTTCATTTACAAAATATATATGTGGAACAGAATAATAAGAGATAGAATTTAAACAATTTATATTGTAGGAATGCTCGAATTATATATTATATGTTTATGTAAGACCAAATTGAAATAGATTAATTGAAAGTTAGTTAAGCCTGAAAACGGGTGAAAATATGATTGACAGTTTTTGTTTTTTGTTATTGTGTTTTTTTTTCTTTTTTCTTTTTTCTTTTTTTGATTGATAAAATAGAGAGGGAACCTTTAAAGAAGTAAATTGTATATGTAAATGTATATGTAAATTGTATATGTATGACTGTATTTTTTGTTTTGTTCTATGGAGTGCCCTATCTCCACGATGTGTCTTAAGCACTTGGCTGTAAAACAAAAAAAAATAATAAAACTTGTTATTGTAAGAAGTTTTCTAATAAAAGTCCTTTCTTTCCAGGGAAATTTCCAGGTGAAGGTGGGCTTGTTGCTCCCGGGATGAGCTGTTTCTACATCGTCCAGTTCATTCCTGAATATCTTGCAGATTATGATGATTATTTACTGGTGGAATCTCAGGCAGCCTATCCGCTCCTGGTCCCTTTGCAAGGCAGAAGACCACCCCCCATTTTAACATGTGAGCTGACTATGTGACAATCACCCGTGGGGGAGTTTCTCTCCTAGTGCTTAGCCTTCCAACTTATTAGCAAAATGCTTCCCCATCCTAATAAGGAGCGGTCAGCGTAGTTGAGCCCAATGTTTCCATCGCTGAACAAGACAGTCGTTCAGTGAGCTTTGCACCTTTCTGCGGCCTTTCTTCCCACAGTTGTTAAATGAATCTCTGCAGTTGCTAAGTTAGTGACGTGGTACTTAAGTGCCTTCCCCGTTGACTTTGCTTCTCGCAAAACGGAATCACATGGCCCTGGGACATGCTCCCGGGACACCGCCACCATCGTAAGTAGGAGTCACTTGTGCCAAGCATCCGAATTTTGATCTTGTGACCGTGGCGGTGCTGCAAGGGCCGTAAGTGTGGAAAATAATCATAAGCCAGGTTTTTTCCAGCGCCATCGTAACTTTGAACGGTCACCAAAGGAATGGCTGTGAGTCAAGGACTACCTGTAGTGATGTCATCAAAGCTTTCAATGTATGAGATTTGGCAAAGGTCCAGCATCGGTGACCAGCCATTTTTAAATATCTGTGCCTGCTTCATCTTTAAATATGGCAGCTTCAGCCTACTCCAGGGTAGGCCACCTTGGCTCTTTTATGACTCGTGGACTTCAACTCCCAGAATTCCTGAGCCAGCCATGCTGAGGGGAAAGGGAGAGGTTTCCATGCTGAGCCATGCTGGCTCAGGAATTCTGGGAGTTGAAGTCCACGAGTCATAAAAGAGCCAAGGTTGCCTACCTCTGACCTAGTCTCATAGCTAGAGACTTGAGAATAGCAATAAAGGAGAATATTTGTAGCTCAGGGTTGAAACGGGGTGTGTGTGTCCTTAGTGCTCTCTGAGTTTGGTGGTTTTCTTGCAGACGTTTCTTTACCCAAACTAGGTAACATCCAGTTTGGGGAATGAAACTTCTGCAAGCAAACAAGCCAGCTCAGAGAGCGCCAAGGACTCCTTCACTTGAAGATAGAAACCTGCAGAGCCTAAGTCATTTCCTCCTTGCCCTTCCTAGTCTCCTGTGTACTCTGGAAGCTGCTCTTCCAGATTTATTCAGCATTTTCGAGTTTAAATAATCAAAAGTGTGATTCTCACCCCTGTTTGCATGGGCTCCTTTTCGTCTGCCTTTCTTTCAGTGCCACACGTCCTGGACTGTGGGGCCTGCCTGGTGGGCGGAGTAAAATTTGTAAAGTTTGAGTGCAAAAATGAAGGGCTCAGTATTGGGAAGTTTTGCATCATGCCGAAGGACATGTGGCCACCACCTCACTTTCGGGTAAGTGTTACAGAACCGGACACACTTTCCTTTCCACGTCAGCCCTGTTGAACTGGAATCAAAAGGGGGCGATTTCTGGCAACCAGGGGCCACATGTTGGCATTCTGGGTTTCTGAGAGACCAGAAAGAATGTGGCTGTGGATATTGCAGATAGTCCTCGACTTTAGGAAATCTCTTTCTGAAGACCCACACCTCCTTCCGCTTTGCCCACTGTGGTAGCCAGGTGTTCATCCCTTGATTGGTGGATTCCCTGGATTTGTTAGCTTCCTGTTCCAGTAAAAAAAAGAAGAAGAAGAAAAAAAAGAAAGGAAACACCATCTGGCAGTTCTACATCCTGGAGTGTAGATGGGGAAAGTGCAGAACGTTTGCCAATTTCCCTTAGTTAAAAAAAAAAGTGCACAAGGCAGGATGGGTCCATCTTTTCTCTGCTTCTCTGTGGACTTATGTGCAGAGAAGAGCAATAAAGATGATGTTGCCTGTGGCTAAATTGTAGGATGAACAACTGAGGGAGCTGGATTTGACACTAGCCCAGTGGTGGCGAACCTATGGCACCCGTGCCAGAGGCGGCACTCAGAGCCCTCTCTGTGGGCATGCATGCTGCCGCTGCCAGCAGCTTACGCAGGTCCATTAGGCTGCTGCTGCTGCCCGGAGCAGCAGCCCTACCCAGCACAAAGGAGGTGAAGCAGCCAGCTAGCAAGCTCAAGTAGAGGTGGTAGAGCATGCCCACACCCAGCCAGCCAAAGGCCACCCCGAGCAGGGAAAGCCGGATCCCCATCGGCGCCATGGCCCCCCAATCCCAGCTAGGATTGCATACCTCCCCATCTATGCTGGGCCTCCTGCCCACCACCCCACCCGCCAGAGACCCCCTGGATCTCCCCCAACCCTGCCCGGCCCCCACAGGTGTCCCCCCCATGAGCAGCATCGACATGGCCATGCCCACCCCAGCCATGCCCACCCAGCCTGCCGTGACAATCGCAGCCATGCCCACCCAGTGGACCACACCCCCATGCCCCCCCTGAGGGCACCACAATACCCTGGCACTTTGTGATAAATAAGTGGGTTTTGGGTTGTGGTTTGGGCACTCGGCCTCTAAAAGGTTCGCCATCACTGCACTAGCCTATCAAAGAGAAAGACAGGGGGAGAGGGGGACATGATAGCAGTGTCGCAATATTTGAGGGGCTGTTACAGAGAAGAGGGGGCCAGTCTATTCTCCAAAGCACCAGAGGGCAGGACAAGAAGCATCGGGTGGAAGCTTGTTAAAGGGAGAAGCAATCTACCAGTAAGGAGAAATTTTCTGACACTGAGAACAATTAATCAGTGCAACAGGTAGACTCCCAAAGTTGTGGCTGCTGCATCACTGGTTTTTAAGAAGAGATTGGACAGCCATGTGACAGGGATATTGTAAGGTCTCCTGCCTTGAGCAGGGGGGGTGGACTAGAAGACCTCCAAGGTCTCTTCCAGTCCTATGAAGGTCTGTGTTCTTATTTAAAAAAATGAGGGCTGTGAAAAGCAGGAGCTAGTGACCAAAAGGGAGGGGATATTGTGTGTCAGTGCATAGGAGCAAATTGGGAAGTATAGGTTAGCCCAGGGGTAGGCCACCTTGGCTCTTTTATGGCTCGTGGACTTCAACTCCCAGAATTCCTGAGCCAGCCACGCTGAGGGGAAAGGGAGAGGTTTCCAAGCTGAGCCATGCTGACCCAGGAATTCTGGGAGTTGAAGTCCACGAGCCATAAAAGAGCCAAGGTGGCCTACCCCTGGGGTTAGCCTAAAATAAAACAAATCATAACCCTGCCTCAGCAAAGCACAAGTCCCAAAAGCCCATTTTTGAGGAATAGCAGAGACAGATGAGTGGAAGCTGCTTGGGTTGAATAGTAGGAAGAATTCCTCCCTTTCAAACTTAGTCAGGATTCTGTACTTCTCCTGGGGCAAACTGGTCATGCGAATCAGCTCATAAACTGATTCATTTTTTCCCTTCTCTTTATTTGAAGTCTGTCGCCACTCTGGGTTACGTGAAGCAACATTCATTTGGGATTTGTCCGGCTGTCTTTGAACTTACTCCGGATCAGTCTATCTCAATTGAGGTCAGTTCCTGGCAATATCGCTCATGCTTCTTAGCCTACTTGCAAACTTAATAATGCCATTTTCATTTTATTTCCATTTCGCTTGTTCTAAAGCAGGATGTAGCCGATGCCCTCTTCGTTTGACTAGGGAATTTATATTAGGGTTGGTTACTTTCAAAGTCCCAGGGGGATTTACGTAGAGTTGTATCATGTGCTGTGGTTATTTTTTATTTAATTATTTATATCTCGCCTTTATTATTTTTACCAATGACTCAAGGCGGTGAACGTATCCAACCGTAACTTCTTCCTCCTATTTACGCCGCAACAACCTTGTAAGCGGGACTGAGAGAGAACGATTGCCCCAAAGTCACCCAGCCAGTTTTCACGTCTAAAGCAGGACTAGAATTCAGAGTCTCCTGGCGAACGGCCCAAAGTCACCCAACTGGTTTTCAAAGTGGGACTAGAACGTTTGCTCTGCTTTCTAGCCTGTCTCCTTCTGATTCCAAAATTTTTATTAGTTTATAGCAGTGGTGGCGAACCTATGGCATCAGTGCCAGAGGCGGCACTCAGAGCCCTCTCTGTGGGCACCCATGCCGTGCCCCGGAGATGGTGAGGGACTGGCCCCCGCCGCCCTGGCCCCGCACACCTAGTCTGCCATGACCACCGCAGCCACGCCCACCCAGAGAGAGAGAGAGAGAGAGAGAGAGAGAGAGAGAGAGAGAAGAGAGAGAGAGAGAGAGAGAGAGAGAGAGGATAGAGAGAGAGAGAGAGAGAGAGAGAGAGAGAGAGAGAGAGAGAGAGTAGAGAGAGAGAGAGAGTATAGAGATAGAGAGAGAGAGAGAGAGAGAGAGAGAGGGAGAGAGAGAGGAGAGAGAGAGAGAGAGAGAGAGAGAGAGAGAAGAGAGAGAGAGAGAGAGAGAGAGAGAGAGGAGACAGACAGACAGACAGACAGACAGACAGAACAGACGACGACAACAGACAGACAGATAGACAGACAGACAGACAGACAGACAGACAGACAGACAGACAGACAGACAGACAGACAGACAGACAGACAGATAGATAGATAGATAGATAACCTTTATTGTCATTTTTTTTTACTGTGGGCACAACGGCACACATCAAAAATGAAATTTAGTTGCCCGCTCTCAAAGTGAAACACGTACATGACACACACCTAAACATACTATATACAACATATGTATAGACCCATACCCTTACATATACATAGCAAATAAATATTAAATACTGTCCATCTTGAATATATAACGGAAGGAGGAAGCTTGAGAGTTCACAAGGTTAATGCTGTATGGAATGAAACTGTGACTGAATCTGGATGTTCTGCTACGGGTACCACGAAGCCTCCTCCCAGAAGGTAACAAGGAAAACAGGTCATGAAGAGGATGTGTAGTGTCCCAGATAATCTTACAGACCCTGCTCAAGCTTCGCTTCTGTGCTATGTCCTGGATGGGAGGGAGGGAACTGCCAATGATCTTTTCGGCCATTCTCACCACTCTCTGCACCGCCTTCCTGTCTGAAGCAGTGAGGCCTCCAAACCAGACTGTGATGCTGTATGACAGGATGCTCTCGATCGTCCCCCTGTAGAAGGTGGTCAGGACAGGGGAAGGAAGATGTGCTTTTCTCATGTGGCGCAGAAAATGCAGGCGCTGCTGTGCCCGCTTCACCAGTTTCTCACTGTTTAGCGACCAAGTCAGCCTACTCGTTAGCTGCACATCCAGGAATTTGATGCTGGTAACCATCTCCACAGGTGAATCATTAATGCACAGAGAAGTGTGGCTGTGCCTGCCTTTTCTGAAATCGGCAATGATCTCTTTGGTTTTTCCGGTATTTAAAACTAGGCTGTCAGTTAAAAACAGGCAGTCAGTTAAAAACCATTCATTCAGCAATCATTTGATGTTACAGCATTGAACAAAGAGACTTAATGATCGGTCCTCAAAGTTGTGGCAGTTGTTGTGATCATAGGATTGCAGTTTTGGTGCTTGGTCAACAGGCTTGCAATTGCAACAGTCACGGTGTACCATTTGTCATGTGATCACCAATTTGCAACCTTCACTGCCAGCTTCTGACAAGCAAAATCGATGGTGAAGCTGGCAGGTGATCACGAATGTCAATCACGCGACGTCACATGACTAAGCAGGTTTCACTTAACCCGCCAGTGGAAGTGCTGGAACTGCTATTGTTAAGTTGGCGTGGTCACATGACCTTGCACTTATGACAATGACCAGTTTTGCTGGTCCCAATTACTGAAGTTAACTGGAGACTATCTGTGCAAAGTCTCCCTGGTAGCCAGCTCTAAAGCATTAGATTGATAACCTGGAAATGTAAGTTCTGGCATTAAATTTTGAAAGGGGGAATGGTACAGATAGTCCTCGATTTACACTAGTTCACTTAATAACTGTTCAAAGTTATAACGGCACTGAAAAAAGTGAGTTATGACATTTTTTCGCACTTAACGACTGTTGCAGCATCCCCATGGTCATGTGATCAAAATTCGGAAGCTTGGCAACTGGTTCATACTTATGACGGTTGCAGTGTCACATGGTCGCGTGATCCCCTTTTGTGACCTTCTGACAAGCAAAGCCATTGGGGAAGCCACATTCACTTATCAGTCATATTATTAACTTCACAACTGCAGTGATTCACTTAACACTGCGGAAAGAAAGATCGTAAAAGGGGGCAAAACTCGGTGGACAAATTTCTCACTTAGCAACATAAATTGTGGTCATAGGTTGAAGACCTTACCTGTAGTAAGGAAAGTTTTGCAGCAAAATATATTTTTTTTTTAAAAAAAAAACATTTGTATAGACTAAAGGTTAGAACGTTGTGGGAGCTACGGATCACTAACTAGGGATTCTCAGAGAATTGCCACACTACATCCTGGGGGAAATTCATGATGACATTTACCAGTTTTAGTTTCTTACCTCTTTAAAAAAAATATTTATTTATTTTTTTTAAATATATTTTATTAAATTTTATATGGGTATGGGGAAGGATAGGAATAATATGGGTAAGGGATGGGGTTAGGGAATGGAGTTGGGATAGGGATGGGAATAGGGGTAGGGATAGGTACAGTAGTGGGGTTACCCCCACACAAAAAATCCAACGCTTAAACAAGCAGACTCTCGTCCGGATACACGTATTGAATAACAATGATTAATACAATACTAAGCAGTTATAGTCATTAATACTAAAAATAGTCATAAAATAAAAGCTTACTAATTAAATACAATTTAGCTCTAACGTAATGCTAACCATTGGTAAAAATTTTCCCATGTCCTAAAATACACTGAATCCTCTTTCTCTTTAATCTCCAACGTCAATCTGTCCATTTCTGCACATTCTAAAATTTTCATAATTATAATCTGATCGTGTGGTAAATTTTCATTTTTCCAAAATTGAGCAAATACAATTCTTGCTGCTGTCAATACATGTAATATTAAATATTCATTCTCTTTACCATAATTAGATCCTAATATTCCTAGCAAAAATAATTCTGGTTTATATTCTATTTGTATTTTAATCATCTTTTCTAACAGTTTATGAATTTTAAACCAAAATTTCTTAGCTTTAGGACACATCCACCAAATATGATAATAAGTACCTGGTTTTTCTTTACATTTCCAACAAATATTCGATACATTTTTAAACATTTTCGCTAACTGGTGTCATATGCCATCTATAAAACATTTTATATAAATTCTCTTTATATGAAGCTGCTTTAGTAAGTTTAATATTTCTCTCCCAAAGCTTTTCCCAGTCTTCTAAGTCTATGGAGTACCCAAAGTTTTTTGCCCACACTATCATTGTTTCTTTTACTTGTTCTTCTTCCATCTTCCAACTTAGTAGAAATTTGTAAAGTTTCTTAATCAAATTTTCATCTGTTTTCAAAAGTGCTTTGTCAAATAATGTCTGTTCTTTATAACTCTCTATCAACAAGGCATTGATTTAACATGGTGGTCCTATCTGCAAATTCAAACAAGATATGAAAAAGATGTAAAAGTAATGGACTTTTATAAAGAAAAAAAAATATTTCTTACGGCTGCTGGTGTTTTGACGATGCAGAAATGTTCACTTTCAGGTGGTGTTCATGCCCAGTTCTGCTGAAATCCTATCGGTGACATACATCATCGTTTGTGACAACTGCCATATCCACGAGATTACCGTCACAGGTTTGCCACTATCATCTCTTTGGTTTTTTTTTTCATTAAATCTAAACTACCTGGTGTTTTTACTAGAGGTTGGATATAAGTGTTAGCAATAGCACTCAGACTTCACAATGCTTTACAGCCCTCTCTAAGCGGTTTGCAGAGTCAGCATATCGCCCCCAACAATCTAGCTCCTCGTCTTACTGACCTCGGAAGGATAGGAAGGCCGGTCAGGATCGAACTCCTGGCAGTTGGCAGAGTCAGCCTGCAATACTGCATTCTAACCACTGCGCCACCACGGCTTTAATTATAAGATACTTTAACTGGGGCAGCATCTTGTCTCTGCAGTGGGAGTCCTCCAGATGCAAATTAACAAAGCTGCAAGCCAAGCTGAGTAGGTTCTCAGAGATTTCATTCTTTAACTGTAGCATTAGAGAGTCACGATAGTGTACAAGTAGTCCTTGAATTACGTCCACAACTGAGAGCAGAGTTTCCTTGGCTAAACAAGGCAGTTATTAAGAGAATTGTGCCTGATTTTATAACCTGATTTTGGGCCAATTGTTAGGTGATGGGGAGTTCTGGTCTTGTCTTAGGCGTGAAAGCCAGCTGGGTGACTGTAGCCCCTCTCTCTCAGCCCAGCCCACCTCACAAGATTGTTGTTGGGGAAAAACAGGAGGAGGAAGGGGTATTGGATATGTTTGCCATCATGAGTTATTTATAAAAAATAATAAAGGCATAATAAAAATCTAGTGGATGGATGGATGGATGGATGGATGGGCCAATACATGATAACCTGATGGTGATTGCAGCCTGAGAGTGAGACCAGTGACCTGGTGAGGGTGAGCGCCTCCTCCTGGTGGGATGTATTTAAGCAGAAATGAGCCCACCCACTGGTTATTGGGCATGGTGGCTTCTTTGGCCCCTTTGAACTCCCAAGATATTATGATAAATTGCATGGCGAGCTAATTATCTCGGCCCTGTATCTTTGCTGCAACATTTAAAAAAAAAAAAAGACACTTGTATTCCGTTCGTTCCCAGGACTTGGAGAGCTGATAGCTTTGGAACTTTTGTCTGTTTCTGGCGGAGAGAGCATCCCTCTGCCCGGCGAGCTTATAGACATGACTTCACAGCACCTTGTACGTTTTGAGCCACTGAATCCCCATTCCATGGCAGAGAAAACACTGATTCTGAGAAATAAAACGTACGTACGATGCTCATATTGTAGTGCAGGAACGGGGAGGTTTGTAGACCGTGCAGCCAACAGGATGTGGTGGGGACCAGAACCAGTTGCATTTATCTCCCCAGTTGAAATGAGTGAGATTTAAACCGTGGCTATCTTCCAATAAATCACACTGATCCACACTGAGAAGCAGTTTGGTGTAGTGCAGGGGTAGGCAACCTGGGCTCTTTTATGACTCGTGGACTTCAACTCCCAGAATTCCTGAGCCAGCCACCCTGAGGGGAAAGGGAGAGGTTTCCAAGCTGAGCCATGCTGGCTCAGGAATTCTGGGAGTTGAAGTCCACGAGTCATAAAAGAGCCAAGATTGGCTACCCCTGGTGTAGTGGATAAGGCATTAGGCTAGAAAGCAAGAGACTGTGAATTCTAGTTCTGCCTTAGGCATGAAAGCCCACTGGGTAACTTTGGGCCAATCACTAGGAGATTGTGAGTTCTAGTTCTGCCTTAGGTGCGAAAGCTGGTGGGTGACTTTGGGTCAATTACCAGGAGACTGAGCTTGAGTTCACACCTCAGGATGAAAATTGGGAGGGTGACTTTGGACCAATCACCAGGGAACTGTGAGTTCTAGCCCGATTTTAGATATGAGAGCCGACTGGGTGACTTTGGGCCAGTCGTTCTCTCTCAGTCTAACCCATCTTGCAGCTGTGTTGTTGTGGGGAAATAGGAGGAGGAAAGAGTGTTAAGTATATGTGCTGCCTTGAATTCTTTATAAAAATAAAAAAAGGTGGATTAAAATGATCTCAACGAAATGTTCCAAGTCACCGTGAGGAATTTAGTTCATAATCCCGATCAAAAATGGAGCTTGAAATGTTTGCCCATCTTGTCCCAAAAGTGCTTTTTCAAAAGGCAACTGGACTTTCTTTGTTTTTCCTTGAAGATGTTTCACTTCTTATCCAAGAATCTTCTTCATTTCTGACTGAATGGTGGAGAATGGAAGGATTTATATTCCTTGCATACCTGGCTGCATTTGAGAGACCGAGGCCACTCTTTTGAAGACAGAAAAGTCCAGTTCTGGGCAGAGAGGACCACTGGTTTGAAAGAGGGATCAAAGAGGCCATTTATGTTAAAACTGAACAGCCGTCCCTCAGCAGAGGGGAAGGGATACGACACCACCTATCTCCTGTTTACAACACGGTCCTTTCAGCAGTTCAAGAAGATTCTACACTCATTTGCACTCCGATTCAGGTGACCCTGATGGCACAGATAAACCTCCAGTTGGCCTCACTGACTCTCGGAGAGAGTGCTAACGACCAGATGACTGCAAAGAATATAAATCCTTCCATTGTCCACTGATCAAGGAGAGAAGCAACCTAGAACTAAGGAGAAACTTCCTGACAGTTAGAACAATTAACCAGTGGAACAACCTGCCTCCAGAAGCGGTGAATGCTCCAACACTGGAAGTTTTTAAGAAGAGACTGGACAGCCGTTTGTCTGAAATGGTATAGGGTGTCCTGCCTGAGCAGGGGGTATGACTAGAAGACCTCCAAGGTCCCTTCCAGCTCTATTTTATCCTGTCCTGTTCTACCCTACCCTACCCTACTCTACTCTACTCTACTTTATTCTAATTCTATTCTACCAAGCCATATTTCCATTCGGTCCGAACTGAAGAAGTTTCTCGAATGAGAAGTGAAACATCTTCAAGGAAAAACAAAGAAAGTCCAGTTTCCTCGTGAAAAAGCACTTTTGGGACAGCCATGACCTGGGTGGCTGAGAATCTCCATAGACATTTGCCCGTTAATTAATTTTTGTTAATTTGTAAAAGTGCCACAAAACGCTGTTGACGTTTAGTTTGACATAGTAAAAAAAATGAGAAGTTGGCGAGGTTGGAGTGATGCATTGCAACCATTCTGGCCCCAGGACTGCATTCCGATATTCAACAGCCCTATTTTCATCATACACAACATAGCCATGCAGTTCACTGGCAGCCTCTTTTTGGCACCAGGGGCTCTTGGAGCACACAGCCAGACTGAGTGAAAACATTAAAAAATAGAAACTACGGAATCCTTGTCCTTTCTCCAGGAAATACATGGTATCCCATTATCCCTTGCTCCAGGGCAGGGCTAGGCCACCTTGTCTCTTTTATGACTCGTGGACTTCAACTCCCAGAATTCCTGAGCCAGCCAAGCTGAGGGGACAGGGAGAGGTTTCCAAGCTGAGCCATGCTGGCTCAGGAATTCTGGGAGTTGAAGTCCATGAGTCATAAAAGAGCCAAGGTGACAGGATAAAAGAGCCAAGGTGACAGGATAAAATAGAGTTGGAAGGGACCTTGGAGGTCTTCTAGTCCTACCCCCTGTTCAAGCAGGAGACCCTATACCATTTCAGACAAATGGCTGTCCAATCTTTTCTTAAAAATCTCCAGTGATGATGCACCCACAACTTCTGAAGGCAAGCTGTTCCACTAGTTAATTGTCCTCACTGTTAGGAAGTTTCTTCTTAGTTCTAGGTTGCTTCTCTCCTTGATCAGTTTCCATCCGTTGCTTCTTGTCCTGCCTTCAGGCGCTTTGGAAAATAAGTTGACCTCCCCCCCCCTCTTCCCTGCGGCAGCCTCTCAACTGAAATACTGCTACTATGCCCCAGTCAGTGTTTGGGAGAAGTATCCCCTGCTGCCAGGCCTCAGTGATGAGTTTGATATTTATTTCTTTATTCATTTGTTAAATTTGTTTTGTTGCCTATCCCGTCAGGGGGCTACTCTAGGCGGCGTATAACAGTAAAAACAGAAATGAAAAGAAGTGTAATCATAACAGTAGCAAAATTATGAAACAATGAGCAAGGAAACAAACAAGGATGAAATGGCATTAAAGGATGGGCAGGGGGAAGCAAGGGACGCAAAAGAGGGAGGTGGCTTTTGCTATTAATGTGATAGCCACCTCTAGTGTGGGACTTCCCCCTTTGGGTCCCCAGGCCAAGTGCAGAGCCAGCTCTTCAGGCTCTTATGGAAGGATAGGAGGGACTCACCCCGGTGTGTGTGTGAGATAATAGGAGGACTTGCTTTCCAGTTTCTCAAACTCTTCTTCTTGAAGGCTTAAATAGGTAAAAGGGCTTAATTATCTGGATTTATATATCCCCTACATGACAACTGCATGGATGGAGCTAGTTCACTCCAGTGTATGACTGGATCTCGTTTTTGCTCCATTTAATCTCTTGAGAATTAATTGACTGGATATGTTGGTTTCTTTTTGATATTCTCGTAAGGGAGTCATTTTTCTAGTGACTTAGGTCATAGTGTTGTGTGAACAGGGCCAATGTGGAGCCCCTTGAATGTCCTAGACCAGTGGTGGCGAACCTACGGCATGCATGCCAGAGGCGGCACTCAGAGCCCTCTCTGTGGGCACGCGAGCCGTTGCCCCAGCATAGTTCGCCAGAGTAGCAAGCATGTGGCGTTTTGAAGCGACAGGGCAGGAAGTGAGCGAGCAAGCGGCGTTGGCCCCCTGGGGATGCCCCGGAGATGGCGAGGGACTGGCCCCAGCCACGCTCACCCAGTCTGCCATGACCACTGCAGCCATGCCCATCCAGTGCGCCATGCCCCCCCCCGCCCACCCTGAGGGCACCCAATGCTGATGCAGTGGGTTTTGGGTTGCAGTTTGGGCACTCAGTCTCTAAAAGGTTCGCCATCACTGTCCTAGACCAAATTTCTCCATTGAAGTTGAACAGTTTTGCTTTTCGGAGAGGATGTGAGAGTGGTGCATAACCAAAGAACACAGAAAGCACAAAGAAACCCTGATTATGGCATATCAGGGTGAGGTTAAGTCCGGGCTCTGTGGCTTGATTTCTAAAGAAAATAGAAAACATCCTGTCTGCCCTCTGACAGACCCAGTATGGCCCAGCTGATTAAGTTTGACAAAGTCCAGATTTCCATGGGACAAACAGATAGAGGAACAAAAGGGTCCATGGGAACCATCCCATAATGATTCAACTGATGGCTCTATCTAGACATGGGATCACTGCTTCAAGACTCTAGTCTCCTACGTTGATTGATTAGGGTGTGTTGGGAAGGCATTTGCTGGCAACTGTCACTGATTTATGGATTATTTTAATGATTAATTGCCTTGCAACTCACTGCAGTTGCAAGGCTCTGGGTGGCTGTCGAGCATAAAATCAATGAAAAACAAAAACAAAATATGTACACTAAAATGAAAATCAATTACATAATTGTACATTGTTTGAAAAATAATCAGAAGCCAATGTTTTCCTATTTGTGTGAGAGTTACTTCTTTTGATTAAATTACCCTAAAGAGGATACAAGCCATGTGCATTAGGGAGAGTATAGGACTAGTCCTCGGCTTACGACCAAAATTGAGCCCAACATTTCTGTTGCTAAGTGAGACAGTTGTTAAGTGAATTTTGCCCCATTTATGATCTTTCTTGCCACAATTGTTAAGTGAATCACTGCAGTGTTAAGTTAGTAACATGGTTGTTAAGCTAGTAACGTGGTTGTTAAGTGAATCTGGCTTCCCCATTGACTTTGCTTGTCAGAAGGTCACAAAAGGGGACCACATGACCCTGGAACACTGCAACCGTCATAAATATGAGTCAGTTGCCAAGCGCCTGAATTTTGATCACGTGACCATGGGGATGCTGCAGTGGTCGTAAGTGTGAGAAATCGTTGTAAGTCATTTTTTTCAGTGCTGTTGTAACTTCAGATGGTCGCTAAATGAACTATTGTAAGTCAAGGACTACCTGTAAATGTGATTAGTTTAGCACTTTGTCATCAGAATTTCTCCTCTTTCAGTCACCCTGAGTCTCTAGCCCAGGCAGATTTTTCTGGAAGAAAAATAAAGTGCCAGGTGGCAATTTGAACAAATGCCATCATGGTGAACTTAATGTTTTAAAAGTTATCAAAGAGTGTCTGTAGCTGGAAAGCCCAGTTAGGCATGTGTCCAGTCACCATGAAGAAAAGATTGGTGTTGCTGACTCTTTGGGTATATAATGCTGTCAGAAATTACATTGTTTAAATTGTAAGACAATCTGATTCATTAATAAGTATCCTCTAAAGCAGGGGTAGGCAACCTTGGCTCTTTTATGACTCAGGAATTCTGGGAGTTGAAGTCCACGAGTCATAAAAGAGCCAAGGTTGCCTACCCCTGCTCTAAACTAAAGCAATGTTTCTCCGCCAGTGTAAGATGTATGGACCAAGTTCCAGAATTCTCCAGCCAGCATGCTGGTTGGGGAATTTTGGGAGTTGAAGTCCACCCATCTTACATTGGCTGAGGTTGAGAATGATTCTAAAGCCTTTAGACCAAGGTATTTCCTGGCCTTACTGCTTGCAGTCTGGAACATGAGGCCTTCTATAACCAGAACACAAGCACATTGTTGTCACTGTTCCTCTCTTGGGTGAATCCTACCTTGATGATGGAGCTAACGGATTTTTGAGCCATAGCTCTATGGCAGAGCTTGTGGAAGGCCGTTGAATCAATGCTTGGCAAAGCCAGCCGAAAGGGATAGGTAATAGAGGACCAAGCCTTATGCCTCACCTGCTTTGTTGTGAGTATCAAGGTAGGTAATCAACTTGGAGGCCTGGAATGCAGCTTGCTGGATTCCTTTGGGGGAGCAGACGCTGGCCATTTAGATAGCCTGAGGTAGCTATCCTGGTCCCACAGCCCCATAGCTATAGTACTCACATGGATAGTTAAATGGATTTTAACTGTCAAATATAGGGGTCTTCAAACTTGGCCCTTTTATGACTTGTGGACTTCAACTCCCAGAATTCCTCAGCCAGGCACGCGTGCCTGGCTGAGGAATTCTGGGAGTTGAAGACCACAAGTCATAAAAGGGCCAAGTTTGAAGATCCCTGGTCAAATACATGCTCCAAAGTAGCTTACTTATAGGCAGAAACTTGCCTGAGGATTTTATACATCTCTTTCATTCAGAGGAGTTTATAGTTTTGAATAAAGCAGATCCTCTTTCCTATTTAATAATAATTTAATAATAATAAAGTTGGAAGGGACTTTGGAGGTCATCTAGTCCAACCCCCTGCTCAGGCAGGAAACCCTATACCATTTCGGACAAATGGCTGTCCAGTCTCTTCTTAAAAACTTCCAGTGTTGGAGCATTCACCGCTTCTGGAGGCAGGTTGTTCCACTGGTTAATTGTTCTAACTGTCAGGAAGTTTCTCCTCAGTTCCAGGTTGCTTCTCTCCTTGATAAGTTTCCATCCGTTGCTTCTTGTCCTGCCTTCAGGTGCTTTGGAGAATAGCTTGACTCCCTCTTCTTTGGGGCAGCCCCTGAGATATTGGAAAACTGCTATCCTGTCACCCCCTCGTCCTTTTCTTCATTAAACTAGACATACCCAATTATTTCAACCGTTTTTCGTATGTTTCAGCCTCCAGTCCCCTAATCATCTTTGTTGCTCTTCTCTGTACTCTTTCTAGAGTCTCAACATCCTTTTTACATCGTGGTGAGCAAAACTGGATGCCGTATTCCAAGTGTGGCCTTACCAAGGCCTTGTAAAGTGGTATTAACACTTCATGTGATCTTGATTCTCTCTGTCAATGCAGCCTAGCACTGTGTTGGCCTTTTTGGCAGCTGCAGCACACGGCTGGCTCATTTACAAACGTGATGCTGAATCCAAGATGGTTGGAAAATTCGGTCTCACTGGGACTATCTATTCTTTTTCATTTATCCTGGTTGGATGCATCAATGACTACCGAGTCTACAAAGAAAACAGGCCAAGCTCAGAGAGCACCAAGGATCTCTCATTTCGTCCCTGAGCTACAAATATTCCCCTTTATCAATATTTAACTTAAGAGTTTTATTCCATTTCTTACCTTGGAAGCTTTCAAGGAAAGGGCAGCTGTCAACGAATTAATTTCTTATTGTCTTTGTACAGCCACGTAGAACTTCCTTTCTTTTGGCAAATAGTGAAGCCCAACCTGCAGTCACTAACGCTGGAAGGAAAAATGAACATTGCAAATCTAAAGTACAACCTGGATACAGAGACCGCTTTCTCCGTCGTTCCTAATTCTGGGACTCTGCAAGCCCATTCCGATCATCCGTTCACCCTCTGTTTCTGCCCACAGGAGGTATGGGTTTCCTACCAAGCCCATTTTAAAAGACCCTGCACCGACTTTTTGCAAAAAAAAAAAATAAATAAATAATAATAATTAAATAATTTGCAAAATTATGTAATTCAAAATAAACTTGAATTTAAGTGCCAAACATATGTACATGTACAAAGGAACCCTAACCCATCATTCTGTTCCAAACAGTTTCCACATCCTCTTTCCTCATGCTTGTTTTTCATTCATTCTGTTGGAAGGTTTAATCCGTTGATACTTTTGCAGAAGGAACTCTTTGCAAGAGTCAGGTCCTTTTCGATAACACTTCCAGTTAAACCTGGCGTGGCTGTTCATTTTCAAAGCTTCCCATTCTCCAGATCTAGCACTCTACCGACCCATTTTGAAAAAAAGGGGGGGGAAAAACACCAGTAGTTGCTGGAGGTCCTGTCTCCTTTGCAGAACCTGTCTCCTTTGCAGAACCGACCGCAGGGGTGGACAAAGGGAGCAGATTAAAGGAGGATAGAGCAGAAACAATTGGAGTCACAAGATTTCTGGTGCAGAGCATATATATTCAATATTGTGAGGCAGAATCATGAAAGGAAATACACTTCCAAAGCTGTTTGGACTGCCTTAGTTGTGGGAAGTCATAGATATTAGCAAGTGCTCAGAATTAAGGGGTGCTGTGCGGATTTACCCCCAGTCTTAAATCCCAAAGATAGACTGCTTCAACCTTGATAAATATTTACTGCTCTGTCTCTGTGATGAGTGCCCTTAAAGTAAGCAATATATATATATATATTTGAGAGTTCTTTGTGTATAAACTTTCCACTATTTTCTCCCTGTTATAGCTAAAGAAATACCATAGTGTGCTTCAAATAGTGCTGGAGGATATCCCAGAATCACATTGGTAAGTTTTCACGATGCACTTCGGATCTGGAACCTCAGAGGATTAATTACCTATTTTGATATTCTTGGCCAATTGGACTACAGGTTGTCCTCAACTTACGACTGTATTTGAGCCTGGAATTGTGGTCCCATTTAATGCCAGTTGTTAAGCAGATTACCATGTGACTGTTTCCCGATTTTACGACCTTTTTTTATTGTGGCTGTTAAGTGAACCCATTTTCTACAATGGGTGGTTTTTCCCGGAAACTGGAAGCAAACCCCAGTTTCTGGCAAAAAACGTAAACCGCAGTCATGTGGGTGCTACAAACAGTCATAAATAGGAACTGTTTCCTGAGTGCCCCAAATGTGACCAGCTGACTGAGGTGGGTTGTAGCCATTGGAATTTCAAATATGGGTCATAAGTAATCCTGGAGAGGTCCGTGGTAACTTTGAATGGTCCCTAAGCAGCCAGTCATAAATCAAGGACTGCTTGTAGCCTTAAGGTTGCCTCTGTGCCCCAGAATGCCTGGCTAGATGGATTCTAGTTCTTGGGCAACAACATTTTTCCTATTTTCATTAGCCCAACTTCCTTAACCAAATTAGCATCCCATAATTAAAATACAGATACTCCTCCATTTACAATAGTTCATTTAGTGACCATTCAAAGTTACAACAACACCAAAAAAAGTGACTTATGAACGTTTTTCACATGACCGTGGCAGCATCCCCGTGGTCACGTGATCAAAATTCAGGTGCTTGGCAACTGACTCACATTTATGACGGTCGCAGTGTCCCAGAGACCTTCTGGGACAAGCAAACTCAATGGGGGGAGCCAGATTCATTCAGCAGCCGTGTTACTAATTTAACAACCGCAGTGATTCACTTAACAACTGTGGCAAGAAAGGTCATAAAATGTGGCAAAACTCGCTTAACAAATGTCTCGCTTAGCAGCAGAAATTTTAGGGTGAATTGTTGTCAAAATGAAACGAAACCTATGCCATATTCTGACTAGGCAGAACTGTACATTCATCTACTAGCTTGATATTTAAAAGTGGGCAAACTCATTTTATGCATTCTTGGAGGCCACAATCTCTGAATGTAAAGGTGAGAGAAAGGACCTTCTTAGCATGTTCTGTTCTCCGGCTTGCCTTTCCATGTCCTGCTAGCCCCTAGTTCTGATCCCTGGAAGGGAAAACCAAGAATATGTCTAATATTTTAGTCCTGTTGTGTCTGCTCGAAAGACAGTTCTAAAACGGTTAGTGAGGTTTACTCCTTATCAGAAATGCAAAACTTAAGAAACAGAACAATTTTTCTTGGGCAGTATGACGAGAGGATGGAGTCAGTCTGGTTTAGCACTTAAAGCAGGGGTCTTCAAACCTGGCCCTTGTATGACTCGTGGACTTCAACTCCCAGAATTCCTCAGTCAGCGTACCTGGCTGAGGAATTCTGGGAGTTGAAGTCCACAAGCAGGGATCTTCAAACTTGGCCCTTTTATGACTCGTGGACTTCAACTCCCAGAATTCCTCAGCCAGCATGGCTGGCTGAGGAATTCTGGGAGTTGAAGTCCACGAGTCATAAAAGGGCCAAGTTTGAAGACCCCTGGCTTAAAGTGTGGCCTAGAAACCCGGAAGCAGTGGCTTCCAGTTGTGTCATAGGCATGAAAACTGACAGGATGTCTTTGGGCCAACCACTAGGAGATGGTGTGTACTAGTCCCTCCTCAGGCATGAAAACCAGTTGGGTCACTGAGCCAGTCCCTCTCTGTCAGCCCAACCCACCTCACAGGGTTGTTGTGAGGAAAATAGGAGGAAGAAGGTGTGTTGCATATGTTTGCTGCCTTGAGTTATTTCTAAAGTAATAAAAGTGGGATAAAAATCAAAGAAACAAAGAAACAGCTTTTGAACTAGTTATATCAGCTTTTGAACTAGTTATATCAAAAATGGTTTTTATTTTTGAAACATAACAACCACTTTTGATCCAGCTATGATCTGATGACTGAGAATCTTCATAGATCTTTGAACCGGCTCTCTGTCAGTACAGTGGAAAAAGTGAGCAGCACAATTCTCTGTGGGCAATTCTTGTTTGGAGAAAGCCCCTTTTATATATCTGCTGTAATGCATTTACATATTTTGCTTGTTTCTTGTTTATTTTTGTTTGGGTACATAGACACAGCTTTGTGTTTCTATGAAAGTTTTCTTGTTTTCCTCTCTCTTTCCATTTTGGTACATGATAGCAATAAAAATAAACCGAGAAAGATCTTATTTGGGGTGTATCTTTTTAAAGGTTGTTAGTACCTCCGTGAAACTACCATGCAAGTCCAGTTTCTATTAAAATTTGCCCTGGTGATGCTGGGATATCTTGCCAAGAGCCATTTTAAGCTTATTCTTTTATGCAGTGTTCAGAATTCAGAGTATTGTGAAAATGGAGAACGGAGAAAGGAAGATGTGATTGTCTTAGAAATTGACAGCAAAGGCTCCACGGAACCATTTCAGATCTTGTTAAATCCTTCTGCTATGATCATTCCAGGAGAAAACTACATTGGTGTGAATATTAGGAGAACATTTAAGGTAAATTTTCTTCCGCCTCCACGCTGAGTTTGGGGATTGAGTGTGTCACTTCATCTGTAAAAAAATGCTCCCTCTATATAAGAAATACAGAGAGTCCTCAGCTTACTACCACAATGGAGCCCAACATTTCTGCTGCTAAGCGGGACATTTGTCGAATGAATTTTGTCCCGTTTTATGACCTTTCTGCCACATTTGTTAAGTGAAACGCTGCTGTTGTAAGTTGAGGAAAAAATATTTGAGATCTTTATGCCTGACAGATAATTCGACGGTTGCCTGAGTTTGCTTTTTTTTCTGTACTTCTCATTTACCTTACAATCCTGCATCAATTAAATTAAATTCATGTTATCAGATTAAGTTATGGAGATCCAATCTTAGTTAGACACGAAGATTTCTTGGTTGCAAGATTGATTATAGGTGATGCCCAGGCTGAGCACGAGGGTAGAGCCAAATGCATCATCAGTCTGGGCTCCCTCATGACTCCTGACTCCTTCGGAATAAGGTTGACTCTTATCTAGTGCCAATTTGCCCTGACCGTTTGTAGATCAGGTGCTTGGGCACAGATAGAATGGAATAAACTCACAGTGCTTTTGAACTCTATCCCAAGTCCTGATTCCTTAACGCCGGACAATTGCTTATATCAGAGGTCCCCAACCTGTGGGCTGCAGCCCACTACCGGGCCTTGGCCTCTTGGCTACCAGGACGCGTGAATAGCTGGGCAGTGCACACACGCACGTGCACGTGCTCACCCTCCCTCATGCCACCATTGCCGCAAGTGTTGTGCGGGCGGTGGCGTTGCCACAAAGCTTGCGCGGGCTGTGGCAGTGCCACAAGTGGCAGGCAGGCTGCGGTGCGAGCCTTGCATAGGGCATCAGGGTGACCTTTGCGCCAGTGGCGGCATTACTGCGGGCCTCATGGGTGTGTGTGATCCTCGTATCGCTGCGGCACCACAAGTCTCACATAGGCACCGGCATCGCTGAGAGCTTCATGCGCATGCTCGCAGCCCCGTTTGCATGGTGCGCATGCTCGCGGCCTGTTTGTGTGTGCGCACGCACGTGTGGCCACATTCACGTTTCTGCATGCATGCGCAAGGCACCTGACCCTCCCTCTCCCTCCGGGCTGCCAACCCAGAAAGGTTGGAGACCTCTGGCTTATATCACATCTAAGGAACGGCTTTTTGAATAGTTATTGTTCTCTATAAGTAGTTTATTGCTATTTATTTCTTCTTCGTTCATATCTTCCTGATCTCTCCTTTAATCGAGAGCATTTCTCTTTCCAATCACTGTCATCTCTATAAGCTTACCTCAGGATAATACAGATAGTCCTCGGCTTACAACAGTTTGTTTAGTGACTGCTCAAAGTTACAACAGCACTGAAAAATGTGACTTACGACTGTTTTTTACAGTTACGACCTTTGCAGCATCCCCATGGTCACGTGATCAAAATTTGGATTCTTGGCAACTGGTCATATTTACGACGGTCGCAGTGCCCCAGGGTCACATGATCCCCTTTTGCCACCTTCTGGCAAGCAAAGTCAATGGGGGAAGCCAGATTCACTTAACAAATCATGTGACTAACTTAACCAGTGCAGTGATTCACTTAACAACTGTGGCAAGAAAGATCGTAAAATGAGGCAAAACTCATCTTTAACAAATGTCTCACTTAATAACATAAATTTTGGGCTCAATTGTGGTCGTAAGTCAAGGACTGCCTGTACTCCATATCTAATATAGTGGAGTGTAGACCACAACAGCTTGTACAAAATATTTATTTGTTGTTATGCTGCTGGAAAATATGTTTTACATACCGGTAGTCCTCAACTTACAACCATTGATTTAGCGACTGTTCGAAGGCATAATGGCTTTCGAAAAAGAAACGTATTCTTGGCCCTTGTACTTACATCCGCATGATCATGTGATCAAAATTTGGGTGTATTTACGACGGTTGCATGTGATCCCCTTTTGCGACCTTCCCAACCGGCTTCCGAAAAGCAGACTCAATGGGGAAAGCTGGATTCACTTAATGACTGCATGATTCACTTAACAGCTGCAGTTATTCATTTAACAACCATGGCAACAAAGGTGATAAAAAGTGACTCACTTAACAACCATCTTGCTTAGCAATGGAAATTCTGGTCCTAAACTTAAGTGCTACTTGTGTTTCAATTAAGTGAAGACAAAGACTTTTATCCTGTATGAGGGGATTAATTGCTCCTCCGTTTCTGGAATTTTAGATGCTTAACAATAGCAACTCTGCCATCACATTTGGATGGGGGAAAATCTTTGACTGCGACATAGTGGAAGTTGAACCTTCGTTTGGAACGTTAGGTAAAATATCTTTTTATTGTTGGCTGTAATAAAACTAAAATAAGGAAACTTGGAAAGATCACACTTGGAATACTGCATCCAGTTTTGGTCGCCATGATATAAAAAAGATGTTGAGGCTCTAGAAAAAGTACAGAGAAGAGCAGCAAAGATGATTAGGGGCCTGAAGGATAAAACATACGAAGAATGGTTGTAGGAATTGGATATGTCTACTTTAATGAAAAGAAGGGCCAGGGGGTGATATGGTAGCAGTGTTTTGAAGGGGCTGCCACAAAGAAGAGGCAGTCAAGCTATTCTCCAAAGCACCTGAAGGCAGGACGAGAAGCAACGGAAGGAAACTAATCAAGGAGAGAAGCAACCTGGAACTAAGGAGGAATTCTCTGATAGTGAGAACAATTAATCAGTGGAACAACCTGCCTCCAGATGTTGTGGACACTCCAACACTGGAGGTTTTTAAGAACCGTTTCTCTAGAAGGGTATAATGTTTTCTGCCTGAGCGGGAGGAGGGTGCTGGCGGGGGGGGGAACTAGATGACCTCCAAGGTCCCTTCGAACTCTTGTCATTCTGTTATTTTCTGTTAAATAGTCAAGGGGCATCATGGGGTATTGATTTTAGTTTGGGAAAAATTGGAAAAAAATCTTATCTTTTTTTTTTTTGCAGATAAGAGTAACAGATTTGTCTTTTCTAGATGCGGGCGGAAGTCGTGTGTTTGAGTTTGTGATCACAGGAGGGAAACCGGGCCGTTCCTGTCACAAGCTACCGTGTGAAATCACTCACTCAGCGGAGCCTGTCGCTTTGTACATTGAGGCTGACTTTAAGGTAGGGATGTCTTCACCAGCTTTCTCCTCAGGTGAATTTTCACGGCATCATCCCTATGGTTACCTTGACCAGAAATTCTGAGAGTTGTGGTCATGCATTTTCAGGCCAGGGGGAATGGATTGTTTATACATTTGTAAGGATACCAGGTTTAAATATTATGAAATGTCTTATTATTGTGCTGATATCGAGAAGGGAGTTCACTGTAAAGGGGGGGGAAAAATGAGGGAACAGAATTGAGAGGCTGTCATTCTTGTATCCTTCAACCTTGCTAACGTCTGGCCGTTTCAGAAAGCTTCAGAGATTGAGCATTTATGGTCCTGATGGGTGATTGGTTTGATGTTAGTGGATAGTGTTTAGGAACAGTTTGTCCTGGAGAAAATCTATCCACTGTACCTGGTCACAAGAGTTGATAACCCTATAATTAAAGCAGAACGCCAACATATAGTCCAAACCTGAAAAGGTGAACTCAGGAAAGCTAAGGTTCAGAATGAGATAAGACTTGCAACAAATATCAAACATAATAAAAAAAAAGTTTATTTCAGAATATAAGAAGGAAAATCAGTGAGACAGTCGGTCCACTAACGGGAGACGATGACAAAGAAATAACAGGCAGCAGAGAGAAAGCAGAACTGCTTAACTCGTTCTTTGCATCGATCTTCATGCAAAAAGAAACTACAGACCTGCCTGCCTGCCTAAAACCTAACTGTAAAAGACAGACTAGAAATAAAAATTAAAATAAGCAAGAAAATAGTCAGAGAACACCTATCCTACCTTGACGAATATAAATCACCAGGACCTGACGGATTACATCCCAGAGTTCTGAAGGAGCTGGCAGGTGTCATCTCAGAACCATTGTATCGTATCTTTCAAAGATCCTGGGGCACTGAAGAAGTACCTGAGGACTGGAAAAAGACAGCAACTTGATACTAGTACATAATTAATCCTTTTTAGGATATTTGCACTGGAATTGCATTTTTAAAGTTTATGTTTATTTTTATCTTTACCTGCGTTGGTACTGTATTACTGTTGCTCTTTATGTATATAGCTTAGAACCTTTTGGATCAAAGCAGAATGTAGAAACCATGTGCCCATTCTGGTTCACAATTTTGGAAAGTAGAGTGCGTGTCTTAAACCTTAACCTAAACCTAAACCTTAACCTTAACCTTAACCTTAACCTTAACCTTAACCTTAACCTTAACCTTAACCTTAACCTTAACCTTAACCTTAACCTAAACCTAAACCTAACCTAAACCTAAATGGATTCTGCAGTTCTCTGTGCAGTCCTCTCCAAGAATGGTCTGCTTTTCTGGCCAGCCTCCAAGTCCTGTGGCATGCCAAGACGTGGAGGGTGAGGTAAAACTCTGGGACAGAGTTGCCCTCAAGATTTGTTCCAAAAAATTTCAAGATGACAGTTACACACATGAACAAACGGTCAGAGCGTTGGTTGTGCCATCGTGGCCACCCTCTTGACTTTCTTTGACCATACCCTTCAGAGAGCCCACAGAGAAATCATATACTTCACACGAAGAGAGAAACAAATGTCAAAAATAATAATAAAAAGTTTCTTTCAACATGTAATTGACCTACTTTTTCCTAGGGGCCTCTTCTTTCCATTGACGTGACATCCATCGATATGGGTTTGATTAAACTGGGAGAAAAAGTGACGCGTGTTTTGGAAATAGAAAACTTAAGTCAGCTGCCAGGAAAATGGAAAATGCGGGAAAGACCTACCTGCATTGCAGAAAGGGCCGAGGAGGTAATGTTGCTCTACGGGGCTTTCCCTAAATCTGTCACCTGTTTCACTGACCAATCAGTTGTCGGATCACAGCCAAGAGATTCCCCACTACCTTTTCCTTCTCCAGTGTCATTTGGATACCCTGTGGTTGGACATGGGTTTAAGTTGGAAAGCTCTGTCATACAGAAGACTAGTCAAAAGTTCCTCAGCCTGATATAGGTAGTTCTCGACTTACAACAATTCATTTAGTGACCATTCAAAGTGAATGAAAAAAAGTGACTTATGGCCGTTTTTCACCACTTATGATCTTTGCGACATCCCCGTGGTCACATGATCCAAATTCAGACACTTGGCAACTGACTCGTATTTATGACAGTTGCAGCATCCAGGGATCTTGTGATCCCCTTTCGCGACCTTCTGACAGGCCAAGTCAATGGGGGAAGCCAGATTCACTTAACAGCCGTGTTACCAACTTAACAAAATGCAGTGATTCACTTATTAACTGTGGCAAGAAAAGTCGTAAAATGCGGCAAAACTCACTTAGCCACAGAAATTTTGGATTCAATTGTGGTCGTTAAGTCGAGGACTACCTGCATTCTGGATTGTTTGAGCAGTGTGTCCCATTCATTCCCCACCCAGCCTGGAGGATTCTGGATTACATTAGCACTCAATTTTCTTTCTGCAGGTTTCGGCCTTCAAAATTCAGCCTTCTAGTGGGGAATTGAATCCTCTGGGTAAATGCCGTGTCTCGGTTTTGTTTACTTCATATACATGTCATCATCTCCAAACTGTATTAGAGATGGACGTGGAAAACGGAATTGGAAGGTAAAGATGGGAAAAAGGAAGAGAAGCCATTCCAATTTCTAGGAATTACATTTTCCCAGAAAATATAGTTGATCAAAATCTTTGAGCCACTCTAGAGAAAGTAGGAGCAAAGTTAGCTGCCACATTGAAAGTGCGTTAATAAAATAAGTGTTCCATTTATTAAATACTATGCAATCAATCAGAATAGAGCTGGAAGGACCTTGGAGGTCTTCTAGTCTAGTCAAACCCCCCTGTTCAATATATTGTATTCTGATTGTATCAGATACGGGAATTGTGTTATGCATCTATTTTATTTTATTTATAGGCCACCAGATTCCCAAATGACTCTGGGTGGCTTGTAAGCAAAAAAACAACTTATTAAAATAAAATAGAAGACAGTGAAAGAGTGGCAAATGCCAGAAAACAGGAACAAAACTAGTTATTTATTTATGTAGTCTTTATTTTATTCCCAACTTGCCAGAATTTTAACTTGTTAGGGCACTTTGTTTGGCGTTCATTGGTGAGCTGCTGTGATGTCACTAAATGTTTAGGAATATTCTCTCCACTGAATGAAATAAATGGCCAACAGCAAAAGTTGGTCAATCAATTCACCTGTCCTAGAAAGTCCCTCACTAACCTTTTGGGCAAGAGAAACCCCATGAATAACCCAGCTGAGAGTTGCCTTGAACCATGAGATAAACGGTGAATGAATGAATGAATGAATGAATGAATGAATGAATGAATGAATGAATGAAAAGGCTGAGGAGACAGGAAACAAAAGAAAGAGGGTTGAAAAAGAAAGCAGACCAAATGCTGAATCGGTAAGTAGGAATTTAGAGAAATGTAGATAAAAGATGGGGGGAAAGGGGCAGAGAAAGCAACAAAATAATGAAAGGAGGATTTTATATATATGTAGGTAGTCCTCAACTTACAAGAGTTTATTTAATGACAGTTCAAAGTTACAGCGGCACTGAAAAAAGTGATCTATGACCATTTTTCACACATGACTGTTGCACCATCCCCATGGTCACGTGATTTACATTTGGATGCTTGACAACTGGTTCACATTTACAACATCTGCAGTGTCCCGGGGGATCCCCTTTTGCAACCTTCTGACAAGCAAAGTCAATGGGGGAAGCCGGATTCACTTAACAACCGTGTTACTAATTTAACAATTGCGGTGATTCAATTAAAAAAATGTGGCAAGGGAAATCATAAACTGGGGCAAAACTCACTTAACAAATTGTTCACTTAGCAACATAGATTCTGGGCTCAGTTGCGGTCGTAAGTCGAGGACTACCTGTATATTCAGCCTGTAGCCCTTCCTGAAAGCCCTCGGTTTGTCCTGGGTCAGAATTTGTCCACCTGAAGATGTGAGAACTTCAACCCCCAGAATTCCCCAGCTAGCTATGCAGACGTTCACACGTCAAGTGGGCCAGGGTTCAGAAACATTGGACCTGATCTTCTCAACCCGAGGCTGGTAGACCAGCACTGATGATGATTGAGCACTCCTCTCTCTTTCCAGCCACATCCCGGTATCTGTGGAGGTGCAGGTGCCCCAGGTGTGTCTGCTGCCGAGCCACTTACACTTCGAACTTGCCACTGGGATCCCCGCAGAGGCAACAGTCCACCTTTTCAACCAGACGTTGCTCCCCACACCCTTTAAATGGGGAGAGGTAAGTGGGTGGGCCGTGGTGTTCACAACCAACCTGAAGGATCCCTCCTTGGCCTCCTGTTACATGATCTGCCATCCTGGTTGTCTCGACAGCTGCTTGGAAGCCAGGTGTCTTCGTGTGCGCTGAGCGTCTCCCCAGAAAATGGAGTTTTGGGCCCAAATGAGAAGAAGGAGTTCCGTGTGGCGATGACGTATAATAAGAAGGTTAATTTGCTTGGAAATAATTGCCTCTCAACACGCATCACGGTTGCGCTTTCAAATCTTTTCCAGCCAACCCACTTCTCTTTCACGCTGGCTGGACGTGCTGCACCTGCCTGTGTTTCTAAACTTCTTTTTTGTATTTTATTATTCTGTTTAAATTCTTGTATTTTATTTCACAGGGTTGATAGAGTACTGCAGATAAGGTGGGAGGTTGGAGAGAAAATTAGTTAGTTAAGTTGTTTGCATCCCACTTTTATTATTTACGTATAACTCAAGGCAGCAAAGATATCCAGCACACTTCCCTCCTCCTGTTCCCCACAACAACTTGTGAAGTGAGACGGGCTAAGAGGGACTGGCCCACAGTCACGCCATGGCGTGACTAGAACTCGGGGTCTCCTGCTTTCCAGTCTTAAGCACTATCAAACTGGCTCTCAGAAATACATTAATAAGTATCTTCTGTCCTTGTGGCAAAATTGCTTCTAAAATGGTTCCCTTCGTCATGTTATAGCTAACAAAGATGATGAGAGATTACGGTTGAAATCCTGGCTTGTGGGTGAGCAGTCTGTTGACATGGGAAGATCTACTCTAGAAAATAGGGAAGACTCTGCTAAGCTAGATAAACTCTGGGTCCTGCCCCCGAGTTTATTTTGCATTTTTTAAGGTTACTGTTAATTACAGTTTTAAAAAATTAATTGAAACATATTGACTTATGGATTAGACTTTAAGAGGTAGTCCTCAACTTACGACCATAATTGAGCCCCAAATTTATGTTGCTAAGTGAGATGTTTGTTAACTGAGTTTTGCCCCATTTTACAACTTTTCTTGCCACATTTGTTAAGTGAATCACTGCAGTTGTTAAGTTAGCAACACGGTTGTTAAGTGAATCTGGTTTCCCCATTGACTTTGCTTGTCAGAAGGTTGCAAAAGGGGATCACATAACCCCTGGGACACTGCCACTGTCATAAATATGAACCAGTTGTCAAGCATCTGATTGTAAATCACATGGGAATGCTGCAACGGTCATAAGTATGAAAAATGGCCATAAATCACTTTTTGCAGTGCTGTTGTAACTTTGAACGGTCACTAAATGAACGGTTGTAAGTTGAGGACTACCTGTAAATCATTAAATATTAACATTAAAATTAAGAAAAAATTAGCTACAATGGGAACCAGTATGCAATGGGATGGAAGTGAAGTCTTCTTTTTAATCCACTAATCAACCACTCCATTATGGATCGCCCCTATTGGGACCCTAGACCAGAGGTAGGCCACCTTGGCTCTTTTATGACTCGTGGACTTCAACTCCCAGAATTCCTGAGCCAGCCATGCTGAGGGGAAAGGGAGAGGTTTCCAAGCTGAGCCATGCTGGCTCAGGAATTCTGGGAGTTGAAGTCCACGAGTCATAAAAGAGCCAAGGTTGCCTTACCCCTGCTCTAAGTCCTCCTGTTCTAAGCGGTGAGCCTCCTAGACCAGGGGTAGGCCACCTTGGCCCTTTTATGACTCGTGGACTTCAACTCCCAGAATTCCTGAGCCAGCCATGCTGAGGGGAAAGGGAGAGGTTTCCAAGCTGAGCCATGCTGGCTCAGGAATTCTGGGAGTTGAAGTCCACGAGTCATAAAAGAGCCAAGGTTGCCTACCCCTGGCCTAGGCCAATCAGCAGAGCCAGGTTTTGAGACCCTCCCAAAAGGCCAAAAGATTGGGGGCAAATGTTACCTTGAGGGGCACGATGTTCCAGAATTTGGGAGTTATAGCAGAGAAGGCTCTTCCCTTGGACTCCACCAGGCAGAATTCTTTGATAGCAATAGTGCTTAGACTTTTATACTGCTTCACAGTGCTTTACAGACCTCTCTAAATAGTTTACGGAGTCAGCCTATTGCTGCAACAATCGGGGTCCTCATTCAGATTCATTGAGGTAGGTTGGTAGGTAGGTAGGTAGGTAGGTAGATAGATAGATAGATAGATAGATAGATAGACAGACAGACAGACAGACAGACAGACAGACAGACAGACAGACAGACAGACAGACAGACAGACAGACAGACAGATAGATAGATAGATAGATAGATAGATAGCAATAGCACTTGTATACTGCTTCACAGTGCTTTGCAACCCTCTCTAAGCGGTTTACAGAATCAGCCTATTGTCCCCAACAATCGGGGTCCTCATTTTACCGACCTCGGAAAGATGGAAGGCTAACCTTGAGCCCCGTCAGGATCAAACTCCTGGCAGTTGGCAGAGTCAGCCCTGCAATACTGCATTCTAACCACTGCGCCACCACGGCTCTTCTCAATGAACAGAGTCTGCAGCATGCTGCTCTGCTGGCGCAAGTGGGGCGGACCCATCCCATTGGGGTGAGAAGGTTCCTCAGCTCACCAATGCTTCTCAGTTCCTTGTAGTTTTCTGGGGTGTTCTTAGAAAATGAAAGTGGCAAGCCCTTAAGTCCAAGGCCTTGTTTGGAAAGGCGCACATGTTCCCAGTAAAAGAAACAGGTGAATGGAAATGAGAGACAGTAAACTTTGGAAGGTGAAGGAGGTGCCAAACTTTACCAGCTTGTCTTCTGAGAAGTGGGTGTTTTTTAGCACCTTCCAATATATTTTCAAACAGGGAGAGATGAGTAGCTGGGGGGGGGGCTCTTGGTTTGTGCAAAAACTCAGCGAGATTTTGAGACATGCTCTTCATATTCTGCATGTTTCCTGCCTGAGTAAGGGGTTGGACTAGAAGACCTCCAAGGTTCCTTCCAACTCGGTTATTTTGTTAAAATATGTCGCTCTTAGCCCTAAGGGCCAAGGATTCTCTAGTTAAGCTGGTGAGCTAATTCGGCAGGCTTATCCCTCCCTCTCAATAGTGCTGCGTTCAATATTGTTTCTGCTGAAACCAAGTGCCGTTCTTCTTCTTAGGATAAGCTGAAGGACCTTGTCTTGTGCTGTAGCATTGAAGATATGTCAGAGCCACTCTTTCTGGCTATTTCTGGTGAAGTAAAAGAGCTGTGTGTCACCTACTCGGTTCCCTTTGACAGGTAAAGAAAGTAGATATATTTATAATGAAAAGCAGGTAATGTAATTTATATGAATGATTCGGGTTCCTGTCTGCTTTAATTCCACTTCGTTCACTTGCTACGAACCATTTCGAATTTGATTTTTGCTTCCTATCGACATCTGCTTGATCACTAGAGTGAGAGACCAAATATGTTACATGGCCTGATCCTGCAGAGTGCTTTTTTTTTTTATATTCTTAGTATGCTCACAGCTTGTATGAACTTGTATCATTCTTTGGAGATCATATCGGCTGCAATATAAACAATACTTTACTCTGTTTCTGCTAAAATAGTACAGGTAATCCTTGGCTTATGATCGTAATTAAGCCTGGAATCATGGTTATAAGTCATTCTGGTTATTCAGTGGGTCACCACGTTGACCACACCCGATTTTACAACCTTTTTTGTGGCGATGATTAAATGAATCACCGTGGTCATAAAGCGAACGTGGCAGTTGTTAAGCCAATCCATTGTGCACAGTTATCAAACACAAGCCACCAGATGCACATACAGTAGGTATAATTCAGGCTAACAACAGTACTTTAAAAAAAAAAAAAAGGAGTCTCTATGGATTTTACTCTGTTAGTTGTTGCTAACAACTGGTCAGGGGGTAGGCAACCTTGGCTCTTTTATGACTCGTGGACTTCAACTCCCAGCATGGACTTCAACTCCCAGCTCAGGAATTCTGGGAATTGCAGTCCACGAGTCATAAAAGAGCCAAGGTTGCCTATCCCTGCTCTAGGCTGATCTCCATTTCAATGCTATTGAGCCAGCGCTGTCCGAAGACATTTCCGCGGCCACGTGGCCAGCATGGTGTCATGGAGCGCTACCTTCCCACCCAAGTGTTACCTATTTATCTACTCGCATTTGCATGCTCTTGAACTGCGAGGTTGGCAGGAGCTGGAGTGAGGACGGGAGCTCACCCCGTCGCACGGCGCTCAGATCTCAAACCTGGGCTGCTGGCTTTCTAGCCAACATGCCCAGCATCTTAACCGCTGAGCCACCACACTGCCCAACTACTTTACTATATCCTGCTATAATAAAAGGAATCTCCCCAGATGGCTTGTCTTCCTTTGGGAATACATAGATAAGGTTCCAAGGTTCTTGCTTGTGGCTGTGCAATGATTCCAGGCTACTTCCCTGCTTGAGCTCTCCTTTCTGCCTGGCTGGGCATTTTCCAACAACGACGGATGTTTTTGCCGGGAAGCAGGAAGTAAATGCTGGTTTCCACAAAAATGATACAAATCATGGCCACGTGACCACAGAACATTGCAAATGGTCCTAAATGTAGGCTGGCTGCCAAGCGCCCAAAATGTGATTATGTGATCAGGGAGATTTACTGCTCATCGGAACTTCGAATCTCTGTCGCAGTTATCCTGGGGGCATCCATTGTAGCTTTGAATGGTCCCTAAGCAACCAGTCCTAGGTCGAGGACTGCCTGTAAAGAAATCTTTCATTGTCCCTTGTGGCCTGGCATCCTAATCAGTGGTGGGATTCAAATAGGTGAGCAACCGGTTCTCTGTGTGGATGCCACTTCCGGAAGTCCATTCTGGGCCTGGGCAACAAAAAATTAGCTACCGGTTCTGCCGAAGTGGTGCGAACCGGCTGAATCCCACCACTGATCTTAATGGCCCTTTTTCTGGGCACTCATCTCTAAAAGGAAGGTGGCTGACTTAACTTCTGTTCTGATTGTTCTGCAGCGATGAGGAACAAAACTTAACGGATTCAGAAAATCTAAAACTCAAGTTTGGCTCTGAGGTGGCCTTGAAGAGTGTAATAAAGCGTCAGCTGATCATTACCAATCATTCCGAATTAGCTGCCCCCTTCACCGTAGAAGTTGATTATTTCAGCAGCCCTCCGCGATCTTCTGAGGATCAAGAAGGGTATGTCTTGTTTCCTTCCATTTACCCTTTGATCAGGAGGGCAAAGCGTTTAGTAGGCTTCTCATGGGCCCCAAAATTTCCATGCCTGCATAGTTACAAATATCCAATTCCTCAAGTCTTTCTAAGCACTTCCTTGGGCATCCGGCGGTCGGAATGGGACAACTCACCACAGCCAATTCAGTTTAATTATTTAAAATAAATAAAAAATTGTTTTGTTTTTTTAAATTCACATTTCATTCTGCCCTTCCTTTTGCATCCTTTCCTTAATGACTCTATCCCACCATTTCTTTGATATTGGTGTAACTCTAGTCCCGCGGCGAATTGTCCCACCTCAGGTTGGCCGTGGCGAATTGTCATGGACCCTCCAGAGACGGGCTTTGAAAAAGTTGGCTGTCCTTTCTCTCTAATAAGGAGTTCCTCCCCAGGCAAGATGGAATCTCAAATAAAAGCCCCATTCAGCTAATTGCACCAATGTTTCTTCTTTATAATTTTTTCTAATTGCTGGCTCAGTGGGATCTTATCAGATGGGACACAGGATATGCGAAGAAAGGTGTATTACCCAGTTCTCATGTCAATAGAAACTGTAGGCGTCTGTCTGTCTGTCTGTCTGTCTGTCTGTCTGTCTGTCTGTCTGTCTCTATCTATCTATCTATCTATCTATCTATCTATCTATCTATCTATCTATCTATCTATCTATCTATCTATCTATCTATCTATCTATCTATCATCTATCTATCTATCTATCTATCTCTATCTATCTATCATCTATCTATCTATCTATCTATCTATCTATATCTATCTAATCAATCAATCTATCTATCTATCTATCTATCTATCTATCTATCTATCTATCTATCTATCTATCATCTATCTATCTATCTATCTATCTATCTATCTATCTATCATCTATCTATCATCTATCTATCTATCATCTATCTATCTATCTATCTATCTAATCAATCAATCTATCTATCTATCTATCTATCTATCTATCTATCTATCTATCTCTATCTATCTATCTATCTATATCTATCTATCTATATCTATCTATCTATCTATCTATCTATATCTAATCTATCTATCTATCTATCTATCTATCTAATCTATCTATCTATCTAATCTATCTATCTAATCTATCTATCTATCTATCTATCTATCTATCTATCTATCTATCTATCTATCTATCTATCTATCTATCTATCTATCTATCTAGCTATCTAGCTATCTAGCTATCTAGCTATCTAGCTATCTAGCTATCTAGCTATCTAGCTATCTAGCTATCTATCTATCTATCTATCTATCTAATCTATTGAATATTTACAAAATTTACAAAAGCCATCTTAAGGAAATGGCTTCTTGCTGTGCTTGGTGATGATGGGGATTGTAGTGCGTCCCAGAACAGCCACCCTGAAAGGGACATAGTGTCCCTTAGCTAACAGATCAGTATTTCCAGGTGAAGAAGGATCTGTTTTTAAGTATATTTTTGAAGCATGCATCACACCTGCAGATACCAAGGCATCCTTATGAGTTGTCAGAGATTGTGTTTCCTCTATCTAGGGACCTGATGATGGAGAAAGCCAGGCGAATAACACGATCATTCGTAAAGAAGAAGCAGTCGGGTAAGAAAAAAAAATCTGTTGTGTTTTTGTAGACAGGAAGTTTGTGAGGCTGAAGACTTATTTTGATGGGAAAATGCAGCTGGACACTGCCCTGGCCAGTCCCTTTCAGACAATGGGGAGTCCGGCAGCTGCACTGTCACAGAAAGGGCATGCTGTTTTTGTTTTTCCGCTTTTCCAGCCTTCCGAGGGGGCATGCTGTCCCATGGGAAAGGAGCGGCTTTCCACGTGCATCCGTCAGAGGGGATCCTGGAGGCTTTCCAGGAACTTACTATAGAAATCACAGCCTACAACAATATGTGGGGACATTATAAGGATGTTCTCATCTGTAAGGTAGGCGGCCTGTCTGAGCCAGCAGATGGAATATTGACCTAACATCAGAGCAGTTGATGGCGAAGCCTTGGCACACGTTTCAAAGGGGACATGCCACAATGTTTAGAGTGACACACTAGCGTTCACCAGGACAAGAAGCAACGGAGGGAAACTCATCAAGGAGAGAAGCAACCTAGAACTAAGGAGAAACTTCCTGACAGTGAGAACAATGAACCAGTGGAACAACCTGCCTCCAGAAGCGGTGAATGCTCCAACACTGGAAGTTTTTGAGAAGAGACTGGACAGCCATTTGCCTGAAATGGTATAGGGTTTCCTGCCTGAATAGGGGGTTGGACTAGATGACCTCCAAGGTCCTTTCCAACTTTATTATTATTATTATTATTATTATTATTATTATTATTATTATTATTATTATTATTATTATTATTATTATTATTATTATTATTATTATTATTATTATTATTATTATTATTACTACTACTATTATTATTATTATTATTATTATTATTATTACTACTACTACTATTACTATTATTATTATTATTATTATTATTATTATTATTATTACTACTACTACTATTATTATTATTATTATTATTATTATTATTATTATTATCTTTTATTCATTAAACATGAACCTCAATCAACTGAACATTCAAATCGGCTGGTGCTGATGGTTGACACGGGTTGCTACCAGCATCCTAGGTGTCAACCTAGCGCAGTTTTTTGTAACATTGCTGGAGTTATTGCAGGAAGCTGCAGTTTCTTGATGTGTTTTGTGAAGTTTTTGGACATAGTTCCCAGTGCCCCGATGACAATGGGTACCACTGTTACACGTTTCATCCATAATCGCGCAGTTTCGATGGCCAGGTCGCGATATTTCGTAATTTTTTCCAGTTCTTTTTCTTCGACTCTGGCATCTCCTGGTACAGCAATATCAATCAGCTGTACGCTTCGGTTCTCTACAACTGCGATATCCGGCGTATTGTGTTCCAAATGGCGATCTGTCTGTATTCGAAAGTCCCACAAGATCTTCACCCTCTCATTCTCAACAACTTTTTCCACCCTGTGTTCCCACGACTTTTCAGACACAGGCAAGTCGTATTTTTTACACAATGCCCAGTGGATTAATTTAGCAACTCGATCATGTCTAGATTTGTAATCACTTTGTGCGGTTTTGCTGCACTCACATATTATTAGTATTATTAGTATTATTAGTATTAGTATTAGTATTAGTATTAGTATTAACTATTCTCCAAAGCATGCCCTTCTTTAGCTTCCAGTTCAGTCAGGTATAATAAATTTCAAATTCGGAATAGAGCTGGAAGGGACTCTGGAGGTCTTCTAGTCCACTCCCCTGCTCAAGCAGGAAACCCTATTTCGTTTCAACAAGTGGCTGTCCAGTCTCTTCTTAAAAATCTCCAGTGATGGACCACCCACAACTTCTGAACGCAAGCCGTTCCACTGGTTAATTATATTCTCACTGTTAGGAAGTTTCTCCTTAATTCCAGGTTGCTTCTCTCCTTGATTAGTGTCCATCCATTGCTTCTTATCCTGCCTTCTGGTGATTTGGAGAACAGCTTGACCCCCTCTTCTTTGGGGCAGCCCCTCATATACTGGAAGACTGCTACCATGTCACCCCCAGTCCCTCTTTTCTCTAGACTGGTTATATCCATTTCCTGCAACTGTTCTTCCTATGTTTTAGTCTCCAGGCCATTAATCATTTTAGCTGATCTTCTCTGCTCCCAACATATTTTTTGTAATGTGGTGACCAAAACTAGATGCAGTATACCAGGTGTGGTCTTACTAAAGTTTTACAAGGCAGTACTTTATAAGGTAGCACAGCTTTAAAACAACCTTAAAAAATGTGTAGCCCAGGTTAAAATGAGTTGGGTATAAAAATCCCTCTTTCTTATCCAGGTGGGTGATTTAGAGCCAAGGTCGATCCCCATGCAAATGTCTGTGAAAGGCTGCCCCATCTTCCTGCAGATGACTGGACCAAGCCATCCCATGGCGACCCCCACCATCAGGTAGATGTCAGAAACTTCTAGCAAGGCTACCAGGAACTCCCAATTGCAAGGCGGTGGAAATTTCAGAGAGACGTATTCTAGACCAGCAGGAACTTGTATTTTTCCCTTTGGAAGATAACCCTGACCTGGCCACAACTCTTATACGCCATGGAGCCCCCTTTTCCTCCTCTTTTATGTTGGAAGGACTGGCCCAGTGACAGCAACGGATCTCCCCAAAAACTGCAGCCCAGATGAAGCTCTTTGATTTTGAATCCCCCGGAGCTCCTGCCTGAAGAACTAATGCTTTTTTTCATCCAGTTCTGCCTTGTGTTTCAGTCTCCCGCCCCCATTTGCCTTAGTCCAGGGGTAGGCCACCTTGGCTCTTTTATAACTCGTGGACTTCAACTCCCAGAATTCCTGAGCCAGCCATGCTGAGGGGAAAGGGAGAGGTTTCCAGGCTGAGCCATGCTGGCTCAGGAATTCTGGGAGTTGAAGTCCACGAGTCATAAAGGGGGCCATAGTTCCCCCATGTTGGCTCAGGAATTCTGGGAGTTGAAGTCTGTGAGTCATAAAAGAGCCAAGGTGGCCTACCCCTGGGTTAGGGGTTAAGGCACCAGACTAGAAAGCAGGAGACTGTGAATTCAAGTCCCACCTCAGCCATGGAAGCGGTCTGGATGACTTTGGACCAATCGCCAGGAGACAGTGAGTTCTAGTCCCGCCTCAGGCATGAAAGCTGGCTGGGTGATTTGGGCCAATCATTCTCTCTCTCTCTCAACCCAACCCACCTCACAGGGTTGTTGTTGTGGGGAAAATAGGAGGAGGAAGGCATATTGGATACGTTTGCTGCCTTGAGTTATTTGTAAAAATAATAAAGGCGGAATACAAATAAAGAAAGAAAGAAGCATCCTTACTCTGGTGCAAATAGCTTTGCATTCCTCCAGAAAGTTCCTGTAAGCTTCTGGCTGCATTGATTAGCCAGAGGGATCCTGTGAAATATATTTTCTCCATCCCAGTTTTCAAAACATTGTTCTTACTAGTTAAATAATTAGCATTCTCTTAATAATCATTGTTATTTCAGGTAGTCCTCAACTTACTGTCATTCTTTTATGACCATTGCAAAGTTACAATGCTGCTGAAAAAAGTGATTCATGATTTGTCTTCACACTTATGACCATTGCAACATCCCTGTGGTGGTCACGTTTGCGAGGTCACAATTTTCAGTCGTGGTGTCTTGCGAAACAAGCAAAGTAATTCATTTAACGACCGTTGCAAAAATACTTGTAAAATCAGATGCAGGTATTGATGCCTCACTTAATGACAGTACCGCTTAACAATGAATTTTCTGGTCGTAAGTCAAGGACAACCTGTTCAGATCCCACATAATATCTTATTTTCTTCCCAGGTTTGGAGCTCACATCTCTGGAGGAGACACCGTCTCACGGTACATCCGTCTCAATAACCCCACTCCCTTCGGTAAGTGTTTGTATCGGCCAGTGTCATTTTCTCCCCGAAAACAGGCAAGACCCCCCCACGCCTCCCCCCCCGGCAGGAAAACGAAGGGTCAAGGCAGGGTTCTTCAAACTTGGCCCTTTTATGACTTGCCTGGCTGAGGAATTCTGGGAGTTGAAGTCTACAAGTCATAAAAGGGCCAGGTTTGAAGACCCCTGGATCAAGGTCTTTGCAAGTTTGGAAAACACCTAGGAATATGTCTCTCCTTGTCTCCTCCTCGCCCCCCCCCCCCAAATGTCGGGATTTTGAGATTTTCTCCAAGCAACATTCAAAATATCTTCCAACCTTGAGGATGAGCGATCATCATCATCATCATCATCACAACAACAACAACAGCAATAACAATAATAATAGAGTTGGAAGGGACCTTGGAGGTCATCTAGTGATCCAACCCCCTGCTCAGGCAGGAAACCCTATACCATTTCGGACAAATGGCTGTCCAGTCTCTTCTTAAAAACTTCCAGTGTTGGAGGATTCACAGCTTCTGGAGGCAGGTTGTTCCACTGGTTAATTGTTCTCACTGTCAGGAAATTCCTCCTTAGTTCTAGGTTGCTTCTCTCCTTGGTTAGTTTCCATCTGTTGCTTCTTGTCCTGCCCTCAGGCGCTTTGGAGAATAGCTTGACTCCCTCTTCTTTGGGGCAGCCCCTGAGATATTGGAAGACTGCTATCATGTCCCCCCTCGTCCTTCTCTTCATTAGACTAGACATACCCAATTCCAGCATCCATTCCGTGTAAGTTTTAGCCTCTAGTCCCTTTGATCATCTTTGTTGCTCTTCTCTGCATTCTTTCCAGAGTCTCTAGAGTTTTTGAAAGAACTACGAAACTTTTAGCCCAACAGGCTGGGGGATCCTGGGAGCTGAAATCCACACATCTTAAAATTGTCAAGTTTTAAAAAAACCTGTTTTAGCCAATGACCTCCTGAGGTTACAGTCAACCCCATACTTAGCTGCAAACCTTTAGCCACCCTGATTTTGATTTCACCTTTTCTCCCTTCTTCAATTCAGACATTCGAATGGACTGGGAAAGTTACAACCAAGATAAAGACGATGACAAACTGATCGATCTCTTGGTGTTTTATGGTGCACCGTTTCCAATCAAGGACTCGGATGGCAATGAGATCAACATTCTCTGGAAGTCAGACATCTCCTCTAAGAAAATGTCTTCCACTTCAGACTCTACCTGGTCATCAGTCAGGGAGAACCTGGTTAGTACACAGACTGTTTAAAAAGTGTTATTTTCCTCCCTTTTAAAGGATTTCTCCAAAATAAGGTTTTCTTAGAATACATGGCATTTCTACAATGTGGGCAAGACATTTAAGAATAGAATAAGAATAAGAATTGGAATGGAATGGAATAGAAATGGAATAGAATAGAAATGAATAGAATAGAATATAGAATAATAGAATAGAATAGAATAGAATAGAATAGAATAGAATAGAATAGAATAGAATAGAATAGAATAGAATAGAATAGAATAGAATAGAATAGAATATAATATAGAATGGAATGGAATGGAATGGAATGGAATGGAATGGAATGGAATGGAATGGAATGGAATGGAATGGAAAGGAATAGGAATAGGAATAGGAATAGGACAGAATAGAACAGAATAGAACAGAACAGAATAGAACAGAATAGAACAGAATAGAATAGAATAGAATAGAATAGAATAGAATAGAATAGAATAGAATAGAATAGAATAGAATAGAATAGAATTCTTTATTGGCCAAGACAAGGAATTTGTCTCCAGTGCATAATTTACAATTCTCTTGTTATTCTACTTACAGTACAGTAGGAGTAGGGAGAAAAATAATTTCACCTTTTAGTCCAGGTGCACAAAGGTTGGGCTTTTGCTATTTTTAGCAGCTGGGACAAATAAACCAACATTCCTCCTGGTAATTTTGCAGGCACTTTGATCGTACAGATTTACCTTGTCTAAAACCAGGAATTTTGGAACCTCTGCAAGTTGTGGGCTTACCTTTATTTAAATCAGCTGACCTCCCTTCCAAGTGGGAGCAGTACTTCCTGTGCTATATTTTCTTTATTCTCAGTTGGCTTTGCTTTCAGAGTTGCCGCCATTTAGAAGCAGCCGAGAAAGAATAAAACACTGGGGAGCTTATCCTCTTGCTATTTTTCTTGTCTATATCAAGTTCTTTTCTGCCTAACCATGTGACTGGCAGAAGAGCCATTTGTACCGTACAGAACCTCTAGCGTAGTGTTTCTCAACCTTGACAACTTTAAGATGGGGGGCACGCCAACTCCCAGAATTCCCCAGGGAGCATGCTAGCTGGGGAATTCTTGGAATTGATGTCCGCCCATCTTAAAGTTGTCGAAGATGAAAACCACCAGTCTACTGTTTCACTTTAACAGAAGATTTTAATCCTTATTAGGTAAAATGTTGGTGCCCTTGCAACAATGAAAGAGATTTGTTTTTTTGTCCCTTAGAAGATAATATAGGCTTGTTCCATTCTAGCCAGTGGAGCGTGGGGAATCACTGTGCAGCTGTGTCAGTAGACAGAGGATTGAAGGGTGAGCAAGGAGTAAAAGGGTTGGTCCCTACACATAATCTACTAAGAAAAGTCTTTGGAGGCTGTTTTATGGTCGCTTCCAGGCAGGAATAGAAGGTCGAAGGACTGTGGTTTCTCTACTTGACATGCAATAAAAAGTTGAAAAACTATTTGCACGTTCAAGGCCGAGCTTTGCTTCCTTCTCTTCCAGCTGTGAATGTGATGTTCAGCATACAAAATTTGATCCACTTGAGTTACATCCATACTGTTTCCAGCAGAGATTCCAAGCAATTGTTCTGAACCACCTCTTTAAAATATAGTGCATGCTTATATTCGTGTAACTTTCCCCCTGTTTCTATTGAATCAACTACCAGTCTTTGCAGGATTTTTTTAAATTATTATTTCTTTCCCTCTTTCACATTTGTCCCTGTAGAATCTGGAGACGCTTTTTGAGGATGATGAAGGAAGTTCTGATGACTCCGACCAGGAACCACAGACGTGCAAGCCAATAGTCTCTGTGGTCCTTCGACCTCACGAGGGCGTTCCCTCCGATTACCCTTTCTGCATCACTCCCAAACAGATTGTAAGTTGCAGCTCCCTTAACCCAGGCTGGGAAGGAGTGGGAGGTACGGAACGGGAGGACTCCCCACGGCCAAGTCTCCATGGCCAACTCCCTGTGGCCAAGTCACCACACCCAACTCGCTGTGGGGCAACTCACCATGGGGTAAATCTACAATTAATCTAATTATTTAAAATAAATAAAAAAATATTTTAATTTTTCTCACTCTATTTCATTTCACCCCTCCTTTAATGATTCTGTTCCATCATTTCTTTGATACTAGTGTAACTCTTGTCCCGTGGCAAGTTGGCCGTGGCGAGTTGTCCTAGGCCAGGGCTAGGCCACCTTGGCTCTTTTATGGCTCGTGGACTTCAACTCCCAGAATTCCTGAGCCAGCATGGCTCAGCTTGGAAACCTCTCCCTTTCCCCTCAGCATGGCTGGCTCAGGAATTCTGGGAGTTGAAGTCCACGAGTCATAAAAGGGCCAAGGTTGCCTACCCCTGGTCTAGGAGGCTCACCGCTTAGAACAGGAGGACTTAGGACAGGGGTAGGCCACCTTCGCTCTTTTATGACTCATGGACTTCAACTCCCAGAATTGGCTCAGCTTGGAAACCTCTCCCTTTCCCCTCAGCGTGGCTGGCTCAGGAATTCTGGGAGTTGAAGTCCACGAGTCATAAAAGAGCCAAGGTGGCCTAGCCCTGAACTAGACCCCTCCAGGTAGGAAGTGGTGTGGAGGGAGGCAAGAGGCTGAGGTTGTCAACAGCTCAGCAAGAGGAAGCTGTTCTTTTCGCTCTGTTACACCTTTCTATTTTTGCTGTCTCCGGAAGGTTCCACGGAGTGGTGTGACACCCACTTCCCTGCCAGTTCCCCAGATTTCAGTAAAAATATAGAAGTCTAGTAGCACGTTTTCAAATTAATCATTTAAAAAAAAAAAAAATCAGAAAAGTTTGCAAATTGCAGGATCTTTCTAAATTTGGGCTGCCGTAGACTAACCCAACTAACCATCTAGCAAACCTGGGTAGAGTAGTAATTTCTCCACCGTGGCAACTTTAAAATGGGTGGACTTCAACTCCCAGAATTCCCCAGCCCGCAAGGAGAAGCGGATGTACTAGATCAGAGATGGGGAACGAAGGCCCCTTTGTGACTTGTGGACTTTGACCCCCCCAGAATTCTGGCAGTTGAAGCCCAGAAGACATAAAAGGGCCGTTGTTCCCCACCCCTGCATTAGATGGTCACAAAAGTGAGAGTTTTTCTGTATCTCTATTATCTTCTGGTGCTTCTGGTGTCCAAAATCTGCAAGCTAGGCCAGCATGCTTCATGGGGAATTTGCCAAGGTTGAAAACACTGATCTAGAGGTTGGCTGTATTCCTACAACTCAGCTATCCCGACTCTTGTTTCCAGGTTATCCCTGCAGGGGGCGCCGCTGCCATTCACATCTCCTTCACTCCTCTGATGCTTCCGGAAATCATTCATAAGTTTGAATGTGAAGGTTTTGCGCTGGGCTTCATGAGTCTGGACAGAGAGGTACACAAAGCAAGGTTCATTTGATTCTTCGCAAGTTCTTTTTGTCCTTTTTGTTTCCCTTTTGCTGCCCAGCGAGTCGGGCTTTTCTGCAGAATGAGTAAGCTGTGACGTTGAGCCTTAAAAACCAGGCAGTCTTTATTTTGCAGGTGTAATGTATAAGATACCTGTGTATACCCCTTGAATGAGTTTCCTTCTCTGTCCCACAGCCAGATATATTCACCAGAGCTTCTCGCCCATTTATGAAGCATTTTCAGGGCATCAGTGGTGGAGAGGAAGAGTTTTTATTCCATTTTCTTTAACTCAGTCACATGTGCCTCCAACAGGATCCAATCCAAGAAGCTGGGGAAGTCATTTCTCACCGTCTGCACATCATTTTGGTAGCAGATCCTCTTGTCAATCAAATAGTAACAGACCTGGGTTTTACTCCAGTACCCCCAATGGGGGCTGCCGAAGAGTTGGCCAAGCGGCAGCTTTGTTGGCCAATCTTCTGACATTTTGATACAGTCCTTAAAATCCTCCTCTTGTTTGATGGGATTCACCCCAAATCTAGGTTAAAAATTGCTTGCTAACTAAACTCCATCACTTAAGCCTTTTACTGTCAGTTGCCCGGATTTATTTATTTAAGAATCAAGTGTATTTGGCTGTCCACTTCACGAGAAGGGAGATCAAGATCAGGCAGGGAGAACGTGTTAGGGATCCCCGTCAGCCAAAGAATTGCAACAGGTGGGATCCAAAAAGAGAACCTTCTCCGCTTTGTGGAATATTCTGCCCCTGATGGTGAGGCTGGACTCCACTATTCTGGTAAAGGTGTAAAAACATGGCCCTGGGGCCTTGCTTGGGGCTCGTAGAAGAACACCGGGCCCTGGGGCTGATTACATCCTGAAAACCCTAACCCCTCGCCTTCTAATTAACTGTTAGTATTAATTTTCAGTCCATCCTTGCCTTGTCTATGAGATCCTCAGTTGTCCAGGTCACGGGTGTCCCAAAAGCGCTTTTTCAAAAGGGAGCTGCTTCTGGGATTGGTTCCGGGAGGCAGGATGAGCACCCTCAATGGTAAATTTTTCCCATAAGGAATAACGACACGAGTCACAAGGCAGCTGATACCGACAAATTCTAGCTTGTGCGTTGGGTACCAAACAAACAATGAGCACCGGGACAAAATTTTCACGTCAAAATGCACTGAGTACCAGATTCAATGAATTTCAAAGCAGTTGAAGACTAAGGTACCACTGTGGTTTCTTGGGACTCCCAGGCCTAGTGACATAACCAGGTCTTGAGGGATTTCTGGAACATTAAAGACCTAATTTCACGGGATAATGTTTCATAAGAAGGTGCCACAGCAGAGAAGTCCCATCTCTCCAAACCAGGTAGGCAACCTCGGCCCTTTTATGACTCGTGGACTTCAACTCCCAGAATTCCTGAGCCAGCATGGCTCAGCATGGAAACTCTCCCTTTCCCCTCAGCATGGCTGGCTCAGGAATTCTGGGAGTTGAAGTCCACGAGTCATGAGGGGGCCAAGGTTGGCCTACCCCTGCTCCAGACTCACCCAATGTATATTCCTAGCAGACGGTACCTGCAGCGTCTCCTTCTCTTACCGGGTCTGATGGGGCTGACTGATGATGTTGGGTGTGTTTGGGATGATCAGGTTTGGGTAGGAAAGAACACTGAAATCAAAAAGCAGTCCTTGCCGACATCAACAAGCACGCTGTTCTCTTGGGGGTTTGTATGTTGCATTTTTTTAAAAAAATGAACATCGCAGGTAGTCCTCAACGTACGACCACAATTGAGTCCAAAATTTCTGTTCGCAAGTGAGACAGTTGTTACGTGAATTTTGCCCCATTTTACGACCTCCCTTGCCATTAAGTGAATCACTGCAGTTGCTAAGTTAGTAACACGGTTGTTAAGTGAATCTGGCTTCCCCATTGACTTTGCTTGCCAGAAGGTCACAAAAGGGGGGTCACGTGACTCTGAAGCATTGCAACCTTCCTAAATATGAATCAGTTGCCAAGCGTCTGAACTTTAATCACGTGGCCATGGGGATGTTGCAAGTGTGAAAAATGGTCACAAGTCACTTTTTCAGTGCCGTTGTTACTTTGAACGATCACTAAATGAACTGTTGTAACTTGAGGACTACCTGTATATAGTTATGAAAAAGGGGAGTTTTCCTTGATTCTTCTCCCCCCCCCCCCCGCCTCAAATTGGTTACAGCTCATTTGAAAGGCAGAGTTTTATCATTCACGGTAAGTTACTGTATAACACGATCGTCTCTAGTCTCGGATATAATAATAATATTTACATGTCGGGAGTTATTGAAATAAATTCTATAAAGTGAAAGTAAAAGATTGCCCTTCCCAATCTAATTTCATCCTTTTTGACTTTTCCCCTCCCTCAGATTATTCGGGAAGTCCCTGGGAAAGTAACTCGTGAAGACGGCCACTCTCTTGCCCCCCTGAGGATAGATTTGCAAGCATTTGTCAAGCCTGCTCTGTAAGCTAATACTTGGTGTTAAAGGGGCATATTCTGAAATACGACCGTCTTATTTATTTTATTTATCTATTAGATTTTTTTATCCTGCCTTTGTTGCTTTATAAGTACAGGTAACCCTTGATTTACAACAATTCATTTAGTGACCTTTCACATCTACAATGGCGCTGAAGAAACTGACCTATGACCGTTTTTCACACTTACGACCATTGCAGCATCCCCATGGCCACGTGATCCACATTCAGACTCTTGGCAACCGACTCACATTTAGGACGGTCGCGGTGCCCCAGAGTCACGCGATCCCCTTGTGCAACCTTCCGACAAGCAAATCCAGCGGGGGAAACCAGATTCACTTGACAGCCAGGTTACTAATTTAAAAACTGCAGCAATTCACTTAACAAAAACGTCGCAAGAAAAAGTAGTAAAATGGGGCAAAGTTCACTTAACAAATGTTTCACTTAGCAACATAAATTTTGGGCTCAGTAATAATCATATCTCGAGGACTACCTGTAACGCAAAACGGCGAGCATGCATAATTGTCAGGCCTGTCCCAGCTCGGATTTTCAGGAGAGAAAGACCCTCAACCCTGTCTGTAGTGAATTCTTATACTGAAGCCAATTGGTTACAGCCCAGCAAGGCCAGATCTGAATATTCCCGTGTAAAACCAGCGCTTTTCTCCTTCTCCCGGGCCCTCCCCGCTTGGTCCTTTCATAAGTGTCCAGTGGTTATTCCAACTAGGTGTTTTGGTCACAGTCCCATAGCTTGGCGCCTGTTTGTTGGGCGTTCGCATGCCGTTCTCACTCTTGTGTCCTTGGATCTGCCAGGCTCTATTCTGGGCTGGCATCTCTGGTTCCTCCCGTCCTGTCATCCCCCCCTCCCTATGTCCCCTTCCCCTCCTCCCCTTTTAGGGCAGGTTGCCATCGAAGCTAAGCAAGTCCCAGTCTTATGTTTTCTTTGGCACCAAAAGACGCATTAGGGCTTTTTCGGAGGGAAACACGGTATCCAGGTGATCAGCCTGGCCGGGCGTCCCACCCCTCCTCCCCGGTGCGTGCACAAGAGGCGGTAAGCACACAGGGCAGAGGCGGGGAGGGAGGCAGGTGACCCGGACGTGTTGCACATCCACCTGGCTCACGGGAGACTCACAGGAGGCTCGCGTGGCGACACCAGCAGCAGGCAGAGGCATGGGGAGGGGGAGAGAGGTAGCCGATTCTGGCATGGCTGCGGGCAAGCCGAGAGACGGAGGGACAGAGTAGACAGCGCATCGGGATCACCTGCCCTCCCCCAGTGGCTCTGCCTCCACCTGCTGCTGGTGTTGCCGTGGGAGCCTCCCATGGGCCTCCCACGAGCCAGGCGGCTGCACAGCACATCCTAATCACCTGCCTCCCTCCCCCCGCCTCTGCCTCCGTGCTCGGACTTACCTTTGCTGCTCGGGCTGCGGCTGCTACCAGACGCCGTCAGCCCCCACACGCTTGCTGTCTCCTGTGCTGGCCACTCCCATCCCCCGTGCTTATTTTGGGGTAGGGCTTATACTTGGAGCATGCTAAAAAATCAGGCTAGGGCTTATTTTCTGGGTGGGTCTTATTTTGGGGGAAACACAGTACTGGCCCAAAGTCACCTTGCCAACAGTGGGACAAGGACTCACAATCTCCTGATGATTGGCCCAGAATTACCCAGCTGGCTAAAGCAGAACTAGAACTCATGTCTTCTGGTTTCTAGGCTAGCCCCTTAACCACTACACCAAACTGCCTCTTGCCTTTGGTCAGTGAAGACATGTGAGTATCAGGGAAGAAATTAGGGCCTTTATTTGGCACTGGTAAGACCACAGCTGTACAGGTAGTTCTTTGACTTACATCCACAATTTAGCCCCAGATTTCTGTTGCTAAGCGAAATATTTGTTAAGTGAATTTTGCTCCATTTTATGGCCTCCCTTGCCACAGTTGGAGTTGTTCCATTTAGTAACATGGTTGTTAATTGAATCTGGTTTCCCCATTGACTTTGTTTTTCAGAAGGTTGCAAAAGGCGACGACATGACGACATGACACTGCACTGAGTCAGTTGCCAAGGGTCTGAATTTTGATCACATGACCATGGGGATGCTGCTGCAATCATATAAGTCACTTTTTTCAGTGCTGTTATAACTTTGAACGGTCACTAAATGAACTGTTGTAAATTGAGGATTACCTGTGTACCTTTATGATTCTGGGCATCCCATTTTCACAGGGTTATAGACAAGTTAGGGAAAGTACAGGGTAGGGAAAACAAGGATGACACAGGGAAAGCGAGGACCTGCCCCATGAGGGACAGGCTGATGGTCCTTGGGATGTTCAGGCTGGGCAAAATAAGATGGAGAGGAGACAAGATATTGGTGTTCAGATCCATAAAGAGAAGATACCCAGATGATGGTCTTGAACTAGATCCATGGCCATGGAAACTAGGACTAGAAATAATGGATATTAACTGCAGAACTTAGATTTCCTTTCAATAGAAAGAGTAGCTTTCTGACAGCAAGACATGGTAGAACAGTCTACCTGTAAACGTTAAGGTTTCTCCATCTCTGGAGAAACTCTCCATCTTTTTAAGGAGGAGGCCAGGCAGTCATGAGTGATGGAATTGTTGTCCCATATAATACAGATGTTGGCCTAAACCAGGGCTCTCCAAACATGGCCCTTTTATGACTTGTGGACTTCAACTCCCAGAATTCCTCAACCAGGCACGCTGGCTGAGGAATTCTGGGAGTTGAAGTCCACCAGTCATAAAAGGGCCAAGTTTGAAGAGCCCTGGCTTAAATGTTCCTTGTGATTCTTTCCAACTTACCATTCTGAGATTCTTGCTCCTGAAATGTCCTTTGAAAACTAGTTCAGGTAAAGCTGGAGATGTTGCCATGACGGAGCTGGATAATCCCAGCAATTTTGGTCCCTGTAATGGCTGCTTGGGCCATTTCTAGGAGATACACTTCAAGGATAGATTCCATTGCCATTTCATTCACCTGGCAAGATTTGCAGACTTCAACTCCCAGAATTCCCCAGCCAGACATGCTGGGAGTTGAAGTTCACAAGTCTTAAAGTTGTCAAGTTGGAAGAGCTCGAGCATGGCTCATCCAGAGATTGGTGTATGATTTCCCTCTTTATTTTCACTTTTCATCATTTTCTGGACTTTGGAAGACTGTTTTTATGTTTTACGTTTTCCTGCTATATTTGTTCTCATTTTCCAGTAAGTCACAATATTCTGCTTTCTTCCTGAAGGTTGACAATTGAAACAGATCTTGAGAAAGGGTTGGTGTTCCATGCAGTGGCCAGCAGTTTAATCCCAGAACCTCTTGTCAAGGATGTAAGTAATGCTTTTCTGCTTCTGAGATCACCAAAATGCTTACATTTTGCACAGGAGGAAAAAAAAAAAGGATATTTTTTCTTATACAGGTCCTTGACTTACAACAGTTCATTTATTGATTGTTCGAAGTTACACCAGCACTGAAAAAAGTGACTTATGACCATTTTCACACTTACAACCATTGCAGCATTCCCATGGACATGTGATCAAAATCAGGATGCTTGGCAACTGGCTCATATTGATGACAGTCGCAGTGTCCCGGGGCCACGTGATCACCTTTTGTGACCTTAACAACCCTGTGACTAACTTAACAACTGCAGAAATTCACTTAAAAACGATGGCAAGAAAAGTCGTAAAATGGGGCAAAATTCACTTAATAAATTTCTTCCTTAGCAACATAAATTTTGGGCTCAATTGTGGTCGTAAGTCGAGGACTACCTGTATATTTGTTATTTGGAAAAAAATCATTTTGGAACAGCTCAGTCCAAGAATAGTTAGAAGGGAGATAGAGAGGACTTTGTAAGTGAACACAAGGCCGTTGTTTTATGTGGAACAATCCTGATTTGTTCCTAAAATCAGTTAATTAGTCATAATACATTGGCCATAAAATAATAAACTGCATCCAGTTTTGGTCACCACAATGTAAAAAAGATGTTGAGTCTCTAGAAAGAGTACAGAGAAGAGCAACAAAGATGATCAGGGTATTTAATATCTGTATCCGGACGACAGTCTGCTTGCTAAAGCGTGGAATTATTGTTGGGGGTAACCCCATTTTTGTACCTACCCTTACCCCAACCCCATTCCTGAACCCTACCCAATACCCATACTGATCCCATCCTTTCCTTACCTTTATAAAACTTAATAAAATATTTATAAATAAAAAAAAGATGATCAGGGGACTGGAGGATGAAACATATCAAGAACAGTTGCTGGAATTGGATATGCCTACTTTAATGAAAAGGAGGACTAGGGGTGACAGGATAGCAGTGTTCCAATATCTCAGGGGCTGCCACAAAGAAGAGGGAGTCAAGCTATTCCCCAAAGCACCTGAAGGCAGAACAAAGAAGTAACGGATGGAAACTAATCAAAGAGAGAAGCAACCTAGAACTAAGGAGAAACTTCCTGACAGTTAGAACAATTAACCAGTGGAACAACCTGCCTCCAGAAGCGGTGAATGCTCCAACACTGCAACTTTATAAGAAGAGATTGGACAGCCATTTGTCTGAAATGATATAGAGTTTCCTGCATGAGCAGGGGGTTGGACTAGAAGACCTCCAAGGTCCCTTCCAACTCTGTTATTCTGTCTGAATTTTGATCATGTAACAATTGGAATACTGCCACGGAGTGCTGTTGTAATTTCGAACAGTCACTAAACAAATGGTTACCAGTCAAGAATTACCTGTAGCTGCCAAGTAGCAATATTTGGGGCCTTGCAAGTCTTAGGGGCAGGCAAAGGAAGAATGCCTGTCCTAGAAATGGCACGTCTAAAATGCTCTGATGTAAACAGATTCTGTTCACTTTCTCCTTTAGGTGCTGACCTATTCAGCCACCACTCTGAATGTGAAGCTCACCAATAACACGGAGACCCCTCTGGCATTCAATCTTCTTTTATCCACTCCCTTCTCTATCTCTGGCGTGGACCCCGCAAAGAGCCTGAAAACGTCTCAGAGTGAGAGAGATGAAGGAGGAGCACACCTGTTGCTCTACGCGTTAGAAAATATGTTGGTACGGTCTTGTTCAAGGGATGTTGGGCAGCTTAGGATCACAGTGGGTTAGATCCAGGTGGACGTAAACATGAGCCATCCGTGTGCGCCAGCAGCCAAAAAAGCTAATACAATCCTTGGTTGTGTAAACAGAGGCATAGAATCAAAACCACACTAACTATTAGTACTGCTTTATAAAGCTTTAGTAAGGCCACATCTGGAATACTGGATCCAATTTCGGTCACATTAGGAAAAATATGTTGAGATTTTGGAAAAAGTGCAGAGAAGAGCAACTAGGATGACTAAAGGCCTGGAGAGTAAAACATATGAAGAACGGTTGCAGGAACTGGGTGTGGCTAGTCTAGACCAGGGGTCCCCAACCCTCAGGCCACGGCCCACTACTGGGCTGTGGCCTATTCACAAATGTATGTAAAAATGTAAAAAAGATGTTGAGACTCTAGAAAGAGTGCAGAGAAGAGCAACAAAAATGATTAGGGGACTGGAGGCTAAAACATATAAGGAACAGCTGCAGGAATTGGGCATGTCTAGTTTAATGAAGAGAAGGACGAGGGGCGACGTGATAGTAGTCTTCCAATATCTCAGGGGCTGCCCCAAAGAAGAGGGAGTCAAGCTATTCTCCAAGGCACCTGAAGGCAGGACAAGAAGCAACGGATGGAAACTAATCAAGGAGAGAAGCAACCTGGAACTAAGGAGAAACTTCCTGACAGTTAGAATAATTAACCAATGGAACAACCTGACTCCAGAAGCGGTGAATGCTCCAACACTGGAAGTTTTTAAGAAGAGACTGGACAGCCATTTGTCTGAAATGGTATAGGGTTTCCTGCCTGAGCAGGGGGTTGGACTAGATGACCTCCAAGGTCCCTTCCAACTTTATTATTATTATTATTATTGTTGTTGTTGTTATTATTATTGTTATTACTATTATTATTATTGTTATTATTAGGCTGGCACACATGTGCACACACAGCTTGACTTGCACAGTTGAGCTGTGTATGCATGCCTGTGCATGGTGGCCCATCCCTCATGTGGCCTGGTTCCCCTCTCCCCCCCACCCCAGCTGGGCTACCAAGCTGCAAAGCTTGGGGACTGCCAAGTCTAGAGAAAAGAAGGACTAGGGGTGACACGATAGCAGTCTTCCAGTACTTGAGGGGCTGCCCCAAAGAAGAGGAGGGGGTCAACTTATTTCTAAAGCACCAGAAGGCAAGATAAGAAACAATGGATGGAAATTAATCAAGGAGAGAAGCAACCTGGAATTAAGGAGAAATTTCCTGACAGTGAGGACAATTAACCAGTGGAACAACCTGCCTCCACTAGGTTGGACGGCGGATGTGTTTTAAAAAGCCTTTTGGTGCCTTTCATCTCTTTTTCTCTCCCTCTGACTACCTTTCAGCTTGAAGCAAAACTTTAAATCATCTCACTGTTTTCATGGACCAATCAAGGAGTCGGATAGGTCTCCTGGTCAAAGGATTTGTCTATAAAACATGCTTGTGCATAAGTATGCAGTCTTTTTGCACACTAGTTACTGAAATTGGCTAAACTGGCAATACAAGCAGTTCTCCACTTACAACGGTTCATTTAGTGGTCGTTCGAAGTTACAGTGGCACTGAAAAAAGTGACTTATGACCATTTTCCCCACTGACGACCATTGTAGTATCCCCATGGTCACGTGATCAAAATTCAGACACTTGGCAACTGACTCATATTTATGACAGTTGCAGCACCCCGGGGTCACGTGATCCCCTTTTGCAACCTTCTGGCCAGCAAAGACGATGGGGAAGCCAGATTCACTTAACAACCGTGTGACTCACTTAACAATAGCAGCAAATTCACTTAACCACTGTGGCAAGGGAGGTCGTAAAATGGGGCAAAATTCACCTACCTGTCTCACTTAGCAATTAAAATTTTGGGCTCAATTGTGGTCGCAAATTGAAGACTACCTATAATCCAGTTAGCCATCCTGCCAACTTTCCTCTTTGCTTTGCCCTTTATATCTGATTGTTGATAGGTGAAGGTGTCATTTCTCACAACCTTTGAGTTACTCACCTACCAGCATCTCCCAGAGGACCATCTGCCAACAGGGCTTCAAGTGGTCCAGCAGGACAGCGGGGAGAAAATCCTGGAGTTTAAACAGGATCTTATCATTGAGTACAGCAACAAAGCTACGCAGGTAAGTGGAGGCTGGAAAACTAGAAGCTGCCATTTTTATTTGTCCAACTTCATGCAGATGACACATTGAACAGAAGGACGTACTGCCTCGGGGCGAATCCCATAATTCTTTTACTTTCTTGCACATCTTTAGAGCCACTGGTTGGAATGCAGGATTGCAGGGCTGAGTCTGCCCACTGCCAGCAGTTCGATCCTGATAGGGCTCATGGTTGACTCAGCCTTCCGTCCTTCTGAGGTCGGTAAAATGAGGACCCAGATTATTGGGGGCCATAGGCTGACTCTAAACCGCTCAGAGAGGGCTGCAAAGCACTGTGAAGCGGTATATAAGTCTAAGTGCTATTGCCATCTATCACCTATTATCTATCTATCTATCTTATCATCTATCAATCTATCTATCTAATCTATCATCTATCACCTATTATCTATCTAATCTATGTATCATCTATATCTATCTATCTATCTATCTATCTATCTATCTATCTATCTATCTATCTATCTATCTATCTATCTATCTATCTATCTATCTAAATGTAAATGAGGACTCAGATTGTTGGGGGCCATAGGCTGACTCTAAACCGCTCAGAGAGGGCTGCAAAGCACTGTGAAGTGGTATATAAGTCTAAATGCTATTGCTATGGCTTTGGGAATTTTGGAAGGCTTGAATGGGACAGAATCTCTATCAGAATGGGCTATTAAAACATTTTTAGCTGCCTCTCCTCCACAGCCTTTCATAAGTCCATTTTCCTTGGCATATCCAGAGCTGAGCCTTGGATAAGCACTGAGCAGCTGAATCTGAACTTTCTCCCTTCTTTTCTTTTTTTTTTAACCAAAACGTCATCAATTTAATTACGTTTCTTGCATCTATCCAGAAAACTGTTGGTATTAAAGGTAATAAATGTTTAGTTTTAAATAGCTGACATAGAGTATTGCTTACTGAACTACGAGAAGAGGATATCTATTCTGGAGGCCACTCTACATAGTTCGACTGGGTTTTGCCAAGTAATTGGGTTGGATGGATTATATTGCTGCCATTCACCTGGTTTGCTTGAAACAAAGGCTAATAACTCTCTTCCAACTAACCTATTTTACACCAGTTTTTCTCAGACTTGGCAACTTTCAAATGTGTGGTCTTCAACTTCCAGAAGGCTGGCTGGAGAATTCTGGGAACTGAAGTTCACATCCTATAGAACTCAGCTGCCATCTTGCCCCAAGGCCTGGAAGGGCAGCCATGTTTTCAGAGACTTTCTTCATTTGATTTGTGTCGTGGTGTGGTGACATCATGACATACACGATAACCATGTCCTTATGGTTTCTTCCAGAGGTCTTTGCCCACAAAGTTCACACCCAGATCCCGCCTTAGATACTTACTAGAATATTTCTTGTTCCATCCCACAAGGTCAGTCAGGGAAGACTTTTGTCTTCTTAGAATATTTTTCCTTGTGACCTCAAAGGCTCTGGCACTTGATCTTGTTGCAGGTGCTCCCGTTGACTGCATACCTGACCATCCCAATGCTTGAGCTTTCTTGCGAAACGATTGATTTTAAAACCTGCCTAGTTAACCAAACAAGGTCTGAAGGTGTACTTCTGGTGAACCGCAGTGGATGCAGAAGCTACTGGGCAGTTTTCCTGCGTAAGAGAAATGGTTGTGCTGGTTTTTGTGCTACTGATGCAGAGTTTCTTATAGGGAGGGCCATCTCTTAAATTCTGTATTTTTATTATTATTATTTTGCAAACTCTGAAGTAAGAGCTGGACTAGAATCAGAATGGAAGACATTATCTGCATTTTGACTTAGGAGTTTGACTTATTTTTAGAGATAGATAGATAGATAGATAGATAGATAGATAGATAGATAGATAGATAGATAGATAGATAGATGATAGATAGATAGATAGAGAGAGATAGAGAGAGAGAGAGAGAGAGAGAGAGAGAGATACCGGTATATAAATGAGAAGATAGATAAGATAGATAGATAGATAGATAGACAGACAGACAGACAGACAGACAGACAGACAGATGATAGAGATGATAGATGAGATAGAAGATAGATAGATGATAGATTAGATAGACAGAGATAGATGAGAGAGAGAGATTGTAGTTATAAATGATATAGATAGAATAAATCTATAGTATAAATTCAGTGAGAGCCAGCTTGGTGTAGTACTTAAAAACTTAGGCTAGACATGAGAAGTGAATTCTAGTCCTGCTTTATTCATTAAGCCAACTAGATAAGTTGGAGCCAAATCTCAGCCCTCGAAAGAAGGAAATTGCTTCCAAAACTGTTGCTAAAACCTGCAGGGGTTTGTATATGTAGTTTTGAAGGGGTCAGGATTGACTCAAAGGCATTTTAAAAAAAAAAAAAAAAGTAGATCGGGAGCACTTTCAACTGAAATTTGAGCTAGCTTGGTGAAGATGCTGGCCTAGAAGCCAGGAGATGGTGAATTCTAGAGCTACCTTAGGCATGAAGCTAGCTGGGTGACTTTGGGCTAATCATCAGGAGACGGAGAGTTCCCGCCTTAGGCACAAAAGCCGTTTGGATAACCTTGGGTTCTCTTACAGCTCAGTCCAATCCAATTCACAGGGTTGTTGAGATGGAAGGAGTGTTAGATATGTTTGCTGCCTTAAGTTAGCTATAGAGCAGGGGTCTGCAGCCTTGGCAACTTTAAGACTTGTGGACTTCAACTCCCAGAATTCCAAAGCCAGCAAAGCTGGCTGAGGAATTCTGGGAGTTGAAGTCCACAAGTCTTAAAGTTTGCCAAGGTTGAGGACCCCTGCTATAGAGTAATAAAGGCAAGCTAAAAATCAAATGAATAAGTACTCTTAGCAGCAGCCAAGGATTAGTTGAGGATGATATTTATCTTCCTTTTAAGAATATCTGTTGGAAACTTTAACCAGCACTTCTTAATTTCATTTTAAAGCTGAAGATGAACGGCATAAGGATCCCGAAGTGTTTTCCATCTCTCCAAATAGCGGCATCCTTGAGGCTCGCAAAGGTAGCACAGCTACCAAAGCCCAGTTGGTGGTCCGCTTCACCCCCAGGTAGGTCAGGAGAAGCCCCTCGTAGTTCTTCTGCACGTCCCAAGCCCCAGAGAAAAGGCCGATGCCGAAAACCTGATCTACATGATCTTGCTCAAGGATAACTTGAGTTATCCTTGTTAATTGCCCACTAGGGAATATGACTGCCGTGCACCATGGAAATTTGGCACAGCATGGGGTCTGCACCTAAGGCTCACTCCACCTCCTGAAACGAAGGTCGGAAGGGAGGAAAGCTGCTTTCCCCACTTTTAAAACTTCCCAAGTTGCAAAATGGCATCACTTGGGGAGTTTTCAATGGGGGATTGAAAATGGCTTTTGCCTTCCAAAGCAATGACGCTCCCATTCCCATTTAAAGACATTTGGGTGGGGGAAATGATGCATTTCAGTCCTACCACTTCTGATTCTGAAATGGCACACGGTTTCCTGTCTGAGCCAGGGGGTCGGACTAGAAGACCTCCCAAGATCCCTTCCAACTCTGTTCTGATGACACTGAATTGCCATGGGAGACGATAGCGGGAACCTCTCATTCATCAGATGATCCACACTGAAGAGGGTCATCCGCTTCGACCTTGCCCTGGGTTAGACTTGATGGTCTCAGAGGTTCCTCTCAATAATTCTAGGACCTCGAGTGAGTTGAGGTCCCCAAATCAGGCAGTTTGCCCAGCCCTGTCCTAAAAGATTTGGGTCAGGAAGCAGTCAGCTGTTTTCTTCAGGTCTTCTTCTGCAGCATGCCACAATGATTCATGAAGATGGCAGGATTCTTCTCACTGCTGGAATACAGGTGGTCCTCGACTTACAGCCGTTCAGTTACCATTCAAAGATACAACAGCACCGGAAAAAGTGACACATGACCCTTTTTCACACTCACAGCTATTGCAGTATCCCCACGCTTGGCAACTGACTCCTGTTTATGACGGTCACAGAGTCCCGGGGTCACGTAATCCCATTTTGCAGCTTTCTGACAAGCAAAGTCAATGGGGAAGCCAGATTCACACCAACGGCCGTGTTATTAACTTCACTGTGGCAAGAAAGACCGTGAAACGGGGCAAAACCTACTTAGCAAATGTCTCAACGTAGCAGCAGAAGTGCTGGGCTCCGTTGTAAGTCGAGGACTACCTGGATAGGCAAGCCCTCAGCTTGCTTTGAGCTGAGAAGAGTGGAGGAAGGAGCAGCAGGCGAACTGAACCGGAACGGGACGCCTCACCACGGCCTGTTCTCCGCGGCCAAGTCACCGCCGGACAACGCGCTGCAGGGCACTTCCAACAATTCAATCACTCAAAAGTTATTTAAAAAAATTATTTTAGTTTTTGTCAATTCACGTTTTATTTTGTCCCTCCTTTGGCATCCTTCATTGGTTCTGTTGGACTACATCTTCAATATTAGTGCAACTCTTTGCCCCGCGGCGAGTTGAGTCGTCGTAGGCCCCTTTCACGGTGTTCTTGTCAAAAGGGAGGACTCCCCTCTCGCCGTTCTCTCGTTTCAGAGACAACGTGGCCTATGAAACCACAGTGACCGTTGTTGGCATGCTGGGGGAGAAGCCGTGCCTGCTGTTTCTCCAAGGAAAAGGCTCCCACGACGAGAAGTACGAAGACCTGCTCAGGAGCACCTGAGGAACAAGCCACGGGGGGGGGGGGGGCTTCTTGCAGGCAGCTTAAAGGTAGCTGGTTGGTGTTTTTTTTTTGTAACACTATAGAGAAAAATAAAATATTTCTGTATCTTTCTCGAACAGGGGCCTTGCTTCTGCATGTGTGTGGCCAAAACTGAACTGCATTTTCACCAGGCAATCTTTGCCACAAGGTGGCCCTAGTGATAACCCGGCTATCGTGGAAGGTCTAGGACAGGGGTAGGCAACCTTGGCTCTTTTATGACTCATGGACTTCAACTCCCAGAATTCCGCTGGCTCAGGAATTCTGGGAGTTGAAGTCCACGAGTCATAAAAGAGCCAAGGTTGCCTACCCCTGGTCTAGGACAGTGATGGCGAACCTTTTAGAGACTTGAGTGCCCCAAAACCACCCCCCGCCCCCCTACAAGGCCACCCACCGCCTCCACGGCCCGCCGCAGACTGCCCACAGCGGCCACACCCTCCACCTGCGCCCCGCAGCATCATCTGCACATGACGGGGCGCAAGGGCGGAGTCTTCTCCCCGCTGCCTGGCTGCCACGTCCTTGCCTGCACTGCTCCACGCCTGGGGGCGACTCTCCTCCGGGGGGCTGCTGGTGAGGAGAGGGCCACGGGGGGAGGCGGGACTGGGGCGATGGTGTGCATGCCCACAGAGAGGGCTCTGTGTGCCGCCTCTGGCACGCGTGCCATAGGTTCACCACCACTGGTCTCTAGGACAACTGGACACAGCCAACTCGCCACAGAAGAAGTTACATAATATCAAAGAAATGGTGAAACAGAATTTAAAGAAAGGATCTAAAACGGGGGTGTCAAACTTGCTATGTGACGTATCGCGATTTCTCCCCCCCCCCATTGCCGGCAATGGGGTGGGCGTGGTTTCGGCATGATGCATCCAGCCTGCGGGCCAGCAGTTTGACACCCCTGATCTAAAAGGAGGGACAAAATGAAATGTGAATGACAAAATTAAAACAATTTTTAAAAATTATTTTAAATGAATAAAATTGTTGAATTGTCCCGCAGCGAGTTCTCCTGTGGCGAATTGGCTGTGGCAAGTTGTCCTGTGGTGGTGATGGCAAACTGGCAGCAGTGAGTTGGCCAGTTGTACGTCGTAACAGTCATTAAATGGCTCAGTTATATGACCAACCCAATTTTATATATATTTTTTGTGCTGGATATTAAATGAAACCACTGCTTCCTACGGCATAGTTTTGCTGAAAACCACGAATGCAATTTAAAATGCAGTCATGTAACCACATGTTGCTATGTGATCGCTATGTGACCAGTCTTTAAGTCAAGGACTATCTGTACTGAGTAAATCACAAATCCTGCTTTGGCCTAACAAATTCAGCAATCAACCAGGATTATGGATGAATCTCATACAATACACAAAGCTAAAACTGGTAACAGCTTAGTATATGTTCTGGAGTAAACTTCAGCTTTTTTGAGCTTGAGAGCCTTTTGAGATACAGAACAGTTAGAAGGGACCTTGGAGGTCATCTAGTCCAACCCAATGTTCAGGCAGGAAACCCTACACCATTCCGGACAAATAGCTGTCCAGTCTCTTCTTAAAAACTTCCAGTGTTGGAGCATTTACCGCTTCTGGAGGCAGGTTGTTCCACTGGCTAATTGTTCTAACTGTCAGGAAGTTTCTCCTCAGTTCCAGGTTGCTTCTCTCTTTGATTAGTTTCCATCCGTTGCTTCTTGTCCTGCCCTCAGGCACCTTGGAGAATAGCTTGACCCCCCCCCTCTTCTTTGTGGCAGCCCCTGAGATATTGGAACAATGCTGTCATGTCCCCCCTCGTCCTTCTCTTCATTAAAGTAGACATACCCAATTCCAGTAAGTCATTGATGAAGATGTTGAAGAGCACTGGGCCCAGAACAGAGCCCTGGGGCACCCCACTACACACTTCCCTCCATGTAGATGTGGTTCCACTGAGGACCACATGCTGAGTACGGCCGGTCAGCCAGCTATGGATCCATGTGGTGGTGATGCTGTCTAACCCTCATTTTTCTATCTTATCAAGTAGTAGGTTGTGATCTACTTTATCAAATGCCTTACTGAAGTCCAAGTAAATTATATCCACAGCATTCCTCTGGTCCACTAACTTTTATCACTTTGTCAAAGAATGCAACAAGGTTTGTCTGTTTTTGACAAACATGTTCCTAAGTACACATATCATTCAAAACAATAATGTAGTTTTTCACAGGAAAAGAATGTTAGATCATGAACTACACAAGATGTTCTCACATGATTTGGTTGCTTTCACACAGATGCAGCAAGAAAGAACCAGAATAGTAAATACAGATAATCCTCGACTTTCAACAGTTCATTTAATGACTGTTCAAAGTTACACCAACACTGAAAAAAGTGACTCATGATCATTTTCTCACTTACCACTGTCGCAGCATCCCCAGGGTCACACGAACCCCTTTTGCGACCTTATGACAAGATTCCAGGGAAGCCAGATTCACTTAACCATGTTACTAACCTCTAACAACTGCAGTGATTCGCTTAACTGGCATGAAAGGTTGTAAAATGGGGCAAAACTCACGTAACAAATGTCTCACTTAGCTTTGGCCGTAAGTCGAGGATTACCCTTAAAATCTAACTTGATACATTGTTCTATGTTAGAAAAATTGGCTTTCTAGTAATTAAATAACTCAGGACCATTCAGAGGCTTTATTAATGTAATTTAATCCATTAACAGAAATTTAATTAGTAGATTAAAACATCTTTTAAGAATTGGTTTAGCTCCTTAGAACACCAGCAAAGCAAGTACGAGCCATTTCTTGCTAGGACCGGCAGCTGAATCGTATGATTCTTTAACCTGCTTGTTCTGCTGCTTTTCCTTTTAAGGATTTAAAGGTCAGGGTAACAATATTTTCTTTAAAGAAACATACCTGGTCCCAGTTCATTTTCAAAAATAATGTGGGATAAACTAAAGTTACCTTAAGGAGAAAAAAAGAAAGAAAGTAATCAAACCAGCAATTAGCTGCTTGTGAATACCTAGAAAGCTTTGAAAATGGAGCCCGCCGGCAATAAATGCTATGCTGTGATTTTTGTTGTTCCCAAATGTGCTGGCGCCCCATTTTCTAGCTGGTTCTAGTAATCATTATTTCCCCCCCCCCAAAAAAAGCAATACCTTAGCTACTTTAGAGAATTTACTCATTGGAGTAAGGATTCTGGAGGGGAAGGTGGGGGAACTTGTTCCAATTGCACATTAATCCCAGCACTGCAGATAAAGCAATCTATTTCAGACCGCTGATCCATCAAGTTCCTCAGGTACCCCTACTTCCCTCCGCCTGCCCCCCAACCCACCACCATTTGGCAGGTAGATCCTTTACACCCTAGTGATTAATTCATACAAGAGGACCTAGCAGCAGCCTAGGTCCTTGCTACACCCCACTCCCAAATTCATTCCCGCGGCACTGGATTTCACAAAGCTCTGTCCTCCGAGGACGGTTCGCGTCTAACATTCATGAAGCCGGACTGCACATCAGGACGGATCGCTGGTCATCTTCCAGGTCCTGAGGGCAGGCTGCACGAAGAGGCTGAAGGTCCGCTCACTTCCCTGGATATTCAAATACCGCAGCTGCTCCCATCCCGGTCCCAATGCACATCGAAACCACGCCATAGCCTCTGAAACACGAATGCACGTCAGGGCTAAGCTCCCTAGGCAGAAGGTCTTGGGGATCAGAAGACGGGAACACACAAAGAGAGTTTGGGGGGGGGGGAGACCTTATGACAGAATCACTGGCTAAAAAGAGAGACAGTTGTGAAGGTGCAAGCCTAGAAACTAGGAAATGGGGAGTTCTAGTCCCACCCTAGGCATGAAAGCCGACTGGGTGACTTTGGGCCAATCATCAGGAGTCAGTGAGTTCTAGTCCCACCTTAGGCAGGAAAGCTGATTGGGTTACGGTGGGCCAGTCACTGCCTCTCAGCCCAACCCACCTCACAAGGTTGCTGCTGTGGAGAAAATAGGAGGAGGAAAGAATATTGTGTGTTTTCCCCACCTCAAGTTATTTATAAATACGATAAAGGTGGGATACGAATAAAATAAGCAGTGTCTTGGTCTCAAGAGCAATACAATTTAAAGTAGAGATACCACAAGGCACCTCCTCACTTTCATTTGCGCAAGTTAGAACCTGCAGGAGATCAGGTTTTACACGCCAGACCTCCTGGACAGGTTGAGGAATCCCTCGGTAGCGCCCTTTAAAAGCCACAGGCGTAAGCCATGTACTCGGTTGCGTAGTTCATGCCTTTCACACTTACCTTTTCCCCCTGCGCTTAAGCTCGTTGAGCAAAGTGACAACTTGCCGAGCCCCGGTGCACCCCAGAGGGTGTCCCAAAGCAATGGCACCACCCAGAGGGTTCACCTTCTCCATGGGGATGCCTAGTTTCTCCACACAGTAGACAGCCTGGGGAAACGAGACAAATCGAAAGCTTTTTGAGGAACCAATTTCACTAGAATTAGAATTAGAATAGAATATAGAACAGAACAGAACAAGAAAGAATAGGATAGGATAGGATAGGATATTCTTTATTGGCCAAGTATGATTGGACACACAAGGAATTTGTCTCTGATGCACTTGTTTATCACAAACAAGTGATAAATCATGATACTAGGATCTCAGCTGGGACAAACAGCTGGAATACGTGACCTCTTCCTTAACTCCTTCCTATTTTTATTTTGAGATGTCACATTTTATAACAACTCTATCTCTATACATGCATCAGTATACAGGTAATCCTCAGGTTACAACAGTTCATTTAGTGACCATTCGAAGTTACAACAGCACTGAAAAAAAGTGATATATGACCATTTTTCACGCTTACACCATTGCAGCATCCCCAGGGTCACGGGATTTACATTCGAATGCTCGCCAATTGGCTCGTATTTATGACGGTTGCGATGTCCCCGGTGTCACGTGATCCCCTTTTGTGACCTTCTGACAAGCAAAGTCAAGGGGGAAGCCGGATTCACTTAACAACCGTGTTACTAACTCAACAAGTGCAATGATTCACTTAACAACTGTGGCAAGAAAAGTCGTAAAGTGGGGCAACACTCAAATGAATTTTCCACTTAGCAACATAAATTTGAGGCTCACTTGTATGCATAAGCTGAGGACTACCTGTACATTTAACTGAGACCAACAGTACTGAAACTCCCATCTGCTGAAAACTTTCTGAAATAAGCCTGGTTGTATCTGGCACGCCGCAATGCCAAGCAAGGGAGAGGTTAGAAAAAAATGGACTCCGTGGTATTAAAATGCAGAGGGGGGAAAAAAAGGAAAAATGGAACTCAAGAGCAGATGGAAGTAGGTTTAGTTCAGAGATGGCACCAAGTACAGACAGCCCTCGACTTCCCAACCCGTAACGGAGTCCAGAATTTCCATTGCATGTCACGACGGCTCTTAAGGCGAGGTACCCATGTAACCGGCCTGGTTTTATGACAGTTGTTAAGGGAACGCTGCAATTGTTAAGCAAACACTGCAGTTATTAAGTGAACCCCTGGCTGCAATGGGTGTCTTTTTTTTACAGAAACTGGAAGGAAACAATGGTTTCCTGCAAAAAAAAAGAAAAGAAAGAAAGCCATAAATGCAGTCATGATTGTGGGACGCTGCAAATGGCTCCTGGTTGCTGAGCGTCCAAAATAGGGTCACATGACCATGGGGAGGAGAGGGATAACACACAGCTGTTGGAACTTCAAAGCCAGCTCCTAAGTACCTATGGGTGTGTGTGTGTGTGTTTGTGATAACTCTGAACAGTTGCTAAGCAATCTGGTCATAAATCAAAGATTATCTGTAACACAATTATTTTGGGTAGAAGTAGGGTCATATACTGATAATCCTTGACTTATGACCACAATTGAGCCCAAAATTTATGTTGCTAAGTGAGACATTTGTTAAGCGAGTTTTGCCTCATTTTATGACTTTTCTTGCCACATTTGTTAAATGAATCACTGAAGTTGCTAAGTTAGTCACACAATTGTTAACTGAATCTGGCTTCCCCATGGACTTTGCTTGTCAGAAGGTCGCAAAAGGGGATCATGTGACCTTCCCCCCCCCCGGGACTCTGCGACCGTCATAGATACGAGCCAGTTGCCAAGCGTCCAAATTTTGATCACATGACCACAGGGAGGCTGCAACGGCCGTAAGTGTGAAAAATGGTCATTTTTTCAGGGCCTGTTGTAAATCTGCGCTGGGTTTGGAGACTTCGGAGGTTCACCAAACGTGGGCAGGGTCAGGCCAAAGTTTCCTTGGTGAAATGTGGCATTTACGGAGCTAATCAAATAGCCTCAAGAGCCTCCTTGCCAAATGGCTGCCTGCCTGCCCTGGCTGAACCGGAGGGCAAAGGGCTCCAGGGCCGCTGAAATCTCCCGCTAACCTTCACAGTTGGGGAGCCTATTTCCTTCATGGCCTCTCCACTCTAACCCCCTCTTCAGAAGGCTTACCTGACTCGCAAAGGCCTCGTTGATTTCAAACACATCAATATCACCCACTGTCAAACCTGCAGGTTAGAGAGGGACACACATTTAACAGCGTAAAAAGACAGCATCTTTCAGGGAGATCAAGGCCCTTCTTTCACCCCGCTGCCCCCAAAGACACCCCAAAAGGCAGTCCTAAAATCATTCTAAGAAGATTCCCTGTCCCTCCCCAGCCAGGATTAGGTTCCTCACCAGCTTTCTTCAGTGCCACTGGGATGGCATAGGCTGGCCCTATGCCCATGACGTCTGGTGGGACTCCAACCACAGCGTATGATTTCAGCACCCCAAGGACAGGAAGCCCCAGCTGCGCGGCTGCGGAGCGTCTGGCCAGGATCACCGCAGCGGCCCCATCGCTAACCTGGCTGGAGTTACCTGAGGGGAATCATTTCATAAAGGCCGAGTTATGAGATGCAGGCAAACTTGATAGGACAGCTCAACTGAGTTAATTACATTATCATCATCATCATCATCATCCAGGACCAATGGATAGAAAAGATTTCTACGATGAAAGTCACTCTCACGTATAAAGAGGATTGCCAAAAAAAAATAAAACATTTTTTTTTTTTAAAGCTAATGCAATCTAAAAACACTTTACATAAACTCTGCAGATTGTGTAATCTGGAAATGACTTTTCCCTTTTCTCACATTAACAATGCAATTTTGTAACAATGGGAAATGTATTTAAGCCTATCAGGGGGCTTTGTGTATCCTTGGAGGGCCTGTGTTCTAGGTGGTCAAGTTGGCATATATCCTTGTTGTGTTTTCAGTCCGTTACTGTTCACCTTGATGACCCGTGACTGCTGTGCTGCTGCAAATCCTATTGTGAAGTAGGCGGATGACATGGCAGTGGTGGGTCTTATCCGGGATGATAACTAAGATTCTTATAGGGGGGAAGGGAAGGGCTTTGGTGGACTAGTGTAATAAAACTAACCTGGTTTTGAATGTTAATAAAACAAAGGAGATCACTTTTAATAGGCATAGTCAGACTCCACTCAGTATCCAGGCTGCAGCTGTGGCCAGCAGTAGTAAGTACCTGGGGGTGCAGATAACTAACAATCTGAATTGGTCTCTCCACACCTCATCCTTAGTGAAGCGTGCAAACCAGCATCTGCATTTCCTGCGTTGGATGAGGAGAGCCCATCTCTCTCCTGTCCTGGCCACTTTTTAACAGAGGCGCAATTGAGAGAGTCTTAACAAACTGCACCACTGTCTGGTTTGGTGGCAGCAGAGCCTCAGACAGAAAGAAGGTCCATACGGAGAGTGGTGAGGACAGCCGAGAAGATCATAGGACGCTCACTTCCCCGTTATTCAGGATACGGCTTACAAGCGCTCCTATGTGCTTAGAACTCAGAGCATTGTTAGAGACCCCACACACCCACTTCTCCTGGTTGCTGTTTTTGTTGCTCCCCTCTGGGAGGAGGTCTCGAAGTATCTGTAGCAGGACTACTAGACTCTGTAACAGCCTTGTTCCTTATGCTGTCTGTCTTGTAAATTTGCAGGATTCTTTTTTCGCCATGTATACATTTGAATTAGACTGTGATGTTTCTTTGTGTCCTATGTGTGTATGTGTGGATATATGCACAATAGTATTTTTTGAGAGCTGAATGCAACGAAATTTCATTCAATGTATGCTTATTACATTTAAAGCGACAATAAAGTTTTTGTTCTATTCCTATTCCATTTCATTCCATTCTTCTATCTATTCTCACAACCATCTCGTTCTGTGAGATAATCTGGGCTGAGAGATGCCAAGACATGGCCTGAAGTCACCATGTGAGCTCTGTTGCTAAACAGGAACTTGAACCCAGATCTTCTAATCTCCATTTCTTATTCCTATTAGCGAAAGCTGATACATACTTTTCTGACTCTTTTTTAAAATTTATTTTTATCTTTAAGAGGGACTGGTCCAAAGTCACCCAGCCAGCTTTCATGCCTAAGGCAGGACTAGAATTTATTGTCTCCCAGTCATTGGGCCAAAGTCACCCAGCTGGCTTTCATGCCTAAGGTGGTAAGGTGGCGCTAGAACTCACCATCTCCTGGTTTCTAACCTGGTGTCTTAACCAAACTGACTCTATGGCACCAGGTCAATCCCCTCCACTTCATCTCTTGCTTTGGAGCCTTACCAGCTGTGGTGGTGCCATTCTCCTGGAAGGCTGGCTTCAGCCTGGCCAATCCCTCCAGGGAGGTGCTGGCCCTGATTCCTTCATCCTGCAGCACAGTGATCGTTTTCTCAGTGCCCTGGTCATCAGTGATGGTGGTCGTCACAGGGACAATCTCATTTTTAAACCACCCCAACTTCTGAGCTCGAGCTGCTCTGGAAACACACCACACCCAAATAATTACCCTTTATAGTATTATGTTTGAAAACTCAAAAGGAAAAAAAAACTTAAGTTAAGTTATGATTCCTGGAAATAATCGAAACTGTTCTGAAAAATGGCTCTTAAGCAGCACCTTGATCATTTGTCTTGCACCATACAAGTAGTCCTCAACTTATGACAGGGTCCTTAACAAACATTCAAAGTTACGACGGACCTCCCCAGGGCTACTTATGATTCAGTTTCAAAGTTCTGGTGCCCTCCAGTCACATGACTTGCACAACGGGTGCTTGGCAACTCACTCGCATTTTCAGCTGTCTGCAGCATCCTGAGGTCATGTGACCATGTTTTACATCTTTGCTGAAAATAAGACATGAACTTCCAATTTTTGGCAAAATTGATCTATAACAAACAAGGGGTTTGGCATAGACCATGATGTCTGCTTAACTTCTGCAAAAAAGATTGTAACATTGGGTTGGTCACACAGGTGACCTTCTTTATAACCATCATGATTTAGTACTGTAATGGACATGCTCCATTACTGTCGTAAGTCGAGGATTACCTGTATCTTATAATACCAATGAAGAGGGTTCTTACAGCTATAATGGTTCGTGTGAAGGCACAGATTCCCTATTTATGTAATTACAAATGAGACCACATTCTCAAGTTAGTAGTGATACAATGCTAAATTTAAAAAAAAATCACATTAGTTTGTGTTTGATAAAGCTTGACAGGGGCTTAAAAGCTTAAAAACAGGTGAGTAATCTAGGACAGGGGTCTCCAAACTTGGCAACTTTAAGACTTGTGGCCTTCAATTCCCAGAATTCCTCAGCTAGCATGGCTGGCTAAGGAATTCTGGGAGTTGAAATCCACAAGTCTTAAAGTGGCCAAGTTTGGAGACCCCTGATCTAGGAGAACAAAAACCTCTCCTTCCTAGACTTGCTGGCCTGCGGTCCAGTGATTGCAATTTCCCTGGACCTTGACTCTTTCATAAGATGATGTATCATTGGTATTTAACACCAGATAAGTTATCTAGAATGTACAAAGGTATTTCAAATGAACGTAAAGAAAGGACCTTTTACCACTTATGGTGGACATGTGATAAAGCAAAGAAATATTGGAGGAGGTTTCATATTTTAACACAGAAAATCCTGAAAGTAAAGATAAAGATGAAACTTGAAAAATGAGAACCCCAAGCAACATAAATGTGGGGAAAAGTGCAGAAAAACAGCAAAAAGCCAGCCCCTTTCGCTTACTTTTGTTGAGAAGCCAAGGCGAAAGCATCTTGCTTTCCTCGGGAGATACAAAATCTTTCTGCCACGTTCTCAGAGGTTATTCTGAAAAGCAATATTAAAAGCATGCGGGTCAGTTCATTGGTTCTAAATCATCTTCTCTCTCTATTGAGAGAGAGAGAGAGAGAGAGAGAGAGAGAAAAGAGCAATGGAACTGGGTGCCTCCTGAACGTTCTATATAACTCACAGTTGCCATAATTTAATTCGACGACTGCAATCGTCACATCTTCCAAAAAGTAACTTTTCAGTAGCTAAGTAAAATGGTGAACGTGGAGGCCTGGAGTAAAGAGACACTAAACTCCTCTTCTAATTATCAAAGCATCTTATCCTTTTTTTTTTTCCCCCTCAAAAGAATGCAAAATTGCGTGCATTTGCTTCGCTTCACAATGACTGAAACTTTTGCTTTTAAAATGCAGGATGTTTGATAACAACACTGGTTATGCAACAGGACGATATTCCAACACTAATGAACCGAGAGGTATCACGTCCACCCAGCCACTACTCACTTTCCCAGAATCTTATCAAGGAGTTAACTGGTTATCATGCGCTTCATCTGGCAGTGGCCAGATTTAGTGGTGTTGCTGAACCAACAACATTTGATTGCACTTGTGTAGCACAAAAACAGGCGACATCGGTGCCCCAGGGCAACGTGGGAGCCCAGAGAGCACCACGTTTTTACTGTCAGGAACAAGGAAACTAAAAGGGCAGCCCCTTACCCCATTGGGATCAGGCAGTCCCTAGCTTTGCTGAAGTCCATGATGCGAGAGGTGACATCTCCAGGGTTGGTAGCACTGCGGAGGGACATGCTTTCCACTCTGGAGGAACAAGAAAAGGGGGCTGTGAATACCTCCCATTTAAAGGTAGTCCTCAAATTACAACCATTCGTTTAATGACCGTTCGAAGCTACAATGGCACTGAAAAAAAGTAGCTTACGGCCGTTTTTAACATTTACGACCGTTGCAGCCTCCCCAGTCACATGATCAAAGTTCGGACACTTGGCAACTGCCTCATAGTTATGACGGTCACAGTGTCCCGGGGGGGTGTCATGTGATCCTCCTTTGCAACCTTCTAACAAACAAAGTCCACGGGGAAGCCAGATTCACTTAAACAACCGTGTTCCTATCTTAGCAACTGCAGTGATTCACTTAAAAGCAAGAAAGGTCATAAAATTGGGCAAAACTCACTTAACAACTGTCTTGCTTAGCAACAGAAATGTTGGGCTCTATTGTGGTCGAGGACTATTTGTATACAAATCATGCATGGGTTCCTCAAAAACCAAAAGGATAAGCAAGCATTTTGATAGAACTAAATATATGAAGTTAAGTTACTCTACAACAGAAATGCAAATCGGCGTGAACCACGGATGGCTGGAAAATATTTAATTTAAGTTTGTACCCAGGGGAAAGTCCATTTGGACTTGCTTCTTGGCAAACACATAGAGAACTTCGTTGCCAGCACTATTTCAAGAAGCCTGCGGATTCCACAATTGGCTTTCTACTACCAGATTTGGACTCAGGAGACTTCTACACCTCGGGCATTCCCTACTTTGACTTCAAAACAGCCCAGTGATTGTATTTCTTCAAAAGAGCGACCTGCCCTGGCACTTGAAGGAAGAGCCAACTGTTCAACGCCTTCTGAATGCTATGACAACAGGGGCCTTCTGGATCTCAGGGGAAGGGTATTCCACAGGGCAAGGGGGTGCAGGGGAGAAGGCCCACCTCCTAACCTCACTGGACAACATCCACTCTATTGGACCAGATATTTTCAAGCAATTATAGGAGTACAGCATTCAAAGTCAATAATAATATGGCAGCGATGCTTTGGAATTAAAAAAAAAAAAGTTCTGTCCTGTAACACTTAGGGTAAGAGATCTATTTGTGAGAGTTCTTGAAATGCCCCCTCTTATCCCAAATCAACATGTTTGTTATTAAAGAAGCAATTGCAAATGTTCCTGTTGCTCAGATTTCACAGAACCACTGATCCAAGGTCTCAAGCCATTACAGATGAATGGAAACCCTATGACTTAACGGCCAAAATGTTCTCTTACTAAGTTCCTCCTAGTAAGGCACCTGCTAGAGCCACAAGTTCATGCAAACTGGTTGAGAATGGCTCCAGAGACATGCGAGAGAACAAAACAATTGGGGATTTGTTATCTTCAAAGTCTGCGTATCCTGAGTAACGTTGAGTTTTAAATATTTAGGCATCTAAAGAAGCAGGATGTCACCAGCTGAGCTCCACTGGAGGAACTGACTGTTTTTTGAGGTTGGACCATTTTTGATACGTGTGGAACAAACTATCCTGAAAAGAGAACATTTCAGCCACAAGTTGGTACATAGATTCTGGTCTATGATGAAGTCTTTGTAGCCGCAGCAGTTATGAAGAGCTAGCACAAATATGTGGGCAAGAGAAGATTAAATCTTTGTGCTTTTTTGGAGTCAAGGTTTCTCCACATCAGATATCGTACAGTTTCAGGAATGTGGCAATGCAAACTTAGCATTGCACAAGATCAGGAACCTCAGTTCAGCCTTCACAAGAGTATTCAACTTTGATCTTAAGATTATTCCAGGAGTTAATTTACCAACCAAGCTTTGCAGTGCCAACAGGCAATTGCACAATTAAAACCAGGCTTACAAAAGGCATAAAGCAACATGTGCAGGCATATTCCGGTATTTCTTTAGCTACAGCGTGGATGTGTTCTGAAACAGCATGCAAATGTTAAAGGAGGCCTAACAGCTTATTTTCACAAGGCCAGTGAGGCAATTGTTTCGTTTGGCGAGAGCAGGAGGCAACACTGCCATTGGATCAACCCAACCTAGTTTCCAAGTGGATTACTTAGACCGCTTGCTTTTGCGTTTATGCGCACTTCAAGAGATCATTGCAAAAAGAATGAACAGCATTTATAATATTTTTTGCAAACACTTGGAATTCTGTCTTACTAATACTGGGACACCTGTTCAAGTTCAGTTTTACCGATGTGGCACTGGGGCTGGATTGCTAACTTGCCAATGCAGTGGCTGAAGATTTTGAACCAAATCAAATACCAAGCTTTACACTGTACTCTTATGCTCAGCATCAGCTGCTGTGGAACAAGCCTTAAACTTGACATTCACCTTCAGCAGGGGTCTTGCAACCTTGACAACTTTAAGACCGGTGGACTTCAGCTCCCAGAATAGCTGGCTGAGGAATTCTGGGAGCTGAAGTCCACCAGTCTTAAAAGTTGTCAAGGTTGCAGACCCCTGCCCTACAGGAATTCACCTGCAAGACTTCAAGAGGATGCAGGTTTATTTCACCTGGATAATTTCTGGCTTAAGGGCCAAATACTCCCGGTGGGGGCTCAACATCAAGGCATGATGCTAGTTTGTTAGAAGCTGTTTTCTCTGGCCCTACCCTCTTGCCAAGAAAAGAACATCTCTGTCTCTCAGCAGAAGGGCCAAGGGCTAGTCCGCAACAGAGGATAAAGGATAAAATCTTCTTTGTCTGAGAAATTTCTTTACCCAACTTCAATGGAGAGAAAACTGGTCGCTCTCTCAGCTGCACAGGGAGTACCACAGATGAGGAAGGTCTATGGCAGGGGTAGGCAACCTTGGCCCTTTTATGGCTCGTGGACTTCAACACCCAGAATTCCTGAGCCAGCATGGATCAGCCTGGAAACCTCTCCCTTTCCCCTCAGCATGGCTGGCTCAGGAATTCTGGGAGTTGAAGTCCACGAGTCATAAAAGAGCCAAGGTTGCCTACCCCTGGTCTATGGAGATTCTCAGTCGTGGTTGTCCCAAAGGTGCTTTTTCAAAAGGCAACTTGGACTTTGTTTTATTCCTTGAAGACATTTCAGTTCTCATCCAAGAAAGCTTCTTCGGCTCAGTACCGAATTTCCTTGGATGAGAAGCGAAACGTCTTCAAGGAAAAACAAAGGAAGTCCAATTGCCTCTTGAAAAAGCACCTTTGGCACAGCCGAGGGGTTTAAGCTGGCATATGTTTGAAATGTGCATGTGAAAACAGAAAGGGGATTTCATCAGTGACCTGATGCCAAAGTATCAATCGCCATTAATCAGCTGTGTGCCAGAAAAAGCAAGGGACTTAATTTTAAAAATGGTCTTGATAAACACAGAAAAGCAGCGCTTTTCTTCATTTTACTTAAGCACGCAACACAAAATGGATATCTATAAGGTGATTCAAATCTTAGCTTTACCTCTCAGTTGCTTTAAAAAAAATCTGTAAGGCTGTTAAACAAAACAAACGGGATGAACAACCCAGAGGTTACTATAAATCAAATTAAAATTATTTCCAAGACTAATTAGCAAGGGGTATTTCCTTGAGGCTGGTATTGTGCAGCAAAATGCAATATTGCTCTCACACCCCTGCAAAACGCTAGTCTCCAGAAATCCTCTTCTAAACTAACTGCCTCAAATTACAGAGTTTCACAATCGGTTTAAAAATATCACACAAGGTAATCAACAGAAAAAAGGGCTATTAGTAAGCAGTGAACAATTATGAAAAAAAAAACAAGCTTACCCACAAGCCAAACCAATATCATAGGAGCCATTTCTAATACCACCTGTAAATAAAGCATACAAATTTTAAATCAGCCAGTGAACTCCACATATATCCCTCTTGTAAGTGTTGCTGGGCTAAGGGGGACCAGCGTATTCCTTCATTTGCATGGGTTTTTTCCAGAAGGGAATATAAAAAAAGAATAATCTTCTCCTAGAACAGGGGTGTCAAACACGGCGCGTCATGTGATATGTCGTGACGTATCGTGACATTTTTCCCATTGCCAGAGCTGGGGTGGGCGTGGTTTCGGCATGACGCATCCAGCCCGTGGGCAGGCAGTTTGACCCCACTGTCCTAGAAAAAATTATATTCCAAGAACTCGAATTTACTGTCCCAGGATTGTAACTTCCTCTATAGAAAGTATTAACAGGCAATCTACAATGTTACATTTTAGGAATTTAAATCTCTACATGTCATAGTACCAGGAGCTTGAAAAGCCCTGTGCTTCAGTTAAATTCCACATTTATTCCATGCATAGAATCAGACCTTACACAGGACCCGGCCTTCTTACCAGCAATATTAATCAGAGCTTGCAATCCAGATGAACACTGCCTGTTAACACACGATATTGGGACAGTCTCTGGGATACCACTGAAACAAAGAACAAAATACTTTATTGGTATAAAAGGGTGATTGGAAAAAGACCCTTAGACCTTAGTGGACTAATTTTAAGGGTTTTTTTTTTATGCCTTGATAATCTTGGTTTGCGATTTTAGGAAGATCCATTGAAAACATTTTAACTAGGACCTGATCTTACAGCACTCTGCAATCGTCAGACAGGCTTAGGTGGATCAGTACTCCGTAACTGATTTAAAACTCTCAGAGAAACATGTAAGATGCAAGGGATTAAACAGCAAACCTACTGCTATGCCACTTTCCAAAATTATATGGTAAATATCAAGATGGAAAATCCTAAATCCAGCCCAGACTGGATCTGAAAGTGGAGTCCATCATGGGAAGCTGGCCTGCACAGCTACCCTTTGGATCCCCACGGCAGGTCTTGGCTTAGCACAAAAGTCCAGTGTTTTTCTCAAACAAGTGATAAGCACCCCGGAAGCTCCACGGTCATAAAAAAAATGGATGCAGAAGAAGATCCCCAAGGTCTCAAAAACTGTCCAGAGTGGTTCGGACCTGGGCACATACATTTAATACTATGGTTGCTGTTAAAAATATCATTTTTTCTACATGAGAGTGGTGCCAGCAGCAAACCACAATGATACTGTATAAACAGTGCAGGCAGAAAAGAGGAATATGAATATAAGCAACAAATAAAAAAAACCAAATAGAAAGGCAGTTTGGTGTAGTGGTTAAGGTGCTAGCTGAAAAACCAGGAGACTGAATTTGAGTCCCACCTTAGGCATGAAAGTCAGCTGGATGACTTTGGGCCAATCAGTCTCGCTCAGGTCAACCTACCTCACAGGGCTGTTGTTATGGGGAAATAGGAGGAGGAAGGAGTATTAGGTCTGTTTGCCACCTTGAATTTCTTATCAATAAAGGCAGGGTAAAAATCAGTCAGTCAGTCAATAAATGAATAACTGCTCCTCCTACAAAATCTCAGTTGCATCAGCTACACTAGGGGTGTCCAATCTTGGCAACTTTAAGACTTGTGGACTTCAACACCCAGAATTCCCCACTCAGCATGGGGAGTTCTGGGAGTTGAAGTCCACAAGTCTTAAAGTTGCCACAGTTGGATACCCTTGAGTGATACAATGAAAACAGCAAATGAAAAATAGGAGTATAAGCGCCCAATATCAAATTGGAGTAGTCAAATGACCTTTCTTTGTGCCTGCCAGTATTAACCAAATCAGATCCCTGTTTCGTCCCCACGCTGGTGTTTTGTACCCGTGATCTCCCTTCTAGATGATTCAGTGGCAAAGTTCACCTTAGAAACTGCCCAATTCTCGCCATCAGAGCTCCAGCGCCAGGTTGAAGCACATTCCCTAAGTACAAAGAGAGGAATTTGCTTAGGAGGTTATCGGGGTTTGGTTGCCCTTCCAGATAAGCTGCTGCAGCAGCCAGTGCTTAAAAAGGGAGGAAAGGGGATGACTGCAGCCCCTCTCCCCGGCCTAGTGGCTTGGCAGAAGGCTCACCCACGCAGATATCGCCCAGCTGCTCAGGGCTTAGCTTTACATCGTTCAGAACGGCAGTCATGACTGCAGCCAGAAGTTCATCCGGTGTAGTTTCCTGGAAAGGAAGGAAGGAAGGAAGGAAGGAAGGAAGGAAGGAAGGAAGGAAGGAAGGAAGGAAGGAAGGAAGGAAGGAAGGAAGACAGGGAGAAAGAGAGAGAGAGACAAAAAGGAGGGAAGGAGGAAAGAAAGATGAGGAAAGACAGAGAAAGAAAAAGAAAGTGGGAGGGAGGGAAGGAGAAATAAATAAATAAATAAATAAATAAATTACTTGGGCACCCTCAGTTTTTAGAGGTGCTGGTGGGGGGATGATGGGAACTGCAGTCCATAAGGCGCTGGACGCTGGATCCTCCCGGGCAGCCTCCTCCTCCTCCTCTTCACCCACACCCCTCCCCATAACATCCCAACTCATTTTAAGTGGGGGTCAGGCCCATAATCCCCTGGACTACAACTCCCATGTCAAGATCGGGCTAAAAGGACGGACGCCCCTCCCCCTTTCCCCCTCCCTCCCCCAAATGCATCCGCGCGCCCGTCCAAGGGTGCTGGGCTACCCGCTCCCAGGGAGGGGCTGGGGGTGATGGGATTTGTAGTCCGACGCCTCTGAAGGAGCCCAGTTTGGGGGGGGGGGCGCTTGTGGTTTTGTTCCCAGAGAAACGAGATTTCGCCTAAATCCCGTCCCGCTACCTTGAAGCCGCCCCTCTTGCTCTTGGCGATGGCGGTCCGCCGTCCGTGCACCACCACCACGTCCCCCGGGCCGGACAGCGGGGCCCGGCAAGGGGAAGGCGCCCAGGCCCGCGGCTGCTGGGAGCCGCTCAGATGCCCCAGCACCACCTTCACGCGCTCCATCCTCGCAGCCCTCAGCGACGCTCGGCCACGACCGGAGCCCGCATGCGCAGGCGCGCGGCATGCCGGGAAACCTCCCCCCCCCGCGCGCGCGCGGCGGCCCCGCCCCCTGAGGCTGAAAGGCTGCTCCGTAGACTTTGAAAAAATGAAGAGTCGCTCCCCTTTCATTCTCAATGCTGGTTTGGAACAAAGGTTTTTATTCTGTAAAGCAGCCGAAGCCTCTCACGGTTAGAATCCTTCTCGTCAGCTACCCGGTATGGACCTCTCCAGGGCTTATTTCAAAGTCCCAGCTTAAATGGAGTTTCTCTTTCGCCCGAAGGAAAGCCAAGCTACAGAACGCTCCTCTTCACTTTCCTATCTCTACAGACCAACGGCCGCCAATGGGGAGTTGATGCTCGCAATGGAAGGGCGGGGCCCGCTAGGCATCCTGGGATATGTAGTTCTTTATAACCGCCACATCACGCCCAGGCATGTCCGGCGCAGGTGATGCCAGAAGTGACATCGTAATGGCGATGGATTTATTCAGGGGTCTTCAAACTTGGCCCTTTTATGACTTGTGGACTTCAACTCCCAGAATTCCTTGGCCAGCGTGCCTGGTTGAGGAATTCTGGGAGTGGAAGTCCACAAGTCATAAAAGGGCCAAGTTTGAAGACCCCTGGATTTATTCGTCTGAATGCTGCAAGCAAGAATTCCTGGGCTGCCCTTTTGCCAAACTTCGAACTGCAGGCAGGGGAGGTGAATTAACTTGCCAATCTGGGAGACTTCAGTGCCTTGGTTTGCAAAGCTGCTGTAATCTGCACAACCCATAAAATACAATGTATAGTCCTTGATTTACAACCATCTGTTTAGTGACCATTTGAAGTTAGAACTGAAAAAGTGACCCTTTTTCATACTTACAACCATTGCATGGTCATGTGATCAAAATTCAAACACTTGGCAACCTGGTATTTATGAGGGTTGTTGTGTCCCAGGTCATGTGATCACCTTTTGCGACCAGTCGTACGTACCTCAAGGACTAGCTGGTGCTTTTCAACCTCAGTGGCTTTGATTTATTTGGACTTTAAGTTGTTTGGCAATTCCCAGATCTTTTGGCTGGGGAATTCTGAGAGTTGAAGTCCACACGATTTTAAACAGTTACAGGACACACATTCCTACCCCTTCTGCTGTAAAATGGTTGGCTGTCCTCCTATCAGGCTTATGGAATTGCAGACTCGCAGGCAGAGGTAACAGTTGGGGGAAAAAATAAAACAAAAGCATACCAATAGGCAGTTTTAAGGAGCTGTTTCCCATTTTTGCATTTAGCCAAATATTTGAACATCATACCAACCTCTGTTCCTCTTCTGAAATGGTCCAATTTATATCAGATCAGAATAAGATCTCTTTACCACCACCACCCTCCTTAAAAATAAACATTTTGGTTCTGGAATAACACATTTAGAAGCATTTCATTTCATGCACCTGCAAGGAGGGGACGGAGGTGATGAAGCATTTTTGTTGTTGTTGTTAGTTGCAAAGTCGTGTCCGACCCATTGTGACCCCATGGACAACGTTCCTCCAGGCCTTCCTGTCCTCTACCATCTTCTGGAGTCCATTGAAGCTCACGCCTACTGCTTCAGTGACTCCATCCAGCCCTTCTTCTATTGCCCTCAATCTTTCCCAGCATTAGGCTCTTCTCCAGTGAGTCCTTCCTTCTCATTAGGTGGCCAAAGTATTTGAGTTTCAACTTCAGGATCTGGCCTTCTAAAGAGCAGTCAGGGTTGATCTCCTCTAGGACTGACCGGTTTGATCGCCTTGCAGGCCAGGGGACTCGCAGGAGCATTTAATAAAAATATATTCAATGGTGTCTCCCACGTGCCATAAACAGCAATACAGATAGTCCTCTACTTATGACCATAGATGGGACCAGAAATCTGTTGTTAAGCAAAGCAGTTGAGTCGTGCCCGATTTTACCTTTTTTGCCAGTTAATTGCAGCTGTTAAGTGAATCATACAGTCATTAAGTGAATCCGGCTTCCTGCATTGACCCTGCATATTAGAAGCCGGCTGGGAAGATTGCAAATGGCGATTACAATGATCCCAGGATGCTGCAATCCTTGTAAATATATGTCAATTACCAAGCACTGAATATGGTTCATGTGACTGTGGTGATACTGGTTGTAAGTGTGAGTACCGGTTGTACATCACATTTTTTAGTGCCGTTGTAATTTCAAATAGTTGCTAAATTAATCGCAAATCAAGGCTACCTGTATTGCTTTCCTTTTGGATTGACAGATCCTTCTAGAATTGTAATAAGGCGTGGACATCCCCCCAAGAATTAACAATGACATTTGACAAGAGAATTGTAAAGATAGGATAGGATAGGATAGGAATGGAACAGGGAATAGACTAGACGACTAGACTATGGAATGGAATAGGGAATAGACTAGACTAGACAATGGAATGGAATAGAAGAGAATAACAGAGTTGGAAGGGACCTTGGAGGTCATCTAGTGATCCACCCCCCTGCTCAGGCAGGAAACCCTATACCAGTGATGGCGAACCTTTTAGAGACCGAGTGCCCAAACTGCAACCCCAAACCCACTTATGTATCGTCGGGTGCCGGGTGGGCGTGGCCCATTGGGTGGGCATCGCCCATTGGGTGGGCGTGGCTGCGGTGGTAACGGCAAACTGGGTGGGACTAAAAAGTTCAATCAATCAGTTCCAACTTTGCGAGATCTTTTTTCCCGCGAGAAGTTGAAATTGATTGATTGAACCTTTTTTTTTTTTGCACACGGCGGCAGAGGCCTAAAGCGAAAAGGTTTTATAAAACCCAGCTGAAGGCCTAGGACTGGGGTAACGGCGCGCGTGCCCACAGAGAGGGCTCTGCATGCCACCTGTGGCACGTGTGCCATATGTTTGCCACCACGGCCCTATATTATTTCAGACAAGTGGCTGTCCAGTCTCCTCTGCTGAAAAACCTCGTCTTGGAGTATTCACAGCTTCTGGAGGCAGGTTGTTCCACTGATTAATTGTTTTCACTGTCAGAATATTTCTTCTTATTTCTAGATTGCTTCTCTCCTTGATTAGTTTCCATCCGTTGCTTCTTGTCCTGCCTTCAGGGGCTTTGGAGAACAGCTTGACCCCCCTCTTCTTTGTGGCAACCCCTGAGATATTGGAACACTGCTATCAAGTCACCCCTAATCTAAAACTAGACTTTGGCATGCCACCCATCTGTCGTTCAACATTGTAAACTAAAATCCAATTGCTAGTTGGCACAAACAGTCTTTCTTTAAAAAAAAAAATTTTTTTTTATTGATTTTCTAGTTTTACATTTAAATATTTGAAAAGCAACGTGGCGGCTGAGTTGATCAATAATTCAGTTACATACAAATATCTTTAGTACAGATCTCAAACTATTACATTAAATATTTCCTCTCCTTTCCCCTTGGCATTTACTGTCTCATATTTAAACTAATACAATTCTAACATTCAATCTTTTTAGACAATCAATGTCCTAATTAGTTTCCCCCAATTTTTAGTTTCCCATTAATATTTAAATTTAACGTTTAATATTTATAATTTTCAAGTTTTAAATAACCCCAATTACCTTTATCACAATTCATCACAAGATCTAATGTTCAGGATACACATCTATTTGAATTCTCACCATCTTACACCAACTAATTAATAATACAATATAACATTCTTATTTTCTAATAATTTCCAAATTTCTTAAATTTAGTAACCAAAATTTCTCTTATTTCAACATGTAATACTTCCTCTTTTTCTCTTAATATCTACTATCTCATATTTGAACTAGTAATTTGTATTACTACCGCTAAGTAAAAACACATTTATTACAGTCATTAATAGATTTTTAGCTTATATATATCTTAATTACCTTTACATTTAACCTTTATAAGCAAATCAATGTTCAAATTTAACTGTTAATATTTATACTTCCAAAGTTTTCTTTATCTCAACTCATAATAATATCTAGTATTCAGTACACATCTTATCTATTTGAGTATGTTCTATTTTAATTCTTACTAATAAGTCAAAACCCAATTTTCTTCAGTCTTATTCTAGCTTTCTTTCTTTCTTTGCCAAATCATCTTCCATGTCCGTGCTTTTGAGTCATCAAATAAATCTCCCTGTGTTGTTATGTATATTGTTTGATGTAGAAAAAGCCATCCGGTCGCCGTTTTTTTGAGAGGACTAACAGATCGTCTCTCTATTTTTCTATCTCGATGTAGTTGTCCTGAACTGTTTATCTTCTCTTCAGTCTGTTCTTCTTGATCCTCAGGTTTCTTCTGATTTATATAGGAAGCCTTTTCCCTTTTCCATGTTGTCAGTTCCTTTTCTGGATTTTCCATTAACTGTGTTTGTTGGTCAGTTGAATCTTCTGTCATAATATTTAATTGTTCCACTTTTTCTATTATATTCTGTGTAGTTGATTCTTTAGTTGTAATCAAAGTCTGAGTTTGTATATCTGGGCTGACATCTTGTTCTTTTCTGTAACGTCTTATTTCATCAGTAGCAGTACGAATAGTTTCATTAATTGCTTTCAACATAAAGAAAATCTGTTCCTGATCTTCATCCATATTCTCTTAGTAGTGTATTACGTTAAAAGCTTTACAGTCAGAGAATGCAGAATTTTTTTTTGTCACTAAATATAAATCACAGCTGGGCTTCTCACAGCTGATATCTCAAGGTTACAAAAGTCTTATCTATAGTCTGAGCTACTGGCCAAGACTCTTTTAAGCAATAACAAGCTGTAATATCAGGTTTAACCACAAGATGTTGCCCATACCATTTAGAGTTTTCTTTTGAGTCCAAAATTTTTGTAATCTTTTCAATTTTACTTCTTTTTTTATAAGTAAAAACCCAGATCTTCAGTAAGAATAAAAAATCTTTTAGTCCACTACTTAAAAAAAAAAAAATTCCATTTAGGATCAAGTTGTTCTTGAAACGTTTTAAACTCCCCTGGGTAGTCAGTCGCCGCTGTTTTTAGAGGGAGGGATAGAATCTCCCTTCCCTCTCCACAAGGGGGAAAGTACTTTGAGCGGCTTATGCAGGTAAAAAAAGATAGTTAGGATTTAAGAGAGGTAGATCTCACCCAGTCTCATCCGCGCTGCTTTATAGTTGCCTGATGGTAAATGTCACTTCGGCATTCTGCAGCCTAGTGACAAGCCATATTTCTATGGCCGGTCTTTCATCTGCTGGTTTGGAGGGCTGCCCCGGATCAAGCGGAAGGGCTACTGCCCTCCCGCCATCAAGTGGGGATCCCCTCCTTGCTGGTCGCCCCTACAGGGCGACTTTCAACCCTTTCCAGGGTCCCCCAGCGAAGCGAAATTGAACATGGAAGACAGAGCTCGCCTTCCAAACGTCCATGGCGGCTGTGTCGGCAAACCTGAAGTCTGGCACAAACAGCCTTAACATAGTGCCTTCATGTAGTATTGTATGAACAGGACATTGATGTATTTGCATTCTGAAAATAAGTGAAACTCCTAATTTGAAGCCTCATTTTACCTTCAAGCCGAGATGCAAACACAACACACAAGTAAAGGAGAATATTTGTAGCTCAGGGTTGAAATGAGCTTGGTTGTTTTCTTGCAGATGTTCCAGTGACAAACTGATGATGTTACCTGGTTTGGATAATGAAACATCTGCAAGAAAACAACCAAGCTCACAGAGCACCAAGGACCCCTCAGAACACACAAAGACACAAAATGAGAAGGATTCTGTTAACAGGGATAGAACAATTTATGAGTATATCTACAGAATTTATTTCAATCACTTCTGAGTCTATTTTAATTGTCAATTGATGGGGCGTCTATTTAAGGCACCCTGTGAATTAGTGGTCAGTGAACAACAAAGAACTCTTAACTTTTTTGAAACATCGTATGGCTAATCCAGGTTCAGGTCAATTTAAATTAAAAGACAGTAAGTCCATATAGTGGAAGGTCCTGAGATTAGCTTCTGTTCTTTATACCAGGGGTCCCTAACCTGTGGGCCATGGCCACTACCGGGCCGTGGACTGTTGATCACTGGACTGCGTGAGTGGCTGGCCAGAGCACGCACGTGTGTGCTCACATTCCCCCACTCGTGCTAGCATCACGTATTGTGTGGGCAGTAGCATCGCCACAAGTGCACCCAACTTGTGCTAGTGTTGCATCGTCATGCTGGCGCTAGTGATGCTGTGAGCATCGTGCGGCCGCTAGTGATGCCCCGAGCGCACTCCCCCACTTGCGCAGGCGCTATAGTTGCCGTGAGCACACACTCCAATCACACTAGCATCGCGGAAGCATTACCGTTGCTGCAAGCGCATACTCCCTCCACTTGTGCTAGCATCGCGTGGGCACTAGCGTTGCCCAAGCATTGTGTTGCGCGGACGCTCGTGGCCCTGCTTGTTTCACACACGCAATCATGGCCCGTTTATGCGCACGTGCGGCCCTGTTTACGTGTGAGCCCATGTAAAGGTCCCTCCACACACATCCCGCCACGAGCCACCAACCCAGAAAGGTTGGGGACCCTTGCCTTAGACCAGGGGTCTTCAAACTTGGCCCTTTTATGACTTGTGGACTTCAACTCCCAGAATTCTTCAGCCAGCGTGCCTGGCTGAGGAATTCTGGGAGTTGAAGTCCACAAGTCATAAAAGGACCAGGTTTGAAGACCCCTGCCTCAGACAATGTGCAATCTGAACTCTATTTTCCTAGGTAGGGGAAAAATAGAATCCCTGTGCATGAAGATATTAATGAACTTGCATTTTTTAAAAAAAGCAGAGGTGAGGGTGAAGGTTCGTTCTCCGAACGTGTGGGTGAGTTTCCAAACGTTTGGTTACCAGGCTAGGTAACATCTTCAGTGGAGTTTAGGGAACTACAGATATTCGCCATTATTGCAAAAGCAGAATTCCTGGTACTTCTTTCTTGATGGGCTATGCATTTTCTTCTTCTTCTTCTTAACAAATTGTACAAAATACACACATTAGTATGGACCCTTCCACTGTATTTGCAATAGGCCCACTGAACGCAACAGATTTCAGTTAGCTAAGCCCCATTTGATTTCCACGGATCTAAAGTCAATGTATTCATTTTCTTTGTTCATGTTTTTGGTCTGTTTTATTCTCTTTTGTGCATATAAATCACAGCCAGAGAAATCAGCAAAAATGAAATCAAGGCACCTGAGGAATAATTCACATCTATTTACATATCAACATAGATGGAGAAAGAACACGAGAACACAATAATATATTGACGGCAAAAGCTGTGCATAACTTGTCACAAAAGAAAGCAACGAAAACCACAAGTCAGGAAATCCAGTTCAACTCAGGGAGAAAAACTTAGAAAGTGAGATGAACAAGTTACAATTTACACCTTCAAATATTCTTTACACATATTTCTGGAATGCCTATAATCTCTGACCGAAATGCAAACTAGACACTGTTGGGGACATTGAGGGCTTCTCCTTATCATCTTTGGATAAACAATGTTGTTAAAAAAAAATTAACAGGATTGGAATTCATAGCACCAGAAAGTCCAGCCGTTTGTGAGCTTGGCTCAGAAGAACCAAGACAAGGATTAAGATGGCTGTAGCCAAGAGGTAAGAGGGTTGGCACATCCCGCTGAACCCACAAACAAGGACTAAAGTCAACATCATAAAACAAATTTGCAAACTTGCTTTCTAAAAGTCCATTGTGCTCCATAGTTCTGCCCATCGAAAGCTTCAGCTTACTAACGTTTCTATCTTGCAGCATTAATAGATACGGAATTCAATCCAGAAGGCAAGGGTTGGAATTAATACAGGTACAGCCAGTCCTTGACTTACAACCACAACTGAGCCCAAAATTTCTGTTGTTAAGACATTTGCGAAGTGAGTTTTGCCCCCATTTTACACAGTTGTTAAGTAAATTACTGTAGTTGTTAAGTTAGTCACACGGTTGCTAAGTGAATCTGGCTTCCCCATTGACTTTGCTTGGCAGAAGGTCGCAAAAGGGGATCACGTGAACCCGGGACACTGCGACCGTCGTAAATATGAGCCAGTTGCCAAATATCCGATTTTTGATCATATGACCACCGGGATACTGCAACGGTTGTTAAGTGTAAAAAATGGTCATAAGTCACTTTTTTCAGTGCCATTGTAACTTTGAACGGTCACTAAAGGAACTATTAAGTCGAGAACTACCTGTAGTCCTTGCCTTATGACTGTTTTACGAATTTGATTGAAGTTATGACGGAATCCAAAAAAGCTACTCACAACACATATTTTAAGTTCTGATGTCACCCTTCCCCCAGTCACATGACTGCATTTTGGATCCTTGGCAACCAGCCCACCCTTAGTTTTTTTGAAACACCCCACTATTATATGATCACGATTTACGATATTTTTACCAGATACTAGTGTTTTACTAGCAGTTTCTGGCAAAAACTGCACCATAGTGAACAATAGGATAACTTAACCATCATGGTGTTCGCTTAATGACAGTGGCATTCACTTTATGACCATGGCGTTTGCTTAACAACCGCTGCAAAAAAGATAATAAAATTGGGTCCAGTCACTTGGTAACCTATTTTATGACCGTCATGACTTAAAATCAAACTTCAGGGGTCAATTACTGTTGTAGCTCAAGGACTACCTGTGTTGTTACAGGCAAGAGTGGATGTGCATTAAAATGGTAAAAATATACAATACTCAAGTGCAGGGGTCCCCAACCCCCGGTCTGTGGATCGGTACCGGGCCGCGGCATGCCAGCAACCGGTCCGCACAAACAAGCAAAGCCCCATCCGTGGGATACAGGCAGCACACAAAACCACGCACCCTCCGGTCCGTGGAAAAACCTCTCTCCACGGAACCGGTCCCTGGTGCCCCAAAGGTTGGGGGCCTCTACTCAAGTGTGTCTAAGAGCAATAAAATATAGGTTGTTGTTCCTCACTGGTTTTCCTGCTTTCATTATAGTAACTGGTGTTTTTTATGCTGTTCAGTTTAAATCCTTAAAACGAGCAAAACGTAGATTATGCCTTTAGCCAGATTGTATTATCATCAGATGTATAGGCAGTCCTCGACCACAATTGAGCCCAAAATTTCTGTTGCTAAGTGAGACATTTGTTAAGTGAGTTTTGTTCCATTTTACAACCTTCCTTGCTGCCGTTGTTAAGGGAATCACTGCAGTTGATAAGTTAGTAACACGGCTGTTAAGTGAATCTGGTTTCCCCATTGATTTTGCTTGTCAGAAGGCTGCAAAAACTGGTCCCATGACCCCAGGGCATTGCAACCGTCATAAACACGAGTCAGTGGCCAAGTGTCTGAATTTTACCACATGACCAGAGGATGCTGCAACAGTTGTGTGAAAAACCATCATAAATCATTTTTATGTGCCATTGTAACTCTGAGCAGATGAATGGTTGTTAAGTCATGCAATCTCTGCTTGTTTTAGTTTTTAATCACTGTGAAAATAGCCCACAAAATATGCTTTTCCCCTTATTTTAAGGATCTTGTGCTGAAAGCACAAGGGAGTTAAGAATCAAACAAAGCAAAACAAAGAAATCTTGCTCTCTGAGGGCGATTTCTCATCAGCCCAGAATGTAAATTAAGTGAAATATTTGTTAGACATACATATTTGTTTAAAGTACACAAGGACTTCAGTCTCACGATTTAGCTCGGAAACTGGATCAGTGGCAGAGGAAATATAATTAATTATACCACCACAGGAATTTTAAGTTTCTGGGAAATATTCAAACCAGCAATTTGCAACACGAATCAAGAAAAAATGGCAAGAGAATAATTTGGGCTCTGGTGGGTTGGTAGCCTTGTATATAACGTCCTTGACTTATGACCGTTCATTTAACCAAAGTTATAATAACCTCAGGAAAAAGTGATTTATGATCTTTTCCCCCACTTATTACTCCTGCGGTTTCATGATCACTATTTGAGTGTGTTTGGCAAATGATATAATTTTGACGGCTGACCTGACTGAGATTTGCGATCTATCCAGCTGCTTTCTGAAAAAAAGGAAAAAAAAATCAGTGGGCGCAGATGGATTTGTTTAGCGCCCATGGTAAAAATGACCCAGTCGTGTAATGACTTGTTTTACGACTGCACAAACATACAGTGGAAATCCCAGTCTCAAGTATGGTTGTAAATCATAATTTGCTTCCTTTTGGCACTGATCCAGACCTACTTTCCTTGTTATATCTGATCTCTTTTGGCCTTGAAAGCTTACTTATCCATATGGAAAATTGTCTCTTCCAAGGTTTTAATCTTGTTTATTCTGTCCTTTTCACTGTTTTACAGTATTTGTATGCTTGGGTCACTGCACCGAGGACAGGCAGTGCTGATCTGAATGGGATTTGGGCAGAGATTTGGTAATCTTAACTTCTGTCATTAAATTAAACTGAGGCAGTTGTCATATTAGATTGAACCAGGGGTCTTCAATCTTGGCCCTTTTATGACTTGTGGACTTCAACTCCCAGAATTCCTCAGCCAGGCACGCGTGCCTGGCTGAGGAATTCTGGGAGTTGAAGTCCACAAGTCATAAAAGGGCCAAGTTTGAACACCCCTGTATTAGATTGAACAGTTCTCTCATTTATCAAGCTGAAATAAATGGGCATTTCTTTCATCTGATGCATTCAGCTAACTCAGCAGGGAAAACTATTCCGCCCTGGAAAATTTTGTTGTGGTAGTGGGTGTTCTTTTGTTGTTGTTTTTAAAGTAAGTATCTACTTCGTTTAAAAATAAATAAATAAATAAGTTGATCACAAATTATTTTGTGGGAAAGAGCAACTTTTCACTCAGAATCCATCTCTTCACCCAACCCATTAATAAAGTTAATGCTGGTATCTTATGCATAAATAATTGCAGAATGCTGTTTTTGGTGGAAGAGTTTTGTGAAACCCTCGGACCACAAGCCCGGGGATATTTAATTTATTTAATTTGCAACAGTGGTGGGCGAAGCAAGGAACGGGTCTGCCCTCTTTTAACAACTTTGTGATTTTAGAAGAAAACTAAACATTTAAGTCGTGAAATTTAGCAACAGCGGACAACTGCCATCTGTGGTTTTCAACAAAATATTTAACACGCGATTGGGTTACAACTTTTTTCTCTCCAGAGTCAAAGGTTTGTGGAGAAGCCCCCTATGCGCCTAAATTTCTCTAGCATTTTTATTCAAAGTGATTATTTGGTAAGTGATTCTATGAATCACAGAGCTTTTCCTTTTTCAAAGGATCCTGGAAATGGGATCCCTCTAAGCTCCCCTTTGGCAGACAACAACCAAGCTGGCTCTGAAGGGCATATTGGGATTTCAGCAATTTTACTCAAGTGTTCTAAGTCAAGAATCTACCAGATTCCTTCATCTTGTCCCTTAGTGGCGGATCCAATCCATTCAATTCTCGTCAGAAAGCTACCTAAGCAGAGAATCTGTCAATATTCACGAGGCAGACGGAGCTCTATTAACGGCATCAACTGTTTGCCAAAAACCTCCTTTTCACGGATCATCCAGACGACCAAAGATGGAGGTTCAGCTTAAAGGCACCACAAGACACAGCCAATGAGGCCTGACAGAAAACAACACAGCCCAGGCAGAAGCAACCCAAGTGAGGCTGAATGGAGAATCACACAGGTCTCCGTTGTCATTCACACCTTTCTTTGGGGTGTGAAGTCTTTGGTTTCTCCTTCTCTTCCAGCAGGAAAGCCCGCTAGAGGCTGAAGTTCACGAACGGATGCCTCAAAAGGTCTTCTGCGGTGGGCCTCCGCTTTTCTTCTACGAAGATCAGCTTGAGAAAGTTGCGGCAGTACTCCGAAACCCCGTCGGGAAGCTGAGGCTTGGTTGGCTGGGTGGCAATCTTGAAGATGGCAGCCATGGCTTCATATTCTGCCCATGGTGGTTTCTCAGTCAGCATTTCTACCACAGTGCAGCCCAAACTCCTGAGGAAGACCGTGGAGGGGGAAAAAAGAAAGCCAAACGGGTTTATTTCTGCAACACTTTTGGAAGGCAAAGAGGACTCCGCCCTCCTCCTTGGTTTCCCATCATGTCAAGCCTGTAAAGAAAGCCGGACTGGGAAAAACGGATCTTACCACACGTCAGCCTTCCTTCCATAGCCTTCTCCACTGATCACCTCTGGGCTCATCCAGTAGGGAGTTCCCGTGACAGATTTCATCCCCGTTCCAGACATGCAGATGGTCTGAATGCGTTTGCTGGCCCCAAAGTCTCCTAATTTCACGTTCCCAACAGAATCTCTCAAAATGTTGGCACCTAAGTTGGCAAAGGGAGGAGGGAAGAATAAGGCAATGAAGAGAAGATAGACAAAGAAGGGGAAGAAAGATGGAGGAGAAGACAACGAGGAGGAGGAGGAGGAGGAGGATAAAATAGACAAAGAGGAGAAGGGAAAGACAGAAGAGGAAGAGGAGGAGAAGATGGAGGAGGAGGAGGAGGAGGAGGAGACAACAGAAAGTCAACAGCAAGTTGCCAAGATATTGCTATAAATCTTGAATTCCATCTCCCTTAGTTAAGTGCCTAGTGGTCAGTGTTTGATTGCATGCAATGAAGATTGAAATAACGACGAGGCAACGTATTTGTTGCATATTCAGGGCCATACTTTTGCCGGTAGGGACCCACATGAACACACAGCCCTTTGGAAACTAAACTCTTATCATCATCCAAAACAAATCTCACATATTTTCTTTAGTAGCTTCAATGGGGGGGGGGAGGTGTTGGTCCCCAATTATGTGAAAAACTCCTGTTCTTCAACAATTACAACCTTCCTCGTATTACGCAAGAATCTTTATGCGCCTGTACTAATGTACTAAAAAAAATATCTGTATTATAATAAAATAATATGCTTATGTGTCCATACTTTAAAAATGCGTAACGCTAAATAATACGGTGTGTGCCTAGCTCATTCATTTCCTTTATTTCAATGTTGCAGCAACCCCTTATTTGCAAGCTGTGTTTTAATTAGATAAGATAACCTTTATTGTCATTTTTTTTTACTGTGGGCACACTGGCATACATTAAAAAATGAAATTCTATTCCCTGCTCTCAAAAATTAGCATATCCTTTCTGGCATAAAACTCCTGTTTTTTGGTTAGAAATGTTCTTAATCTAGGATGGCATTTTTCCTTCCTTGTTCTAATTCAATTTAATAAAAGAGATAAAAGAGAATTTGCTTTAAATATGTCTTAAGGAGGGGCTGATTTCAAAGAGATTCTGATGGATAGATACAGATAGTCCTTGTCTTACAACCGTTAGCTTAGTGACCATTCGGAGTTACAACGGCACTGAAAAACGTTGACTTAGGACCATTTTTAACACTTACGACTGTTGCAGCATCCCCATGGTCACGTGATTTATATTTGGATGCTTGACAACTGACTCATGTTTATGATGGTCGCAGCGTCCCAGGGTCACGTGATCCCCTTTTGCAACCTTCTGACAGGAAAAGTCAATGGGGAAGCCAGATGCACTTAACAACCGTGTTACTAATTTAACAATTGCAGCGATTCACTTAACAAATGTGGCAAGAAAAGTTGTAAAATGGGGCAAAACTCACTTAATAAATTTCTTGCTTAGCAACATAAATCTTGTGCTCGACTGTGGTCGTAAGTTGAGGACTATCTAGATTGAGATGGCCTTGCCCTAATTTACTGACAAGATGGGTGAAAGATGTATGTAATTCCCCTTAAACGCCAAAGAAAGATGTTAAAATAATGTTTTAACACTATTCAACCATTTTAAAATCCGTGGACTTCAACTCCCAGAATTCCCCAGCCAGCCAGCGTGGGAAAATCCGCCATCTTAAAGTTGCTGAGGTTGAGAAACACTGCACTAAAAGATATTTTCTGTTTTTCTTGTTTGTTCCCCAGACTGGGAAACTGGACCACGAAGGACGATTCAGAACGATACGACACCGTATCATAGTGAACCCTTTTCACTTCCCATAATACAATCAGCTCAGATGACTAGCAAGAAGCCTGTTTTAGAAAAATTCTAATATCCTGCAAATAAATTAGGAAAATAAATGGTGGGATGCAATCTTTGTGAAATTGCACTGTGGATTTCATCACAGCCTTAATTTTCATTCCGGGCTCCATCAAGTTGGAGAACTTTCTCTTTTTGTTTGGTCCTTGAAGCATCTTGGGATGACCTACGCCCCCTGAGATGGCATGTTGAGCCTACCTTTAATGTCTCTGTGTACAATCATGTTGCTATGGAGGTAGGAAACTCCTTGAAGGATCTGCCTTGTGTATTTACGAGTCACATTCTCTGTCAAGGCCCCATAGGCTTTTAGCTGGTCTTTGATTGAACCCTAAAAAACACACAAGAGATCAATATTTGATTAGTTTCTTGGCTTCCTAAAACTCTATACCTTCTGAAAAGTTTTGTCAGCTGCTGGGGCACTAGCCGTAGTTTAAAAGGCAAAAATAATCATGGTGGCGCAGTGGTTAGAATGCAGTCTTGCAGGCTGACTCTGCCCACTGCCTGTAATTCGATCCTGACCAGCTCAAGGTTGACTCAGCCTTCCATCGTTCTGAGGTTGGTAAAACGAGGACCCAGATTGTTGGGGGCAAATAGGCTGACTCTGTAAACCGCTTAGAGAGGGCTGTAAAGCACTGTAAAGCAGTATATAAGTCTTATTGCTATCTATCTATCTATCTATCTATCTATCTATCTATCTATCTATCTATCTATCTATCTATCTATCTATCTATCTATCTATCTATCATCTATCTATCTATCTATCTATCGATCTATCGATCTATCGATCGATCTATCTATCTATCTATCTATCTATCTATCTATCTATCTATCTATCTATCTATCTATCTATCTATCTATCTATCTATCTATCTATCTATCTATCTATCTATCTATCTATCTATCTGAATGAATCTAATATGCTGACTCTGTAGACTGCTTAGAGAGGAATTAGGAATTAAATATGTATTAGCGTTTTTTAAACCCAGATAGCATGTTGGTTGAAAAATTATTATATGTATGTAAGAAAAAATCAATAAAACCTTATTTAAGTCTAGGTGCTCTTGCTGTTGCTATATTTGAGTCAGGCACCCCCCCACTAAGTGCTGACAGTGAAGAAGGAAATCACAGGTAGTTTTCTAGTTATGACCATGATAGGCAGGCTCCATGACAGCTCACTATAATGGAGCCTGCTCATCAGTGTCACAACTCCTGACTGTCATAAATCAAGTCATCCATGCAATAAACCCGATTTTATCACCTCTTTTGTGGTAGTTGTTAAGGGGATCAACACGGTTGCTAAGTGAACACCCTGGTTGTTAAGTGAATCAAGGGTTTGTTATGGACTGAAAAACAAAGTAAATGCCAGTTGTTGGCAAAAACGTTGTGAAATGCAGTCATATGATGAAAGGACACTGAAAATGACCAGAAATGCAGACCAGCTTTTGAACAATGCAGTCTTTGAGGGAAAAACCTTCTGAACTTTTGATGCAGTTCATAAGTAAGCTCAGGGAGGTCTGTTGTAACATTGAGTGGTCACTAAGCGACGTAAGCCGAGGACTACCCGTATTAGCTGTCAGAGCAGAAGTTGGGGAAAAAGAGAGAAAATATTCCTTATCCATTCCTTGAGGTAGACTGTTTGCAAGCTGCCGGAAAGTTCACAGAAAAGCCAAACGGCACCAAGGTGATTATTTTTAGTGTTTCCCTCATAAATACAAATAGTCCTCAACTTACAACCATTCATTTAGTGACCGTTAACAACGGCACTGAAAAAAAGCGACTTTTTCACTCATATGACTGTTGCAGCATCCCCATGGTCAGGTAATCAAAACTTGGATATTTGGCCACTGGTTCACCTTTGTGACGGTCGCAGCGTCCTGGGATCGACTGTGTGTGATCCGCTTTTGCGACCTTCTGACAAGCAAAGTCAAGGGGGAAGCCAGATTCACTTAACAACCGTGTTTCTAACTGAACAACTGCAGTAATCCACTTAACATCTGTGGCAAGGAAGGGGGTAAAATGGGGTAAAACTCACTTAACCGTCTCGCTTAACAACAAGAAATTTTGGGCTCAGTTGTGGTCATAAGTCGAGGACTATCTGTAATCGGTGCCCAACTGCTCTGCTCGGCTTAAAAAGTGGCGGGATTTGGGGGCCTACGTGGGCTACACAATTCTCCTCATCCCAATGAAGGCTGAATGGGATTGCGGCCTGCATCGGATGAGAACCAACTTCGCCAGGGTTGCACAATGCCACACGTTGCTTCCAAACAAAACTAGGACTGGCCAAAGTACTCGTATTTTTTGGGGGGGGGGGAAGCAAAGAAAAACAAATATCAGCATCTGTGTTATTCGGAAACCTTTGCTCTCAGGCCCTTGTGCTTCCTGGTTGGAAAAAGCCCTTTGTATTCTTTTTCCTTTTTTCATTCTTTTGTGGTGACCAGCCTTCTCCAAGAGGAGGTTTCATCTCTCCCTATTCCCAGGTTTAGGCTGAGTTGGTGCAAATTGTGCGAATTGGGTCAAGGGAATTCAATTTAAAGCAGCTTGTTGGAATCTGCACTTAGTCGTACACAAGTGGTCCTTAACGTATGTATAACTCACCATTAGTTTAGCAACTATTCAAACGGCACTTTAAAAAGTGACCTTCAATTGCCACAGCATCCTCACGGTGACGTGGTCAAAATTTGGGCACTTGGCAACTGGCATGTATTTATGATTGTGTCCCCGGGTCACAATCATTGCCATTTGTGACTTCCTAGCCGGCTTCTGACAAGCCAAGTCAATGAGGGAAGCAGGATTCGTTTAAAAATGTGTGATTCGGTTAATAAAATAACTGCAGTCATTTGGTTAACAGTCATCGCAAACAGTCCATAAAATAGGCAGTGATTCACTTAAAAACGGTCTTGTTTAGCCGTGGAAATTCTTGTCCCGTGGTCATAAGCCGAGGACTAACTCTATCGTTCCCCTACAATAGTGTTTCTCAACCTCAGAAACATTTAAGATGTATTAATTTCAACTCCCAGAATTCTCCAGCAGCTTGCTGGCTGGTAAATTCTGGGAGTGAAATCCACAATGGCTCTCCTCGTTGTTAATTTATTTTTGAAAACTCCTGAAAATTTAATTATTTCAGAGAGATGGGGTGATGGACTGTTGCCATTTTATTTCTAACTTTAACTTTTATGATAATGCAGTGGGTTTGGGTTTTTTTCTTTTCATTCTATGAGAGCTACTGAGAGTCTCTTGGATCACAACGGGATATAAATACACTTAAGAAATCGATAAATAAAATGGCCTATGCAGGATGGCTTACCCCAGGCATATATTCCACAAAGATGGATAGCTTCCTTTCCTCCGGATCGCGGAGACAGCCGTAATATTGCACTATTCTCTCGTGACGGAGGGTTTTAAGCAACTGGATCTCACATTCCAAGGCATTCACTTCCTGAAATAAATCCAAATTGATTACTGAATGAAAAGCAGATCGATAGATACAGCCAAATCCGATACAGTGAACGGATGGATCTAGCACTAAAATTTCTTTGTTGTTTCCCAGTCCCAACCTTGCAAGGAATAAACAATGAGTGAACTGATATGGATTTTTTTTTTTTTTTTCTGGGCTGCTTAAGAGAAGGACGGACATGTGCAATCATTTTCTCCCAGGGGTGCAAAAACGGTCACCCAGAAGTGTGAACTCAACCACTTTGCACCTAAATGAAGGCAACACCTTTCTGTTTTCAACGGTGGCCTCTAAAGTGCAATAAAGAAGCTCAGAAGAAGCGTGAAGATAAGGATGGAAAGATTGGGCAATACAGATAGCCCTCAGCTTACGACCACAATGGAGCCCAAAGTATCTTTTGCTAAGCGAGACAGGTGTTAAGTGAGTTTTGCCCCATTTTACAACCTTTCTTGCCACAGTTGTTAAGTGAGCCATTGCAATTGTTAATTTAGTAACACAGTTGTTAAGCCGAATTTGGCTTCCCCACTGACTTTGTCAAAAGGTCACAAAAAGTGATCACATGACCCCGGGGTACCGCAACCGTCATAAATATGAGTCAGTTGCCAAAAATCTGAATTTTGATCATGTGACCATGGGGGAGGCTGCAACGGTCATAAGTGTGAGAAATGTTCATAGGTCGCTTTTTTCAGTGCCGTTGTAACTTTGAACGGTCACTAAATGAGCTGTTGTAAGTTGAGGACTTCATGCACCCACAGTGGTGGAACCCTGTTAAAGGCGATGGGAGATAGTTAAAATTGACTTCTTTGATTAGAGAAAATATAATATATAACATAATATAAATATATTTATAATATAAATATAAAATATTTATTGTTGACGGGAGCCCCTTTATGGACTAAACTGGGGAAAAAAATGAACTTATGATTTTTGGTTTTGCTGATGGATTACAGAAAGAAGAGTTATATTGCAACCATAAAGAGGCAACTTCATAATTGTGGTTATAACTGCAACAAAGAAAATCAGAAGCTACTACTTTGTGTTTTTTTTCTTCCTTCTCCATTTTTCTTTTATTTTTTCCCCTCTTCCTTGCGTTATCAGCTTTCTCTTTCATTTCTTTTCCTTACTTTATATTAGTTTTTAATCTTCCTTTTTAAAAACCTTTAGTGAAAATTAAAGTGCATGAAGACACGGACCAAGTGTCCTAGTGTTTATCCCCAGCATAGAGTATAATAGACCTCAACTTACAACCGTAACTGAGCACAGCATTTCTGTTGCTAAGCGAGGCAGTTGCTAAGCGAGTTCTGTCCCATTTTACGACCTTTTGGCCACAGTTGTTAAATGAATCACTGCAGTTATTAAGGGAATCATGTAATCATTAAGTGAATGAAGGCAAATATATAGGATATGTCCCAGGACAGGGGTAGGCCACCTTGGCTCTTTTATGACTCGTGGACTTCAACTCCCAGAATTCCTGAGCCACCATGGCTCAGCTTGGAAACTCTCCCTTTCCCCTCAGCGTGGCTGGCTCAGGAATTCTGGGAGTTGAAGTCCACGAGTCATGAAGGGGGCCAAAGTTTCCCCCATGCTGGCCCTCTCCCAGGATAATATTGCAGGATCCACTCTGGGTCGGTCCCGGTGAGTGACCCAGATTTGGATCCTGCAGTCTTAAGTAAATTAAGTAAATCCAGTATTCCCCAATATGACTTTGCTTGTCGGAAGATGAATGGGAAGGTTACAAATGGGGATCACGTGACCCTGGGACACGGCAACCATGGTCAATACACGCCAGTTGCCAAGAGCCCGAATTTTGCTCATAGGACCACAGGGAGGCTGCAACGATTTTTATGTGTGAAAAGCACAGATAGATAGGTAAGTAGGTAGGTAGAGAGAGACAGAGAGATAGATAGATAGATGATAGATAGATAGATAGATAGATAGATAGATAGATAGATAGATAGATAGATAGATGGATGGATGGATGGATGGATGGATGGATGGATGGATGGATGGATGGATGGATGGATGGATGGATGGATGGATGGACGGATGGGTAGGTAGGTAGGTAGACAGACAGACAGATAGGTAGGTAGAGAGAGAGAGACAGAGACAGACAGACAGAGGTAGAGAGAGAGAGAGAGACAGACAGGTAGGTCTGCCTGCGATTTCCTTCTTCACTGTCAGCACTTAGTGGGGGGGTGCCTGACTCAAATATAGCAACAGCAAGAGCACCTAGACTTTTTTTTTAAATAAGGTTTTATTGATTTTTTCTTACATACATATAATATTTTTTCAACCAACATGCTATCTGGGTTTAAAAAACGCTAATACATATTTAATTCCTAATTCCTCTCTAAGCAGTCTACAGAGTCAGCATATTAGATTCATTAGATTCATTCAGATAGATAGATAGATAGATAGATAGATAGATAGATAGATAGATAGATAGATAGATAGATAGATAGATAGATAGATAGATAGATAGATAGATAGATAGATAGATAGATAGATAGATAGATAGATAGATAGATAGATAGATAGATAGATAGATAGATAGATAGATAGATAGATAGATAGATAGATAGATAGATAGATAGATAGATAGATAGATAGATAGATAGATAGATAGATAGATAGATAGATAGATAGATAGATAGTAAGTAGGTAGGCAGGCAGAGAGAGAGAGAGAGAGAGGGAGAGATAAATCTCCCTTCACAACTTGGTGAATTTGAACAGGGAACCAACGCAGACTTCCAAATTCCTTTTTTTAAAATTGCCAGTGAAAAGGGGAAAAGAATTGGCAAGTTCAAGATGTCTCAGCTGAACATTTCCAACTATTTACTCACTAAATTAATTATTTACTGCAAATGGTCGAACAATTCCCTCAACATTAATCCACTCCTGAGTTTGTGCCTTAAGCCATCGAGTTGCTTTGTACGACCATTGCTTATAAATGATAGGAACTCCCTTGCGTTTCTATCTATTTTTGTTTCCTCACAGTAAATACAACAGAAATTATATAAACATAGCACATATATTCTTGCATCTTCTTTTCAGGGTAATAAAACCCAGAAATTAAAATTTAAAGGCACTGACATATTTAAAAGGGTGGTGTTTTTTGCAAGTACAATCATTCATCATTCTAAGTGACAGTTCAAAGTTACAACGGCATTGAAATAAAGTGACTTTTGCAGCATCCCCCCCCCATGGTCACGTGATCAAAATTCAGACACTTGGCAGCTGACTCGTACTTATGACAGTTGCAGTGTCCCAGGGTCCTTGTGATCCTCTTTTGCGACTTTCTGACAAGCAAAATCAATCGGGGAGCCGGATTCACTTAACAACTGTGTTACTAACTTTAACAACTGCAATGATTCACTTAACAACTGTGGCATGGATGGTTGTAAAATGGGGCAAAACTTACTTTGCAGCTACCTTGCTTTAACTGTTTCTTCTTTTGCAATTCAAGCAAGCCAATGTCCCAAACAAGATGTTACTACAGCTTTAAGTGAGCACCATGCAGAGCTGAGGGCTTTTCCAGGAAAGTGACTCCGCTTCTAAACAATATTTGGCCAGTAACATTTCCTGTCTGAATCCAAAAAAACGACAGGAATTGAAACGGAAGAGCTGTGTAACAGCTTTCCTTAGTCCAGTGGAACTGCCAAGATTATAACTGGAACGGTGGGGGTTTTCTAAACCAGCAGATCTAGGTTGAGAAGGAGACCTGAATTTACTGGCCTGGTTTGGGATGGGTGGGTGGGTGAGAGGGATCTGTCCCTCCCTCGCATAAAATGGCCCACTAAGCCATTTGCGGTTATTGTGATGCACAACGACACCACTGCATGGCTTGAAATGGAATCTCTGGCATCCTTTTGGGTAATAACATCTGAGAGATAGAACGATAGATAGAACGACAGAACGATAGAATGATAGAATAGAACGCTAGATAGCTAGATAGGTAAGTAGGTAGGTAGAGAGACACAGAGAGAGAGATAGGTAGATAGATGATAGAGATAGACAGATAGTTAGATAGTTTAGATAGATAGATAGATAGATAGATAGATAGATAGATAGATAGATAGATAGATAGATAGATAGATAGATAGATAGATAGATAGATAGATAGATAGATAGATAGATAGATAGATGGATGGATGGATGGATGGATGGATGGATGGATGGATGGATGGATAGGTAGGTAGGTAGAGAGACAGACAGACAGACAGACAGATATAGAGGTAGGTAGAGAGAGAGAGAGGCAGAGACAGACAGATAGGTAGGTAGAGAGAGAGAGACAGACAGACAGATAGGTAGGTAGAGAGACAGACAGACAGACAGATATAGAGGTAGGGAGAGAGAGAGAGAGAGACAGAGACAGACAAGACAGATAGGTAGGTAGAGAGAGAGACAGACAGACAGATAGGTAGTATAGAGAGAGAGAGATAGGTAGACAGTAGGTAGAGAGGAGAGAGAGAGAGATAGGTAGGTTAGGAGAGAGACGACAGACAGATTAGAGGTAGTTAGAGAGAGAGAGACAGAGACAGACAGAAGATAGGTAGGTAGAGAGACAGACAGATAGGTAGGTAGAGAGAGAGACAGACAGACAGATATAGAGGTAGGTAGAGAGAGAGAGACAGAGACAGACAGACAGGTATAGTAGGTATAGAGACAGACAGACAGACTAGGTAGGTAGAGAGAGACAGACAGACAGACATAGAGGTAGTAGAATGAGAGAGAGACAGAGATAGGTAGGTAGAGAGAGAGAGACAGATAGATAGGTAGGTAAGAGAGAGACAGACAGATATAGAGGTAGTAAGAGAGAGAGACAGCAAGACAATATAGAGGTAGGTAGAGAGAGAGAGACAGACAGACAGATAGGTAGGTAGAGATGAGAGACAGACAGATATATAGAGGTAGGGTAGAGAGAGACAGACAGACAGGTAGATAGAGGAGAGAGACAGACAGATACGTAGGGTAGAGACTTAGAGAGAGAGAGAGACAGACAGAGAGGTAGAGAGAGAGAGACAGACAGACAGATAGGTAGTAGAGAGAGAGAGAGACAGATATAGTAGAGGAGAAGAGAGAGAAGAGAGAGACAGAGACAGACAGACAGATAGGTAGGTAGAGAGAGAGGAGACAGATAGGTATAGAGAGAGAGACCGATAGGTTAGTAGAGAGAGAGACAGACAGATAGTTAGTAGTAGAGAGAGAGAGAGACAGACAGATATAGAGGTAGGTCGAGAGAGAGATAGAGGTAGAGAACAGACAGATAGGTAGTAGAGAGAGAGAGATTACAGACAGATAGGTAGGTTAGAGAGAGAGAGAGAGACAGACAGATATAGAGGTAGAACAGTAGAGAGAGAGAGAGACAGAGACAGACAGATAGGTCTTTTAGATAGGAGAGAGAGAGAGAGACAGATACGTAGGTAGAGAGAGAGAGACAGTACATACAGACAGACAGATAGGTATTGTAGAGACAGACAGACATAGAGAGAGAGAGAGACAGATATAGAGAGGACAGACAGAGAGAGAGAGAGAGAGAGACAGAGACAGACAGACGACAGGTAGGTAGGTAGGTAGAGAGAGACAGATATAAGTTAGGTAGAGAGAGAGACAGATAGAGACAGACATATAGGTAGAGACAGACAGACAGATAGGTAGATTATAGAGAGAAGTGAGACAGGGAAGATATATAGAGAGAGACAACCGATAGGTAGGTAGAAGAGAGGAGAGAGACCTAGAGACAGACAGACAAGATAGAGGAGACAGGACAGATAGTAGAGAGAGATATAGAGGTAGGTAGAGAGAGACCACCCCCAGACAGACAGGCAGACAGGTTGAGAGAGAGATAGCTATATATATAACGTAGAGAGATAGACAACAGATAGGTAGATAGGAGGGAGAGACAGAACAGATAGTTTTAGAAAGAGAGACAGACAGATAAGTTATAGAGAGGTAGGAGAGAGACGGACAGATATATCTAGGTGAGGTAGAGAGAGAGAGAGCGACAGACTAGGTAGGAGTAGGAGAGAGAGACAGACAGATATAGAGATAGTTAAGTAGGTAGGTAGGTAGAGACAGAGAGACAGACAGATAGATAGAGGTAGGCAGGCAGAGAGAGAGAGAGAGAGAGGGAGAGGGAGAGGGAGAGATAGATATATATAGAAAGGTAAATAGAGAGATAGAGAAAGAGGCAGAAATAGATAGGTAAGTTTAGAAATAAATAGAGATACCGGTAGATGATCTATCGATCGATTGATCGATCACTAGGTAGATAGAGGAGAGAGAGAGAGAGGTAGGGAGGGAGAAAGAAAGACAGACAGGAAAGGAGAGAGAGAAAGAGAAACAGATGGTCTTAATCTATCACTGTGTTGTATCTTATGATTTATGAGGATCGTATCACCCGTTGCTTGCATGTACAACACGGAGAGCTTCTGCGCCAGGAGACAAACCCCTTGTGTGCATCCAATCTCACCTGGCCAAAGGAAGGACATTCTCTTCTCTTCTAACCAAACACTCACCTTGCTGGTCTCTTGGCTGTCGGGGTCAAACGGCACCTGCTTCACGGACAGCTCCCGTCCAATGTCCACATCGTAGCAAAGGTAGACTTCTCCAAAAGCTCCTCGGCCCAAGAGCTTCCCAAGCCTCCAGTTCACTGGGGCCTGCAGTGCTGAAAGGAGAAGATCCTGTCAAAAGCCTCCTCACAGCTCTAGTCCTCAAACATCCGCATCTCTAAGTATGCAAGGATCCCTCACAACGCTGGGAAAACCCACTTTTTTCCTAGGTGGAATCTACAGGCAGCCCTCGACACACGACCACAATTGAGCCCAACATTTCTATCGTTAAGTGAGACATTTGAGTTTTGCCCCGTTTTACGACCTTTCTTGCCACAGTTGTTAAGTGAATCACTGCAGTTGATAAGTTAGCAACCCGGTTGTTAAGTGAATCCGGCTTCCCCATTGACTTTGCTTGTCAGAAGGTCGCAAAAGGGGATCACCTGACCTAGGGACACGGCAACGGTCATAAATACGAACCAGCTGCCAAGCGTCTGAATTTTGATCACATGACCATGGGGGATGCTGCTGAGGTCGTAACTGTGAAAAGTGGCCATAAGTCACATTTTTCAGTGCTGCTGTAAGATTGAATGGTCACTAACCGAACTGTTGTAAGTCGAGGACAACCTGTAGTGGTTTCATCAAAATCTGAATGCCACTTAAGTACTTCCAGCCTGTGTAGTTGCTAAAATGCTTCTAAAACGCGGGCTGGCATTTAAAGATGGATCAGATGTCCAGATCAATCTGCAATTGATTCAACTTGATTTCTTTTCTATTGCAGGATTTGTGGGTTCCCTGGAGAAGTTCAGGGAGCACCAAAGGCTCCACAGTTCATCCTTGAGCTACAAATATTCTCACCTGTTGGTACCCTTGTTCCACACAGGTCCAAAAACACGGAGGAACATTGAGGTAGCCCTGGGTAATTCCAGGGAAGTCTTGCAATGAACATTAGGGAGGCGGTGAAGCTTTCAGCCACTCAAAGGCGCTTTATTTCACCAGGCAACTGGACTTTTCTTTTTTCTCTTTGAAGACGTTTCACTTCTCATCCAAGAAGCTTCTTCAGCTCTGACTGGATGGTGGGGAAGGGAATCCAGTATAAGAGCTGAAGAAGCTTCTTGGAGGAGAAGCGAAACGTCTTCAAAGGAAAAACAAGAAAGTCCGGTTGCCTCGTGAAAAAAAAGCACCTTTGGGACAACCACGACCTGGAGGACTGAGAATCTCCACAGACTCTCAGCCCTTCAGTTTTTTCTTTTAAATTTGAAAGATCAACAATGGAAGATGTCCAACTGACATATTAACTGGGAATTTCCTCAAGGCTTTTTGAGTCAGCGTTCTGGTAGCGGAGGGTAGACCTGCTCTTGTGCTGTCCTGAGAGATCCTCACCTTGTCTCTGAAAATGGCAAGCGAGTGAGGGATTCCTCACCATTCAAGGGTGTTTCCCCCTTCTTCCCAATGCAAATAGCATCCTCTAAGGCAGGGGTAGGCAACCTTGGCTCTTTTATGACTCGTGGACTTCAACTCCCAGAATTCCTGAGCCAGCCACGCTGAGGGGAAAGGGAGAGGTTTCCAGGCTGAGCCATGCTGGCTCAGGAATTCTGGGAGTTGAAGTCCACGATGCTCTAAGGCCATCAATTCCTCACAACGTCTACATTATCAGCCAACCTTGATGTTCCTTCCCTGAGTGAAGCTTCAAGGGTTCCAAGAGGGCATTGAAGACGGCCAACGGAGAGGATTCCCAACCGGAAACACGTACCCATCCGACGCCCACTGAAGTGAAGCCACTTACTGTTCCTGGTCTTGGGGGAAGAAGAGCTAAAGCCTTGAAAGATCTTGTCACAATTGTGCCACCACTTGTTGTTCCCTCGTTCCTCGTACCGCAAGGTGATCAGCTTGTTGTCTCCGTTGTAGCTCTTGGTTCGGCTGGAAGGCAGAAGCTGGAACAGGTTCTCTGGAGGAGCGTAACTTCTGGGGAACGTTCTCCGGCCTTCGGAAGCAGTAAAGACAGAACAGAAAAAAAAATGAAACCACACAAGGGCTTCTTTACCTGGTATACAGGTAGTCCTCGACTTATGACTTCAATGGAGCTCAAGATTTCTGTTGTTAAGTGAGACATTTGTTAAGTGATTTTGCCCCCGTTATACGACCTTTCTTGCCTCAGCTGTTATGTGAATCACTGCAGTTGTTAAATTAGTAACACAGTTGTTCAGTTAAACCGGCTTCTTCATTGACTTTGTTTGTCTGAAGGTCACAAAAAGGGATTATATGACCCAGGGTCACTGCCACCGTCATAAATATGAGCCAGTTGCCAAGCATTTGAATTTTGATCACATGGCCACAGGGATACTGTGATAAGTCACTTTTTTCAGTGCTGTTGTAACTTTGAACGGTCACTAAATGAATTGTTGTAAGTCAAGGACTACTTGTATATCAGCTGAGCTTCTCCTAAGAGTTTCTTACATTGATGTGCAGTGTCCCTCCATGTGTGTGCGGACTGAATATAGCTTATTTTTTAAGATGGGTCTTCTTGAAATTGGATTGGAGTCTTTTGCTTCTGCAAAATTATCCAGTCCAATTTTATCAGTCATCTAGATTGGTCCTTCTATCTTAATTCCTTAAATTAAATAATCCCATGATTCGTAGAAGAGGAGAAGCAAGGATCCCAATGAAAGCGGTGTGAGAATCCCGATGAAAATAATACCCCCAAATTTATTTAATCTCTCCTGAAGCGATCCCATGAGGTGAAGGCCACTATCTCTCTAAGGAAGTATCTTCCCTTCCAGGCTCAATTTTCTACTAACTAGAAGATTTTTGTAATGTTCAACAAGGATCAAGGAATGATCTGAAGTTGGTGGAAGATACTGCGTCCCAATCACTTGAGATCACTACTCCATGTCCTGAATTCTGGGATAATAAAAAACAGATCCTGGTTTTCTTCTTTCTGCCTTTTATGCTTGTTTGTTTGTTTCCCACTTTTATCATTTTTACAAATAACTCGAGGCAGTGAACATCTATCAACATCTCCGTCTTCTATTTATCCACCCAATAACAACCCTGTGAGGTAGGATGGGTTGACAGAAGAGTGTCTGGCCCAAGATAACCCAGTTGTCTTTCCTAGCTAAGGCAAGACTTGAACTCAAAGTCCCTTGCTTTCTAGCCTGTGATTTAACCACAAGACCAGGGGTAGGCAACCTTGGCTCTTTTATGACTCGTGGACTTCAGCTCCCAGAATTCCTGAGCCAGCCATACTGAGGAGAAATGGAGAGGTTTCCATGCTGAGCCACGCTGGCTCAGGAATTCTGGGAGTTGAAGTCCACGAGCCATAAAAGAGCCAAGGTTGCCCACCCCTGCACTAGACCAAACAGGCTCTCTATTTCTATCCCTCTATCACATTTAGATACTTGATGCTCCAAAATGTGTCCTTCACATGAGTTAGACCAGTTTTATAATTTTCAGCCAACACAGCTCTAAATGTGGAAAGTGCTACTCTAAGAAACATATATACAATTTGTTTCTTTGACAGGGCCGATTTTATGTTGGTTATAGAAAAAGGAAGATGGACACAGTAAGCTGTGGTCTTCTTCAGCTTCTTTACCTTAACAGAATAACAGAGTTGGAAGGGACCTTGGAGGTCCTCTAGTCCAACCCCCTGCTCAGGCAGGGAAACCCTAACTACCCATTTCAGGCAAATGGTTGTCCAGTCTCTTCTTGGAGCATCCACAACTTCTGGAGGCACAATTTCCCAACACACTGAATTGATGGAACCAATTATGAGTTCCTTAATTGGAGCTCATACGGAGTAACAGGCAGTCCTTCACCTGGAACCACAACTGGGCTCAATATTTTAGTTGCTAAGCAAGACAGTTGTCCCATTTTACGACCTTTCTTGTTAAGTGAATCACTGCAGTTGTCAAGTTAGTAACACAGTAACATGAGAATTAAAGAAAAAGAAGACACAGAGTATTTTCAAACATGGAACTTATTCTATCAATGGCTGGAAAAACGCGATAGAGAGTAAGAACTTAATTGGTATTACTAAACAAAATAAATTAACCCAGACAACACGTTGTTCATTAAGCACTAAGGAACTGTAATAACAGAAAATTAATAAAATATTATATATATAAAAAAAATAAGTTGAGGACTAATTGTAGTAATGTTATAGGAAGTTCCTACACTGGCTAACTAAGTTCTTCCCAAAGTGTCTGCAGGGAATGGTAAGTAAAGTCAAGGTGATGTTAACCAACATGGTGAGACCAAAATTGTTTTGGCCTAATTTTCTTCTTTTCTTCCTTCCTTCTCTTTTCCCCCCTCCCTCCCTCTATCTCTCTTTCTTTCCTTCTTTCTTTCTCTTTCTCTCTTTCTCTCCTTCCTTGTTTTTTTCTCTCCTTCCTTTCGTCTTTTTTTTCTTTCTTTCCCTCCCTTCTTCTCCCTCCCTCCCTCTTTTCTTCCTTTTTCTTTCCCTCCCACCCTCCCTCCTTCTTTCTCTCTCCTTCCTTCTTCTCCCTCCCTCCCTCCCTCCTTCCTTCCTTTTTTCTTTCTCTCTCTTTCTCTTTCTCCCACCCTCCTTCCCTTCCTCCCTCCCTCCCTCCTTCTTTCTTTCTCTCCTTCCTTCCTTCTTCTCCCTCCCTCCCTCCCTCCTTCCTTTTTTTTCTTTCTCTCTCTCTTTCTTTCTTTCTTTCTCCCACCCTCCTTCCCTCCTTTCTTTCTCTTTTTCTCTCTCCCTCTCCCTCTCTCTTTTCTTTTCTTTTTTCTTTTCTTTCCTGCCGTCTCACCTACAGGACGATTGTCCATTACACCTTCACACCGGCCCTACTGCCTTTTTTCGAGCACCCCGCTTTCATACGTTACCATTCAAAAACAAATAAATCCTCGTTTGAGCAGACTTACCATCATTGTAATCCTTGCGACTCTGAGAGAGATGATACTGCCTCGGAAAGGTGCCGCCTTTCCCTCGGTCGCAAAACGGGACATTGAAATCTGTCCAAGAAAGAGGAACAAGGTAAGAAAGGCGAAAATTTTTTGGCCTGCTCGACTCCCACCAGCAATGAAATTCAAGATGTCAGGAGCCCCCACCCCCAGATTCTAATCCCAGTTAAAAGTTAACTTAAGAGAAAGAATTAAATAACAATTATTTAAATAATTAAATAATCCCTCCTATTATTATTACCTATAAAGAAAAGCATTAAAAGAGGGTTTTTTTAAAAAAATTACTCCAGCATACTCATTTCATCCCTGCAGCCTACGTTTATTTGAAATGTATATGGTACATACAGAATTTGTGTCTGTGATGTATACAGATGGTATACATGACAGCCCAAAATATCCGTTCCTTAGCTAGGAAGTGGTTAAGTGAGTTTTGCCCATTTTGCGCCCTTTTCACCGCAGTTGTTAAGCGAATCACTGCAGCTCTTCCGTGAATCAGGCAGTCGTTAAAACAAATCTGGCTTGCCCCATTGGCTTTGCTTGTTGGAAGCCAGTTGGAAACCACATGACGCTGCAACCGTCATAAGTACATGCCAGTGGCCAGCCACCCAAATTTTGATCACATGACCATGGGAATGCTGCAAAAGTCGTAAGTGTGAAAAACACTTTTTTTCAGTGTCGTTAACTTCGTTATAAACAATTGTAAGGATTGCTTATATACTTGCAAAATGAATGGTAGAATCTGCTGTTTTGCCCTGGACTCAAGTTATTAAAACTTTCAATTTTTATATTTTTATAAATAACTCCAGGAAACAAACATACCCACCCTCCTCCCATTTTCTCAACAACCCTGTGAACTGGGCTGGGCTGAGAGAAAGTGGTTGGTCCAAAGTCCCCCAGCTGTGCCTGAGGCGGGACTAGAACTCACAGGCTCCTGGTGTTTGGTCCAAAGTCCCCCAGCTGGTGTTTGTGCCTGAGGCGGGACTAGAAATCACAGGCTCCTGGTGATTGGTTGAAAGCCCCTCAGCTGGCATTTGTGCCTGAGGCAGGATTAGAATTCACAGGCTCCTAGTGATTGGTTGAAAGTCCCTCAGCTGGCATTTGTGCCTGAGGCAGGACTAGAACTCATAGGCTCCTGGTGATTGGTTCAAAGTCCCCAGGCTGGTGTTTGTGCCTGAGGCGGGACTAGAACTCACAGGCTCCTGGTGATTGGTTCAAAGTCTCCCAGCTAGCATTTGTGCCTGAGGTGGGACTAGAACTCACAGGCTCCTGGTGATTGGTTCAAAGTCCCTAGGCTGGTGTTTGTGCCTGAGGCGGGACTAGAACTCACAGGCTCCTGGTGATTGGTCCAAAGTCCCCCAGCTGGTGTTTGTGCCTGAGGCGGGACTAGAACTCACAGGCTCCTGGTGGTTGGTCCAAAGTCCCCCAGCTGGTGTTTGTGCCTGAGGCGGGACTAGAACTCACAGGCTCCTGGTGGTTGGTCCAAAGTCCCCCAGCTGGTGTTTGTGCCTGAGGCGGGACTAGAAATCACAGGCTCCTGGTGATTGGTTGAAAGTCCCTCAGCTGGCATTTGTGCCTGAGGCAGGATTAGAATTCACAGGCTCCTAGTGATTGGTTGAAAGTCCCTCAGCTGCCATTTGTGCCTGAGGCAGGACTAGAACTCATAGGCTCCTGGTGATTGGTTCAAAGTCCCCAGGCTGGTGTTTGTGCCTGAGGCGGGACTAGAACTCACAGGCTCCTGGTGATTGGTCCAAAGTCTCCCAGCTGGCATTTGTGCCTGAGGCGGGACTAGAACTCACAGGCTCCTGGTGATTGGTCCAAAGTCCCTAGGCTGATGTTTGTGCCTGAGGCGGGACTAGAACTCACAGGCTCCTGGTGATTGGTCCAAAGTCCCCCAGCTGGCATTTGTGCCTGAGTCAGGATGAACTCACAGGCTCCTGGTGATTGGTTCAAAGTCCTCAGGCTGGTGTTTGTGCCTGAGGCGGGACTAGAACTCACAGGTTCCTGGTGATTGGCTCAAAGTCCCTCAGCTGGCGTTTGTGCCTGAGGCGGGACTAGAACTCACAGGCTTCTGGTGATTGGTTCAAAGTCCCCAGGCTGGTGTTTGTGCCTGAGGCGGGACTAGAACTCACAGGCTCCTGGTGATTGGTTCAAAGTCCCCAGGCTGGTGTTTGTGCCTGAGGCGGGACTAGAAATCATAGGCTCCTGGTGATTGGTTCAAAGTCCCTCAGCTGGCATTTGTGCCTGAGCAGGACTAGAACTCACAGGCTCCTGGTGATTGGTTCAAAGTCCCCAGGCTGGTGTTTGTGCCTGAGGTGGGACTAGAACTCACAGGCTCCTGGTGATTGGTCCAAAGCTGGCATTTGTGCCTGAGGCGGGACGAACTCATAGGCTCCTGGTTATTGGTTCAAAGTCCCCCAGCTGGCATTTGTGCCTGAGGCGGGACTAGAACTCATAGGCTCCTGGTTATTGGTTCAAAGTCCCCCAGCTGGCATTTGTGCCTGAGGAAGGACTAGAACTCAACTCACAGTCCTGGCATTTGTGCCTCTTTAGGTAGGACTAGAATTCATCATCTCCTGATTTCTACTCTGGGGCCTTAAGCACTAGATCAAAATGGCTCTTGTTTCCCTACTGGCTATATCTGCAAAATGAATCTCTTAGCAGCTTCTCCAAGATAAGACATGTGACTAAGAAAATTGAGAAATGGCCCACTTGCTGAAAACAATATTTTTACAAAACAAAAAGAAGATATAGGAATCTGCTACAGAAAGCAAATATCGCAGCCAGGAGAACTGTTACAAAAGGCTTAAGTTTCATTTTGTTTTCTTTTGCTGCCTGAGAACAGCCCTGTTTAACGCCAGTTGTTATAAGTCCTTCTCCTTCTCCACATCACTTAACCATCATCGCTTGATCTTCCTCTCCTAAGACAGCTCAGCTGTTTCTCCTTAATGTGCTGTTCTTGAAGCAGAAAATGTTGACGCAGCCCGTAATGAATGCGAAAGGAAACAGGGGCTGTAGAGTGAGCCGGGCGTTTGGGGCTCAGGCGAATGAAAGCTTAATTAAGAACTTGAACTCTGCACCCTGGAGGCATATTAAAAATTCCCCAAGCCCCACAACCTAAATCTGAAATCAGCTTCAAACATTTGATCCAACACAATATCACTTCAAGTCAAACACTGGCTTTCTTTCTTTCTTTTCTTTTCTTTCTTTCTCTTCCTTCCCTCCCTTCTCTATCCCCCTTCCTTCCTTCCTTTTTTCTTTTCTTTCTTCTCCATCCTTCACTCTTTTTCTTCCTCTCCTCCCCCTTTCTCTATCCCTCCCTCCCTCTTTTTCTTTTTCTCCTCCTTCCTTCACTTTTTCTTTCTTTTCTTTCTTTCTCACTTTCTTTCCTCTCTTCCTTCCTCTCCCTTCTCTATCCTCCTTCCTTCCTTCTCTTTCTTTTCTTTCTTCTCCATCCTTCACTCTTTTTCTTTCTCTTTCTTCCTTTTCCTTCCTTCCTTTCCTCCCCCCTTTCTCTATCCCTCCCTCCCTCTTTTTTTTCTTCTCCTTCCTTCACTTTTTCTTTTCTTTTTCTGACTTTCTTTCCTTTCTCTTCCTTCCTTCTCTCACCTCTATCCTTTCCTTCCTTCCTTTTTTTCTTTCTCTCTTTTCTTTCTTCCTTTACTTTTTCTTCCTTTTCTTTTCCTTCCTTCCTTTCCTCCTTCTCCCTCCCTCCCTCCCTCCCTCCCTCCCTCTCTCTCTCTCTCCCTCTCTCTCTCTTTCTCTTTAAAGCATCCTTGGGCCCTTTGCCATGTATTCATTTTTTAATAGGAGAGGTCATGATAACATTAACGTTGAACGAATGTTCCAGTGATTTCCCCAGCTGGACAAGGACGTTTAAGTCAAGCTGTTTAGCGAGAATCAACTCTGCAAGGAAAATGTAAGATAACTGAACCGTTTGGTTCATGGAAGATCCCCGTTTTCTGGGGCTGACCGACAGAACCCGTGGGAGGAAGACTGCCATATTTCTCATCCTCTGGCAGGTCATCCTTCTAAAGTTCAGCTATATCTTTTTTCTTACATTCTTGCTTTGGGGCAATTTTGACTCTTTCTCAGCCTTCTAAGATTTTGCTGAGACGTTGGTTACAGGCAATCCTCGACTTACAACCATTCATTTAGTGACTCTTCAAAGTTACTAAGGCACTGAAAAAAGTGACTGACGACCAGTCCTCACACTTACGACACTGTAATTGTCGATTGTTGTCATAAGTCAAGGATTGTCTGCATATCAATCTTGGTTGAAGTCAACAACATTGTCTTATGCAATACGTATTAATTATTTTGTAATAATGCAATAATATTGTCCAACATTTACACAATCCAACAACTCGGCGTTCTTACCCAGACATTCCAAGCTGCCCTTGGTTTCTCTTTTTCTTCTTGAAGCCGGGGTTTTGCTGAAAGGCGGGCTGCACAAAGATCGAATTAGATTTAGCGAGCTATGCTCAGCCTTCAACATTGCTCATTCTTTATCTGCACACTAGTACCCTCCATTACTCAGACTAAAAATCTTAGCAATGCACAACACTTTAAATTCCTGCATGAATTTTAAACTGAGCAGTGCCTATCTCTCCATATAAAAATGTTAGGCATCTTGCACTAATAAACACACCGGGGAAATGATGCATTACGGATGGCTTAAACCCCAAAGGTGCTTTTTCTAAAAGGCAACTGGAATTTCTTGGGTTTTCTTTTCCTTGCAAACGTTTCGCTTCTCGTCCAAAATGCTTCTTTAGTTCTTAGTTGAGAAGTGAAACGTCTTCAAGGAAAAACCAACAAAGTCCTTTGGGACAACCGTGACCTGGGTGGCTGAGAATCTCCCTAGGCCAGGGGTAGGCCACCTTGGCCATTTTATGACTCGTGGACTTCAACTCCCAGAATTCCTGAGCCAGCATGGCTCAGCTTGGAAACCTCTCCCTTTCCCCTCAGCATGGCTGGCTCAGGAATTCTGGGAGTTGAAGTCCACGAGTCATAAAAGAGCCAAGGTTGCCCACTCCTGGCCTAGGCTGATGACCTATATCCACCCAGAGAGTAAAAAAAGCCCCTTAAAAATCAACAGCTCCACATTAATAGAGGTAGTCCTTGACTTACAGCAGTTCATTTAGTGACCGTTTGAAGTTCCAATGGCACTGAAAAGAGTGACTTATGACTGCTTGTCACACTTACAACCATTACTGCATCCTCATGATCATGGGACCAAAATCCGGATGCTTAGCAACCGGTTTGTATTTATGACTGTTGCTGTGTCACATGATCCCCTTTCGCGACCTTCTGACAAGCAAAGTCAATGGGGGAAGCCAGATTCACTTAACAACTGTGTTACTAAGTTAACAACTGCAATGATTCACTTAACAACCGTGGCAAGAACGGTCGTAAAATGGGGCAGAACTCACTTAACAAACCTAGCAAAAGAAATTTTGGGATCAGTTGCGATCGTTAAGTCGAGGACTACCTGTAGTTTTTCATTCTTTTTTTTTTTAAACAAGTTTTATTAGTATTTTTTGGTTTTACATCAAAGTGCTTTAGGAATCCACGTGGAGATAGGGTGATCAATCATCCCCCAAAAACCCCACAATATAATCAAACATAGATAGTTCAATAATTCCTTAAAAGTTCCTTCTCTATTTCCCTCAGGCTATAACCTAGTATTAATACATTTCTAAATAAAATTCAATCATTGTAAAAAGAATATCAATAGTAATTCACTTATATCAATCAAAATCGTGTTTTAAGTTTAACTATTTTACAATTACCATTTTTCATTCTTTATACTTAATAATTATTCATTTAATCGAAGAGCCTTCTCTGAGAAATCAAATAGACAGTAAAGATGCCAAGCAAGTCACTCCAGGGGGGATATTTTAGAAGCCAGGATACCACCCCTGAGAAGGACCCCCCCCCCATCTCTACTGGCCACCCACGAAAAGTTGTTCTGAAGATGCCCTCAGGGAATAACAAAGAAGATATGGAAACAGTTTAGCTTAGAATAGAAGAATAATAACCTTACTGTCACTTTAAATGTACATTAATCAGCATACATTAAATGAGATTTTTTCTTTCTTTCTGGTTTTTACCTGTCTATGGATTGGTCCAGGGACTGACAACTGCTTGAAAGCGAATTGCTTGGGCTGATAAATGGGTCCAACAACTTTGAGAGAAAACAGAAGGAGAGAAATAAGAATGAGGGTTTCGGAATACGTTTGAAATCGCCCCAAGCACATCCACTTAAGCACGTGTTATGCCAGCCAAGCAGAATATAACAGAAGGGGACTTAGATTAAGGAGATTCCCAGGGACCTCCACGGGACTAAATCAAGTGGCCCGATCCCATTTTTTTCTTCCGCCACCTCAGTGTCAAAGACTTTTAGGATCTGGTTCTCCTTTCTGAGCTTTCCGAGGCAACTTACGTTTTGATCCATCATTTCGGGGATAAATTCTCCCTCGCTGTTGATGCTGGTATATGATCCCTGACGGGCGATCTGCTGCTGCTCTTCAGGGACGCTCCCGGGAGGCGGAGAACTCCGGCCGGTGTGCAGAGATCCTGCAAAACAGGCAGAGCTCATCATGGGGAGACTGAGATTGTGGGTCCCAACCACAGGGAAGGGAGGGTGGCTTTGAAAGGGACCAAGCCTGGCAATCTAGTCTCTGAGCAGGGGATGTTGGGCACGAAGGAAAGTAAAAGAATTAGGAGAAAGCAGAACACTGAATGCAGAATAACAGAGCTGGAAGGGACTTTTGGAGATCTTCTAGTCCAACCCCCTGCTCAACCACTTCACACAAATGATTGTCCAGTCTCTCTTCTTAAAAACTTCCAGTGTTGGAGCATTCACCGCTTTTGGAGGCAGGTTGTTCCACTGGTTAATTGTCCTCACTGTTAGGAAGTTTCTCCTTAATTCTAGGTTGCTTCTCTCCTTGATCAGTTTCCATCCGTTGCTTCTTGTCCTGCCTTCAGGCGCTTTGGAGAACAGCCTGACTCCCTCTTCTTTGTGGCAGCCCCTGAGATACTGGAATGCTATCATGTCACTCCAATTCTTCTTTGCACCTCAAGTGCAGCAATTTGCATGCACCATGCCAAACGGTGATGTTGGATGGACGTAAGAATCTGCCCTCAATGGAAGCAGAGGACTTTGTCCTGCTAAGATTGGCTTCAGTAGGTATCCTACAGATGTTTCAGGCTATAACCTCCTGAAGCTTTCATACAGAATGACCAAACCCTGTGGAGGGCACCAGTTTCAGGCAGAAGACCTAGTTTAGAGATATTCCATGCCAAGGAGAACATCTGGAACCTTCAACAAACATGCAAAACATACTGAGGGATGAGCTCACTACTAATAACAGAACAGAATAACTGAGTTGGAAGGGAGCTTGGAGGTCTTCTAGTCCAACCCCTTGCTCAAGTAGAAGACCCTATGCCTTTTCAGACAAACGTTTGTCCAGTCTCTTCTTGAGAGTCTGCAGTGATGGAGCACCCACAACTTCTGGAGGCAAATCGTTCCACTGATTAATTGTTCTCACTGTCAAGAAATTTCTCCTTAAGTTCTAGCTTGGGTCTCTCCTTGATTCATCATCTACTGGAACTGCTAAACCGACTCCATGCCCATCCTTCTGGCCCAGAACAAAAGTGACCATCCTGAAGACCCCCCCAGATATTTTTGACAGAAACTGAAGTCCAGCATTAGGTAGAACTTGTAACGGCCGAGAGTCACCTTATAGAGGAGATGGATGGCATAAAAATGTAATAAATAAAAAAAACATCAAAGGCTGGACCCATACTGTGAAAGGTGGGGGCATCTCAACCCTTTTCCTTCAGAAATGCTGTGAGTTTTGCACGCCCCAGACTACCTCCTTTCTCTTGGGATAGCTGCTTCGTAGCTCCTTTCAATCCCTTCTCTTCTTGAGGTGCGTTCTTCTGTTTAGAAATACAGATTCTCACACCCAACACTGATTGTGGCACACAATTATCATTAACATCTGGAATCATCATTAGAATCATCATGAACATCTCCCTCCATACAGCTCCTACATACAGCCCAAAATACATACTAGATCCAGCATCTGGTGTCCTTTTGATGGACAGGTCCTCTGAAGCATTAGACAGCATAACCCCTATCTCCGGATTGTATTTTTTTTTTTTCCCTTTCCTCAAATATTACAGGTGGTTCTTGACTTGAAACCACAGCTGGCATCAGAATTTTCACTGCTAAGCCAGGTGGGTGTTAAGCGAGTGGCATCCAATTTTATAACCACAATTGTTAAACAATTCACTGCGACTGTTCAGTAAATCCCACGGGCCGTGAAGCAAATCCACTTTCCCAGGGTTGACTTGGCTTGTCGGAAGCCAGCGAGGAAGGTCACAAAAGGCAGACACACAACCTTGCCAGGCTACAACTCTTGTAAACACATGCCAGCTGCCAAGTGCCCGAATTTTGGTTGTGCGACCATGAAGATGCTGCAATAGTTGTTAAGCGCAAGATCTGCTCGTGAGTCGCTTTTTCACTGCCATCGCACAGCTGCTAATTGAATCGTTATAAGTCAAGGACAATTTGTATCAGCCTTCAAAACTAGAATAAGCTGAGCACCTATCAACATTCCTCAATTTCCCATTCTGCCTCTAGATCAGGGGTTCCCAACCCCTGGTCCGTGGACTGGTGCCGGGCCGCGGCATGCCAGCAACCGGTCCGCACAAACAAGCAAAGCCCCGTCCACGAGATGCAGGCAGCACACAAAACCACGCCCCCTCTGGTCCGCGGAAAAACCTCTCTCCGTGGAACCGGTCCCTGGTGCCCAAAAGGTTGGGGGCCTCTGCTCTGGATTATTTTCCTTCCCCCCAGAAAATGCCCACAAAACTTTGGGGCTGTTTCTTCCTCTACAATCCCGAAGGTTAAAAACCTGATTTATTGGGGTGGAAGGGATGGGGTGGGGGAAAGTAAAGTTACCTTTTTCGGCCGTTCCAAACCATTGTTGGAACGAAGAGTTGCAATCCTCCATCACTGTAGGGTTTGACACCCTGTTTCCTTTCACATATTCCCCCCCCCCCCGGTCTGCTTAACGAGGGAGACCTTCAGCCAAGTCCTGCCTCTCTTTCTCCAAAAGAAGACTCTTTTGGGTGTTCTGCCAGATATATATTAGGTCCAACTGTCATTGGTCGGCTAATCAGCCTGACCGGCAAACCGAAGGACAGCATCAAAACATACACATGGTGTTCGAGCACACGATGACATCTGCAGAAACTCCACGGAACAACAGACCAGCACATTTTGTTTCTCAGACAGCTTTCTCCAAATACCTCCTAATATCCTGGGCAAAAGTTCAATGGCATCATAAAGGAGGGGGGAAAAACGTAATTGTTTTAAAAAAATAAAATAAAAAATCCATGCTTCGGCCTTCTAGGAATCCCACAGCAAAAGGACTAAGGCCGCTCTAGTAACAAGGACGAGAAATATTCATTTAACTATATTTGAAAATTAATTTAACTTAAAGATAGATAGATAGATAGATAGATAGATAGATAGATAGATAGATAGATAGATAGATAGATAGATAGATAGATAGATAGATAGATAGATAGATAGATAGATAGATAGATAGATAGATAGATAGATACATACATACAGAGGGACAGACAGATAAATAGATATAGATATGTAGATGTAGATGTATAGATAGATTAGAGATAGAGATAGATATAAATAGACAGATAGATTAGATATAGAGATAGATATAATAGACAGATAGATAGAGATAGAGATATAGACATAATGTGAGTTTGTGTGTTCATTTAAATATTTGTTTAACATTCATTTGGCTATAGTCTAGTCTAGAGAGAAAAAGGACTAGAGGTGACATGATAGCAGTATTCCAGTATTTGAGGGGCTGCCACAAAGAAGAGGGGGAGTCAACTTAATTTCCAAAGCACCCGAAGGCAGGGCAAGAAACAACGGATGGAAACTAATCACGGAGAGAAGCAACCTGGAACTAAAGAGAATTTCCTGACAGTGAGAACAATTGACCAGTGGAACAACCTGCCTCCAGAAGTTGTGGGTGCTCCATCATTGTGGAGGTTTTTAAGAAGAGACTGGACAGTCTGAAAAGATACAGAGGTCTCCTGCTTGAGCAGGGGGTTGGACTAGGACCTCCAAGGTCCCTTCCAGCTCAACTCTAACTCTATCTCTATCTCTAACTCTAACTCTAACTCCAATTCCAATTCCAATTCCTTTCTTAGACCAAACCTGGGCGTTTTATGGCTCTTTGGCTGTCCCTATCCAGCCTGCATGGATTGATTTTATTTTAATAGAAGGTAAGGTAAATGTTTTCCTGTCAGTCATGACCGATTCTAGGGGACAATGCTCACCTCTGTTTCTCGGCCGAGGGAACCACTGTTGTCCAAAGACACTTCCGTGGTGATGTGGCCAGCAAGGCTACATGCCACAGATGCACTGAAGTGGTACCTATTTATCTACTCGCACTTACATGCTTTTGAGCTGCTAGGAGAGCAGGAACTGGGGCAAATAACGGGAGCTCACCCTGTTATGCGGCTGTCAGGTTTTAGATCTGGGCTGTCAGCTTTCCAGCTAAGAAGCTCTGTGTCTTTAACTGCTAAGTTACTGTGCCTCTTTTCTGGCTTGAAATGACTGTTTTTTTCCCAATTTAAGTATGGTCATACGTGCACGCCTATGCATCTTAACAGGACTATTGGTTCGGCCCTCCACAACAGTCGCAGTTTCTCATAATTGGGAAAACTAATGGCCTACCCTTGCTTTAGTCAAATTTCCCTGCAATCTGGCCAGCTGCAGAAGACGAGATTTTAACTCCTTTCAGTAGTCATTAGAATATAACAAGGAACTGTGGAAGTCACAAGTATCAGCTATGGATCCACTTGTCTATCCTTGGCTGGGTCTGCCATTCCTGGAAGGCTGAGATCTGCAGTCCCAAAACATGTGGAAAAGACCAGGAGAGGCCAATGTTGCCTTGGGGCACAAGTGTCTTTATAGTTTGGGACATAGAATATAGAATAATAAGAGCTGGAAGGGACCTTGGAGGTCTTCTAGTCCAGCCCCCTGCTCAAGTAGGAGACCCGATATCATTTCAGACAAATGGTTGTCCAATCTCTTTTGAAAGCCTTCAGTGACGGAGCACTCAAAACCTCTGAAGGCAAGCTGTTCCATTGGTTGATTGCTCTCACTGTTAGGAAATTTCTTAGTTCTAGGTTGCTTCTCTCCTTGGTTAGTTTCCAACTATTGTTTCTTGTCTTACCTTCTGATGCTTTGGAAAATAGATTGACCCCCTTGTCTTTGTGGGAGCCCCTCAAATATTGGAACAGTACTATCATGTCACACCTAGTCCTTCTTTTCATTAGGCCGCTAGACATACCCAGTTCCTGTAACCATTCTTCATATGTTTTAGCCTCCAGCCCCCTAATCACTTTAGGGGTTCAAGGGATTAACTTCGAAGGAGAGATTTTATTGGTGGAAGCCTTATCTTAGATAAAGTTTCAACTCTAGGTAGCAGGGACTTAAAATTTGCTCCACAAGCTTCTGACAACAATCCTAGACATGGGACAGCCTTGGTTATCTATATCATGCTTTGTGGAAGCTAAAAATATTAGACAGGATATTACTGATAGAAGAGAATATTTGTACCTCAGGGTTGTAGCATGGATGATAATACCTAGTTTAATAATGAAACTTCTGCAAAAAAAAAAAGGCACCAAGCTCAGAGAGCACCGAGGACCCCCTCCTCCTCTCTCTCCCCTTCCTCCACTATCTCCTCCTCCTCCTCTTCTCAGCAAACCCCACTCCCTTCCAGCACTCATGATGCTACCTAGTTGGGTCATGAAATGTCTACAGGAAAGCAACCAAGCTGAGAGAACATCAAGGACCCCCACAGTCCCCCTCCTCCTCTTCCTCCTCCTCTCTCTCCCCTTCCTCCACTATCTCCTCCTCCTCCTCCTCCTCTTCTCAGCAAACCCCACTCCCTTCCAGCACTCATGATGCTACCTAGTTGGGTCATGAAACGTCTACAGGAAAGCAACCAAGCTGAGAGAACATCAAGGACCCCCACAGTCCCTCTCCTCCTCTTCCTCCTCCTCTCTCTCCCCTTCCTCCACCTCCTCCTCTTCTCAGCAAACCCCACTCCCTTCCAGCACTCATGATGCTACCTAGTTGGGTCATGAATCGTCTACAGGAAAGCAACCAAGCTGAGAGAACATCAAGGACCCCCACAGTCCCCCTCCTCCTCCTCTCTCTCCCCTTCCTCCACTATCTCCTCCTCCTCCTCCTCCTCTTCTCAGCAAACCCCACTCCCTTCCAGCACTCATGATGCTACCTAGTTGGGTCATGAAACATCTACAGGAAAGCAACCAGGCTGAGAGAACCCCAAGGACCCCACAGATAGGATATTTCCAGGGTTAAAGGTCTCCCACTGGCCTGGGGGATGAGCTTATGGTTAGCCAGTAGGCCCTTTAGGTCAGTGTTTCTCAACCTCAAGAGACTTTAAGATGAGTGGTCTTCAACTCCCAGAATTCTCCATGCTGGTTGGGGAATTCTGGAAGTTGCTCAAGTCCACTCAGCTTGAAGCTGCCAAGTGGAGAAACACTGAAAGTTTAGGCTGAAGAGCACCCTCTATTTAGATACAATAATGGGGTTCCTCAGAAGAACATGGTATACTGCACAACTTCATCTCACCCACCTGTTGAATGCTTCCGTGTCTTCTCGGTGTCTTTGGACAGAGATCCCAGTATATCCCCCATTGACTTAGATATCCTCATCTCATGCTGCTTGGTGTTGTTGGGTTGCAGAAGCTACAAACAGAATAAAAGTTGTTGGTAGGTCCCACTGAGCAACTGATAACTGTCCTGGCTGTTGCAAGGAATAGCACTAGCACTAGGAAGAGCACTTAGACTTATATACTGCTTTATAGTGCTTTGCAGCCCTCTCTAAGAGTCAGCCTGTTGCCCCCCAAAAATCTGGGTCCTCATTTTACCGACCTCGGATGGAGAGAAGGCTAAGTCAACTTTGAACTGGTCAGGATCGAACTCCTGGCAGTGGGCAGAGTCAGCCTGCAGTACTGCATTCTAACCACTGCGCCACCATGGCTTTTTCATGGTACCACCATATCTCAGGAGGCTCCAGTACCCAGTGAAAGAATCAAATAAGCGATCTATTTAAGTTGACAGTGAGGGAAAAGCTGTGTAGCCCCTGCCTCAGGTCCCCTCGACTTACAACAGTTCATTTAGTGACCATTCAAAGTTACAACGACACTGAAAAAAGGGACTTAGGACCGTTTTTCACAGTAACATCCTTTGCAGCATCCCCATAGTCAAGTGATCCAAATTCTGATGCTTGGCAACTGGTTCATATTTATGACCGTTGCAGTGTCCCTAGGTCATATGATCCCCTTTTGCAACCTTCTGAAAAAAAGCAAAGTCAATGGGGAAAGCTAGATTCCCTTAATGATTGTGTGAGTCACTTAACAACTGCAGTGATTCACCAAAGAGTCATAAAATCTGGTGTGACTTGCTTAACAACCATCTGGCTTAGCAACTAAAATGTCTGGTCCCCAATTGTGGTTGTAAGTCAAAGACTTACCTGTATTAAAAGGGTTAGGGTTGATTCTAATCTGTCAAATAATGAGAGCTAGCTGGGATTGAGGCACAGTGGTACCCAGATCCAAGGGATGCTAATAAGGGAATGCTAATTAGCATAAAACATTAATTACCTTTTACTTTATCTTATTTCATCTCTGTTTCCTGTCTAGGCTCAAACTGCTCGGGGATTATTGCAACCTTGAACTTCAAAAAATGTTTCAGGAAGATTACTTTCTTCAGCATAGCCATTCAGAGACTGCTGGTTCAGTCCTCAACTTACAACGGTTCGTTTAATGACCGTTCAAGGTTTCCACAGCCCTGAAAAACGTGACTTACGATCGTTTTTCACAGTTACAACCGTTGCAGCATCCCCATCATCAAGTGATTAAAATCCGCTTGCTTGGCAATTGGTTCCTACTCATGACGGTCGCTGCCTCCCGGGGTCACGTGATCCCCTTTTGCGACCTTCCGACAAGCAAAGTCAATGGGGAATCCGGATTCAATTTCCAACCGTGTGACTCACTTAACAACTGCAGGGATTCGCTTAACAACGGCGGCAAGAAGTTGTAAAATGGGGTAAACTCCACACCTAAGGAATGTTTTTGCTTAGCAACAAAATTTTGGGCTTATTTTGATCATAAGTCGTAAATCGTTGTTCTTGATAGTGGGGTACTCTCTAGGACCATAATGAGGGAATTTGTCAGTTGGGGAATTGTGCAACTTTGGAACTAGGTACTTTGCTAATGACTGGTCGTAATGGAGGACTACCCCACATGAAGATGACCCTCACACACACACACTTCTGGCTTCTGGTTTTACTTGATGCATTCCTCATAAGACAGTTGTGGAGAGGGCAGCCAGTTTGCTAACCCTTGCACTCACTATTATGCCCCCTGGTGTGTCAGGCAATCGCAGTTCAGAGTTTGTAGTAGGAAAGGAAATGCCGTGGGTCCTTCGACTTATGACCAGATGGGCCCAAAATTTCTGTTCCTAAGCAAGACAACTGTTTAGTGAGTTTTTGCCCCATTTTACGACCTTTCTTGCCACAGCTATTAATCACTGCAGGTGTTAAGTTACCGGTAGTAACATATTGATTAAGTGAATATAATTAATGCCAGCTCTAGGAGAGATCAAAAACTGAGCTTTCCAACAATGGGAACTGAGCCTGAATATTGGGGATAAGAAGGAAGGAAGGAAGGAAGGAGGGAGGGAGGGAGGAGAGGGAGGGAGGGAGGAAGGAAGGAAGGAAGGAAGGAAGGAAGGAAGGAAGGAAGGAAGGAAGGAAGGAAGGAGAGATTGGACAACCACAGTATAGGGTTTCCTGCTTAGACGAGAAAACCTCTAAGGTCCCTTTCATCTCTGTTATTCTGTTAGCTTCCCCATTGACTTTGCTTGTCAGAAGGTCGCAAAAAGGAATCACATGATCCCGGGACACTGTCACCGTCATAAAATATGAGTCAGTTGCCAAGCCTCTAAATTTTGATCATGTAACCAACGGTCATACATGTGAAAAACGGTCACGGGTTCCTTTTTTTCAGTGCAGCCGTAACTTCGAACAGTCACGCAATGAAGGGTCGTAAGAGGAGGACTACCTGCAAAGCACAATTTCCCATACAAATGAAAGTTTGAAAAAGCGAGGTTGCCAAAAGCCGATCGTCCCAGAGGGTTTCCTTCTAACCTTTGCAACCATCAAAACATGCAAGTGTTTTTTCCACTCCTTTGGACGGACGACCACATGGCCTTTTGCTCGGTACACAAACAAAAGTGGGCAAAAATAAAATAAAAATAAAAAATTGAAAAGGGAAAAAAAAAAAAAAAGAAAGAAACAGGTCTAACATTTGTTTCCTTTGGAGTTTTCACAAACACCCTCAAGCTTTTCAGAGAAGGGCTGAGGTCCAAGCGTTCCACTGCTCGGTCCAAATCTTCCTGTGATTTCAGGGGAACCAGGAGCTGGAAAAAGATTGAACAAACACAGGACAACGGCAGCTGAGTTGCAAACAAGCAAAGAGAGAGGAAGTGGCTGAAGGCCGGAGGGGGATGGGGAGCTTGGGAACGGCAGAGGTTTGGGGCCGCTGAGCCCAGGACCGTGCAAAGCCATTTGGAGGTTTCTACTGGAAAACAGAAACAAACATCGGGGGCTGCAACCTTTTATTCCATCATAACATTCCCTGTATTAAAAAAGTTATCCAAACAAATTTGCTTAGGGAAGTATTGCCACCAAGTGTCTCTCCTTCTGCTAAAAGACCTGGGCTGCGCTGAATAAATCCAGGTAGTCCTCCATTTATGACCCCCAAAACTTCTGTTGCTAAGTGAGGCGGCTGTTAAGTGAGTTTTGCCCCATTTTATGACTTTTCTTGCCACCGTTGTTAAGTGAATCACTGCGGTTGCTAAATTAGTAACCCGTTTGTTAAGTGAATCTGGCTCCCCCCACTGACTTTGCTTGTCAGAAGGTCACCGAAGGGGATCACATGACCCTGGGACACGGCGACCGTCATAAGTATGAGTCAGTTGCCCAGCGTCTGAATTTAAATCAAAGGGATGCTGCAATGGTCATAACTGTGAAAAACTGTCATAAGTCACTTTTTTCAGTGCTGTTGTAACTTTGAACAGTCACTAGGTGAACTGCTGTAAGTCGAGGACTACCTGTATGTGTGTGTGTGTGAATAGGTAGTCCTCGACTTACAACCATTCATTTAGTGGCTGTTCAAAGTTACAACAGCACTGAAAAAAGTGACTTGTGACCGTTTTTCACACTTACGACCGTTGCAGCATCCCCTGGGTCCTGTGATCAAAATTTGGATGCATATTTACGACGGCTGCAGCGTCCTGGCTCACTTTTGGTGACCTTCTGACAAGCAAAGTTAACGGGAGAAGCCAGATTCACTTAACAACCAGTTACTAATGTTAACAACTGCAGTGATAACAATTGTGGCAAGCCAATGAGGCAAAACTGACTTAACAACGGTCTTGCTTAGCAATGGAAATTTCAGGCTCAGTCGGGGTCGTAAGCCGAGGACTACCTTTGTAGACCTGTGAAGGTTGAAGCATGCTCTGTGAGGGGACTTCTAGGAGGTACACAATGGAACACAGCTACAACAGATAGGGACTCCCACTGTGTCTTTGATCTCCTTCAATTTCTTCTCAAGCTGTAGAGCAGGGGTCTTCAAACTTGGCCCTTTTATGACTTGTGGACTTCAACTCCCAGAATTCCTCAGCCAGGCACGCTGGCTGAGGAATTCTGGGAGTTGAAGTCCACAAGTCATAAAAGGGCCAAGTGTGAAGACCCCTGCTTGTGGACTTCAACTCCCAGAATTCCTCAGCCAGGTACGCTGGCTGAGGAATTCTGGGAGTTGAAGTCCACAAGTCATAAAAGGGCCAAGCTTGAAGACCCCTGCTTGTGGACTTCAACTCCCAGAATTCCTCAGCCAGCCACGCTGGCTGAGGAATTCTGGGAGTTGAAGTCCACAAGTCATAAAAGGGCCAGGTTTGAATACCCTTGCTGTAGAGCATCAGCCATTCTCCTCAGCAAAGGTCTGGCTGAAGATTCCTATAGGAAATAGAAATTAAACTGAGATTAGTATAAGCTGTCCATTCCTGGCCAGACCAGAATCGGTGGCAGAGTTCAGTTTAACCTGGTAGGGGGAGGCGTATTCCAAAGAAGGCTTCCTCCTCTTTCCAGCAATAGAAATCAAGAATTAAATTTACATTCTTAAGACTGCTCTGCAATTTATCTCCCCTGATATGCATTCCCTACTTGGAATTTGTTTAACCATTTTTCTCTGGCAATCGGCTGCAAATGACTTCCATGGCTGCCTCTCTCTCTTTGGAATGCCCATTAATCTTTCAAAATCTGGAAATAAAATATCCTACAACCTTCCTCCTTTTTCCCCACAGACCCACATAGCCAGCCTCAAAAGACCCCAGATTCAGAAGTAGGCTTGGTGCATCCTTGCTCTTGCCTTCTGCCCGTTGCCAAAACCTGAGAAAAATTGGATTCCTCACGCCAGCAAAACTGTCCTGTGCACGGACAGTCTCCACCAGATACTGGCCTAAATTTAGATGCATGCAAACCAGAGTGTAAGTTGGCACGCTGCAAATTCAGGAAACAAGCACAGCTTTCCTGAATCTTGGACACTGAATAAGTACATTGATATAAGGCAGGAAGGCAGCAAAAACTGCCAAATGCTGACTCAAGGCTTTGCTTCTCTCCATGTTTAAAACAGGACTCAAGTCCACGAAGCCAAAGGGACTGTGTAAAGGGGCAGAGGCTGAGATATCAATGCAGCTCCCAAACGAACTCCAGAACAGGTTTACTCTCCGAAAAGCACCACCCCAGAATAAAAGGAATTTCAAAACTAAAAGTGTTCCCTCAGGTTTATTTACTTACTTATTTTTCATGGATCATTCAGAACTTCCAACTGAGCAGAACATCTATTGGATAAAGCAGGTGTGTCCAACCATAGCAACTTTCAGACCAGTGGACTTCAACTCCCAGAATTCCTCAGCCAGCATGGCTAGCTGGAGAAAAGCCTGCTGGCTAGGGAATTCTGGGAGTTGAAGTCCACCCATCTTAAAGCATGCAGGCTGGGGAATTCTGGGAGTTGAAGTCCACCCATCTTAAAAGCCTGCTGGCTAGGGAATTCTGGGAGTTGAAGTCCACCCATCTTTAAAGCCTGCTGGCTAGGGAATTCTGGGAGTTGAAGTCCACCCATCTTAAAAGCCTGCTGGCTGGGGAATTCTGGGAGTTGAAGTCCACCCATCTTAAAAGCATGCAGGCTGGGGAATTCTGGGACTTGAAGTCCACCCACTTTAAAGCCTGCTGGCTGGGGAATTCTGGGAGTTGAAGTCCACCCATCTTAAAGCATGCAGGCTGGGGAATTCTGGGACTTGAAGTCCACCCACTTTAAAGCCTGCTGGCTGGGGAATTCTGGGAGCTGAAATCCACCCATCTTAAAGCATACCGGCCGGGGATTCTGGGACTTGAAGTCCACCCACTTTAAAGCCTGCTGGCTGGGGAATTCTGGGAGCTGAAATCCACCCATCTTAAAGCATACCGGCCGGGGATTCTGGGAGTTGAAGTCCACCCATCTTAAAAGCATGCCAGCTGGGGGATTCTGGGAGTTGAAGTCCACAACTCTCAAAAGTTTCAATGTTGGATAGCCCTGGCTAGAGGCAGGAGACATGACACCTGCCTGAATTTTGGAAGTACTTTTTGCAATGGCTTTTAAAATATATTTGTCTTGGAGTTGGTGAGGTGAGCGGGGATCTGAAGAAAGAATGACCAAAAAAAATATTGTCCCATCTTATTGCTGTCACATTCCCCACGAAGAACAAGAGAATGGCAGAGACAGAAGAAGAAGCAACATGTAAGGAAGGTACCTCATTGTCAGCGTAATGCAAATCCATCAACTGCCCAAAAGCATCCATCACTTTCTGTAAAACATCTTTGAACTTAACCGGCCTCTGGAACTGGATAATCCTGCAGAACGAGGAGGCATTTGTGAAAACAGTTAACATCATCCTACCAATATTGTACAGATAGTCCTTGACTTACAACAGTTCGTTTAGTGACCGTTCAAAGTTACAAAGGTCACTAAAAGTGACTGATGACTGTTTTTCACACGACTGTTGCGGCATCCCCAGGGTCATGTGATTAAAATTCAGATGCCTGGCAGCTGACTCCTATTTATGACGGTTGCAGTGTCCCAGATTCACGTGATCTCCTTTTGTGACAAGCAAAGTCAATGGAGAAGCCAGATTCACTTAACAGCCGTGAGACTAACTTAACAACTGGAGTGATTCACTTAAAGTAACAAGAAAAGTTGTAAAATGGGGCAAGACTCACATGTCTCACACAGCAAGAAAAGTTTTTTTGAACTTTTTTTATTAGGTATAATGCCGGAAAAGACTAACAAACAAAGCCTATATTTGATTTTGCATGTCACAACAGCGGCAAGAATCTTATTTGCACAATATTGGAAAAATGAAGGAATACCGTCAGATGGAGAAATAATAAAAAAAAAATACTAGAATGTGCAGAGATGGACAGATTGACTATGAGACTGAAAGAAAAAGGAAGAAACGGAATATTACCAAACTTGGGATTTATTTTATCGATGGCTAGAGGAAAGAATAAAGGATTAGGAATTAAATATGTATTAGTGAATGTAAACTCAAGACAGCACGTTGGTTGAAAAATTATTATTGTATGTATGGGGAAAAAATCAATAAAAACTTTGGGGGGAAAAAAAAGAAAAGTTGTGGGATCAATTGTGGTCATACGTTGAGGACTCCCTGTGTACTTTTTGTAACAACAGGCTCTTGTACACAGAGGCAAATAAAATCTCTGTGACTGAGGCTTATTATAGCTAGTCCTCGATTTACTACTATAATGGAGCCCAAAATTTCTGTTGCTAAGCAGGACAATTATTAAGGGAGTCATTCCCTAATTTATGACCTTTTTAAAGCAAATCAGTTGTTGTTGTTGTTAAGCAGATTAGTGCAGTTGTTAACTGAATCATATTGTTGTTAAGTGAATTTGACTTCCCCCACTGTCTTTGCTTGTGGGAAGCCAGCTGGGAAGCTCACAAAAGGTGATCACATGACCTGCAACTGTCATAAATACGAGTCAGTTGCCAAGCATCCAAATTTTGATCACATGACCATGGGGATGTTGCAATGGTTTTAAGTGTGAAAACTCAGCACAATTCACTTATTTTAGTGCAGTGGTAACTTCAAATGGTCACTAAATGAATGGTTATAAGTTGAGGGCTATCTATAATGTTGTGAATGTGCAGTGAGTTATGTTAGAACAGTTCTGCTGAATGTCGAGGAAAGCCCCATCTTCCAGGTCCAGGAAAACCAGGATATTTATTAAGAATCTGGTCTCCTTTCACACATGAACTCTGATGTAAGCTACAGGCAGTCCTTGACTTATGTCCATTCGTTTAGCGACTGGTCGAAGTTATGACAACTCTGCAAAACGTGACTTTATACCACTTTATAAAGCCTTAGTAAGGCCACACCTGGAATACCATGTCCAGTTTTGGTCACCATATTACAAACAAAGATGTTGAGACTTTGGAAAAAGTGCAGACAAGAGCAACTAAGATGATCAAAGGCCTGGAGACAAAAACATATGAAGAACGGCTGCGGGACTTGGGTATATCCAGTTTAATGAAAAGAAGGATCAGGAGTGACATGATAGCAGTATTCCAATATTTGAGGGGCTGCCACAAAGAGGAGGGGGTCAAGCTATTCTCCAAAGTACCTGAAGGCAAGACAAGAAACAATGGATGGAAACTCATCAAGGAGAGAAGCAACCTGGAATTATAATAATAATAATAATAATAAAGTTGGAAGGGACCTTGAAGGTCATCAAGTCCAACCGCCTGCTCAGGCAGGTAACCCTATACCATTTCGGACAAATGGCTGTCCAGTTTCTTCTTAAAAACTTCCAGTGTTGGAGCATTCACTGCTTCTGGAGGCAGGTTGTTCCACTGCTTAATTGTTCTGTCAGGAAGTTTCTCCTTAGTTCCAGGTTGCTTCTCTCCTTGATTAGTTTCCATCTGTTGCTTCTTGTCCTGCCTTCAGGCGCTTTGGAGAATAGCTTGACTCCCTCTTCTCTGTGGCAGCCCCTGAGATATTGGAAGACTGCTATCATGTCCCCTCTCGTCCTTCTCTTCATTAAATTAGACATACCCAATTCCATCAACCTTTCCTTATATGTTTTAACCTCCAGTCCCCTAATCATCTTTGTTGCTCTTCTCTGTACTCTTTCTAGAGTCTCAACAACTTTTTTACATCGTGGTGACCAAAACTGGATGCAGTATTCCAAGTGTGGCCTTACCAAGGCATTGTAGAGTGGTATTAATACTTCGCATGATCTTGATTCTATCCCTCTGTTAATGCAGCCTAGCACTGTGTTGGCTTTTTTGGGAGCTGCAGCACACTGCTGGCTCATCTTTAAGTGATTGTCCACTAGGACTCCGAGATCTCTCTCACAGTTACTGCTATTGAGCAAGGTACCCCCTATACTATACCTGTACATTTGGTTTTTCTTGCCTAAATGTAGAACCTTACTTTTTTCACCATTGAATTTCATTTTGTTAGATAGCGCCCAGTGTTCAAGTCTGTCCAGATCCTCCTGTATCCTAAGCCTGTCTTCTGGAGTGTTTTTAAGGAGAAATTAAGGAGAAACTTCCTAACACTGAGAAAAATTAACCAGTGGAACGGCTTGCCTCCAGAAGTTGTGGGTGCTTCATGATTGAGGTTTTTAAGAAGAGACTGGCTAGCCATCTATCTGAAATGGCATAGGATGTCCTGCATGAGCAGGGGGTTGGACTAGAAGACCTCCAAGGTCCCTTCCAGCTCAATTCTGATTGACTGACAGACTTACGATTGATACTTGCACTTACAACCATTGCAGTGTCCCCAACGGACATATGATTGTGATTTAAGCTCTTGTGCAAATGGTCTATATATTTACAACAATGCAGCATCTTGGGGGTCACATGATGCCTCTCTTGAGACCTGCCCATCCAGTTTCCAACAAACAAAGTCAATGGGGGAAGCAGTCTGATTAGATTAATAACTATAGCAAAAAAAGGTGCAAAATTATAAGATAAGATGAGATAAGATAAGATAAATCTTTATTGTCATTTTCTACTATGAGCACACTGGCCCACATTAAAAATGAAATTCTGTTGCCTGCTCTCAAAAGAAAGTGTATAAAATTGAGGGCATTGCTTAGCAATGGAAGTTCCAATCCCAACTGTGGTCATAAATCAAGGACTATCGGTATGTCAGAGGAAAAGGGCACCTGTGTAGCAAGAAAGGGAATCTTCATACCTGCTTAACAGCATCATGGAAAATATAATACAGGTGGTTCTCGATTTACAAAAGTTTATTTAATGACCGTTCAAAGTTACAGTGGCACTGAAAAAAGTGAATTATGACCGTTTTTCACGCTTACGACCGTTGCAGCATCCCCATGGTCATGTGATCAAAATCCAAACACTTGGCAACTGACTCATTTTTATGATGGTCACAGTGTCCCTGGCTTACGTGACCCCCTTTTGCGACCATCTGACAAGCAAAGTCAAGGGGGAAGCCAGATTCACTTAACAACCGGGTTGCTAACTCAGCAACTGCGGTGCTTCACTTAACACCTGTGGCAAGAAATGGGGCAAAATCCACTTAACAACTGTCTCGCTTTGCGACAGAAATTTTGGGCACGATTGTGGACTACTTGTAGTAGTTGCGCCTTATCATCCAACGCTGAGAAATTCCGTCCTTCCACTCAATTCTTAACGAAGCGAATGCATTTAATAAATTGGCATAACTGCATTTTAATCTTATTGCCAGAATGAATGTAAGCTGCTCAGAGTCATTTGCTGAGTAATGATTTGAATTTTAACTGAAATGCTTTGTGTTTTGTTTTTGGTTCCATCTACTGTTCACTACCCAGAGTTGCAAAATTGATTGGTAGGGCCACATTCAATGTTTTAAATTAAATTTAATTGATTAATTTTCAACAGGAGTGGCATGTAATCATGAGAGAATAAATAAAAAATATTGCCAACACCTCAGTACTATATAATCATTTTGTAGGGATACCTGAAGGGGGACAACTTTCTGAGGAAAACAACCAAACAAGGGAAAGAATGTTGGGTTTTATTTACTTATGAGTTATTGTTTTTTAAGGTTCAGCAAAAACAAGCAAAATAGCTAAACCTGACAGACCCAGGTCCAGGGATCTGTAGGGGGGATGGGCGGCATAGAAATTTAATGAAAAAATAAAATAGATGTACCTTTTTTCTCCATCATGCTCAAACTTGATCCTGGCATTCCGCAACTACGGAAGAAAAGGAGACAGAAAACCATTAAATACAGATAGAGAGATGGATGATAAATAGATGATAGAGAGATGGATGATAGAGAGATAAAATAGCTGATAGAGATAGATAGATAGATAGATAGATAGATAGATAGATAGATAGATAGATAGATAGATAGATAGATAGATAGATAGATAGATAGATAGATAGATAGATAGATAGATAGATAGATAGATAGGCAGACAGGCAGACAGGCAGACAGGCAGACAGGCACTAGTTATGGATTAAGGATGATAGAGTAGAAATAAATAGGATAATACGAATAGATAGTAGATAGATGATAGATAGATAGATGATAGATATATGATAGATAGATAGATAGATAGATAGATAGTAGATAGGCCAGGAAGGCAGGCAGGCAGGCAGGCAGGCAGGCAGGCAGGCAGCTAGTTATGGATTAATGGATGATAGAGTGAGAAATGAAATAGATAGATAGATAGATAGATAGATAGATAGATAGATAGATAGATAGATAGATAGATAGATAGATAGATAGATAGATAGATATAGACAGACAGACAGATGGAAGAGAGATGATAGATATGATAGAGAGAGGTATGGATGATTGAGTGAGAGATAATAGTTGATAAAAAAAGAGATGATAGATGAGATGATAGATAGATGGATGCATGAATGGGTAGATAGATATGGATGGATAGATAAGACAGACAGGTGATAGGTGATACACAATAGCTAGATAGCTAGATGATAGGTAAACGATAGAGTAAGAGATAACAGATAGCCGATAAAGAGATAGAGATAGATAGACAGATGATAATAGGTAGATAATAGAGATAATGGTTGAAAGAGAGAGAAGCAGACAGAGACAGTTCTTCTGCTCTTCTCATGTTACCAGGTCTTAACTATTCAGTCTCAGCTTCAATTCATCCATCGCCCCCCCCTTCCCTTGCTTGATATCTGTAATATCTTGCAGCCCACCCTCCCAAATAGCAATAAGGATTAGGACAAAATAACATGTAGGGCAAGTCTATTGCTTGAAAGCAAAAAAAAAAATTCTAGTGATAATTTGCTTGTCTTCCAAAAATGTTTGGGCAGGACCATCCTATAATTTTTATTTCTGCAGGACCCAGTAAAGACCCCTCCCATTGGCAGCCTTTTAAAAAAAAATACTTCTGGTGCTGAATCAGCTGGCTGAGTGCTCCGATAACATAATGCAACAAACTAGGGTTTGATTTAGCTGTGTGAATTTGCTTTCTCTCTTAACGAAAGAAAGCTCTGCAAACCAATATAACAATGCAATCCTTTTCTTCTGGGTCTAATGGAAAAAGACTTGGGAAAAAAATTTGAAACTCTGATTTTATATATGTTGACGGCAGCAAACGGAAGGATGTTTCGATTCCCACCATGGATGAATGGCTACAAAAGTTGATGGAGTTAGCAGAGATGGCTAAATTGATAAAAATTGTTTTGGTAAAACAAAAGAATAGAAGAACTTTTGTTTCTACTTGGAAACCACTTCTGGACTTTGTGCACGAGGTGGAAAAAAAAATGATACTTTGATTTTGGGTTTTACTGATTAGATTGATTTGTTGATATAGAAATGGCTAGTTCAGTGATGGCGAACCTTTTAGAGACCGAGTGTCCAAAAACCGCCGCCTGCCCCCGCTCCGCCTCCCGTCCTGCCTGCTCCGCCCCGCCCACCCGCCCGCAAGGCCATGCTGCCTCCATGGCCCGCCGATCGCCCAGGCAGCCCTGCAGCGCCATGGCAGCCACGCCCTCCGCCCACACCCCGCAGCATCTGCACGCTCTGGGGCGTGAGGGCGGAGTCTTGTCTCTGCTGCCTGGCTATGTCTTTGGCTGTGCTGCTCGTGCAGGCCGCTCTCGGGGGCGACTCTCCTCCAGGGGGGCTGTTGGTGAGGAGGGGGCCGTGGGGGGGAGGCGGGGCTGGGGCAACGGCACGCGTGCCCACAGACAGGGCCCCAAGTGCCGCCTCTGGCACGCGTGCCATAGGTTCGCCACCACTGGGCTAGTTCATACTACCATAGAAACGTAAAAAGTTGAGATTTGATTTTAATGTCTTATTTTACTGCAACAGAGAGAAGTCAACAGCTTTTTTTTTTCTTTCCCCCCTTTTTTCCACACATCTCTTTTTCCCTCCCCTTTACCTTTGTTCCTCATTATTTGCTTTTGTATTTTCATATTTTATATTATGTTAATAAAATAAGACATTTTGCTGTTCCCCAAGCAGGGAGTTTTGGAAAAATGTGTCCATTTCTTGCAAAAACCAGGAGCATAAAAGTGCTCGGTAAAATCCACAACTGGTTGGGAGAATTAGGTGGGGCCACTATTCTTAAAGGTTTGTGGTTTTTTGTTTTTTGTTTGTTACGCAGAATTAAATGGCAACTTTATCTCTCTCTCTCTCTTTTCTCCCTCTGGTTTCTTTTCGGGATGGAAAAAGCGCATCCTATATTTGGGAGTGTACATTGTTTGCAAAGATCAGCCACACACGCACTGCTGGTATCTAAACAGGAGAATTCCTAGAGGAGCAAACTGGGTGACGCCTTTTCCTGAAAACTCTTTATCTTTTACTTGAGGTTTATCCAGAACACGATTAGCAGTTTCCATGCTTCCATTCTATGCGCCTGAAAATACGTTGTGGCAGTGAGGAAGTTTTCAGTTCAACGGCTATTTATGTGGAAGTATGTGTCTGCGCAGTGTTTCATTAAAAAGATCACATCCTAATGTGGCCAAATGGACTGCATCAATAACCGGCTGAAGTTGATTGATTTCAGAATAACAGAGGAGTAGGAAGGGACCTGGGAGGTCATCTAGTCCAGCCCCCTGCTCAAGCAGGAGACCCCGTACCATTTCAGACAAATGGCTGTCCAGTCTCTTCTTAAAATCCTCCAGTGTTGGAGCACTCACAACTTCTGGAGGCAGGCTGTTCCACTGATTGATTGTTCTGACTAACAGGAAATTTCTCTAAAAGTTCCTCAATTATTTTGACCTAGTCAGATTAATACATTTCTAGTTAACATTCAAGTTCTAGTTAACATTTGGATTGTTTTATAAAATATATATTTGATAGAGTACAGGAAACAGAATATAGGTGAGACGTATTAAAATATAGTAGTTATACTGTATGTGTATTTTAGAAATGATTGCTGTTTTAGGGGAAATTGGGGGACCCGAAATGTAACTTATGTGTTTATTTGGGGCTAAAGTGTAAAATGGTTTTAAAATAGTTAAACTTAAAAACAGGATTTTGATTGATATGTGAATTACTATCGATATCTTTTTTACAATGGAATTTTATCTAGAAATGTATTAATACTGGGTTGTGGCTTGAGGGAAATAGAGAAGTACTTTTGGGGAATTGTTGAATTATTTATGTTTAATTATATTGTTGTTTCTGGATGATCGACCACCCTATCTCCACGTGGATTCATAAAGCACTTCGATGTAAAACTAAAAATACCAATAAAACTTGATTGAAAAGAAAATTTCTCCTTAGTTCTAGGTTGCTTCTCTCCTTGATTAGTTTCCATCCATTGCTTCTTGTCCTGCCTTCAGGTGCTTTGGAGAATAGCTTGACTCCCTCTTCTTTGTGGCAGCCCCTGAGATATTGGAACACTGCTATCATGTCCCCCCTCGTCCTTCTCTTCATTAAACTAGACATCCCCAATCCCAGCAACCGTTCCTGATATGCTTTAGCCTCCAGTCCCCTGATCATCTTTGCTGCTCTTCTCTGTACTCTTTCTAGAGTCTCAACGTCTTTTTTATAGTGTGGTGACCAAAACTGGATGCAGTATTCCAAGTGTGGCCTTACTAAGACTTTATACAGCAGTACTAGTACCTCATGTGATTTATGATTCTATACCTCTGTTAATGTAACAAAAATTCCAAGTTCAGCTGATTCCCATCAATAATTGGAAATCAGCTGAATTTGGTGGGTCACTAAACTGAGTCATCACTGTGGATTCACTTCACTGATAGATCCTGTGGAGTTTCTAAGCTATACCTGTTGAAACAGGAGTGTCTCTTAAACACTGATGAAACAGGATCCTAGTCTAGTTCCCACCAGCTATCATTGCTTGTATGGATGTTAAGTTATTCTCTGTGGCTGAGCTGAAGAATTCTCCAGTTGGCAAAAACAGCATTGACAGCATGGCTCAATATAGATAGTTCTCGACGTACGACTACAATTGAGCCCAGCATTTTCACTGCTAAGCAAGACAGGTGTTAAATGAGTTTTATCCCATTTTATAACCTTCCTTGCCACTGTTGTTAAGTGAATCACTGCAATTGTTAGTAACATGGTTGTTAAGTGAATCTGGCTTCCCTATTGACTTTGCTTGTCAGAAGGTCACAAAAGGGAGTCACGTGATCCCGGGATATGGCAACCATCATAAATATTAATCAGTTGTCAAGCCTTTGAGTTTTGATTAGATGACTATACAGATGCTGCAACGGTCGTAAAGTGTGAAAAACGGCCCTAAGTCACTTTTTTCAGTGCTTTTGTAAGTTTGAACTGTCACTAAATGAACTCTTACCTGTGGTGAGAAAAACAAAGAGATTTTTGTCAGATTTGCGAGGTGGTCCAAACAGGAAATATTTGTGGAGTGTATTTACGACTGCTGCAGCACCCGTGATGGAATATAGTACTGTGGCCCAGATTTCCAGAAGGGAGGGGCTGCATTCCAGAGGAGCAAGAGGCAAATCAATTCAGATAAGTTTCTGTGAGTGAGAGGGTGAAGACGGCCCCTCCCTAATAATTCCTAGAGTTTATAGGGATGGTAGCATGCTTTAGTGTGTCAAGATTCTTATAAAATAGATAGGCAATAGATAGGTGGATAATTGAGAGAGATAATAGATAGATAGATAGATAGATAGATAGATAGATAGATAGATAGATAGATAGATAGATAGATAGATAGATAGATAGATAGATAGATAGATAGATAGATAGATAGATAGAGCAATAGCAATAGCATTTAGACTTATATACTGCTAGATGGATGGATGGATGGATGGATGGACAGACAGACAGGTAGATAGAGAGAGACAGAGACAGACGGATAATAGGTAGGTAGATAGATAGGTAGATAGATTAGATATAGATAGAGAGATGATAGAGAGACAGATAATAGGTAGGTAATAGGTAGATAGATAGCAAGACAGAGACAAATAAACAAATAGGTAGGTAAGTAGACAGACAGACAGATAGAGAGACAGACAGATAATAGGTAGGTAAATAGGTAGAGAGAGAGACAAATAGGTAGGTAGGTAGGTAGGTAGGTAGATAGATAGAGACAGACAGACAGACAAACAGACAGACAGACAGAAAGACAATAAGTGAGAAACAATAAAGAAATTGGTTTGAAAGAAGTACAACATGTTTTTCTTTGTTTTGGGATCGTGTGATCCCCATTTGCAACTTTCCCAGGGGCCTTCCGAGAAGCAGAATCAACGTGGGAAGCCAGAGTCACTTTAACGACCAAATCATTCATTCAACAGCTGCAGGGATTCGCTTAATAACCACAGCAAAAAAAAAAAAAAAAGGTTGTAAAATTGGTTGTGACTCCCTTAACAGCTGCCCTACCTAGCAGCGTAAATTCTGATCCCCGTTGTGGTCGTAAGCCGAGGACTATCTATACCTTGAAATGCAAGACCACAAACCTTTCCCCTGCAAGTCATCTGTGATAGTTTTCATCTGTGGTCTTCCCCGTGTTAATCCAACCCTAAGAGATTTCCTGAAAAGACGCTCTAAATGAGAGGTGGGGAACTGTGACCCCCTTCCTGAGGCTCAGGAATTCTGGGAGTTGAAGTCCACAGGTCATAAAAAGTCCATAGTTCCCCACCCTGGGTCTAAATAAAGAGATGTCATTCAGATCTGCCTTGCAAAGAAACCTGCTTGTATCTGCACCCAGTTGGATAGTCCTTAAGACCCAATGACATTTTTTTTTTTTTTTTGAGTTGAGCAGAACAGCTCCGTTTTGGAACAATTTGTTGCTGGAAATGGACAAAAGCAACCCCAGAAGAGAGGAAACTAAGACCTGCATCCTCTTTCTTCGCCGTGAAACAATAACAGTGACCTCCTTTCGTTAAGGGCCAAGGGAAACACACCAGGCAACATACACAACAGCAGTTGGCTGGCGAGAAGAGAAATATGAGCGAGGCTTCAGAGAAGCAGCGCTGGGTAAAACTCCCCCCCCCCGACTTGCTAGGAAAACAAGCATGGGCAAAAGAGGCCCAATGAGAAGGGGAAACGAAAACCACAATCAGGTTGTGTCCATTTTGCATCCCGGTCCTTCCTGAACCAGCCTTGAACAGATGCCTTCGTCACCTTCATCAGCAGAGTACAGCTTTCAAAAGTTTTGCTGCACTCTGGTGTGATCTAGAGAAGCTGAGAGATAAAATTACCCTCGTTGGAGGCGATATGGTTTTTCTCCTTCGTATTTCCTTGATTACGCTGAAATTCTGGTCTATTTGTTTCTTTTTTTTAAAAAAAAACATATATCTTTTTTTATGGTGTTTTTTTTAATGGTGTGCAAATGTTGCTTCTCTCTTTGTGCCTGGTGATGGCAGTTTTGTCTGAGCGCCAGGCTTCTAGGCATTCTATGGTGTTTGGCTTGATCTACGATGCTGACCGTTTTCCTGTTGAAACTATGGTTAATTATACCTATGTTGTCATGAATTTCACCATGAGTTCCAACAGCTAATTGGTGTTCATGGATGTGCTCCGCTAATCTTCAGCCTGCTATTTTTCTTTAATTTCATAACTTTGATTTTCAAAAATAAAAGATTTAAGATAAACAGACAAGAGAAAAGGTTTGAAGGAAAAGGGAGTTCAAGAAAGAGAGAAGAATAGAATAGAATAGAATAGAATAGAATAGAATAGAATAGAATAGAATAGAATAGAATAGAAGCTGGAAGGGACCTTGGAGGTCTTCTAGTCCAGCCCCCCACTCAAGCAGGAGAACCTATACCATCTCAGACAAGTGACTGTCTAGTCTCTTGTTAAAAATCTCCAGTGATGGAGCGCCCATGATTTCTGAAGGCAAGCTGTTCCAATGGTTAATTGTCCTCACTGTCAGGAAGTTTCTCCTTAATTACAGGTTGTTTCTCTCTTTGATCAGTTTCCAACCATTATGTCTTTTCCTGCCCTCTGGTGCTTTGGAGAATAATGTGACCCCCCTCTTCTTTGTGGCAGCCCCTCAAATACTGGAACGCTGCTATCATGTCACCCCCATTTCTTCTTTTCTTTAGACTAGCCAAACCCAAGTCCTGCAGCCATTCTTCGTATGTTTTAGTCTCCAGGCTTTGGATCATCTTAGTTGCTCTTCTCTGAATTTTTTCCAAACTCTCATAATCGTAAATCGAGGACTGCCTATATTTTATCTATATTTATTTGATCAGCCTCCCAACTCCGATACAGGTCATCCTTGACTTACAACCACAACTGAGCCCAAAATTTCTGTCGCTAAGCGAGACATTTGTTTACTGAATTTTGCCCCATTTTGCAACCATCCTTGCCACGTTCGTTAAGTGAATCATTGCAGTTATTAAATCAGTAACACAGTTGTTAAGTGAATCCGGCTTCCCCATTGGCTTTGCTTGTCAGAAGGTCGCAAAAGGGGATCATGTGATTCCCTGGACACTGCGATCGTCATAAATATGAATCAGTTCTTCAGTGTCTGAATTTTGATCACATACCATGGGGAGGCTGCAATGGTCATCAGTGTGACCATTTTTTCAGTGCCGTCGTAATGTCGAAAAGTCACTAAACGAAATATTGTTAAATCAAGGACTATCAGTAATTCAAAAGAATGTGTGGTCTTTGTGAGGAATGTTTCATCTCTGGAAACTCCCCAACTTTTCTCAAAGTTATCCCAAGATGATGCTTGCCAAGTTCTGCCTGCTCCCCACCCTCTCTGGTGCATCAGTTTCCATAAAAATTTAATTCCACCTGTCAATCAAAGCATTATTGGCTCATTTGGCCCCTACAACAGCTGTTAGCGGCCTCGTGAATTTGCTAAACATCTTGAATCATTTTTCAGCCTGGGCTGCTATAGGGCTGAATTCAACTCAGAGAGCTGTTACACCCTGGAGCTCAGCTACGTGTTTGTTTTCGTCAACAAGCAGATGTTGTTATAGTGATGGGAAGAGAAGAACGGGGGCTTTTTGGTACAGAATTTGTGTTATTCAATCTAGAATCTATAATTCAGTTTTTTGATGCATCTTGGTCTTTGCTGACAGCAGAAAGATTAGCAGCAGAATTTTATAGACCCAGAGGCACTCAAGAGATGAGAATTAAAAGCAACTGGATTTAATCCCCAAATCAAATCAATTTTCCAGATTGGATTATTGGCTTGGATCAAATTAAATAAGTTGTCTCAAAATTAATGCGATGATCCACTGTCTTTTTGCACATGTCAGCCAGGGCTCTTTTCTATGAAGCGGTCTGATGCCAAAATTGACCATATGTTCCTCTAGTTAGCTGCCTGGGCTTTTTAATAAACTTTATTACATTTCAAAGAAAGATAAAACACAAAATAACAGAAAAGGAAAAATGGGGGTAGGGGCGGGGGAAGAGGATCCAAAAATTAAAAAAGTGAAAAGCTCTGGTTTTTTTCTTGTCACTTTCCAAATTAGAGGATCACTGTTTCTTACAACAGGGTTAGTCAACCTTGAACATTTTAAGATGGGTGGACTTCAACTCCCAGAATTCCGGAAGTTGAGGTCCACCCATCTTAAAGTGGCCAAACGTCACCAAAATTGATCAAAGAAGAGGGGGTCCACTTATTTTCCAGAGCACCAGAACGCAAGACAAGAAACAATGGGTGGAAACTAATCAAGGAGAGAAGCAATCTGGAATTAAGGGAAAAACGTCCTAACAGTGAGGACAATTAACCAGTGGAACAGCTTGCCACCAGAAGTTGCGGGTGCTCCATCACTGGAGGTTTTTAAGAAGAGACTGGACAACCATTTGCCTGAAATGGTATAGGATTTCCTGTTTGAGAAGGGAGCTGGACTAGAAGATCTCAATTCAAAACTGAAGTCTACCCATCTTAAAGTAGCCAACATTGACCAAAACTGAAGTCCATCCCTCTTAAAGTGGACAAGGTTGATCAAAAATGAGACATATTCTGTTTATTTCACATTCCACTCACTTTTGATAGTGAGATAGGCAACATATAAATTCAATTAAAATAAAATAAATATTCTGCTCTTTCGGCTGTAAACCCCAGAACAGCCACATGCTAATGAACTTCCAACACGCAGTTTCTCAACCTTGACAGCAAGGCTGGCTGGAGAACTCTGGGAAGGGACATCCACCCATCTTAAAAGCCACCCTGGTTGAAAAACACCGCTCTAATCCCTCTTACGTTGTGCAGGAACAGAATCTGAAGGTCCATTTCTAACCTGTTTGTTCGAATGGTTTTTATTCCTGTTGCTGTCTAAAAATCCACCGCATTTGCCAAGGGCAGCCAGGTCCTTCATAATAGAATTAAGAACTTCTTCCTCATCTGCAAACAGAACAAACAAAAAATTAGATTAGACCTCTGAAACTTTGTGGTGTCTTCTCAAGGCCCATATAATATACTGCAAAGATATGTAAGCAGTCCTCGACTTACAGCCATTTATTTAGCGACCGTTCAGGGGAAAAAAAGGACTTACGACCGTTTTTCACACTTAACGACTGTTGCAGCATCCCCTTGGTCACGTGATCCCCTTTTGCGACTTTCAGACAAGCAAAGTCAAGGGGGAAGACAGACTCACTTTACAACTGTGCTACTTACTTAGTAACTGCAGTGATTCTCTTAACAACTGTGGCATGAAAGGTCATAAAATGGGGCAAAACTCACAACAACGGAAATGCTTAGCAACGGAAATTTTAGACCCAACTGTGGTCATTCTTGCCTCGTGAACCCTCTAGTCCTTGACATATGACCACAATTGAGCCCAAAATTTTTGTTGTTAAGTGAGACATTTGTTAAGAGAGTTTTGCCCAATTTTACAATCTTTCTTAAAAGTTGTTAGGTGAATCACTCCAGTTGTTAAGTCAGTGACACAGTTGTTAAGTGAATCTGGCTTCCCCATTGACTTTGCTTGTCAGAAGGTCGCAAAAGGGGATCACGTGACACCCCTGGGACTGTGCGACGGTCATAAGATGAATCAGTTGCCAAGCATCTGAATTTGGATCACATGATCATGGGGATCTGGAAAGATTGTAACTGTGAAAAATATTCTTTCTTCAGTGAATTGTTATAAATTGAGGATTACCTGTATTGTGGATTTAATTTAGCCTGGTAGATTTATCGTGTTTGGGAAACTTTCAAGTGCCTTGTGGACTCTTTGGCTACTGCTCGGTGGACTAGCATTGGCCTGCTTTTGGCTGGACTTTAATTGGGACAGTTCTGGGATTTTGGTGAAAGGAACTGCTGGGGAATATAACTGATATTAATATTAATATACCCACTAAACCACCGTTACGTGTGACTGGGATAGCACACTAATGAATGCCTGATTCACTTAATATCTGCGATGATTTGCTTAACAACTATGGCAAAAAAGGTCATAAAATTGGACAAAACCTATTAACTTCCTTGCTTAGCAATAGAAATTCTGATCCAAATTGTGGCTGTAAATCGAGGACTTTGAATATTCCTATCCAATTACAAAAGTGTCCTGATGCACTCAAAGCAAGAACACATAAGATCATGGGGAGCTAATATTCTCCCCCGTAATTTTATTAATTATATGTTAATAAAAATTAAGAACAAAAAAAATGTAAGAATAAAAAATGAAAAAAGGTACATCACAAAGTTTAACGCAAAAGGGAATTTGGGGGTAGGCAGAAGTACGCTTGTAGGCTTAGTAAGAGACCCTTTTCCCCTTTTATGGTAATGTAGATATGTTATATTGTATTACTTCAATGCACATTTGAACACAATACAGTAAAGTTTATAAACTATGATTAAGAATGATTAACATGACTTTAAAAGCTTGAACCATTGAAAATAAAAATAAAAAAGTAAAAGTTCTATCAGTAGGAATTGCCATTTAGGAATCTTTAGTTCCCAGAATTCCCTAGCCAGCATACCTGGACGTCAACTCCCAGAATTCCCCAGCCATTTAAGAGAGAATAGGAAAATTGAGGGCTTCAGATACATTAATAAATGCAAAGGCAAGCCATATCTTAGTGCATCAATTGAAGCACAATAGGTTTTCTTAAGTCATTACCTTTCTCTTTCCTTCCCCGTGCACTCAAATTCAAATGAAATGAATTCCCTCCTTCAAACTCTGCCCTTTTAGGGTAGCAATTTTAAGATATGTAGTCTTCAGCTCCCAGAATTCTGGAAACAATCTGGCTGGGAATTTGGGGAGTTGAAGTCCACAGAGGTGGGCTGTGGAATTCTGGGAGTGGAAGTCCACGCACCTTAAAATTGCTTAGGCTGCCACAAAGAAGAGGGAGTCAAGCTATTTTCCAAAGCGCCTGAAGGCAGGACAAGAAGGAACGGATGGAGACTCATCAAGGAGAGAAGCAACCTAGAACTAAGGAGAAACTTCCTGACAGTTAGAACAATGAACCAGTGGAACAACCTGCCTCCAGAAGCGGTGAATGCTCCAACACTGGAAGTTTTTAAGAAGGGACTGGACAGCCATTTGTCTGAAATGGTATAGGGTTTCCTGCCTGAGCAGGGGGTTGGACTAGACCAGTGGTGGCAAACCTATGGCACGGGTGCCAGAGGCGGCACTCGGAGCCCTCTCTGTGGGCACATGTGCCTTTGCCCAGCCTTGCTTCCACCCGCGACCTGCTCACCAGCAGTCCCCCTGGAGGAGAGTCGCCCCCGAGCGTGGCCCACGCGGAGCAGCGCAGCCAAGGACATGGCAGCCAGGCAGCGTAGACAAGACTCTGCCCTCACGCCCCATCGCGCACAGTTGATGCTGCGGGGCGTGGGCAGAGGGCGTGGCCGCCATGGCGCTGCTGGGCTGCCATGGCGACCCGCAGTGGGCCCTGGAGGCGGTGAGTGGCCCTGCGGGCAGGCAGGGTGGGGCGGAGTGGGGGTGGGCCAGCGGGTGGAGCGGGCCAGGGCAGGGGGTGGGGCAGGGCCAGTTTTTGGGCACTCGGTCTCTAAAAGGTTCGCCATCACTGGACTAGACACTAGATGACCTCCAAGGTCCCTTCCAACTTTATTATTATTATTATTATTATTATTATTATTATTATTATTATTATTATTAATTATTATTAATTATTATTATTATTATTATTATTATTATTATTATTATTATTATTATTATTATTATTATTATTATATAATGCTCTTTTCCCTAGAACTGAGGGACGGCCTGGCCAAAGCCTCACCTGTGGGCTTTGTGGCTAAGGCAGGGCTAGTTCTTACTCCCTCCCAGTTTCTACCATTGGGCTTTTAACCTCTACATCCTGTCCTGCACTGCAGCACTGCTAAAATTTAGACAGTGACTATCATGTTTATAGGCCTTGCAACAGACACTATGCCACAAGGTGTACAAAAAAAAACACAGCCCAACGCTCACAGTGAAAAAAATCCTGATATTTTAAAAGTGGCTGCAAACTCCCAGAACTGTGTGCCTGATACAGGTAACTCCTTGGGTTACGACCACAATTGAGCCCAAAATTTATTTCGTTAAGTGAGACATTTGTTAAGCGAGTTTTACCCCATTTTACAACCTTTCTTGCCACAATTGTTAAGGGAATCATTGCAGTTGTTAAGTTAGTCACATGTGACTAATTGCTAAGTGAATCTCGCTTCCCCCATTTACTTTGCTTGTCAGAAGGTCACAAAAGGGGATCACGTGACCCAAGGACACTGCAACCGTCATAAATGTGAGTCAGCAGTCAAGCGTCTGAATTTTGACCATATGACCATAGGGATGTTGCAATGGTCGTAAGTGTAAAAAGTGTTCAAAAGTCACTTCTTTCAGTGCTGTTGTAACTTTGAACGGTCGCTAAATGAACTGTGAGTGTTGGGCCCTCTTGACTACCTGTACCTTCACAGTGAAAAAATCCTGATATTTTAAAAGTGGCTGCAAACTTTTACTTGGTGCCAGTTCTGCATGCCTAAAACTTTGTCTAGATATAAATGTTTACGCTCTCCATGGCTTTCAATACTTTTATATAGAATAGAATATGGAAATAAGAACAGAACATAATAGAAGCTGGAAGGGACCTTGGAGGTCTTCTAGTCAAACCCCCTGCTCAAGCAGGAGACCCTATACCATTTCAGACAAGTGGCTGTCCAGTGTTTTCTTAAAAATCTCCAGGGATGAAACACCCACAAGTCGTTCCGCTGGTTAATTGTCCTTACTGTCAGGAAATTTCTCCTCAGTTCTAGGTTGCTTCTCTCCTTGATTAGTTTCCATCCATTGTTTCTTGTCCTGCCTTCAGGTGCTTTGGAAAATAAGTTGACCCCCCCCCCCTCTTTTGGGCAGCCCCTCAGATACTGGAATACTGCTATCATGTCACCCCTAAACCTTCTTTTCTCTAGACTGGCCATACCCAATTCCTGCAACCATTCTTCCTATGTTCTAGTCTCCAGGCCTTTAATCATCTTAGTTGCTCTTCTTTGCACTTTTTCCAAAGTCTCAACATCTTTTTTTTTTAAGTTTTACTGAGTTTTATAGGGTTGGGGATAAGACAGGATCAGGATAGGGATTTAGGGTAGGGTTGGGATCAGGATGGGGATTAGGACTGGATAGGAATCAACATTGGGGTTACCCCCCAATAACATTTTCAAGGTCTAGCAAAGAGATTATTGTCCCTGTACGTATGTTCAGTTAACAATAATTAATATAATGGTAAATAGCTGTAATAAATATGATAAACGATAATCATAAACAGTATCAGTTAGTCAATACATATCATTCTTCTTACTAATATATATTCAAAATAACATATCACATTCATTTTTCACTAGTTCGTTTTTCTAACCATTGGTAAAAATTATCCCAAGTTCTAAAGTAAACTGAATCTTCTTTCTCTTTCATCCCTAAAGTCAATCTATCCATTTCTGCACATTCTAAGATTTTCTTAATTAAAACCTCTTCGGTTGGTAAGTTTTCATTTTTCCAGTATTGGGCAAATACTATTCTCGCTGCTGTCAGTACATGCAATATTAAGTATTCATTCTCCTTCTCATAATTAGCTCCTAATATTCCTAACAAAAACAGTTCTGGTTTAAATTCTATCTGTCTCAACATCTTTTTGTGATGTGGTGACCAAAACTGTTTGCGGTATGCCAGGTGTCATCTTACTAAGGATTTGTAAAGCAGTACTAATACTCCACGTGATTTTGATTCAGGTTATCAGAAAAAATTGCCGCCTTCTAGCTATACGTATATTTAAAAAAACAGATGCAAAATTATTTTCAAAGGTATCTAAGTGGGATGCTGTTACCTAATTAATACTGTGCAACAGCCGGCCTGGCTGGAAATTTGTGTTACTAGATTTTGCAGAGCATATTTCCAGAGAGGAAAAACGTATGATGTGCAGCTCAAAGAATGTGGAGTGGGCCAAGATCCAAAAAACTGAAATAATATCAGCTTTAAATGAGCAAATCTCTGCTGTTCTTCCTCAACAGTCCTCTGGAGGGCCAAGGAAGATTATCACAGAAAGGGAGTGAGAATCACTTCCTTTAGTTCGCCTGATTTCCCAAAGCTTTTGTGTTTTGGGAAATCCTTTCTCCTGAACTCTGCAAACCAAAATAATCAGCGGTCCTTCGTGGTTGCACTTTAAACAGCGAACGGAACAATATTTCCCCCCCCCCTGCAAAAAAAGTTAACATTTCAGGTGAACTTGCAACCTGGATCAACAAGCGATATCTTTGGTTGTAAAGCTATCCATCATATAACTTTGTTTATTAAATGGCTTCTGCCAGAGATGGCATTTTTCCAATCAAGGTTGATCGCAACTCTAGGGATCCTCCTTAGAAGATTCCATGGAAGGATGGGAATCCTGTTTCCATCACCAGCTTAGCCCAATGGTTTTCAAACTTAGCAACTTTAATTCTGGGAGTTGAAGTCCACACCTCTTAAAAGCAGCCTTAAAGCAGGATCTTGTAACTGTGGGACGATGATCCAGTTTTGTTTAGTTTTTTTTTAAAAAAAAAAACCTTTTCAGAAATGCAATTTAGAACAAGCAAGGCTCAAAATATTTATCCTGTATTCTTTCTAGGAGAACATCTGCAAAGTTTCTATAACAACCTGTGGCTTATCCAAAATGTGAAAAATAAAACAAAAGTATTGAATAAAGTTCTCCAAATTGATGATATACCTGAGTTGAAACCAAGGTTTTGGAATAATCACCATGGAATATTATGGACCTATGTTCACAACAATAAATATAAAAGGAAATAATGAAGAGGGGGGTCCACCTATTCTCCAAAGCACCTGAAGGCAGGGCAAGAAGCAACAGATGGAAACTAATCAAGGAGAGAAGCTGCCTGGAACTAAGGAGAAATTTCCTGACAGTTAGAACAATTAAGCAGGGGAACAGCTTGCTTCCAGAAGTTGTGAATGCTCCAACACTGGAGGTGTTGAAAAAGAGATTGGACAACCACTTGTCTGGAATGTATAGAATCTCCTGCTTGAGCAGGGGGCTGGACTAGAAGATCTCCAAGGACCCTTTCAACTTTGTTCTTTGTTATTCTGATACTAAATCAGAGACAGAGGAGGGAAGGTAATATAGACAAGATGGCCCAAATGAAGCCTCCAGGAAATGTTACGTCAGGGTTATATCTTAAGGCTCTTGGTCTTCCAAGTCTAATTCAGGGATAACCCACAAAAGGGACTGATACACTGAAAATGGAAAATACTTTCTATATAAACCAGAAGAAATCTGAGGAGCAAGAAGAACAGATCAAAGGGAAGATAAACATTCCAGGACAACTACGGGGAGATGGAATAACAGAGAGACGATTTGTTAGTCCTTCCAAAAGAATGGCGATTAGATGGTCTCTTTTATTTCAAATAATATATACAATAACAGAGGGAGATCTATCTGATGATTTAAAAGCAGGGACATGGAAGGTGAGTTGGCAAAGAAAGAAAGCTAGAATAAGGCTGAAGAAAATTGGGGTTTGGATTTATTAGTGAGGATGTTATGTTATCAATTAAAATAGAATATACTCAAACAAACAAGATGTGTACTTTGAATACTAGATTATGCTATGAATTGAGATAAAGAAAACTTTGGTCATTTAAAACTTGGAAGTATAAATATCAAAAGTTAAATTTGAATATTGATGGGAAATTAAAAATTGGGGAAAACAAATAAATAGGATTGATTGTCTATAAAGATTAAATGTATAAGTAATTAAGATATATATAAGCTAAAAAAAATTGATAAATATAATAAACATGTCTTTATGTAGTTGATAAAAAGAACTGTGTTAGTTTAAATATGAGATAGTAGATATTAAGAGAAAAAGAGAGGAAGTATTTGATGTTGAAATAAGGGAAATTTTGGTCATTAAATTTAAGACATTTGGAAATTAGTAGAAAATAAGAATGTTATACTGTATTATCAATTAGATGATGTAAGATGGTGAGAAATAGAATATATTCAAATAGATAAGACGTGTATCCTGAATATTAGACTTTGTGATGAATTGTGATAAAGGGAACTTTGGTTACCTAAAACTTGGAAATTATAAATATTAAATGTTAAATTTAAATATTGATGGGAAACTAAAAATTGGGAGAAACTAATTACAGGATATTGATTGTCTATAAAGATTGAATGTTAAAGCAATTAGGATATGTATAAGCTAAAAACTATTGATAAATGTAACAATGTTATTTTTACTTAATTGATATAATAAGAATTGTATTAGCTTAAACATGAGACAGTAAATGCTAAGGGAAAAATAGAGGAAATATTTAATGTGGTAGTTTGAGATTTGTACTAAAGACACTTGTATGTTATTGAATTATTGATTAACCTAGCTGCCACGTTGCTTTTTAAATACTTAAATGTAAAACTAGAAAATCAATAAAACTTAAAAAAAAAAAAGAATCAAGATCACGTGAAGTGTTAATACCACTTTACAATGTCTTGATAAGGCCACACTTGGAATACGGCATCCAGTTTTGGTCACCACGATGTAAAAAAGATGTTGAGACTCTAGAAAGAGTACGGAGAAGAGCAACAAAGATGATCAGGGGACTGGAGGCTAAAACATATAAGGAACGGTTGCTGGAATTGGGTATGTCCTATTTTAATGAAGAGACATGACGAGGGGGACTATAGCATGTTCCATATCTCAGGTGCGGCCACAAAGAAGAGGGAGTCAAGCTATTTCTCCAAGCACCTTAGGCAGACCAGAAGCAACGGATGGAAACTAGTCCAAGGAGAGAAGCAAAACCTGAACTAAGGATAAACTTACTGAAAGTTAGAACAATTAACCAGTGGAACAACCTGCCTCCAGAAGCGGTGAATGCTCCAACACTGGAAGTTTTTAAGAAGAGACTGGACAGCCATTTGTCTGAAATGGTATAGGGTTTCCTGCCTGAGCAGGGGTTGGACTAATGACCTCCAAGGTCCCTTCCAACTCTATTACAATTAATGTTATTATTATTACTATTCATAAATACATAAAATAAGTTGCAAAATTCCTCAGGCCAGCTAAATACATTAGGGCAGAACTGTGGCATTAATCAACTTTAGAAAACAGAGTAGAAAACAGAGTTAATACAATGCTGAAGATAAGTCAACAGGAAGATGGCATCATTAATTCCTTGCAAAAAAAAACCAAAACCATTTTTTTTTCTCCCCACCCCCATTGTCTGTGGTTTCAAACCTTGGTTGAGGAAGTGGGGAATCTAAAAAAAACAACCTTTGCAGAGGTGAAAGTTCAGATTAGGAAATGTGGGTCCCTTTCAACTGTCCACTGTCCATATTCATTCTGTCCACAAAGTATGAGAAAAATTCTGTTCCCGCCACAACTGCACCATTTTGGCATCATAAACTTTTGGTTTTTCTTTCTTTTTTTTTAAATTATATGACATTTAAAATGATTGCTGCCCTTCCTTTGGAGTAGAACTGCAACACAAGTAGTCCTTGACTTACATCCTTTAGCTTAGTGACCATTTGGAGTTACAACAGCACTGAAAAAAGTGACTTATGACCAGTTCTCACATTTACGACCACTGCAGCATCCCCATAATCACGTGATCAAAAGTCACTTGGCAACTGTCGTGTATTTACGACAGTTGTACTGTCCTAGAATCATGCGATTATCATTTGTAATCTTCCCAGCCAACTTCCTACCAGCAAATGGGAGAAGCCAGATTCCCGTAACGAGCAAAGCGATTCATTTAACAACTGGGGCAAAAAGGCCATAAAATTGGGCAAAACTCCCTTAACAACTGCCTCGCTTAGCAATTAAAATTTTAGGCTCAATTGTGGTCCTAAGCTGAGCAATCTACAAGGAATCTACAAGGAATCAAACAATAAATATGCAAATTTCAGAATATTGCTGTTGATCAATCGAAACAAAATATATTAATTGAATGGGTTGCTTTTTTGGAAGGAAATATGTTGCTGGATCAGTTCTTACTCTAAAAATCACTGGGTCTGTGGGGGTTGATTTCCTAGAAAGCCAAATTATAACATATAAATAAAAACGTATTTATATTCCTCTGTGTCATCCACATTTGCTTCACACGAAGTAGAATTTTCCCACTGCTGATTTTAACTCAACTTCCCTTTTTATACTGTTCTTAAGAACTCAGCTGCCTCTCACACAAATATCTCTGAATTTAAATGTTCAGGGGGGAGCTTTTTTTTTTAAGAAAAGAGGAAATAAGAGGCTTTGAAAAACAGAAGAAAAATCAGAAACGCAATTGCCTGGTTGTCATAGAGGCAAAACACTTATTTTGGTTCACGTTAAAAAAAGAAAACTAAAAATTTCTACGGCAGGTTAACTTCTAACGTGAAAGAGAAATACAGTGAAAGGAATCAACTGGGTGATAATGACTTAGATATTTTATCTATTTTGCAGTAATTTACATATTTATTAATTGTATATGTAGAATCATAGAGCTGGAAGGGACCTTAGAGGTCTTCTAGTCCAACCCCCTACCCATGATAGGGAGTCCTTATACTATCTCAAACAAATGGATGTCCAATCTTTTTTGAAAATCTCCAGCAATGGAGCACCCACAACTTCTGGAGGCAAGCTGTTCCACTGATTAATTGTTCTCACTGTCAGGAAATTTCTCCTTAATTCCAGGTTGCTTCTCTCCTTGGTTAATTTCCATCCGTTACTTCTTGTCCTACCCTGAGGTCCTTTTCCCTAAGGGCTAAATTGATGCCCTAAGCCCTTCAAGTACAGATAGTCTTTGACTTATGAATACAATTGAGCCCAAAATTTCGGCTGTTAAGTGAGACATTTCTTAAGAAATGTGAAAAGGAGGGAATGAATATAGGTAGTCCTTGATTAACAACCACGATTGAGGCCAACATTTCCGTTGCTAAGCCACCCAGTTGTTAAGTGAGTTTTGCCCCATTTTATGACCTTTCTTGCCACAATTTGTTAAGTGAATCATTGCACTTGATAAGTTTGTAACCCAGTTGTTAGATGAATCTGGCTTTCCCACTGTTTTACTCGTCAGAATTCCGCCAAACGGGATCATGTAACCTTGGGACACAGAAACGTTTGTAAGTATGAACCCGCTGCCAGGTGTCTGAATTTTGATCACATGACCAAGAGGATGCTACAAAGGTTGTTGCTGTGAAAAACGGCCATAACTCACTTTTTGTAACTCTGAACAGTCACTAAACGAACTGTTGTAAGTCGAGGACCACCTGTAATGGAAGATTGTTCTCATGTCTCCTCTGAGCCTTCTCTTCTTTCGGATGAACAAAACTAGTTCCCTTAGCTCAGGGGTCTTCAAACTTGGCAACTTTAAGACTTGTGGACTTCAACTCCCAGAATTCCTCAGCCAGCCAGGGCTGGCTGAGGAATTCTGGGAGTTGAAGTCCACAAGTCTTAAAGTTGCCAAGTTTGAAGACCCCTGCCTTAGCTGTTCATCGTAGGGCCTGGAGACTTCTCAGTCTCTTGATGTTATCCCTCAGTTGATGCAACCCAGGACCGCATTGGCCATTTTGGCAGCTGCAGCACACGGCTGGCTCCTGCTTAAGCGGTGATCCATCAGGGCACCTAGAAGCCTTTCGCAGTCACTACTATTGAGCCAGGTATATATACCACCACGCTCTTTAGGACTCATGGCCATGCTAGCCTTAGGTAAACGCCAATGGGTCAGGGAAACAGATCTATGGATTTCATGCCAGGGAAGATGAGACTTGGCAATCTTCAAATCGTAAAATATAAATTTGCTAGGAGAAAAAGAATGTAAGAAATAAGCGATGTATGCTGCTGGAGGAAGAACCCTTTCCTATGTAGTTCAGCCGTCGATTTTTCTAGTGTTCAATCAGCTATACAAGGAAGCACATGAAGAGGAGGAGGAGGAGGAGGAGGAAGAGGAGGAGGAAGAAGAGGGGAGGAGGAGGAGGAGGAAGAAGAGGGGAGGAGGAGGAGGAAGTAGCAACAACAACATAAGAACCTAGGCAGTGCCCTGCTGGAATTGGACCTCTGTCCATCTCATCTTACCAGCCTTTCTCCCAGTGTGCCACCCACTGTCCAGGGAAGCCTCCCCTCACGCGGGTCTCCTATCAGATGCCCTCAGAGGCTGCCCATCCTGCCCTCAGGGCTAAGAATCCCTCCATGAATTGGCCCAACCCTTTTTCGAAGCCAACCAAGCTGCTCACCTGGTACCACATACTGTGGCAGTGAATTCTACAGGTGATTTACGCCTCGCGTAATAAATATTTCCTTTTGTCTGCTTTTTCCAGCATCCAACTTCACAGGGTGACCTTTAGGTTCTCTTATTTTGGGAGGGGGAAAGCAGCGTCTCCTTTTCCGCTTTATCCGTACCATGAATAATTTCGGGCGCTTAAATCGTGCCCCATCTCGTCCAATCTTCTTCCCAGACTTAAAGGCCCAAATGTCACATTTTTTTCTTTTCAAGGAAGCTGCTTCAAACCTCTGAATCATCTTAGCTGACTTCAGCTCCACTTTTAACCCTTTGGAGGTGCAACAACTAGAACAACTAGAACCCTATCCCAGTGGCAGCCACCCAATTTAATTTGTATAAAGACTAATATTGGAGTATTGACACTTCATGACCATTGTGGTTAGTTGGGTTAGTGAAACTAGAAGTTAGGGATCAGAAGAAGAGAGTTCAGTAGAAGGGCAAAATAACATCAGACCTTCATTTGTGAGGGAATCGTTGTGTGTACACCGCTAACAACTATAATTGAAAAAGATCAACAAAGTTCTTGTCAAAAAAACCCAACAAAGCATTATGATGGCCAATGAAATTAGACAAACTTTAGGACTTTCCCTCAAGCAGATGTGAGTCAGAAGCACTATCTGACGACAAAACTCCCATGTTCTTCACACACAACTTACCATCATTTGTTTAGTTCGAAGTTGCAACGGCACTGAAAAAAGTGACTTACGGCCGTTTTTCACACTTATGATCATTGCAGCATCCCCTTGATCACGTGATCAAAATTCAAACGCTTAGCAACTGGTTCAGACTTGACCGTTGCTGTGTCCCAGGGTCACGTGATCTCCTTTTGCGACCTTCTGACAAAGTCAACGGGTAACCCAGATTCACTCAACAACCGCGTTACTGACTTAACAACTGCAGCGATTCACTTAACAACTGTGCCAAGAAGGGTTGCAAAACGGGACAAAACTCATTTAACAACTGTCTTGCTTAGAAGTGGTCATACGTGGAGAATTACCTGTACACTTTATTTATGACCACAACTGAGCCCAACATTTCTGTTAAACGAGTTTTGTCCCATTTTACGACCGTTCGTGCCACAGTTGTTAAGGGAATCACTGCAGTTGTTAAATTAGTAACACGGTTGTTAAGTGAATCTGGCTTCCCCATTGGCTTTGCTTGTCAGGAGGTCACAAAAGGGGCTCACATGACCCAAGGACACTGAAACTGTCATAAATACCAGTCAGTTGCCAAGCGTCCGAACTTTGATCACGTGACCATGGGGATGCCGAAATGGTTGTAAGTGTGAAAAACGGTTATTTTTTTTCAGGACCATTGTGACTTTAAACGGTTATTAAATGAGCTGTTGAATGTTGAAAACTACCCGTAATGTTTCAAGGCCAAACAGGGGTCCTTTATTGGATGAATGATGTTTCCCCCCAGGTCAGGAATATCATTTGGATGTTAGGTGAGAAATTAGCAATAAAGGAGGAGAAAAAAACATGAACAGGACAGGCCACACCAAAAGCTTCAACTGTCCAACACAGAGAAAATGCGAAGGGACAGAGGGATAACTTAGCAATCTTCACACGGTCTAGAGACGACCCTGTTATTGTTGGCTTGGTTGGCTGGCTATCAGTCTGAAGAAATTTGTAGTCAGTTCCAAGGTTTTGCTTCCATCAACAAAAAATGTTTTTTTTAAAAAAATCACCGAATTTGGAAGACTGAAGTCCCAAACCCCTGGGCTGCAGCTTACTAGTTCTAATAGTTTGGAACGGGACCATGCAAGCAGCTGCATTTGTGGGAGTGGCAGGGAACCAACTCTTCTCCTCCCCTCCCCCCACCTGGGCTGCCAATTCGGAAAGGTTGGGGACCCCTGACTTAAGAGATAGATGGCAGAAACTAAGAGAAGAAAAGATACACAGTACAGTCAAAGACAGACTTCTAAAATGGTCCTCTATGGGACAGAAAAGCAGTTTATTTATGAGATAGATAGATAGATAGATAGATAGATAGATAGATAGATAGATAGATAGATAGATAGATAGATAGATAGATAGATAGATAGATAGACAGACAGACAGACAGACAGACAGACAGACAGACAGACAAGGTAGGTAGGTAGACAGATGGACAGAGAGATAAGATAGGTAGGTAGGTAAGTAGGTAGGTAGATGCTAGAGAGAGAGACAGACAGATAGACAGACAGACAAGATAGGTAGGTAAGTAGACAGATGTACAGACAGACAAGATAAGGTAAGTAGACAGACAGACAGACAGACAGATATGGATGACAGATATATAGATACAGAGAGAAAAACAGACAGACAGACAGACAGACAGGTAGGTAGATATGGATGGATGATAGATAGATAGATAGATAGATAGACAGACAGACAGACAGACAGACAGACAAGGTAGGTAGGTAGGTAGACAGATGGACAGACAGACAGATAAGATAGGTAGGTAGGTAAGTAGGTAGGTAGATGCTAGAGAGAGAGACAGACAGACAGACAAGATAGGTAGGTAAGTAGACAGATGTACACAGACAGACAGATAAGGTAAGTAGGTAGACAGACAGACAGACAGATATGGATGACAGATATATAGATACAGAGAGAAAAACAGAGAGACAGACAGACAGACAGACAGGTAGGTAGATATGGATGGATAGATAGATAAGATAGATAGATAGATAGATAGATAGATAGATAGATAGATAGATAGATAGATAGATGGATGGACGGACGGACGGACGGACGGACGGACGGACGGACGGACGGATGGACAGACAGATATGGATGACAGATAGATAGACAGACAGACAGACAGATAAAATGATTGTGTAATTAACTTAATAATTAACACTTGGCGTGATTATCTATGCTTGAAATCCCCAGGGAAAATCAATTTCCTTCGCCCTTTCAACTTTGATTGAAAGACAACTACCTAATGGGAAAATAAAAAATTAATTTCTAGAATATGATCTAACTTTTGTCTTCTTAACCCATTAGGAGGGACCACCCAAAATTGTGTGGTTTCTGCATTGTGTTAGGGCTTGAGGAAATATGATGTGTAATTTTGTTCCGTGATTCGTTCCCTCTATCAAAAAAACAACTTTTGATGCTCTCCTAGGAATGCAGAGACACTTTGATCTGCATCATAAAATCCAATTATTACATTGTAGAGGATCTGACTAATCAGCTCTCCGGTAAGAGTTTAGAAGATACAGATAGTCCTCAACTTACGACCACAATAGAGCCCCAAATATTTGCTGCTAAGAAAGACATTTGTTACATGAATTTACCCCATTTTACGACTTTTCTGCCACAGTTTCATTTTTTCCCCACCTCAAGCACAAAGTCCAGAAGCGGTTTCCAAGCTGAAACAAACATCTCTGCTAACTCCATCAACCTTTGCAGCCATCAGCCATTGTGCGAATCAAAGTGTCCTTCCATTTTTTGTTGCTGTTGTCAAGTACATGACATCAAAGTTCCAATTTCCCCCCCCCCAAGTTTTTTTCATTAAAACCTGAAGGAAAGTTTCTGGTTTTATTTTTATATTCCCTTTGACAAACTTCTGTATTAAGATGTGAATCCCAAGTGACCAGGGGGATGCTGCAATGGTTGTAAGTGTGAAAAAACGGTCATAAGTCACTGTTTTCAGTGCCGTTGTAACTCTGAATGAAAAAAGTACAGAGAAGGGCAACAAATGATTAGAGACTAGAGGCTAAAACACATAAGGAACGGTTGCTGGAATTAAGCAGTCTAGTTAATGAAGAGAAGGACGAGGGGGGGACAGGATAGCAGTATTCCAATATCTCAGGGGTTGCCACAAAGAAGAGGGAGTGAAGCTATTCTCCAAAGACTGAGGGCAGGACAAGAAGCAACGGATGGAAACTAGTCAAGGAGAGCAGCAACCTGGACTAAGGAGAAATTTCCTGACAGTGAGAACAATTAACCAGTGGAACAACCTGCTCCAGAAATTCTGACGCTCCAACACTGGAAGTTTTTAAGAAGATTGGACAGCCATTTGTCTGAAATGGTATAGGTTTTCCTGCCTGATTGGACTACATGACCTCCAAGATCCCTTCCAACTACTACTACTACTACTACTACCTATACTACTACTATACTACTACTACTACTACTACTACTTCTACTTCTTCTCTTCTTCTTCTTCTTCTTCTTCTTCTTCTTCTTCTTCTTCTTCTTCTTCTTCCTTCTTCTTCTTCTCTCCCTCCTCCTCCTCCTCCTCCTCCTCCTCCTCCTCCTCTTCTTCTTATTCTATTATTACTACTTATTATTATTATTACTACTACTACTATTACTAAACTCTACTAAAATTAATTATGGTTGAGGACTATCTTAATCATCAGAACAAGCTGAATATCAGTCCGCAAGGAAGATAATGCTAGAAGGTCTAACACAATTCTAGCAAGGTCAGCAGAAGCAATAGTATCAAAAACACAAACCTCATTGTACTCTTTGTAATTGCTCTTCTTGTATCTGTGTGCACTTTATCAATTCCAGAAGAATTCAAAGACGCTCCATTCTACACACCTTTGATATAGGATCAAGCCAGAAAAAGTAAATAAAAGACTACCCATGGTTGTATCTTCATCAGGTCTGTGTCCTGCTATTGACTTGGCGCACGTGCCCTGTTAAGGCCTTCCGAAATAATAGCTGTCCTACGAAAAAAGAAAAGATGTAAAGTTAATGGAGGTATCTTGCCTAGCTGGCACCGGCTAGCTGAATTGGCTGATCTCTGAAGCTAAGCGGGGTCAGCCTGGGTCAAGTCTTGTATGGGAAGTCATTTTGGGAATCCGGGAATTAAGAGTGAGACGTTGAAAAACATCCTGGAACAAACCATTGGGGATCACTTTATAATGCAGTCAAAAATGATAGGATGAATCAAGAGCCCAACTGGAACAAAGGCAACTCCTACTTCAAGATTCTAAATCAATTTTGATTTAGCATTAAAAAATAGTATCCTGGCTCCAGCAATTCCCACAGAACGTCCTTTCTTGTTCCACCAGAGGCATGGCAAATGTACAGGTGGTCCTCAAGTGAAAACCATTAGTTTAGCAACTGTTCAAAAGTTACAATGGCACTAAAATAAGGACTTAAAACTGGTCCTCATACTTACGACTGTCACAGTATCTCCAAGGTCCCTGTCAAAATTTGGGCACTTGGCAACTGGATATATTTAAGACATCCAGACCTGAAAGATGGCTGGATGACTTTGGGCCAATTACCAGGAGACAGTAAGTTCTAGCACACCTAGGAATGAAAGTTGTTGGTGACTTTGGGCAATTACCAGGAGACAGTGAGTTCTAGCACCACTTTAGGAATGAAAGTCGTTGGGTGACTTTGGGCCAATTACCAGGAGACAGTGAGTTCTAGCACCACTTTAGGAATGATTGGCTGGTGACTTTGGGCCAATTACAGGAGACAGTAGGTTCTAGCACCACCTTAGGAATGAAAGTTCGTTGGGTGACTTTGGGCCAATTACCGGGAGACAGTGAGTTCTAGCACCACCTTAGGAATAAAAATTGGTTGGGTGACTTTGGCCAATTACCGGGAGACAGTACTAGTTGAAAGTTAAGGCTTACAGCAGGAGTTCTAGCACCTTAGGAATGAAAGTTGGTGGTGACTTGGCCAATTACCAGGACAGGAGTTCTACACCAGGAATGAAAGTTTCACCACCAGGATCTAGGGAATAAAAATTGGTTGGGTGACTTTGGGCCAATTACAGGAGACAGTAAGTTCTAGCACCACCTTAGGAATGAAAGTTCGTTGTGTGACTTTAGGCCAATTACCAGAGAACAGTGAGTTCTAGTACCACCTAGGAATGAAGTTGGCTGGGTGACTTTGGGCCAATTACCAGGAGACAGGAAGTTCTAGCACCACCTTAGGAATGAAAGTTGGTTGAGTGACTTTGGGCCAATCACCAGGAGATCGTGAGTTCTACTCCTGCTTAGGCATGAAAACCAGCTGGGTGACTTTAGGCCCTAGTCCCGCCGCAGGCATCAAGCTGGGTGACTTGTCACCAGGAGATGGTGAGTTCTAGTCCCGCCTCAGGCGTGAAAGTCAGTTGGGGACTGGGCCAATCACCAGGAGACAGGGAGTTCTAGTCCCGCCTCAGGGTTTGCAAGTGGCTGGGTGATTGGTCAGTCATTCTGTCTCACCCGCCTCAAGATGACTGTTGTCAAGAAAATAACAGGAGGAAGGAGTGTTAGACATGCCACCCCGAACTATTTATGAAAAGAAAATAATGGTGGGATTTAAAAAATAATGAAAAAAACCCTTCCCCCAGCAAATGCCGGACCAATCAGCTATCAAATTCTTGACTCAACCCCCATCTAGCCCAATGATTGGGGAAGAATCAGGTCTTCCATCATCAAAACAAAGAGTCACATGGAAAATATATATGGTATTTTAGAAAAAAAATATCCACCATGCTTACTTTCAGCAAGTTTCCAGGACGTCTGACAGACAAAGCGTGGGATGTATGTGTGTTTGTGTGTGTGTGTGTTTGCATGAATGAGTCTGTTGATAAATGAATGCGTTCTTTTTTTAATGCAATACAGAACTGTCTGAAAATATTGTGGTTTTTTTGAGAAATTTGGCATAGCAGCTGAACTACCCATAAGAAAAAAAAAAAAAACACAAAAGCCCAACTATGATTCTTATACCCTGGAAATCAAACTGCAAGTTGAAAAAACAAGACTAGAGATGGAAAAACAGACGTTTTCAATCATGCTGTCATATATCAATACAGATAGACCTCAGCTAGGACCACAACTGAACCCAACATTTCTGTTGTTAAGTTGAGACATATGTTGAGTTTTGCCCCATTTTACCACCTTCTTGCCACACTTGTTAAGTGAATCACTGCAGTTGATAAGATAGATAAGATAGTAACCCGGTTGTTAAGGAATCTGGTTTCCCCATTGACTTTGCTTGTCAGAAGATCGCAAAAGGGGATCCGTGACCCTGGGACACTGCGACGTCATAAATACAAGTCAGTTGCCCAGCGTCTGAATTTTGATCACGTGACCACAGGGATGGCACAATGTCGTAAGTGTAAAAAGGGTCAGTAAGTCTGTTTTCAGTGCCGTTATAACTTTGAACGCTCACTAAATGAACTGTTGTAGGTGACTATCTGTATATTAGGTTGGACATCTAAAGCAGGGGTTCCCAATCCCCGGTCCGTGGACCAGTACCGGGCCGCAGCATGCCAGCAACCGGTCTGCACAAACAAGCAAAGCCCCATCCGTGGATGCAGGCAGCACACAAAACCCGTACTCTCTGGTCCATGAAAAACCTTTCTCCATGGAACCGGTCCGTGGTGCCCAAAAGGTTGGGGACCTCTGATCTAAAGTACTTCTGGTTCCCTCACCCTTTAAAAATAATGATAATTAAAAAAGACAGGGCTGGAAAAGAAGTGAAACTGGCTAAGTCAAATGATTAAGAGGCGTTCCCAGTCTGACAGTCACCTAAGTATACCCCAATTCCAGTAGACATAGGAAATGTGATTTTTCCCATCCTGTTCTTCAGGATACTTTCCCATACAAGTAGTCCTTGACCTAAAACCATTCATTTAGTGACTGTCCCAAGTTATAATGACACTGAAAACAAGTCACTTACAACCAGCCCTTGAACTTATGACAAAGTCATGTGATTAAAAAAATTGGGTGTTTTAGCACTGGCATTTATTTATGACGGCTGCGGAGGCCAGGGTCATGTGGATACCGTTATAACTTTGAACGCTCACTAAATGAACTATGTAAATGAACTGTTCTGACCTTCCCAGCTGGCTTCCAACAAGAAATGTCAGTAGGGAAAGCCTGATTCATTTAATGACCACATGAGCTACTTAACTGACAGTGATTTGCTTAACCACCATGACAAAAACATCGTAAAATTGGGCACGATTCATTTAACAACCGCTTCGCTTAGCAGTGGAAGTTCAGGTCCCAATGATGGGGATGAGTCCAGGACCACCTGTAAGCAAAAATCGGGGTAAGAAAAAAAGATGACGAAGGTCCATAATATTATTTATGTGCTATCAGTTGGTAATGCCTAGTGATCACATAGCTCACGTCTTCACTCGGATCATTTGTTCTCCACCTGGTCTTTCTGACCCCAACAGAGATACACATCACCTCTGTAACTAAGTCCACCCCACTTTGTTCCTCGTCATCTTCTCTTTCCTTCCGTCTTCCCCAGGATTATGGATTCCCAGCAAGCTTGGTTTTTGCATTGATTCACTGGTTGATTACAGGTATTCCTAGACTAATGACTAAAACTGATGGTGAATGAAGTCACTAGGATGTAAAAAAGATGTTGAGATTCTAGAAAGAGTGCAGAGAAGAGCAACAAAGATGATTAGGGGACTGGAGGCTAAAACATATAAAGAACGGTTGATGGAATTGGGTATGTCTAGTTTAATGAAGAGAAGGACTAGGGGTGACATGATATCAGTCCTCCAGTATCTCAGGGGCTGCCACAAAGAAGAGGGAGTCAAGCTATTCTCCGAAGCGCCTGAAGGCAGGACAAGAAGCAAACGGATGGAAACTAATCGAGAGAAGTAACCTGGAACTAAGAAGAAACTTATTGACAGTGAGAACAATTAACTAGCTTGCCTCCGGAAGTTGTAGGTGCTCCAACACTGGAGGTTTCAAGAAGAGACTGGACAACCATTTGTCTGAAATGGTATAGGGTCTCCTGCCTGAGCAGAGGGTTGGACTAGAAGACCTCCAAGGTCCCTTCCAACTCTGTCATTCTGAATAATTGTAAGTTGAGATTACCTGAATATGCCATCAAATTGTTGTCAGTTGCAAGATGGGATATTTGGCCTTTGCCCTACCTTCAGAAGGGGAAAAAGGGAGATGTTGGAAGTCGCTGAATCAAAATCAAAACTGGGCTTGGAGCAATCGCTCCTAAACCCTTCTGGATATTTTACAATAGGGAGAACAACTCTTGGTTGAAAACATCACGCGCTGAAGCTCTGCATTCTGCCTTAATTACATCGGAAGTTTTGTCCATCTAGCTCAGAATTATTTTACTTTCGTGATAGCCCTTCTCTGTTTTTTAACCAAAGGATGTAGAATAAGGGTCCCCAATCCAAGGGCCAGGCCGCAGCCTGCTTGCACTTGTACGTGAAACTTGATTCACGTGAGCACCCTCCGCTCAAGCGCCTCCACTTGCGCGAGTGGAGCTTCACGCACGAGTGCAAGCACCTTCAGCTCGCAAGCAAAGCTCCATTTGCGTGAGTGGAGGTGTGCGCGCCGCTTGCAAAACTGGAGCTGTGTGCGCGCATGCGTGTCTGCCACTCCGCCAGGCCGCCAAGCTGGAAAGGTTGGGGACCACTGATGTAGAAGATGACACGTCATCAATCACGAGTCCCTGCGCAAGAGACCTAAATCCAGCCACCCTGAATGTCTCTCTTATCTCCCGCTCATTTCCCTTGACCGTTAGTTGGTCAGATTCTTGTAGAGTGCTTAAGTTTGCAATAAGTCTTTATATTCGTTTGAACTGCCTCAATCTCCTGCTTTCCCTGGTGCTTGATGAAGGATTTTCCATCACATTCTCTTTTTAATTATTAAAAAAGTTTAAGTTAATCACTGCAGTTGTTAAGTTAGTAGCACAGTTGTAAAGTGAACCTGGCTTCCCCACTGACCTTGTCAGAAGGTCACAAAAGGTGATCACGTGACCCCAGGACACTGCAGTTACAACAGTTTTATTCACAAAGTTACAGCAGCATTGAAAAATGTGACTTATGACCGTTTTTCAGTTATCATCTTTGCAGTATCCCATGATCATGTAATCAAATTCGGATGCTTGGCAACTGGTTCATATTTATGACTGCTGCTGTGTCCCAAGGTCACATGATCCTCTCTTGCGACCTTCGACAAGCAAAGTCAATGGGGAATCCAGATTCACTTAACAACCATGTTAGTAACTTAACAACTGCAGCTTCACTTAACAACTGTGGTAAGGAAGGTCATAAAGCTCACAAAGCTTAACAAATGTCTCACTTAACAACAGAAATGTTGGCTCAATTGTGGTCCTAACTCGAGGACTACCTGTATTTAACTTTTATGGAAAAGCAGAAGAGTGGGGGGGGGCTCATCTTGCCTCTGGGGTAAGACTACCAAAGAGAGGGGCCACAGTTGAAGAAGACCCTGCTCCTAGCTCCTGCCAGTTGAAACTCCTAACCAATGGGATATGCACAGTGGTGGGATTCAGCCGGTTCGCACCACTTCGGCAGAACCGGTAGCTAATTTTGGTTGCCCAGGCCCAGAGCGGACTTCCGGAAGCGGCATCCACACAGACAATCGGTTGTTCACAATATTTGAATCCACCACTGGATATGCAGCATGCCTAGCTCAGGGGTAGGCAACCTTGGCTCTTTTTATGACTCGTGGACTTAACTCCCAGAATTCTTGAGCCAGCATGGCTCAGCTTGGAAACCTCTCCCTTTCCCCTCAGCATGGCTGGCTCAGGAATTCTGGGAGTTGAAGTCCACGAGTCATAAAGAGCCAAGGTTGCCTACCCCTGCCCTAGCTGATTGACTAGTGGAATTGGTCAATATAATTGGGATGAGATGGTTCCTCAAGTATCCTAGTTCCCATGCTCTGAAGGGCTTTAAAGATTAGAGCCCACACCTTGAATGGGACCTGGAAGCGAACTGGCACTCAGTACACACTCACATAGCATATGTGCCCCTAGACGTGGGCCAAAATTGCTCGTGCCGTTGCATTCTGCACCACAATACAGAATATCAGAGTTGGAAGGGACCTTGGAGATCTTCCAGTCCAACCCCTGCTCAGGCAGGAACCCTGTACCATTTCAGACAAATGGCTGTCCAGTCTCTTTTAAATCTTCCCGTGTTGGAGCACCCACAATTTATGGAGGCAAGCTGTTCCAGTTGCGCCTTCTGAGAACTGCAATTTGGCAGCAGTGAATTAAAACATTCTGCATCTTTTTTGCACCCATCAACTGATTTTTAAGGTTTTGCACCCTTTTCAGTGGAACGTAAAAGCAAAACTTCTACTAATGCAAATATCTATTTCCTGTTCTAATTGCAACAAACGTCCCAGCAACGCAGTGGTGCAGTTGTTTTCACAACCTTGGCAACTTTAACATGTGTGATTTCAACTCCCAGAATTCATCTGGGAGTGAAGTCCACACATCTTAAAGTTGCTACGTTGGCTGGGGAATTGTGGGAGTTGAAGTCCACACATCTTAGAAGTTGCTAAATTAGCTGAGGAATTCTGGGAGTTGAAGTCCACACATCTTAAAGTGCTAAGTTGGCTGGGGAATTCTGGGAGTTGAAGTCCACACATCTTAGAATTGCTCTTAGAAGTTGCTAAATTAGCTGAGGAATTCTGGGATTGAAGTCCCACATCTTAAAGTTGCTATTGGCTGGGGAATTTGTGGAGTTAAGTCCACACATCTTAAAGTTGCTAAGGGTGAGAAACAACCTAGCAGAAGAGATTCAATAAGGCTGGGCATCTTATTACAACTCTTTCCCCCTTTTCTCAGCTTTTAAATGCTCAAGTGTGGAGATGTTTCTGAAGGGCTTCTGCCACACAATCTAGCACATTCTTGTTCATGTGAGGCGGGGGCTGCTTCATGCCCCCAGCCCCCCCCCCCCCCTCCCCAGAACAACACAGGAAATTTTGAAAAGCTACGACTGAGTCAGCTCCTGCAGGAGAAATCCCTGTGAGCAAACTCAGCGTAGGCGAAAACTCAAATGAGATGACACACTCCCGCAAACCCGGCAGAGACACATCGCTGGGCCACAACAGGAACGCAGCTGCACATCCGTGCAAGGAACAAGCTGCTGCTAATTTAGAGCAGCCCCCCCCCCAAAACTTTTGGGCACTAGGGACCAGTTCCGTGGAGAGAGGTTTTCCGTGGACTGGAGGGGGGCTGGTTTTTGAGTGCTGCCTGCATTCCGTGGATGAGGCTTTGCTTGAGCACAGACCACTTTCTGACATGCCACAAACCGGTGCAGGCCCACAGACCAGGGGTTGGGGACCCCTGATTGGAGAACTGTTTCTCTGTCTCAGCAACTTCAAGAAGTAGGAACTTCAACTCCCTGGCTGAGGAATTCTGGAGTTGAAGTCCATACGAGTACATTTGTTTAGCGACTAAAGTTACAATGGACACTGAAAAAACGGTCACAAAAGGTAATCACATGACCGGGAACACTGCAACCTCATAAATGTGACTCCCTGCCAATTTCAGAATTTTGTTCACCTGACCAACGGGGATGCACAACGCTCATAAATGTGAAAAAACAGTCTTAAGCCGCTTTTTTTCAGTGTTGTTGTAACTTCAAGTGGTCACTAAATGAAACGGTTGTAAAGTGAGGACTACCAGGAGTACACCTTAGGGAAAATGGACTGAAAGGAAAGAAGTAAAAAGAAGTTAACAGTGAAAGTAAAACAACTGCAGGAAGAGAAAAATGGTCTACATTATATCTGTTTAATATTTACAGATTCCTTCCAACGTATGTCCTTTAAATCCAATTCTCAGAACAGTGGCCTGTCAACCATTTTCATTTTCTATTCTATGCTTTTGTAGATATGGAGCAATGCTTCTTCCATTGCCCAGAAGATCAGTACCCCAACAGAATTTCTGCTTTCTCAAGTCATAACATAGTAACATAACATAGAAACATAGGAAGCAGCTTGATGACTGTGGCCATTAACAGAATAACAGAGTGGGAGGGACCTTGGAGGCCTTCTAGTCCAACCCCCTGCTCAAGCAGGAAACCCTCTACCATTTCAGACAAGTGGCTGTCCAGTCTCTTCTTAAAACCTCCAGTGGATGAACATCCACAACTTCTGGAGGCCAGTCGTTCCACTGATAATTATTCAACTGGTTTATAATAAATACATGAAATATAATACTTATAATATGTAAAAGTATTCAATGTCCCCAAGAAGGAATGGTTAATAAAAGTAAGAAAAAGTATGTGAATGCTGCTGAGAACAAAGAGGAAACATGTTTCTGGAGCGCCACGGAAGTGCCTCAGAGGGAATGGGAAGTATCAAAATTAGTGTTCCGTGGAACAAGGAAGTGAAAGTGACTGAGGATGGGACCAAATACTTATCAGAAATGATTGTTGCAAAAAAAAAACTGAGGAAAGAATTATATCCAGGTAGATCTCGCTTAATGATGTCCTGTTTAGCAGCCATTTGAAGATACAACAGAGCTGAAAAGGTAACTTTAAGATTGGTTCTCAAACTTACAATTGCCACATCCTTTTGGCCACGTGATCAACATTCAGCTCTGAAGAAGCTTCTTGGATGAGAAGCGAAACGTCTTCAAAGAAAAAAACAAGAAAGTCCAGTTGCCTCCTGAAAAAAATCACCTTTGGGACATGGTCACCTGATTTAACGCCGTAAAGCCTGCAAGTGATTCGCTTAATGACTGTGGTAGGAGTGAAGCTGCAAATCCATCATAGTCACACAATGTTTCGCTTAACGACCATGGATTTTTGCTTAGCAAGCATAGCGGAAGTCAAAATTATAAACCTGTTGTGGTCAGAATAGTGGGTGACTTAAGGAAAAAACTCCAAATAATTCTTGACTGTGCTTACAGATAGTCCTCGCTTAATGACCGTTAGAACCTGCAACAGAATTGAAAAAGGGACTCACCCTTGCAACTTCTCTGTGGTCATTTGACTGCAATCCAGGCACTTGGCAACCGTTGCACATTTATAATAGTCCCAGTCTTCTAGAGTTGTGTGATCATTAGTTGTGACCTTGCAAGCCAGCTTCCCACAAGAAAAGTCAACGGGGAAGCCAGCAAGCTGTGTTCACAGGAAGTCTTGCTTAACAACTGCACCGCTTAATGATAAATGTTCCTACTTCTATTGTGATCATAAATCGAAGACTTCCCACAGTATAAATTGGGACAGGAAGAACATGGCAGGTTGCAAGATTCTGTTATTCTGTTTTATTACAATGGAAAAACATTTCAGGAATCTCTGCTGTTTAGGCCTGGCCTACCTCAAAGGGCTGGTGGTAGAGAAGAGAAGGATATGTGCTAACAACAATAAGGTGAGGAAGAAGGTATGAAAAGAATGTGGGTCGCTAGTAAAGTACAAAAGAATTACATTGAGGTGGTTTGAACATGGAAAAGAGAATTAATCAGGGTCAAATTTCAATAATAATAATAATAATAATAATAATAATAATAATAATAAATAATAAAATAATAATAATATAATAATTAATAATAATAGAAGAAAGAAGAGAAGAAGAAGAAGAAGAAGAAGAAGAAGTGGAAGGGACCTTGGAGGTCATCTAGTCCAACCCCCTGCTCAGCAGAAAGCCTATACCATTTCAGACGAATGAAGAGGGCGAGTCAGAGATAGATTGAACTGCGGTGTTTGGATGGTATGGACTAAATCCTGAACCAAGGAGGGGAGAGATGTTTAAAGAACATAAAGAAGTAAGGTAGTCCTCGAATTACAACAGTTCATTTAGTGACCGTTAAAGTTACAACAGCACTGAAAAAGTGACTTAGGACGTTTTTCACAGTTACGACCTTTGCAGCATGCTCATGTGATCAAAATTCAGATGCTTGGCAACTGACTCATACTTATGACCATTGCAGCGTCCTGGGGTCACGTGATCACATTTTGCAACCTTCTGACAAGCAAAATCAACGGGAAACCAGATTCACTTAACAACCCGGTTGCTAACTTATCAACTGCAATGATTACCTTCAACTGTGGCAAGAAAGCTCATAACGGGGCAAAATTCACTTAACAACTATCTCACTAACAACAGAAATGTGGGCTCAATTATGGTCATAAGTCAAGGAATACCTGTATTAGGTGCCTGCTCAGTTGTCCTTTTTGTTTATTAATTACTGGTCCCTGTGGTGGATTATCATTTTTGTGTTGTAGAGAAAGCCAGAAGGGAAAATGTCTGCAAAATCTTTTCATTCTTGAAAACTGCAAATCTTTCGTGTTATTTTCTAAACCTTCAGTTGGCTTACTGTGAGTGCTTTATCTAGTGTGGATAAATTTGATGCATGCTTTTTCTTTTTAGACCAAAGGCAGGGGTGGAAGCATACATGCAAGACATACAGAGGTATTTTTCACGGAAACAGATTTTTCTCAGGCTCTCAACAGACTAACAACTGAAGCTCCATCACTTGCTGTCGACTTTAACAGAATAACAGAATTGGAAGGGACCTTGAAGGTCTTCTAGTCCAACCCCTGCCAAGCAGCGACCCTACAACATTTCAGACAAATGGTTGTCAATCTCTTTTGAAAACCTCTAGTGTTGGAGTACTGTACCTATAACTTCTGGAGACAACCGTTCCACTGGTTAATTGTTCTAACTGTCAGGAAATTTCTCCTTAGTTTCTAGGTTGCTTCTCTCCTTGATTAGCTTCCATCCGTTGCTTCTTGTCCTGCCTTCAGGCGCTTTGGAGAATAGCTTGACTGCCTCTTCTTTGGGGCAGCCCGAGATACTGGAACACTGCTATCATGACACCCCAATGCTTCTTTTCATTAAACCAGACATAACCATTCTTGCAACCGTTTTTTCAGATGTTTTAGCATCCAAGACCTTTAATCATCTTTGCTGCTTTTCTCTGCATTCTTCCCAGAGTTCTGCATCTTTCTTTCATCATCACCCTCAGTTTTAATTTTGGCCTTGTAGCTTTACCCTTTGGCTAATTCTGTCCAAGTTGGAAGCAGGTAGTTCCTTTTCTTAATCTAAAAGAATAAGAACCCGCCTTGCCAATCTGTCTTATTCCTTTGAACAAAAGCCCCACACTGTGCTGGATTTCAAGATAAGCCCCAAATAAACAATTAAACGCATCAAGCAAGAGAGTTTTTTGGAAATTCCTCCCTCAGCCAGTTTTGTCCAGCCGTTCGCCAAAGAAACCAGATGATTCCACAATGATCTCATCTATCCTTGGCTGTTTCTGGATGGCATCACATGATCACCCAAAACAAGAGTTTGGTCGCTGGGTAACTGCAGAGCCAGCATCTCGGCCCCCATTGCAGAAGTCAAGGCATCCAGCATGCCCTGAAGATAATAAAGGGAAGGAAGAAACATTTCTGTGAAGGCTCTCTTGAAAGGGAGAGTGGGAATCAAGCAGGTTGCTTGGAGATCCACTCAGCAGAATCTGGGATCCTGGTTTAGGATTCTGAGCCAGAAAGGAAGCAAGAATCCAAAATATTGTTGTTGTTGTTGTTAATTGCAAAGTCGTGTCCGACCTATCACGACCCCATGGACAACGTTCCTCCAGGCCTTCCTGTCCTCTGCCATCTTCTGGAGTCCATTTAAGCTCACGCCTACTGCTTCAGTGACTCCATCCAGCTACCTCATTCTCTGTCGTCCCCTTCTTCTATTGCCCCCAATCTTTCCCAGCATCAGGCTCTTCTCCAGTGAGTCCTTCCTTCTCATTAGGTGGCAAAGTACTTGAGTTTCAACTCAGGATCTGGCCTTCTAAAGAGCAGTCAGGGTTGGTCTCCTCTAGGACTGACCGGTTTGATCTTTTGATCGCCTTGCAGTCCAGGGGACTCGCAATAATGAATGACAAAGGATGGCCTGCAGCAAAATCCAACTAAAAGGTGACCGCCTTGAGAGGATGTTTCCATGGAAACTGGTCTTCATTGGGCCTTTCATTAATAGTGGAATCTCTCTTCTCTTCTTTCTCTCCTCTCTTTCCTTCTTTTCTCTCTGTCATCTCAACATTCATCTCCCCATTTTACAAAACCCCAAAAGGGCATTGCAGTTTAATTCTATCCTCTCAGAATTAGCACTTCCCATCCTGATTAAGGGCTGCCCCAAAGAAGAGGGATCAAGCTATTCTCCAAAGCGCCTGAAGACAGGACAAGAAGCAACAGATGGAAACTCATCAAGGAGAGAAGCACCTAGAACTAAGGAGAAATTTCCTGACAGTTAGAAGAATTAATCAGTGAACGACTTGCCTCCAGAAGTTGGGGTGCTCCATCACTGGAGGCTTTTAAGAAGAGAAGATCCTATCCTGAACCATTTTGTCTGAAATGGTATAGGCCAGGGTCTCCTACTGAGCAGGGTTGACTAGAAGACCTCCAGGGTCCTTCTAACTCTGTTATTCTGTTAGTACTGAGCTAAGTTTTAGAAGCCACAGGTAACATGATATACCGACTCTCAATCAAGAGAAAGAAGCATCTGTTTACTCAGATACAGGTTGTCCTTGACTTACGATGGTCGCTTAGTGACCGTTCAAAGTTATGACGGACTCCAAAAAGTACTTATGACCCGGTTCTGAAGTTCCAAGGGCGCCTCTCCACCATAGTCATATGACTGCATTTTAGGTGCCTGGCATCTGACCTGCATTTACGGCCATTTGAAGCATAGTGAAGTCATATAATTATAATTTTACGATTTTTTGGCAGAAACCAACATTTTCTTCCATTTCTGGCAAAAACAGTCCGTACTGAATAATGTTTTTTTATTAACGACCGCAACATCATTAATGACCATCTCAAAAAAGCTCATGAAATTGGGTCAGTCATAAGATGGCCATGCTTTATGAATGTCAAGACTTACGGCCATAATAGCCAGGTTCAATTCCAGTCATAAATTGAGGATTACCTTTGCATTCTACGAGAGCACCATGGGAACCAAAATGCAATGGAAAAGTTAAGATCAGTCCCAATCTAGATTTTGAACCCATTTCAGATCAGGGCTCCACAGCTCCTCTCTCCTCAAAATAAAACTAGTCAGCATAAGCACATATCTTTTCAAAGGATGGCTAACAGAATGGGCTCATCCCTAAGAAAGGCGGCTGGGTGACTCTGGGCCAATCACAAGGAGATGGTGAGTTCCAGTCCTGCCTAGGCGTGAAAGCCAGCTGGGTGACTTTGGGCCAATCAAAACCAGACATGGAATTCTAGTCCGCCTCAGACATGAAAGCTAGTGGAGGACTTTGGGTCAAAACCCAGGAGACGGTGAATTCTAGTCCTGTCTCAGGCATGAAAGCTGCTGGGTGACTTTGGGCCAATCAGTAGGAGATGGTGAGTTCTAGTTCCGCCTTAGGCATAAAAACAGGCTGGTGACTTTGGGCCAATCACCAGGAGACAGTGAGTTCTAGTCCTGCCTCAGACATGAAAGCCTGCGGGACTTTGGGCAATCACCAAGAGATGGTGAGTTCTAGTCCCGCCTTACACCAGTGTACGACTGTGGGCCAATCACCAGGAGCGGGCGTTCTAGTCTTGCCACACATGAAAGCCAGTTGACTGACTCTGGACCAATCACCCGGAGACATTGAATTCTAGTCCAGCCTTAGATATGAAAATCAGTTGGGTGGCTTTGGGCCAGTCTCTCCCTCTCTGGCAAAACCTTACCTCACAGGGTTGTTGTTGTGGGGAAATATGGAGGAGGAAGAGTGTTAGGGGCGTTCACCATCCTGAGTTATAACAATAATAAAAAAGGATAAAAATAAAAAGGAATGAATAAAACGCCCAGCCAGAAATGCATGATCAGAGAAAGATTATGAGGAAACCATTAAAATCTAGTACAGTTGGAAAGGTATTAAAGCAATCAGCCCACTACCATTTAGGGATTAGGAGCAGTTTGACAGAAAAGAGAAAATTGCATTTAGAGATTTCTACATGGGTGCAATTTTTCACTTTAAATTTTCCCCTTGTCCTCAAAAATCTCAGGTAGACAGCAAGATCAGGAGGAAAAAAGTTAGGAGACTCTAGAATGGATGAGCTGATTTATTTTTTTAATGCCCAGAGAGCATCATTTTAAAAAAAGTACAGAGAAGCCTCTCTTAAAAGTGTAAAATGACAACACAAGTTCTGGCTAAGCCTGCAATCCCTGTGAAGCTTGGATTTTGAATAAGAGGCCCAAAGATGCTATTTTTTTATTTTTTTTGTACCTGAAAGGTCATGTAGACATCATTCATACACGTTCACAATGAGAAAAACTCAGATGGCTGTTTGCTATACAGATAATCCCGACATACAATCACAATTGAGCTCAAAATTTCTGTTGCTAAGTTAATTTTACCCCATTTTACGACTTTCCTTGCCACAATTGTTAAGTGAATCACTGCAGTAGTTAGTGTCATGGTTGTTAAGTGACTTTATTAGTCGCAAAAGGTGATGACATGACCTTGAGACACGGCAACCGTCATAAATATGAGCCTGTTGCCAAGCATCTGAATATGGATCACGTGACCATAGGGATGCTGCAACAGTTGTTAATGTGAAAAACGGTCATAAATCATTTTCAGTGCCACTGTAACTTTGAATGGTCACTAAATGAACTGCTGTAAGTCGAGGACTACCTGTAATTTTGCTGCCACCTTAGGAGCTAGAAACTTGGTATCTGTGAATTGATCTGCTGCTAGAATCTTGTTCTGCAGCTTCAGAATTTACTTTGCAAATGTTCTATCTATTGTTGTTGTTGTTGTTGTTAGTTGCGAAGTCGTGTCCGACCCATCGCGACCCCATGGACAACGTTCCTCCAGGCCTTCCTGTCCTCTACCATCTTCTGGAGTCCATTTAAGCTCACGCCTACTGCTTCAGTGACTCCATCCAGCCACCTCATTCTCTGCCGTCCCCTTCTTCTCTTGCCCTCCATCTTTCCCAGCATGAGGCTCTTCTCCAGTGAGTCCTTCCTTCTCATTAGGTGGCCAAAGTACTTGAGTTTCAGCTTCAGGATCTGGCCTCTAAAGAGCAGTCAGGGTTGATCTCTCTAGGACTGACCGGTTTGATCGCCTTGGCAGTCCAGGGGACTCGCAGGAGTCTTCTCCAGCACCATAGTTCAAAGGCCTCAATTTTTTGGCGCTCAGCCTTTCTTATGGTCCAACTTTCACAGCCATACATTGCAACTGGGAAAACCATGGCCTTGACTATACGCACTTTTGTTGGCAGGGTGATGTCTCTGCTTTTAGTATGCTGTCTAAATTTGCCATAGCATTCCTCCCAGGAGCAAGCCTCTTTTAATTTCTTGGCTGCAGTCCCCATCTGCGGTGATCTTAGAGCCCAGGAATAAAATCTGTCACTACCTCCATTTCTTCCCCAATCTATTTGCCAGGAATTGAGAGAGCCAGATGCCATGATTTGGTTTTCTTAATGTTGAGTTTCAAGCCAACTTTTGCACTCTCCTTCTTCACCCGCATCAAGAGGCTCTTAGTTTCCTCTTCACTTTCTGCCATTAGAGTGGTATCATCTGCATATCTTAGGTTGTTGATATTTCTCCCGGCAATCTTAATTCCAACTTTTGATTCATCTAGCCCTGCCTTTCTCATAATGTGCTCTGCATATAAGTAAATAGGCAGGGCGACAGAATACAGCCTTGCCAGACTCCTTTCCCAATTTTGAATCAATCAGTGGTTCCGTGTCCAGTTCTCACTGTTGCTTCTTGACCCGCATATAGGTTTCTCAAGAGACAAATAAGATGGTCTGGTACTCCCATCTCTTTAAGAACTTCCCACAATTTGTTGTGATCCACACAATCAAAGGCTTTAGCATAGTCAATGAAGCAGAAGTAGATGTTTTTCTGGAACTCCCTAGCTTTCTCCATAATCCAGCGTATGTTGGCAATTTGATCTCTAGTTCCTCTGCCTCTTCGAAATCTGCCTGTATTTCTGGAAGTTCTCGATCCACATACTGCTGGAGTCTAGCTTGTAGGATTTAAGCATAACTTTACTTGCATGTGAAATGAGTGCAATGGTGCGATAGTTTGAACATTCTTTGGCATTGCCTTGCTTTGGAATTGGAATGTAAACTTTTCCAATCCTGTGGCCACTGTTGAGTTTTCCAAATTTGCTGGCAAATTGAGGTAGCACTTTTACTGCATCGTCTTTAAGATTTTGAATAGCTCAGCTGGAATACTGTCACCTCCACTAGCTTTGTTGTTGCTCAGCTTCCTAAGGCCCATTTCACTTCACATTCTAGGATGTCTGGCTCGAGGTCAGTGACCACCCCATCGTGGTTATCAGGGGTGCTAAGCTCGTCTTGTATAGTTCTTCTGTGTAATTTTGCCACCTCTTCTTAATCTCTTCTGCCTCTGTTAGGTCCCTGCCATTTTGGTCTTTATCATGCCCATCTTTGCATGAAACGTTCCCTTCATATCTCCAATTTCTTGAAGAGATCTCTGGTTCTCCTATTCTATTGTTCTCTCTATTTCTTTGGCACTGTTCATTTAAGAAGGCTTCTTATCTCTTCTAGCTATTCTCTGGAATTCTGCATTCAATTGGGTGTATCTTTCTCTTTCTCCCTTGCCTTTCGCTTCCCTTCTTTCCTCAGCTATTTGCAAAGCTTCCTCAGACAGCCATTTTGCTTTCTTGCATTTCTTTTTCTTTGGGATGGTTTTAGTTGCTACCTCTTGTACAATGTTGCGAACCTCCGTCCATAGTTCTTCAGGCACTCTGTCTATCAGATCTAATTCCTTAAATCTATTTGTCACCTACTGTATTCATCAGGGGATATGATTTAGTTCATACTTGAGTGGCCTAGTGTTTTTCCCTACTTTCTTCAATTTAAGCCTAAATTTTGCAACGAGAAGCTCATGATCTGAGCCACAGTCAGCTCCTGGTCTTGTTTTTACTGACGGTATAGAGCTTCTCCATCTTTGGCTGTAGAGCACATAGTCAATCTGGTTTCTGTGTTGACCGTCTGGTGATGTCCATGTGTAGAGACGTCTCTTGGGTTGTTGGTTCTATCTATTACCAGGACACATATATAACACACACACACACACCTCTTATGACCACAATTGGGACCAGAATTTACGTTTTTGCATAGTTTTGCATTTGCACGGTTTTGTGAAGTAAAGCAATTGTTAAATGAGTCACATCTTCCTTAACAACTTCTTACCACAAATGCTGTTATATATCCTTTGGCTAAGAGGTTGAAATAAGCTACTAATAATTAGGTGATATTGATGATTCTAATCATATTAATGAGGAAGAAATGATAATTTAACCAATCAAAATGTACTTACGTCCAAGAGCACAGACAGAAAAGATTATTAGCAACCTTGTAGGTTTTTGGTAACCAACAAGCATTGTTCATGATTAATTATTCCAATCATTTACTTCAACTTTGCCTTGGGCTTTAATTGCAATGATTTTGTCTTTATATGCTTCACATTTTTTAAAAAAACTATTTGCATGTCACTTTGAATGCTGCTTTCAATAAATAGCAAGGTATATGTTTAATCATAAATAAAGCCATAAAAATAAATTAGTGAGTAAAACGGCTATGTTTTAAGGTCTTCTTGAAGCGGTGGGGGAAGTTAAGAATTATTGGGGAGAGTTGTCTGTGAAATGCATTACACACACTTAAAGCATCCCCAAAAGTCAGAAAAGTTCAACTAGATAAAGTTGCTAGTCCACATTGTTTAGTGACATCCTGGGGCCCTTCAGAAGATTGATATCTGGCCATGAACTTCCAAGTATTAGTCACTGCTATCTTGAGGGGATGGGGAGAGGAAGTGACATAAAAATCACACCTAAAACAAACAAAGTTAAAAAGCCAGAATGGAATCAGAGATATACAAAAATTATAATAGAATTCAAGGAATCTCTCCAATTTCTTTGTTTTGCCTAATTGGAGTTCTGAAGCTGCCATGTTTTAGCTTTCTCTGGACTGAATTTTGACTCTATGTTTTATGTTCTTCTGAAAAGAAAGAAAGAAAGTAAGAAAGAAAGAGAGAAAGAAAGAAAGAGAGAGAGAGAGAGGGAAGGAGGAAGGAGGGAGGGAGGGAGGAGGAAAGGAAGAAGGAAGGAAGGAAAAGAAAGGAAGGAAAGAGAGAAAAAGAAAGAGGAATGAAAGAGAGGGAGGGAGGAAGGAAGGAAGGAGAGAGAAAGGGAGGGAGGGTGGGAGGAAGGAAGGAAGGAAAGAGGGAGGGAGGGAGGAAAGAGGGAGGAAGGAAGAAGAGAGAGAGAGAAAGAAAGAAAGAAAGAGGAAGAAAAGACAGAGGGAGGGAGGGAGGGGGAAGGGAGGAAGGAAAAAAAAAGAAAGAGAGAAAGAAAGAGGGAGGGAGGGAGAGAGAGAGAAAGAAAGGCATACTATTAAAACAACCTTTCTAAGCTATTTGTAAGTCAAAAGACTTTCACTTCCCAGATAATCTAACAAAAATTACTCATGAGAAGTTCCTCCCTGAGGTAAAGCACTCACAGGCACTTTTACATCCTTCAGATATCAAGAAATATCTAACCATGCTTTGTGGCTTTCAAGATTTTTGACTGGTATCCTGGAGATTCTCCAACCTTGATATTACGACCTCATCACTGTCTGGCCTTTACCTATCAGTGTTTCTCAAATCTGGCAACTTTAAGATGTGTGGACTTCAACTCCCAGAATTCCTCAGTCAGCCATGCTGGCTGGGGAATTCTGGGAGCTGAAGTCCACCTGTTTAAAGTTGCCACGTTTTGAGAAACATTGACTTACATGCATTGTTGCCACCCAGAGTGGCGATACAGGTGGTCCTTGAGCTTATGACCACAACTGAGCCCAAAATTTATGTTGCTAAGTGAGACATTTGTTAAGTGAGTTTTGCCCCATTTTACAACCTTTCTTGCCTCAGTTGTTAAGTGAATCACCGCAGTTGTTAGTCACACACAGTTGTTAAGTGAATCTGGCTTTCCCATTGATTGTGTTTGTCAGAAGGTCATCACATGACCCCAGCACACTGCAACCGTCATAAATATGAATCGGTTGCCAAGCATCTGAATTTTGATTACGTGACCATGGGGACGCTACCACAGTTGTAAGAGTGAAAAAAAAAAGGTCATAATTCCTTTTGGTCACTGCTGTTGTAACTTTAAATGGTCACTAAATGAAACTGTTGCAAGTCGAGGTCTACCTGTATTAGTGAGAAGGGTGGCATAGAAATGTAATAAGTAAATACATTGTGGCCAACACCCATATTCTATTTTCAAAACTGCTCTCAATTTCATTACTGCATGGCATAAAAAGCAGAAAAAATCTCAAATAATAAGCAAACAACTAACTGTATGACCACTTAGCAGAGAGTATTGTAATCCTTTTTGTGAAAACACACACCTGACAACACGTTTTGTCCTTCCTTTAGGTGGAAATGACCGAAAGGCTTTGCAGCCAAGGTGGTTTTCTGGATTAATCTGCAAATTAACTCTGCCTGGACTCAAAGTTTGGGATGGCCTCATTTTTCCATTTCCACCCACAGAGATATAAACCGTCTCCCCTCCCTCCTCAAGCAATCTCATTGCTAATTACAAGAATGAATAACTAAGAGAAAAATCATTTTATTATTGCATGTACGCTTACGATTATGTCAAGAAACAGCATTTGTCATGCCTGATGACAGATGAAATAATTAATCCAACTCGGAGCCCAAACCGGTTTCACCACGCATCTCTTTCTTCCTGGTTAAAATGCTATTTGCTTATTTATTTGCAAGAATGAGGTCATTTGGGGCAATAGTGTTGCTCCTTTTAAAAGTGATTGCATCTCCAAAAGAACTGCAAAGCGGATCCGAAGCTTTGGAAGCTGTCTTGGCGCGATCCTATGCTTTGAGCAACGGGGACTTCCTTACCTGGCTGGCACTTCCCAGCTAAAGATTATCCCAGACATTTATTTGAAAACCTCCAGGGATTTTCCTTCCTTCCTGTTTATCCTTCCTTCCTTCTCCCTCCCTGTTTATCCTCCCTCCCTTCCTTTTATCCTTTCTTCCTTCCCATTTATCCTTTTTTTCTTCCTTCCTTCCTATCTTCTCTCCTTCCTTCCCATTTTTCCTTCCTTCCCTTCATCTTTTCTCCTTCCCTTTCATCCCATTTATCTTCCTTCCTTCCCTTTTATTTTCCCTTCCTTTTTCTTTCCCTTTCCTTCCTTCCTGTTTATCTTTTTTCTTTCCTTCCTTCCCTTCCTGTTTATCTTTCCTTTCTTCCTGTTTTATCTTGTTCTTTGCTTCCTTGGTTTATCCTTCCTTCCTGTTTATCTTTTCTCCTTCCTTCCCGTTTATCCTTTTTCCTTCCTTCCTATCCTTCTTCCTTTCCTTCCTTATCTTTTCTCCTTCCATCCTTTCATCCCATTTATCTTTCCTTCCCACCCTTTTTCTTTCCCTTTTATTTTCCCTCCCTCTCTCCTTTCTTTCTTTTTCTCTTTCTTTTCCTTCCTTCCTTCCTCCCTCCCTCCCTCTCTCCCTGAAGTTCCATTGCTTCAAAGCTCTCACAGCTGCGAAATTCCTCCTTAATTTGAGTTTGGATCAATCTCCATAAGGTTCCAACTTTCAGATTTTGTCCTGGCATTTGAAGATGGCTTTTATGTCTCCTTCTGCCTTCTCTTCTTTAAACAAACATATGGCTAGTCTTCAACTTACAACCGTTCATTGTAAGTGACTGTTCGGAGTTACAATGGCACTGAAAAAAAGACTTATGGCCATTTTTCACACTTACGTTCACTGCAGCATCCCCATGGCCACCTGATCAAAATTCAGACCCTTTGAAACTGGCGTGTATTTAGGATACTTGCAATGTGAAGTGGGATCAATTGCGGTCATAAGTCAAGGACTACCTGTACCTGATATTTTAACCATTTTTTGTTTAAACTCGCAACACTCGTTTTTCTCGCCATGCACATGTATACATAACCCGAACTAGACTGTTGTTTCTCTGTGTCATATATGTGGGTATATGCATACTTATTTATGTATGTATGTATATATGTATATATGTATGTATGTATGTATGTATGTATGTATGTAGTGTATATTGGACATCTCCTCCAATGATCCTTTGAGAGCTGCATGCGACGAAATTTCATTTTAATTTATGCTGATTAGTGTACATTCAAAACGACAATTAATAATAATAATAATTAATAATTAATAACAATAACAATAATAATAATGTTGGAAGGGACCTTGGAGGTCTTCTAGTCCAACCTCCTGCTCAGGCAGAAAACCCTATACCATTTCGGACAAATGGCTGTCCAGTCTCTTCTTTAAAAACTTCCAATGTTGGAGCATTCACTGCTTCTGGAGGCAGGTTGTTCCACTGGTTAATTGTTCTAACTGTCAGGAAGTTTCTCCTTAGTTCTAAGTTGCTTCTCTCCTTGATTAGTTTCCATCCATTTCTTCTTGTCCTGCCTTCAGGCGCCTTGGAAAATAGCTTGACTCCTTCTTCTTTGGGGCAGCCCCTGAGATATTGGAATACTGCTATCATGTCACTCCAGATCCTTCTCTTCATTAAACTAGACCAGGGGTAGGCCACCTTGGCTCTTTTATGTCTCGTGGACTTCAACTCCCAGAATTCCTGAGCCAGCATGGCTCAGCATGGAAACCTCTCCCTTTCCCCTCAGCGTGGCTGGCTCAGGAATTTTGGGAGTTGAAGTCCATGAGTCATAAAAGAGCCAAGATTGCCTACCCCTGGTCTAGACATACCCAATAAAGTTATTATTCTATTCTAAGCTATAGCTGCCAAGGGTATCATCTTAAGTTGGACCACTCTGCCTTCCTTCCTGGTCTTCAATTTTCTTCTTGCATGGTGGCTATTCAAACTGGACACCTGGCCTCCTGATGGAGAACTGCCAAGTTTCCTTCCCTGGAACTGGGAAACAAAGAGGCATCTTTTGTGTTTTAATCTGATTTTTTAGCCCAAAATCTCTGCTAAAGGCAGCTATTAAGTGAGCTTTGCCCCGTTTTTCTACCTTTCCCGCAACAGCTGTTAAGTGAATCATCGCAGTTAAGTTAGTAACACAATTGTTAAGTGGATCTGGCTTCCCCCTTGACTTTGAGCGTCAGAAAGTTGCAAAAGGGGATCACGCGATCCCAGGACACTGCATCATGCTGCCAAGCATCTGAATTTTGATCACATGATCACGGGGATGCTGCAACGGTCGTAAGTGTGAAAAATGGTCATAAGTCGCAACTCCCTAAAGATGGGTCCGAAAGGTCAGAAGACCAAACCTCTGGTCCCCTTGACCAAGGCAGATTGGATCCTACAAATCTCGTTGCTCATCTCCAAAGTATGAAGAAAAATAGCAACATCTCAACCACCAAAGTGACAGGAATAAGGCTGCCCCGTTACAAGAAAAGCCCACTAACATAAATAATTCTACTTTGGAAGTGCGAAAGATGCTTTTTCACAAGGCAACTGGAGTTTTTTGGTTTTCTTTGAAGACGTTTCGCTTCTCCTCCAAGAAGCTTCTTCAGCTCTGACTGGAGGGTGGGGAATGGAAGTCAGAGCTGAAGAAGCTTCTTGGAGGAGAAGCGAAACGTCTTCAAAGAAAAACAGGAAAGTCCAGTTGCCTCCTGAAAAAAAGCACCTTTGGGACAACCCTGACCTGGAAGACTGAGAATCTCCATGGACACCTACTTTGGAAGCTAGCTCATTCTTTGCACTCCAACAACATACCTTATTCTCCCTTTGGTTTTTCCCTCAAGCTCTTCTGAATGAAGCATGCTTAATAATTTTGGCTCCTGTTTCTTCGGAGAAACAATGGGACTTTAGTGGGGAACTCATACAGGGCCCGGTTGGCGACCTGCAGCAGCCCACATACTGTTATCACTTCCTGGGAAAAAGCAAATATGTATGTCTGGAGTTTCTGTGCAAAGAAAATAACTCAAACGAACCCCATATTTCCTTTTCAGGCTCCAATAATCTGGTTTCCGTACACGTGGTGCACAGAAAAGGCATTCAGTGGGACTATTCTGGATCAGGAAAGCTTGTAATTGAAGAGCAGGCAAGTATTCCATAGCTACAAACGCCTCAGAAATAAAAGCTGTGAAGTCAAATTCCAAAGTGAAGGTTCTTAAACTTTTCCTAACAAAGCTTTTAGGGTTTTTTATTATGTTTTTATTCCCATTTTTCATCTGTCGAGTGTTTCTAAGACATCAAACTTTCAAGAGGGGTTGAATCGGTCAAGTGTTATTATTTTTCTAATCTTAAATTTAGCTCCCTGTCTTTTGACTAGAGCCTGCAGATTTGATTTGATTTTTAAAAAAGTTTGCTAAAAAGCTCAATCTAGTATTTTTGTATGAATTTTTTCCTCACAACCCTGAGTTTTATTCGTAATTTTGCCTATTGGGCATATTTCTTGCACATGCATACCTAATGGAAGTTCATTTACTAGCAGCCCTCAACTTTTTTTTTTTTTTGTAATATATTTTATTGATTTTTTTTAAAACACAAATCACAATAATTGGTGAACAGTGTGCTGCCTGGGTTACATTTGTAAAACAATCATTAACAATTGATTTCTACAATCCATAATCCACATAATGGTTTTAGTTGATTTCCTCTTTTCCAGCCCTCAACTTACAAACTTATGTTTAGTGATCATTCTAAACAATTACAAAGCACTGGAAAAAAAATGACCGTTACGACGGTTTTTCACACGACCATTACAGCATCCTCATAATCATGTGATCAAAATTCAGACACTTGGCCACTGACTCATGTTTATGACAGTTGCAGTGTCCTGGGGTGATGTGATCCCCTTTTGTGACAAGCAAAATCAATAGGGAAGCCATATTCGCTTAGCAGCCGTGTTACTAGCTTAACAACTGCAGTGATTCACTTAACAACCATGGCAGGAAAGGTCACAAAGTGGAGCAAAACTCACTTAACAACAGCCTTGCTTAGCAAGAGAAATTTTGGGCTCAACTGTGATCTTAAGTCGAGGAATATGAATATAAACAGTGACGTTCTGTATCAGACCCTTGTCTATTTAAGTGCAGCAGTCTGTTCTCACAATCAGCAACCAACTACCCAAGGAAGTCCATTAGCTTCCCAGAAGATGGACTTCAGAAGTGCCTTCAAGCCTCATTGATATTATTTTATAGATTTAATTTCAACCAGTCTTATTCACGTACAGGTAGTCCTCGACTTACAACAGTTTGTTTAGTGACCGTCTGAAGTTACAATGGTATGGAAAAAAGTGACCGACGACTGTTTTTAACACGACCGTAGCAGCAGCCTCACAGTTACTGTCAACGCTGCTAACCTTGGATGTTCTTGCTTTTGACAACATATGAAGATGCAGCCTTTTTCTTTCTTATGTTTTACTCTTAGTATTAGATGATGCTGTGGGAGGAGGCAGAATGTGGTAGGAGTTAGTTAGACATAACGATATTGTACTAGTGTGTGAATTCAGAGCTTGAAATAAGAGATGATAAGAATTGGCGGGTTAGAGAACTGGAGGGAAAGCCTGCAGTTCAAACGAATTGGGGAATGGGATTTATGACAGTTAATTGGAGGAGGGAATTGTGCTTTGATACTATGTGCTCAGCGGAGGGGAATTCAGATTTTGGCTTCGACCATGTACGTGCAGATGCCATGCAACTTGAATAAAGATTCTTTAAGGTAAACAATGCCTCGAAATTCTTTGAAGAGTTTCACCTGTCAGAACCATAACAGTTACATGATCAAAATTCGGACGCTTGGCAGCTGTTCCATATTTATGACAGTTGCCGTGACCTGTGGTCACGTGATCTCCTTTTGCAACCTTCTGACAAGCAAAGTCAATGGGGAACCAGTTTCCCTTAACAACCGTGTCACTGACTTAACAACTACAAAGATTCACTGAACAACAGAAAAGATCATAAACACGGGGCAAAACTCACTTAACAAATGTTTCACATAATAAAGAGATATTTTAGGATCAATTGTGGTTGTAAGTCGAGGACTACCTGTAGTTCATTGTGAAACTCAGACAATGCCCAAGAATACAAATTTAACTCTTCTTTAGAGTTGGAAGGTGAGGAGAAACAGAGTCTCCAGAAGTACAGCTAATCCTCGGCTTACGACAATTGAGCCCAAGATTTCTGTTGCTAAGTGAGATATGTGTTAAGTGAGTTTTGTCCTACTTTACGACTTTTCTTGCCACGGTTGTTAAGTGAATCTCTGCAGATGATACCTTAATAACCTTGTTGTTAAGTGAATCCGGCTTCCCCATTGACTTTGCTTGTCAGAAGGTTGCCAAAGGGGATCACGTGACCCCGGGACACGGCAACAGTCATAAATATAACTCAGTTGCCAAACGTCTTAATTTTGATCACGTGACCATGGGGGACGCTGCAGAAGTCATAACTGTAAAAAAAAGTTACAAGTCACATTTTTCAGTGCCGTTGTAACTTTGAACGGTCATTAAATGAAATATTGTAAGTCGAGGACTGGTATAGGGTTTCCTGCCTGAGCAGGGGGTTGGACTAGAAGACCTCCAAGGTCCCTTCCAACTCTATTATTATTATTATTGAACATCGCATAGTCAGCCAGATGTTCAGACTGGATTTGGCATTTTTGTCTACCTATCAAGTCCTTACCAAGGACCTGGGATAGGCAGATGTGAATGTTTGAATTGATGATATTACAGATATATCGCAGGATGGAAGCTGTTTTTTTTTAATTATTATTATTATTATTATTATTATTATTGTTGTTGTTGTTGTTGTTATCATTATCATTATCATCATTATCATCATCATCATCATCATCATCATCATCATCAAGGAAATACTGAATCATGATGAAGTCTTGTGGGTCAGCAAAAGTCAATTGATTTATTTTTCAAACTGTAATCTGCTCACCCACCTTTTGGTGTGAAGACCCAGAGCTTCTACAAACGGTGTCCCCTAAGCCGCATTTTTTAAGAAATTCAGAAAAATAGCAAAGTTGAATGTATAAAAACCAGAGTGGTCTACATCTACAATGTGCCCACTACTAAGGCATCCAAAGTAACCTCAGGGCCATAAGATGGAAATTGTACTCATAATGCACAAAGAACTGCTTTGCACACTGGATTTACAAATACAGATTATTTTAATTCAATGTTTCACACATGTTCTAAGCTAGGGAATGAGGCAATTTTAGCTCGGATGAGTAGATGACAGCCAAACTGTTATTATCCATGCATCATATGAAGCTGTCACTCTCTTGCTTAGCAAATGAAATTATTTCATTTACGTCTATTAACAGGGTCATGTTTCCCAAACATATAACAACAGAATTGGAAGTAACCTTGGGGGTCTTCCTAGTCCAACCCCCTGTTCAAGCAGGAAGCCCTATATAATCTCAGAGATATGATTATAGAATCTCTTCATACAAATCTCCAGGGATGGAGCACTCACAACTTCTGAAGGCAAGTTGTTCCACTGATTAATTAATTAATTAATGTTCTCACTGTCAGGAAATTTCTCCTTAGTTCCAGGTTGCTTCTCTCGATTAGTTTCCATCCGTTGCTTCTTGTCCTGCCTTCAGGCACTTTGGAGAATAGCTTGACTTCCTCTTCTTTGGGGCAGCCCCTCAAATATTGAAAGACTGCTAGCATGTCTTTGTAGTCCTTCTCTTTGTTAGTCTAGACAGGGGTAGGCAACCTTGGCTTTTTATGACTCGTGGACTTCAACTCCCAGAATTCCTGAGCCAGCATGGCTCAGCTTGGAAACCTCTCCCTTTCCCCTCAGCGTGGCTGGCTCAGGAATTCTGGGAGTTGGAGTCCATGAGTCATAAAAGAGCCAAGGTGGCCTACCCCTGGTCTAGACATACCCAATTTCTCTACACTTGATACTATGGATGTACTTACAAATAAATACATCTGGAAAAAACTAAGTAACTTCATGAGAAAAGCTTCCACAACAATTAAAGAACTTAGTTGGCCTATCTGAAGAGGTGACATTTTGATTTCATCTGTTCAAACCACAGACCTTTATAAAAACAGATTTTCTGGAAGCTGCAAGGAGAAATCTAAATGTTGGATTGTGAAGGTTTTTGCTTCATATTACTGAATCAGACATATGCAGGGAACATTTTCAAAGAGAAGCTAAGCCGTATTATTGTTCATCTCTCATCTGTACTGAGCGATTAAGAAATTAGAGCATCAGTATTTTCAGGGAAAAATGAATCAGCAACCTAATTTGAACTCTGAAATGCCAATGGTTTAATTTCCTTGGCCCTATATGTTTTTCCTATGTTAATGTAAGGTCTCTATGGCACAAAACTGAAATATTAGCTACAAGAAAAATCTAACTCTTGTTAAATAGAGTAAACAAATAAGGACTCTGAGTAGGCTTAGAAAAAATTCTTTCTAAACAGGATATGTCCAAATTTGCTAGTCTGTCCTTCCCACACAACCCAGCCTCCTGACTAATGTCTGTTGCAAAGAAGATCTTGGTTTCTGGAGGCTACAAGCTAGAAGCACCAGAACAGTGAAAGTGTCTTGGTAAAACAGAACACAGGAAGAATGGTGAAGACTATACTGGTATCCTTGAAACCAGACTGTGAATACAGGTAATTCTTGACTTATGACCACAATTTAGCCCAAAATTTCTATTGCTAAGCAAGACAGTTATTAAGTGAGTTTTGCCCCATTTTACACCCTTTCTTGCCACAGATGTTAAGTGAGTCACTGCAGTTGTTAAGATAGTAACATGGTTGTTAAGTGAATCTGGCTTCCCCATTGACTTTGCTTGCCAGAAGGTCGTAAAAGGGGATCACTTGATCCCAGGACACTGTGACCGTCATAAATATGAGCTAATTACCAAGCCTCTGAATTTTGATCATGTGATCATGGGGGATGCTGCAACTGTCGTATGAAAAACAGTCATAAGTCACTTTTTTCAGTGCCGTTGTAACTTCGAACAGTCACTAAACAAATGGTTGTAAGTCAAGGGCTACCTATGCAAGTCTAGGAACTGAAAGTCCAGCTACATTAGGTGAATTCATAGGAGAGATCGTGGCCTTTCACAAATCTTATTCCTAAACTATTTAGGAAATTGGACACTTTGTTAAGTAAACTTAGCTGGTACCAATGAAGGAGAATATTTTTAGCTCAGGGTTGAAATGAGGGGTCCTTGGTGCTCTCTGAGCTTGCTTGTTTTCTTGCAGACGTTTCATTACCCTAACTAGCCTAGTTAGGGTAATGAGACGTCTGCAAGAAAACAAGCAAGCTCAGAGAGCACCAAGGACCCCTCAAACTTAGCTGGATTCCAGGGACACCATAGATCCTTCTGAAATGGTTTATTCTGAACTATGGGTGAGATGTTTTGAGCAATCCAAAGCTGATCCAACTTGGAACTGACCCACTGCAAGGGTGGGATGATAAAACATGCCCAGAACAATGGGAACAGCCCCACTAAGTTTTTACTTTGGACAGCCCTAGAAGACTTCTCTTCCAAAATATTGTTTTTTAATGCTATTTCTTTAACTCCAAAACAACGTTTTCCTAACACCTGGAATACTGCAACCAATTCTGGTCACCATACTACAAAGAGGATGTTGAGACCTTGGAAAAAGTTCAGAGAAGAGCAACGAGGATGATCCAAGGCCTGGAAACTAAAACATATGAACGGCTGCAGGACTTGGGTTTGGCTAGTCTAAAGAAAAGAAGAAATAGGGGCGACATGATAGCAGTATTCCAGTATTTGAGGGGCTGCGACAAAAAAGAGGGTGCCAAATTATTTTCCAAAGCACCAGAGGGCAGAACAAAAAACAATGGTTGAAAACTGAACAAAGAGAGAAGCAACCTAGAATTAAGGAGAAACTTCCTAACTGTGAGGATAATTAACCAGTGGAACAGCTTGCCTCCAGAAATCGTGGGTGCTCCATCAATGGAGGCTTTTAAGAAGAGACTGGACAGTCACTTGTCTGAGATGGTATAGGTTCTCCTGCTTGAACGCGGGGGGGGGGGGGGGGGGCTGGACTAGAAGACCTCCAAGGTTCCTTCCAGCTCTATTTTATTCTATTTGATGTCAGACCCTCATTGTTGTTTCCTTCCAGTTGGACAGTGAATAAGGAGCTACAGTCAAGGATCTGAAGGTGTTGACTGAGCTGGATGGATGATTAAAATCATCATTATCATAATAAGACAGTAATATTAACAATGAAAGATTTATCATATTAAAAGGAAGGCTTCTGCTATGAAATGTAATTCATGTTCCTTTGAATGACAATTAGATTCAAGTTCCTTTTTGCAAATGGTACTATTTTGCAACTAACTGGCTCCATTCATGTTTCAGAACATAAATAGCACCCGAGGACAAATTCAGAATTCCTGTCCTTAAGGTTCAAACATACAGGTGGCAACAGCATCCAGAGGGAACAGTCAAAATCCATAATATGCAGAAGGGTTTTTCTGATGCCACCGCCTCTTCTTTTGAACATGTCTGCAGATCAATACAAACCCAAAAGAAATGCACCACGATGCTCATTTTCTGCCATCATTTTGGTCTTGATCACCCCAACAATACCTCTGAGAGGCAACATGATATAGTGGTTAAAGCAGTGTTTCTCAACCTTGACAATTTGAATTTGTGTGGACTTCAACTCCCAGAATTCCCCAGCTAACACAGCCCAAATTCTGGGAATTGAAGCCCGTCCATGCTGGCTGGGGAATTCTGGGAGTTGGTCTGTGCCAGTTGGGAAGTTCTGGGAATCGAAGTCCATTCCAGTATCTGAGGGGCTGCCACAAAGAAGAGGGGGTCAGGTTGTTCACCAAAGCACCAGAGGGAAGGACGAGAAATAATGGTTGGAAACTGACCAAAGAGAGAAGCAGCCTGGAACTAAGGAGAAACTTCCTAACAGTGAGGACAATCAACCAGTGAAACAACTTGCCTTCAGAAGTTGTAGGTGCTTCATCGTTGGAGGTTTTTAAGAAAAGACTGGACATTCACATGTCTGAGATGGTATAGGTTCTCCTGCTTGAGTGGGCGGCTGGACTAGAAGACCTCCAAGGTCCCTTCCAGCTCTATTCTATTCTAAGTCGAGAAACATGCTGGCTTGGGAATTCTGGGAGTTGAAGTTCACACATCTTCATGTTGTCAAGACTGAAAACCACTGGGTTAAGGTGATGGAGCAGAAAACTAAGCTTCAAATCCATCCTCAGTTATGGAAATTCCCAGAAGGGATCAATCAGTCCACCCTATCTGCTTGGGTTGTGGTTGTACGAAAACAAAACAAAAATTAACAACAACAACAACAACAACAAAAATCCGGAATCCTGCTTATGTTGCTTTGACTCTCAGGTGAAATGCAAATCCAGCAAGTCCTGTATAGGATAGGAAAGTTGAGATATTACGGTATTACAACTCTGCAGGCCATTAATAGCTCCTCCGAGAACGAGAGGGTTCCAACAGAAAATCCCAGCTCGGTTTTAGATCCAAGAAACAATTTGTCCTGCTAAGGAACAAACAACTTCAGCATGTCCCTGACGCAAGTCAGAAGGAGTTGCATTCTGTGGCATTTTTCAAGTCTAACATGCAAGTTTCAAGTTCCGTCAGCCTCTCGCCTGACCGATCCTGGTCTCCAGTGGCCGGCTCCAATCGCTGGAGTTAGAAAGCACCTCTTTTCAGCCTTTATGAACGTGGCACAGTTGTGGGTTTCTGTCTACTGAAAATTAAAGCACGTTCGGGAGACGGGAAACCCCGAGACATCAAGACTATATGGAAGACGGAGGGCATAAAAGGGCCTTTCAGTTTTCCAAGAGAACAGAAGCACCTTCAACTTTCAAACGAAGTCCACAAAGATCCGCATGAACCCCCAGCAGAAAATCCCAGCAATATTTTTTTTTTGCTTTTTCCATATGTCCCCAAAACTCATATCCAATCCTGATTGGATGTGAAGTGGGCAGATGTGTGATATTCAGCTTCCAGAATTCCCCAGCTAGCAAGCACAGGCTTTAATTCCCAGAATTCCCTAACCAGCACAGACAGGTTAAATCTCCCAGCATTCCCCAGCCGGCATGCATGAGCCTCAACTGTGAACATAAATCGAGGACTATCTGCACCAAGAAGAACCACAAAGATTTTTTTGCAGCAATTAAGGCTCATTCTCTTCATTCAGCCTCTCTACAAGTTGAAACTGAAATAAGTGAAATAAGGAAAATGAGACTGTCCTAGACCAAGACAAGTCCAAAAATGTCAGGGAATTTCTAGACGTCTGACACTCTGACAAATCAGCCCTCAATAGACACATAGACATTAACAACATCTATAGACTGTGCAAAAGGGACTGTCACCCAGCCCAAAAGGGAACAAAAAGCACTTCTCCACCAGCGATCAGCACCCATAGATTAACTCCAAGGTTAACATCAGATCAACGATCAAGTAAACAATACCCCAATTAAGAAACTGTCAAAGAAGCCAACAGCAACGAGCCCAAATAAAGAATCTCTAAGACCGTCCCCACTGACAGGGCAAGCCACTATAAACTGACAGCAAACTGCACTCCTTACCCCAGCACTGATGGATGTTACCAAGTTTGGATAAATAAAACATCTGCAAGAAAACAACCCAGCTCAGAGAGCACCAAGGACCCCTCTTGAAATAAGTTCTTTTTGCTGCATTAATTGTTCACGGTATCCAGAAACCAAACCGACACCTGTCGATCACTAAGGTCACCCTTCCATTTTCAACCCCCAATCAATGAATCACAACAATAATCCATTTTTCCAACACTGAAAAAAACCACATAAACTCCCCAGAGCTATTGATAACTCTACTTAGTTATCTTAGTTATTGATAACTCTACTTATTTCTGAATATATTAATTCCTGGAAAATAAGCAGTTCCCTTTTGCCCCCCTTTAATTCCAAAATCATAATCTGAAATGGCAAACCTTTTCTCAATTCACCCAAAATGTAGACTGGAACTACCAGTAAGTGGAGTGTAGAAAATATAGGGGGGGGGGGAATATTTTTGCTAATTCTTCCCAACAGATGGCTGCATGTCACAGAGCTATGAAGACTGATTTCCTGCAGAATTCCCAGAAATAAGTTTCGAGAATCACAGTGGAACTGAGTTACGACTATCCATGCATAGGATGATGGAAATAGCATTTTATGAGGTTCAGACTGGAGTTTTTCATTGTTTGCTAACTCAATGGATTGCTCTAAGCTTGCTGGCTGAGGAATTCTGGGAGTTGAAGTCCACATACCTTCAATAGGTCAAGGATGAGAAAGACTGTGTCTAATTCCTAATACAAATAGTCCTGGACTTAACGACCACAATTGATCCTAAAATTTCCGTTGTTAAGTGAGATATTTGTTAAGTGAGTTTTGCCCCGTTTACGACATTTCTAGCCATAGTTATTAAGTAAATCACTGTGGTTGATAAGTTAGTAACCTGGTTGTTAAATGAATCTGGCTTCCCCATCGATTTTGCTTGTCAGAAGATCACAAAAGGGGATCACATGACCCTGGGACGCTGCAATGATCATAAATATGAACCAGTTGCCAAGCATCTGAATTCTGATCACGTGAACATGGGGATGCTGCAAAGGTCGTGTGAAAAACTGTCATAAGTCCCTTTTTTCAGTTCCATTGTAACCTAGAACGGTCACTAAATGAACTGTTGTAAATCAAGGACTACCTGTATTTCATCAAAAACCAGATTGGGAAGGAGGGCGAGAAAAGAGGATGATAAAAGCCTTTGGGGAAATGCAAAAGAAATATCCTATTCAAATTCAGATTATTATTTTTTTTTTTTAGAAAAGCAAATCCCAACACATCAAAAACATTTCTTTGTTTCCTGCAAAAAAGAGCTTGTAACTCAGAGAGGGATCACCGCATGCAATCCAGCCAGTTTATCCTCAAGAAATCCCAAGGTTGTGACGTTGAAAAACATCCTGGAATAAGGCAATGCTGGAATACTGCGTGAAAATGCCGCGAGGTCACCCAAAGATTTTGGCTCAGTAGAAAAGAAAAGGCAGCGATCGTAACCTGAAATATGCATCTAATTATTTCCAGCGTCCACAATGGTTTAGTTTCACCTCATCTGCACATCAAGCAGATTCATGCATTATTCATTTTGCTGGACCAAAGCAAAATGTTGCCAAGTTGGGGCTGTTGTACAGAGCCGCCTCAGAAGAGCCCAGAGGCCAAGGACCTATTTTGAGGCCAGTTGTGTGTGACAGGGCAGCTGATCGGATGCATTTGATGAACTTTCCAGTGGGGAAAAGACAGCGTCCTTTGCATTGGTCCTGAAACAATTAGCCATCTTTCCTGCAAGCTATGAAACAAAATGCAGCACTGCAATATTTTCATATTTATTATTATTAAATTGATGTGCTGCCCATCTTGTCCAGAGATGGATCTTGGCGGCAGATTAAAGTTAAGTTTTACACCACACTTATTCTGGTTGCCTCTTTTTCTGCTTTTCTCTTTTTCCAATTCTGCAATATCTTTTTTTCAGATGTGGTAACAACCACAGCTGCATGCAATCTTCCTTATTTGTTCTAATGGTTGATTTACATAAAGCCATGACCACCTACTGGTATACATATTCCTTGAGTTACAACAGTTTATTTAGTGACCATTCAAATAGCACTGGGGAAAAAAGTGACTTATGGACCATTTCCATACTTTTATGACCATTGCCGCATCCCCATGGTCACGTGATCAAAATTCAGATGCTTGGAAACTGGCATGTACTTATGACAGTTGCAGTGTCCCGGGTTCACGTGATCCCCTTTTGTCACCTTCTGAGGAGCAAAGTCAATAGAGAAGCCAGATTCACTTAACCAGGTCACTAAACTTAACAAGTGCAAGTGATTCATTTTACAACGGAGGCAAGCAAAGTCGTAAAATGGGACAAAACTCACTTAACAAATGTCTCAGTCAGCAACATTAATTTTGGGCTCAATGGTGATCGTAATTCGAGGGCTAGCTGTACCTGCTTTGATTTTTCAATTGTTCCCAGAGGATTTTTTTAGCAAGTCCTAAGTTTGTTTTATTAACAGCATCCACAGGTTTGATATTTGCTTTCAGCTGGTAATTTTCATGCCAAGTTCTGTTTCCTGATCAGCTTGTAAACAAATCAACGCTGACCAGTCAGCTTTGCCCTTCCCATTAACCTACCTTTTCATGTTAAAGCCAAGGAGTCAACAAACTATGGTTTCTTTAATCAGAGTTGAATGCAAAAGGTAGGGTAGCCTGGTTACCTATCACATGAAACTGAAACCAACTCGCCCTTCCAGTCTTGTATCTCTGGCATAGTTGAACTTGATACACACTTTGACCTAGAAATTTATTTATCACAGATATCTGCAGCAGTTGACTGAAAAAGCAAGGAAAAAAAATCTGGTGCTTGTTCAGAATTCCAGTATTATTCCCACCCCACCATCAAGCCCAGAGCTGGCAAATCCATCATTATGATACAGAAAAAAACCTAAATATTACTGCTAAGTTGTTTCCCTTTCTTTCATCATTCAGGGAATTATTTTCTGAGCATTGCAAACCTACAACATAAAACAGAAGTTTTTTGGTTTGTTTTGTTAAAAAAAAAAATCACTCCATCCAAAAAAATAAAATAAAATAAAATAATAAGTCCAGTAAAATATTTTTCTTGGCACAGGTTGATTTCCAAGCAGTCCTCAAATTGGCCAATTCTTAAATTTTCCTCTGCAGATTTCTTACCCTAACTCTCAGCAGCCAAGGTTACGTATGTAAAGAACTGTATGTATGTATGCATGTATGTGCACACACACACACAGACACATATATATATGTTTACGCCATTAATAAAAACTGCCAGGGTTCAGGGCAGTCCACAAAATGCTTTCTTGGAGACGGTGGCCTGAAACAGCTTGAATTTGTTTTTTTGGAGAGAAGATCGTAATTTATTAGTTCTCTCTTCCGAAACAGGAAGAACCTTACCTGAGGCTTCAGCATCCAAAATTCTCCCATGCAAAAACTCTGCTGCGATCAACATCTGTCTCTTGCAGGGCCCGAAATCTGGGTTGCCAACTTTTTAACTCTCTGCCGCAGAGATATTATTTAAAGGTGCAGCTTATTTTACTTTTCCTCCCAGCTCTCTCTCTCTCTCTTACAAAGACGGGGATGAATTATTTGCAGAGGGAGAAGAAATGGAGGGAAATAACAAACCAAGGAAAGTTTTCCAAGCGTGAGGAAAATTACAAGGTATTCGCCAACATGTCCATCCACCCAGAGATTTCTGAAGCACAGCTTCACACTTCACACGACTCGCTAGTCTCGAATGGGGAGCTTCCCTCTCAGAGCCGGTCGTGTGAATGGACGCATGTTAAAAGAGTCAAGAAAGATGGGCAGGAGTGGAAGGGGCGAACCATTTTACGCAACCACAATGCAAAACCTGTGCGCTGAATAATCCGGCAACAAGGCGTAAAAGAAGAAGAAGAAGAAAGGAGACCGCGTGATGCGACTTGGAAAAAGGGTTCGAGCGGAGGAAGCACTTCCCAGGATTATGCCTGAAATTTCACATCGAGCCACGGATCCATCCAGTCTTACCTTTCTTTCTTGCAGGAAAACCGCCGAGCTCACGAGTTCCTCCTTCGCTTCGTCAGCTGCGCGGCGACTCCGTGTCCCGTAGGCAAAAACTCGGGACCGGGGATGATGATGGGGCGCAGAATCAACCAAAAAGGCCCCCCTCCCCTGGCAGAGGCAAACGGGGGCGGGGGAGGAGGAAGAAGAGGAGGAGAAGGGGAGGGGGCAACTGCCCCGCCAGAGCGGCACCGGGACGCGTTTCCTGGAAGGGGTCTCTTCCTCCTCCTCGTCCAGGAGAAGAGAAAGAAAGAAAAGTTTCCAGCTATAAAACTCTTCCTAGGCTCACGGCAAGGGGGTGGGTGGGGAAGGAGCAAATGCCCTAGTTTCCTGCTTTCCCAAAAAAAAAAGGAATTGCAAAGGAGGCGAGGGACAGAAAAGGGGGGAAGTGTGTGTGTGTGTGTGTGTAGGAGGGGAGACAGGAGTTCGGAAGCGAAAAAAAACAACGTTGCAGAGAAAAAGAAACAAGGAAAAACTTTCCGCCCAGCGCAGCTGCACAGCGCGGAGCGCAGAAGGAAGGGGGACCAGAGCAGCAGGAAAGGATGACGTCAAAGGAGGCGGCAGCCAATGGGCGCCCAGCACGCTTTGGCACCGCGTTCGGAGGCTGCGTTCGCTTGGGCGGCCGGCGGGGTGGATCGGGGACCACGAGGAGGTGGATCGGATCAGCCCTCCTCGCCAGGTTTTGGCTGTGGGGGGAAAAAGAGAGATGGATCTGCCCTTCTCTGGGTTCGAGAGGATTCCGAAGTAAAAGGGAATGAGTTGATTCGGATTAAAGGCTGGCTCTGAGCAAGAGTCGGTCCGGAGTGAAAGGGGAGGGATGCTATTGGGAAATAAGGAGATAATCTCAGCCAGCAGTTTCAAAGGGCTGTTTTTCCACATCTGTTGGCACAGTAAATCTCCAGCAGATCTTCAGTTGGGGAGAGCATGCCTACTAATAAACAGGTAGTCCTCGACTTATAACAGTTCATTTAGTGACTGTCAGCGTCACTGAAAAAAGTGACTTGTGACCCTTTTTCACACAACCGTTGTAGCATCCTCATGGTCATGTGATCAAAATTTAGATGCTAGTAGGCAATTGACTCATATTTTTAAGACTGCAATGTCATGTGATCCCCTTGCCACTTTCTGACAAGCAAAGTCAATGGGGAAAGCCAGATTCACTTAACAGTTTTACATACTAACAACTACACTGATTCCCTTTAACAAACTGTGGCAAGAAAAGTTGAAAAATGGGGTAAACTCACTTAACAAATGTTTCTCTTAGCCACAGAAATTTTGGGCTCAGTTGTGGTCGTATGATGATCTATAAAGATAAGTACAAACAGAAATATTTATTATTTTCCACAGCAAAAAAAAAAAAAAGAGAGAGAGAGATGGTTAAATTGATTGCGTTCTTCACAGAAGAGAACGTATCTATCTAATTTGGAGGAACGTTGTCCATGGGGTCGCGATGGGTCGGACACGACTTCGCAACTAACAACAACATCTAATTTGGAAATTGCTTCTGGATTTTGTGCTTGTGATGGGAAAAAATTAAAACTTTTGATTTTGCTGATTAGATAGGTTAATATCACTTAGTAATGCCTTGCTGGGACCACACTTGGAATACTACATCCAGGTTTGGTTGCCACGATGTAAAAAAAGTGTTGAGACTTTAGAAAGAGTACAGAGAAGAGCAACAAAGATGATTAGAGGACTGGAGGCTAAAACATACGAAGAACGGTTGCAGGAATTGGGTCTGTCTAGTTTAATGAAGAGAAGGACGAGGGGTGGCATGATAGCAGAGTTCCAGTATCTCAGGGGCTGCCCCAAAGAAGAGGGAGCCAAGCTGTTCTCCAAAGCACCTGAAGGCAGGACAAGAAGCAACGGATGGAAACTCATCAAGGAGAGAAGCAACCTAGAACTAAGGAGAAATTTCCTGACAGAACAATTAACCAGTGGAACAGCCTGTCTCCAGAAGTTGTGGATTCTTCAATAACTGGAAATTTTTAAGAGATTGGACAACCATTTGTCTGAAATGGTATAGGATTTCCTGCCTGAACAGGGGGTTGGACTAGATAGAAGACCTCCAAGGTCCCTTCCCACTCTGTTATTCTGTTAGATGGGACACACAAATGGTGCTTGGGAAAGCCGTGTCTCTTGTCATTCATGGCCCTGAAAATTGTCCACTTCCACACACGAAAAGTTCATTTGGCCACAGGGGGGCTCCCCCCACAGTCCAGATGCCCACCACTTCTTGCGGGCTTTTCCCTCCAAACCCAAGGCTTTTTAATACACATGTCTGTGGTTCTACCAGTAGGTTGGCATAGCTGGTGAAGAGTACCCCTACAGGTTTAGTACAGTGCCCTTGAAGCTGAGTGGAAGCCAGCAGTTGTAGCACTGAAGCAGCAGAGGACTGAGACCCACCCATTCTTAGGGGGTCCCAGCAGGAGAAACTTCTGGGCTCTGGCATGGCTTCCCGTGGCTTTCCTGTAGGAACATTAAGAGAAGGACCACAGTGTAAAGCCCCTGAGTTGCCAAATGCCTGATTTATTTTGTTTTAATTTATTTTAGATTGTTTTTTATCCTGTCTTTATTACTTGGTAAATACCTCCAGGTGGCGAACGTATCTAATACTCCTTCCTTCTCCTGTTTTGCCCACACCAATCCTGCGAGGTGGGCTGGGCTGAAAGAGGGGGATTGACCCCAAAACATTCAGCTGTTTTCATGCCTTAAAGGAGGGACTAGAACAGGCATGCCAAACTCAACGATGTCACGTGACGTCGCGCGACGTATCGTGACATTTTCCCCATTGCCGGCAATAGGGTGGGCGCGGTTTCGGTGTGACGCATCTGGCCCGTGGGCCGGAAGTTTGACATGCCTGGACTAAAACACCATCTCCTGATGATTGCCTTCCTTTTTTCAGCCGTTCCTCTGCCATCCCAAAGTCCCCCATTCTTCTCCTCATGTTTCCTCTTGACTACTATATTGACAAGAATATGACTAACAAATTCTAAATATTTATGTGATTTTTATTTCTTTGTTTTAAGTTAGGGGTTATCTTCAAGGGGAATAATGTATAATGCAAATGGAAGCTCGTGTTTAAAAGATCGTAAAGAAATGGTAAAAGCCACCATCATCATTATCACCATGAACTCAATTTAAACACTAAAATAGCCATATCCTAAAATAGCTGAACACTAAAATAGTTTAGCTAACAAATCTTGGTTAATTGACAAATTTACAATATCATATGGCTAATATTATACACTTTTAAAAAGTACTATAGGACATTTCATACCAGATTTGTGATGGAATATCTGATTAACCCAATTGGGTTAATAATTAACCCTAACCCAATTGGAATCAATAAAAGGAGAATGTAGAAACTATAGATAACAAGTATTTTACAAAGAGAATGCTGTAAATTATAGGTAGATAAAGTGAATCAAGGACAAATATAAACTCTAAAATGCAAATTTCAGATGTCACATACTTACATATTATATTAAACATTTTAGTATGAAAATGGCTTCCAAATGAAATTATTTTAACCAAACTCAGTATTCTGTGAATGCTGGGTATTTAAATACAGGTAGTGCTGGACTTATGACCACAATTGAACCCAAAATTTATATTGCTAAGTGAGACAGTCATTAAGTGAGTTTTCCCCCATTTTACAACCTTTCTTGCCACAACTAAATCACTGCAGTTGTTAAGTTAGTGTCATGGTTGTTAAGTGAATCTAGCTTCCCCATTGACTTTACTTGTCAGAAGGTCACAGAAGGGGATCACCTGACCCCGGGACACAGCGACCATCATAAATATGAATCAGTTGCCAAATGCCTGAATTTTGATCATGTGACCATAGGAATACTGCAACAGGCGTTAAGTGTGAGAAATGGTCGTAAGTCACTTTTTCCAGTGCTGTTGTAACTTTGAACTGTCACTAAACGAACTTGTAAATCAAGGACTACCTGTATTTGCTTTAGGGTGGCATACTTTGTCGACTTCAGTTGAAAAGCAATCCATTCAGCCTGTTTTTTCTTGAAAACTACTTTAAAGAGATAACGAGAAAAAAGTCATCCAACGGAGGGAAATAGAATATCAACCAAAGATAGGTTTTTTTAAAAAAAAACTTGGGCCCATTACTGGTAGTGTCGGTGCAAATATGGCTTTCAAAACACGAAAACTAAAAAACTACTTTTGTCTTCATTTTGGAGCAGTGTTTTTCGATCTCAGGGCCTTTAAGATGTATGGACTTCAACTCCCAGAATTCCCCAGCCAACATGCGTGGACTTCAACTCCCAGAATACCAGAGCCAATTCCCCAAAACTCTGGGAATTGAAGTCCATGCATGTAGAAGGGGAATTCTGGGAGTCAAAATCCACACATCTTTAAAGTCTCTAAGATTAAAAACACTGTTTTAAATTTATTTCCTGTGCTCCAGCTTTTGCAGCTGTATTATTAACAGGAGGGCTACTTTGTTGGGGAACGTGTGGGCAGAATTTGTCACCCCAAAGAAAGAGGAATCAAAGAAGCATCGTTACGTAATGCACAGATCCTCAGAAATGTGAAAAGGAGGGAATGAATACAGATAGTCCTCGATTAACAACCATGATTGAGGCCATTTCTGTTGCTAAGCAACACAGTTAAGTGAGTTTTCCCCCATTTTATGACATTTCTTACCATGCTTGTTAAGTGAATCACTGCAGTTGTTAAGTTAATAACACAGTTGTTAAGTGATTTTGGCTTCGCCGTTGACTTTGCTTGTCAGAAGGTCGCAAAAGTTGATCACGTGACCCTGAGACACTGCAACCGTCATAAATATGAGTCAGTTGCCAAGCGTCCGAATTTTGATCGTGTGACCAAGGGATGCTGCAACGGTTGTTAAGTGTGAAAAACGATCATAAGTTTCAGGTTGTTGAAGTTTCTTTTCCCAGTCAGTTGGCAAATGCTGCTGTGTTTTTAACCGGCAGCTTTCATCTTTCTAGCTTCTTGCTATTCTTCCAAGTCCAGATCCTGATATTTCCAATCTTGCCATCGCTGCTGGAATATTTTATGATTTGATCCAGAGATTTACTTTTAAAATATATATATATTTGATATAAATTGTATTTAAAGTTTTAAAAAGAAGATTAAAAACTAACAAAAGCCAATACAAAATAAAAAAGAGGGATGAAACGGGAGAAAAAGAAAGAAAAAAGTACAATAGAAAGAAACTTCCAATTTTCTTTGCAGCAAGAAACTAAATAATAGAAAAAAGAGACTTCTTGTAAGCGTAGAATAAGTGATAATTTTTGTATATAGCATGTTTTAAATGTGTGTTATGTAAGTAACACTTGAGAGCAAGCAACTAAATTTCATTTTTAATGTGTGCCGTTGTGCCCACAGGAAAAAAAATGACAATAAAGGTTATCTAATCTAATCTAATCTAAAATTTTATAATCGTGCCTTTAATATACATACATTGAACTTTTTAACTGTGAAATAACTTTGCTGTCAGACACTCTCCACTCTATCTAGAGTTCAGTCTGCAGAGATATATATACATATAACTCGTGTTTCCTTTCCTGCTGCTTTGGTAGAATTATTTTTCCGGTATTATTTCAGATCTCTGTTAGCAGAGAAAACACATTGGGTTTGTGTGCCTGTGATAGCCCCGTCTCAATTCTGCCACAGCCCACTGATCTTCTCTCCCACTTCTGCAGTTTCAGGCTAAATTTGAATGAGAATTTGTCGAAAAAAAATCATTTTGCAAAAAAACAATGGCGACTTCCTCTGACTGCATTTGCACTAAATTGCGATTTATTTGCAGGGGCCTAGATGGGGTATACAGCAGGCTTCTCTTCACCCAAGGAAGACTGGGTGGCACCAGGAAACTTTTTATCTTTGGTTCTGGATGGGGTGGCACTGCCCCAAATAAACCTGGCACACAATCTGGGGATCCTTCCTGGACCTGGGGCTCCTGCTTGAGGAGGAAGTCGCTTTGGCTAGGAAAGGCTTTTGTGCAATTTTGGGTTGTGCATCTGGTGTGCCTGTTCCTGGCCAAGCGGAGAAGGGAAACTTTGTCAGGGAATTGTGCAGCCGGTGTCAAAATGAAGTCAGAGACGCAGGCACAAACTTGTAATTTTATATAAATAGATATATGTTACAGCAAGCAAGATACAGGTAATCCTCGACTTACAACAGTTCATTTCCTGACGGTTCAACAACGGCATGAAAAAAGTGATTTATGACCGTTTTTCTCAGTGACGACCTTTGCAGCATCCTCATGATTATGTGATCAAAATTCAGACGCTTGGCAACTGGTTCATACTTATGACCGTGGTTGTGTCCCAAGGTTGTGGGATCCCCTTTTGCCACCTTCTGACAAGCAAAGTCGATGGGGAAGCCAGATTCACTTAACAAATGGGTTACTAACTTAACAACTGCAGCGGTTCGCTTAACAACTGTGGCAAGAGAGGTTGTAAAATGGGGCAAAACAGATTTCTCATTTAACAACATAAATTTTGGGCTCAGTTGTGGCCATAAGTTGAGGCACATCACTACATCATGAGGTAAATCGTGAGGTAAATCACAGAACCGCATACAGAGCAAAAAGAAGAAAAAGGCGGGAAAAAGGGAAACTCCCCCTTCTCACCCAGCAACCAATCATAATGTAGGTTGCCTCATGCAGGAGCCAGCACTCTCCAATCAATCAACTATAACTGTGCATTCTGGCCTGTTGTATACTTTATTGTTCAAGTTACTAAATTAAATAGCTTAACATACTTGGTCATGGTCACTCATGCTTTAGTCCCCTTTCACTTGAATTACTACTCTACATGGGGCTGTTCTTGAGGGAGTGTTTGGAAGATTCAGTTCCTGCTGCATGAGCTACATTGGTCTCAGTGTGCTTCTGGATGCAATTCAAGATTTGGGTTGTCAACTTTAAAGCTTGTCATGGCTTAGGAATGGATTACTTACAGGACTGTCTCTCTCAGATTGTTTCTACCCATCCTATCTGGTCTAGTGGGACAGGCGTATCCTGGAACTTGTTCCTTCTAGCAGGAACTAGCAGCCAGAAGCAAGAATAAAAGAGATTGGGAAAGGAGAAAGGGCATTTCAGGCAGAATAACAAAGTTGGAAGGGACCTTGGAGGTCTTCTAGTTCAACCCCTTGCTGAAGCAGGAAACCCTATAGCAATAGCACTTAGACTTATATATCACTTCATAATGCTTTACAACCCTCTCTAAAGGGTTTACACAGTCAGCATGTTGCCCCCAACAATCTGGGTCCTCATTTAGATTCATAGATAGATAGATAGATAGATAGATAGATAGATAGATAGATAGATAGATAGATAGATAGATAGATAGATAGATAGATAGATAGATAGATAGATAGATAGATAGATAGATAGATAGATAGATGATAGATAGATAGATAGCAATAGCACGTAGATGTATATACCACTTCATAGTGCTTTACAGCCCTCTCTAAGCAGTTTACACAGTCAGCCTATTACCCCCAACAATCTGGGTCCTCATTTTACCGACCTCGGAAGGATGGAAGGCTGAGTCAACCTTGAGCCCCCATCAGGATCAAACTCCTGGCTATATCATTTCAGACAAATGGTTGTCCAATCTCCTCTTAAAAACCTCCAGTGTTGGAGCACCCACAACTTCTGGAGGCAAATTCAAGTTGGTTCTCCTCACACAGAGCCTTCTGCCAAGGGGAGTATGATTTTCACCTCATTTTACAAGAAAACTCAAACTTGAGGAGTCTTGGTGCTCTCTGAGCTTGGTGGTTTTCTTGCAGACATTTTAGGGACTAGCACTGATGAGGTTACTTAGTTTGGGTAATGAAACATCTGCAAGAAAACCACCAAGTTCAGAGAGCTCTTAGGACCCCACAGTTCTACCCTGATATTCTCCTTTATCAAACTCAAGCTTGTAAATGCTGCACCACCAGACTTTCTTCCCAAATTTGAGAAACGGTGAGCATAACAGGACGGCTTCTTTGCAAAAGATGGGTCTGCCATTGCTACGTGCACCACAGGTTTGGATGCTTTATAGCCGGAGAGGTGACTTTTGTACGGTTTTGCAACCGTCTCTTTCTTCCGCCCCCTCCATTGGCTGCCTTTTCTTTTCTTTTGTGTGACACACAACACAGAGACAATCTCTGGCCTTGTGTTCTCATTGGTCCCTCATGAAAGCCGGACGGCCCACACGGTCCCTTGGCCATGTTTTGGCCTCTTGCTTTCCAACTACAGCGAGTCTTATTTTACCTCCATCACGGAAGTGGGAGCATATGGTTTCAGAGATAAGAGCTTTATGCTGGCTCTCTGTTGAGCTTCCTAGCTACTTTCCACACTGACCCATTTATAAATGGAGCGGTGCGTAAGTTGGCCTGTCAGATTGTGATTGTTGCTGTGATTTTTCCGTCTCCTGATTTAGTCCCTTCCCCCTCTGCCCCTCTCTGTCCCTTTTGCAAAGAAGAAACAGCCAATTTCCTACAGGAAGGTGGTTTTTGAGCAAGGAAGGGGGGAGCAGATTGTAGGACATCGGCTGGCGTTACGTGCTTAAATTTAGAGAAATTCTAAATTGGTTTTAGTTCCACATATTGTGCAACAAATAAGAATTTTGAAGGCTACAGACTTGACTCACTCAACAACTGTCTACTTTAGCAACAGAAACATTGGTTCCGTTTGTGATCATAATTTGACAACTACCTGCATGTAAGTGAAGTGGGTTTGGGATTGTTTATAGGACTATCAGCAGAGCTATAGATCACCCCTAGACGGCACTAATCGGACAACAAAAACAAACACTTTTCTGCCCCCAGCAGTCATCTTAAGTTTTTTACAGCCCAATGATTCTCAAATTTGTTTTCTGAGTTGCAAATCAATATGCTACTTTTGAATAAGGCCGATTTTTATTTAGAAGGATGATTAAAGATGTTAAGGTAGCTATACCCGGCCTGGCCTGGGCTTGTAGCTAAGAGTGTTAAGGAGATTCCAAAACTAGACTTGGAAATTAAATATTCCAGAAAAAGACAATATGGCTAACCTAACCAGCAGTTAAGTGTTTAGGTTTTTGGTCAGTGCACAGGGGTATCTCTAGAATATGGTGAAAATAATCAAGATGGCAGCCATTGTGTGTGATTGAAACTCCACCCATTGCACATAAAAATGGGGGAAGCTTTGATCATACCATCATGACTGTCATCTTAACTTTTTTGACCACACAGTGGCAGCTCATTCGAGCTCAATTTCATCTTCCAACCTATTTGGCTATTGTGTACAGCAATGGCAATAGCACTTAGACTTATGTACCGCTTCACAGTGCTTTTACAGCCCTCTCTAGACGGTTTACAGAGTCAGCGTACGGCCCCCCAACAATCGGGGTCCTCATTTTACCGACCTCGGAAGCATGGAAGGCTGAGTCAACCTTGAGCCGCTGAGGATCGAACTGCTGGCAGTCGACAGTCAATAGAATTAGTCAGCAGTGTTGCATTCTAACCACAGTGCCACCATGGCTCTATATAAATATAATATAATTGATGTATTATATGTATTACATTATATATATATATATGTATTATATATAAAAGATGTAGCAATATAAAAGATTGGTGGTTTTGTTTGGGTCACATGAGTGGACATATCTCCACCAAAGCACCTTCAGATTCAGTGTTATCTGTATATTTTTTTAAAAAAAGAACATATTCACACCACATCACTACTTTCTTTTCTTCACACCTCTGGATAACTTGTTAGGATATTTAATTTAGTAGCTGGAACAGTAAAGCGTACAATGGGCGAGAACACACAGTTGTAGTTGATTGGTTGGAGAGTGCTGGCTCCTGCATGAGGCAATCTACCCTATGATTGGTTGCTGGGTGTAAAGGGGGAGTTTCCCTTTCTCCTGCCTTTTTCTTCTGTGTGCTCTGTATGATGTCTGTAGATTTAACTCATGATGTCCCTTTGTACCTGATTGTTTTGTCTGCTGTGAATGTGAATGTTAAATATATTTATTTATATAAAACTACAAGTTTATGTCAGCGTCTCCCACTGTCCCATTTTTGGACCCAATGCAGGAATCTCCTCGAGCAGTGTTTTTTTACCTTGGCAACTTTAAGATGTGTGGACTTCAACTCCCATAATTCCCCAACCAGCAGGACTTACTGTGGTATTCTGGGAATTAAAATCCACACTCCTTAAACTTACCAAGTTCAAAAATCTCTGTCCTAGAGCTTCTGAATATTTTGCTCTATTGTGTGCTCAATTTCTTTTCCAGTGCAACGGGATTCTTCCGGAACATTCTGTTCATCTTCTCAGTCTAGTTTACAGACCTGGGATCTGGTCTCCCATCCCAATAGATGCAATCCAGCCAAGCGCTGAGTAGAGGTACTCCTCCACTTTATTACCACAATTGAGCCGCAAATTTCTGTTGCTAAGTGAAACATTTGTTAAATGAGTTTTGCCCCATTTCTTGCCACAGTTGTCAAGTGAATCACTGCAGAAGTTAGCAACACGGTTGTTAAGTGAATCCGGCTTCCCCCATTGACTTTGCTTGTCAGAAGGTCGCAAAAGGGGATCACGTGACCCGGGGACATTGCAAACGTCATAAATATGAGTCAGTTGCCAAGAAGTTGCCAAGCGTCTGAATTTTGATCACGTGACCATGGAGATGCTACAATGATCGTAAGGGTGAAAAACAGTCGTAAGCCCGTTTTTTCAGTGCCATTGTAACTTTCAACAGTCACTAAACCAGGGGTGTCGAACTGCCGGTCCATGGGCTGGATGTGTCATGCTGAAACCCCGCCCACCGGCAATGGAAAAAAAGTTGTCACATGACATTGTGAGTTTGACACCCCTGCACTAAACCAACTGTTGTAAATCAAGGCTACCTGTATTCTTTCATCTGCTTTTGAGCAAGATAGAAATGGCTCATGTCTGCCACCTACAGGATTATTAAAAATAAGCAGGAGACTGAATCCATCCTTATTGAGAAGGGCCTGATATTTCAGCACTATCTAAAACTGTAATAGAAGGCAATTTAAGTAGACAATTCAGATGCACTACAGATATTCCTCAGCTTATAACCATTTAACGACAGCTTGAAGTTTCGACGGCCGTGCTAGAAGTGTCTTACAACCTGTCCTCAAACTGACAGCTGCTGCACTGCCCCCGTGGTCACAATTTGGGCGCTTGGCTGGCAGCTGTCATTTATTTTATTCCTTTACTATTAAATTTATAAATGTATTTACAGCTGTTGCAGTATTTTGTGGTCACCTGCTCACAATGTGTGACCTTCCAAGTTGGCTTCAGACAAGTGACATAAATTGGGGAAGCTGGATTCGCTTAACAACTCAATGATTCGCTTAATGACCCATGTCATTCACTTGTGATTCATGGTAAAATGGTCGTAAAAATCGGGTCTGGTCATGTGATGATTCATTTTAAACCGCACTGACTTACGATGGAAATTCTGGCACTGATTGTGGATGTAAGTCAAGAACATCATGGACTGTTCGTTCCCAATATCATTTAAGAGAGGCTGTGCAAATTTTCCACTTGAATTCAGGACTGGAATTGGTTCAGATGAAGACCAACAAACAGAAATTCCACCCCAACAAGATGGAAGAACTGGATCTAGTTGAACCTTTTATTCCAAGGAATAAATGCAACTTTTCCAAGTTTCTTACGCACTCTGGGAAACAGATTCCAGCAATGGTATATAAAGTCTCCTGCTTGAGCAACTGGGATTTCTGAATACAGGTAGTCCTCAACCTGTGACCATAATAACTGAGCCCAAAATTTATGTTGCTAGGTGATAAATTCGTTAACTGAGTTTGCCCCATTTTATGACTTGTCTCATTTGTAAACTGAATCACTGCAATTGTTAAATTAGTAATGCGGTTGTTAAGTGAATCTGGTTTCCCCATTGACTTTGCTTGTCAGAAGGTTATAAAAGGTGATCACATGATCCCAGGACATTGCAACCGTCATAAATATGAGTCAGTTGTCAAGCATCCGAATATAAGTCATGTGGCCATAGAGATGCTGCAATGGTCATAAATGTGGAAAATGCTCATTAGTCACTTTTTTCAGTGCTGTTATAACTTTGGTCACTAAATGAACTGTTGTAAGTTGAGGACTATCTATACATTCCTCCCAGTTGCTTCCTGGCTCATCTTATCAAAAGAGCTTTAAACTGAATTTGAGGGGGGAGGGTGTCCAATCTTTACAACCTTTAGGACCTAATTCCAAGGGGGGGGGAAAAACACTAGGTAACCAATCATATAAGGAAGTAGGGAGTGAAGCGAAATAACAACAAACTCAGTTGCAAAGTAGGAGATGTAGGAAGCGTACCTAGGGTCAGCCACAAAAAACTTACTGTAAATGCCTATACACAAATGCTCAAAGGTTAGGGAACAAACAGAGTGAACTTGAAATATTCGTACAGGACGGCAAGTATGATACAGATGCCATTACAGAAACTTGGTGGGGTGAAACACATGACTGGAATGTACTGATAGAAGAATATAAACTATTTAAAAGAAACATATCTAACAATAGAGGAGGCGGAGTTGCATTATATGTTAGAGATTACTTCCTCTCCACAGAGATGCACACAACAAGGGATGAAAGCCTGCTAGAATGCTTATGGGTCGATATAAAAAGAAAAAAGAATGAAATTGCCAAAGGTGTATACCAGTGGTGGCGAACCTATGGCACGGGTGCCAGAGGCGGCACTTAGAGCCCTCTCTGTGGGCACGCGTGCCGTCGCCCCAGTCCTAGGCCTTCAGCTGGGTTTTATAAAACTTTTTCACTTTAGGCCTCCGCCGCCACGTGCAAAAAAAAAAAAAAAGGTTCAATCAGTCAATTTCAACTTCTCGCAGGGAAAAAAAAGATCTTGCAAAGTTGGAATTGATTGATTGAACTTTTTAGTCCCACCCAGTCTGCCGTTACCACCGCAGCCACACCCACCCAATTGGCCACGCCCAGCCAATGGGCCACACCCACCCGGCACTCGACGATGCATAAGTGGGTTTTGGGTTGCAGTTTGGGCACTCAGTCTCTAAAAGGTTTGCCATCACTGGTGTATACTAAAGGTCACCCAACCAAGCAGAAGAAACAGCAGGGGATTGGACTAGAAGACCTCAAAGGTCCCTTCCAACTCTTCTGTCATTCTGTTATTTTTTTTCCAGCCACTCCCTCTTTTTCCTTCAACCTCTGAATCTGAAAAAAATGGTGCACAATTTTTCTATTTACTTTTAGACATTGTGGAAAGACCAGGGTTGAAGTGTTCAGCCTGAGGGATCCCTCTCTGCTCTCTGTTTTGTGGAACTGGGAGGTTTTAAATGAATAAGCTTGTTAAGATTACCAGAGGCCTAATGTGGCAAACCTGTCTGTTATTGCTTTCAAAGGACATCTTTCAATTTCTTCCTTCCACAGTGTCATTATTCTTACTGGAGTTGAAGAAATGACACCCATAGGCATCCAGGCTCAGCTCCAAACAACAAAACATTTGAAAAATAATAAAATAGCCATAATCATACCAGGAACAGATTCTTGCAAAATGTTGGGTGTCCCTTTGCAAACTCTTGCAAGATTTGGAATTCTTCTGAGATGGTGTCTTATTAAAATGCTGTTTGGAAATTAGCATCCTTGGTAAGGTTCAGCTGCAGGGTGATCCAAAGAAAGAAAGAAAGAAAGAAAGAAAGAAAGAAAGAAAGAAAGAAAGAAAGAAAGAAAGAAAGAAAGAAAGAAAGAAAGAAAGAAAGAAAGAAAGAAAAGAAGAAGGAAGGAAGGAAGGAAGGAAGGAAGGAAAGAAGTGGGGGGGACCTTGGAGATCTTCTAGTCCAACCCTCTGCTCAACAGGAGACCCTATACAATTTAAGACAAGTGTCTGTCCAGTCTCTTCTTAAAAAGCCCTGAGTGATAGAGCACGCACAACTTCCTGAGGCAGGTTGTTCCACTGGTTAATTCTCACCATCAGGAAATTTCTCCTTAGTTCTGAGTTGCTTCTCTCCTTGATTAGTTTCCATCCGTTGCTTCTTGTCCTGCCTTCTGGTGCTTTGGAAAAGAAGCAGAGAGACAGGAAGGAAGGGGAAGGAGAATGGAAATGAAAAGATAGATTTTGGCAGTTGGAGCAGGGTGGTTTTGAAGTTACAATGCAAGGACTGGATGTTCAAGGATTAATCAGATCCTTTAGCAACAGCTGTGAGCAGTGGTGGGATTCAAATATGTGAACAACCGGTTCTCTGTGTGGGTGCCGCTTCCAGAAGGTCCATTCTGGGGTCTGGGCAACAAAAAATTAGCTACCGGTTCTGCCGAACTGGCTGAATCCCACCACTGGCTGTGAGTGGTTGTTTTCTGGCAGTCTCCCATCCAAATACTAACCAAGCCTCTGTCTGCTTAGCTTCCAAGCCAAAGTCCAATCAGGTAAGAAGAGATATCATCCCTCTTTCTGCTTCTGAAAGTCTTATGTCCTAACAAGAGGCTGGGCATGTTGTCAGGCTAAGAGAATTATGACACACTCAGCAGGACTGGCACTGCTATGAAATGCCCACTACTTTTATTTTTAAGCCATCAAGCTGAAACCCTTGCAAAGCAAAACTACTGTAACCGCTTGTGCAGTGGTGGGATTCAGCCGGCTCGCACCACTTCGGCAGAACCGGTAGCTAATTTTTTTGTTGCCCAGGCCCAGAATGGACTTCCGGAAGCGGCATCCACACAGAGAACCGGTTGCTCACCTATTTGAATCCCGCCGTTGCACTTGTGGCATTATCAAAGGTATATCACGATATCCGGGGAATTAAAACTGCGCTCTCCAGCGCCACCTACTGGTTCATAATGTATTCTCCAAACTGGGGAAACGATTCTGCAGAGGCTTAACTCGCAATGTATCAAGCCGTGATTTACTGAATTGCAGCTTGTTGCTTAAATTGAAGCACTGCTCAAACATTTTGGAGAGGGGGGGGGAGGGGGGAACATTAGGGTCAGTCCCTCGGTTGCTAAGATGCCATCCATGGTGATCCCACTAATCTTTTGTTTAACTCTGTCTTCGGAACTTCAGTGCTCTATTTCTGGAATTCTTCAACTGAACAAAACAGGAAGGTAGCAAATTGCAAAGCAAAGAACTGCATTTTAATTTGTATTTTTTTTTATCTGCAACCCGGTGAAAACCTGAGAGGCATCAAAAAGAGGTAGTTTTCAGCTCAGGAATCAGATGGGAAGTTCTCTCACCCATCCTCACTACCACCAGAATAACAGAATTGGAAGGGACCTTTGAGGTCTTCTAGTCCAACTCCCTGCTCAAGCAAGAAAACCCTATACCATTTCAGACCAGTGACTGTCCAGTCTCTTCTTGAAAACCTCCAGCCATGGAGCACCCACAACTTCTGGAAGCAAGTTGTTCCACTGATTAATTGTTCTGTCAGGAAATTTCTCCTCATCAATTAAGCTGAAACTGTTTTCCCCAATTCCACAACACAAGACTTGGAAAAATGGCTCTTAAGTTACAGGAAGGTAGATTCCTGCTGAATATTTGGAAGGAAGGAAGGAAGGAAGGAAGGAAGGAAGGAAGGAAGGAAGGACGGACGGACATCTGACAGTAGCACCAGTGATCCAGAAAGTTGATGGCCTCCTCTTTGCCAGTTGTGTTCAAATGGAGGCTAGTCCTCCATCTACTGGAGACATTTAAATTTGAATTCTCCACTGAATAGGGTCAGGCTAGATGAACTCAATGGATCTTTCCAAAGCTAGACTTCTAACCCTACCAGCTTGCCTTTGGGTTAAGAAGCCTGTGCTCACAAGTCAGGCCTACTCTGGGAGCCATTTTGGGAAAGTAGCAGGTTTGCAAAATTTCAGAAGTATCTATTTTCCTCAAAACTCTTAGTGTGTTGTACACAGGTAGTCCTCGACTTACAACAGTGACTGTTTGATATTACAGTGGCACTGAAAAAAGTGACTTATGATCATTTTTCACACTTATGACCATTGCAGCATCCCTTTGATCACATGATTTAAATTCAGAGGCTTGATAACTGATTCATACTTATGACGGTTGCAGTGTCCCAGGATCATGTGACCAACTTTGCGAACTTCTGAAGAGCAAAGTCAATGGAGCAACCACATTAACTTAACAACCGTGTTACTAATTTAACAACTGCAGGGATTCCCTTAACAACTGTGGCAAGAAAAGTCGTAAAATGGGGCATAACTCACCTAAAAAATTTCTCACTTAGCAACATAAATTTTGGGCTCAGTTGTGGTTGTACATTGAGGACTACCTGTATCGAGATGGATGCCGTCGGTTGACAACAAACAAATCAGGGATGCTTGCTTTGCCTACCTGCCCCTCCCCCCCAGTATCTACAGGAGCTCTTTTATCCCTTTCTCTCATAATGTAAATAGCAACATAGCTACTTCTCATTTGCTGTAATTGGCTTGTATTACTGACATATACCAGACGATTTGTTGAGAAAATTTGAAGCCCTGGTTGTTTCTGGAAAAGTCTAGGTCAGTGATGGCGAACCTTTTAGAGACCGAGTGCCCAAACTGCAACCCAAAACCCACTTATGCATCGTCGAGTGCCGGGTGGGTGTGGCCCATTGGGTGGGCTTGACCCATTGGGTGGGCGTGGCTGCGGTGGTAACGGCAGACTGGGTGGGACTAAAAAGTTCAATCAATCAATTCCAACTTTGCAAGATCTTTTTTTTCCCCGCGAGAAGTTGAAATTGACTGATTGAACCTTTTTTTTTTTTTGCACATGGCGGTGGAGGCCTAAAGCGAAAAGGTTTTACAAAACCCAGCTGAAGGCCTAGGACTGGGGCAACGGCACGCGTGCCCACAGAGAGGGCTCTCAGTGCCGCCTCTGGCACCCGTGCCATAGGTTCGCCACCACTGGTCTAGGTCCATGTTTCTCAAAACTGGCGATTTTAAGAAGAACAGACTTCAACTCTGGGGAAGTCTGGGAGTTGAAGTTCCCTGCCTGAGGAATTCTGGGAGGTGAAGTCCACCCTTCTTAAAATTGCCAAGCTTCAGAAACACTGGTCTGCAATTGATATCTGAAGCTTTGTGAGCCCGTTTCATGGTGAACTGCCATTCATTTTACACCAGCTCAACTCCCATGTTGAACAAAGCTGTGATTTGTTTAATAAGCCACAATTGGTTGTATTCTCACATCCCGCTAACTCATAACACGGTTTGTTTGGTTCAGACTCACGTGAAGTTTGCAATTAAGTTTTAAGGGGTGCCTAAACCTATTAACATGGCTTGAAGAACAAAACAGGGTTAAGTAAACTCCCAACTTATGCAACTCACCATTCTCTGCAGTAACTGGCCCGTTTTTCTGGGCTGTGCAGGAAGAATGAAGCCCTACATTCAGAACATGGGCTCTATCCCTGAGCAATCGTGGCTTATGATGCTTAAAGGCCCCAAGCGTGACAGTTGCTAATCTTGAGATAGACCAGTTTGTGGTCAGCTAACAAAATGCCTTTCTTCCCAGAGGTTTCCTGTGCACGTCATTTTGGCCAGAGAAGATCAGGGTCCCTTGTCGGCCAGACATGGAGTGCGAGAACCCCTCTTTATTTATAAACACACTCCTCTTTATTTTAGATGAAGCTGCTTGGGAGTTTCGCCACATTAGCTGTGGCAAGTGGGCTAGGAAGCCTGAAACAGATGAGTATCTCCCTTTCAAACAATGGGAATGGAGAAAGCAGAGTTAAAAATAGCTGGATGGCAAAAAGGAAAGCCCAAAGACCAACAGGAGAAAAAGGAAACATGAGTCACGTAAAAAATAATGACAGAAAAGTCAGAATGTTCCATTTTTGCCCTGTTTGATCCTGAAGAAAACCCGGTGCAAAGGCAGACTGAGCAGAAATGTATTGCAGCAGATATTTTCAATGGATGATCTGCTCTTTTGCAGCAAAAGTGTTTTTTGGCAGGCACAGCACCGGTTACAGGTAGTCCTCGGCTTATGACCATAATAATTGAGCCCAAAATTTCTACTACTAAGCGAGACATTTATTAAGTGAGTTTTGACCCGTTTTAAAACCTTTCTTGCCACATTTGTTAAGGGAATCACTGCAGTTGTTAATGTTAGTGATACGGTTGTTAAGGGAGTCTGGCTTTGCTTGAGAGCAAATTGCAAAAGGCTATCACATGATCCTGGGACACTGCAGAAGTCATAAATACAAGTCAATTGCCAAGCATCTGAATTTTGATCATGTGAGTATTAGAAGAAAAATTAGAGCTCGTTTTCCCGCCAGGAGAACACACGGGAGAAAAGAAATGCCGCTGCAGAAATAATTTCCTTCGCCTCCCCAGGTGTCCTTAAGTCTTCTTTCCTCTGTGCAGCGATCACTGGTCTGCACTTTTTTGCCACCCTGCATCGGCCCACGTCTCTGTCTGAGATGGTATAGGTTCTCCTGTTTGAGCGGGGGGCTGGACTAGAAGACCTCCAAGGCCCCTTCCAGCTCTATTGTATTGTATTGTATTGTATTGTATTGTATTGCATTGCATTGTATTGTATTCTATTCTATGTTCTGTTCTAGTCTATTTTCTGTTCTGTTCTGTTCTATTCTCTACTCTGTTCTAGTCTATTTTCTATTCTATTCTATTCTATTCTATGTTCTGTTCTAGTCTATTTTCTGTTCTGTTCTGTTCTATTCTATTCTATTTTCTGTTCTATTCTATTCTCTGTTCTATTCTATTCTATTCTGTTCTATTTTCTATTCTATTTTCTATTCTATTTTCTATTCTATTTTCTATTCTATTCTATTCTATTCTATTTTCTATTCTATTCTATTTTCTCTTCTATTTTCTCTTCTCTTCTCTTCTCTTCTCTTCTATTCCATTCCATTCCATTCCATTCCATTCCATTCTCTGTTCTGGAAATAGCAGACCCGTTTTCTGCCACTTTCCCCCCAGCAGGAGCGGATAGGGCCCACCCTGTGGGAAATGGATCCACTTCTCAAGGGCTTTGCAGAACCATTGGGGAAGGGGAGCCTGGCCTTCCTCACCCAGCTCCAGCTGGTGTAGTTTTCATGGAGCTTAGCATAGCATCCTCCCATACGACGTCCTTCCTTTCCTCCCTTCTGTCGGTAGGAAAGCAGCGGAAAATGGGGCTGCAAGAAAGTGGTGGCAATGGAGGGCTGGGGGAGGGATACTGGGGCTGGCAGCGGGAGGCAACAGGGGAGCCTTGCGTCCCTTGGTCGTGGCGCAAGCCACGGGAGAGTTGGCAAAGGAGGCAGCGGGGACTGGAGAAAGCCCCTCCAGTGGCAGACATGGCTGTTGCACAGTAGTGGAGGGGGACTGGTTAAGGACCATCCTCCATAGCATGGCAGTCCAGCTTGGGAGTGAAAGGGAAGAGGCAGGCGGGCAGCTGATGTGATTGAAGGTGCTGCATCTTCATTTGGTTTCCATCGGTCCTCTCTTAGACTTTTGGGGAGGGATTTTTTTCCCCTGCCTGGAAGGAAGTTGAATGAAAACTAGACGTGTTCCGGAAAACACAGATTTATCATAACCGGTCTCAACAAAAAATGAGGTATCGGTTCTGCTGAACCGGTGCAAACCACTCGACATGATAGCAGTATCCCAGTATTTGAGAGGCTGCCACAAGGAGGAGGGGATCAATTTATTTTCCAAAGCACCAGAAGGCAGGACAAGAAACAATGGATGGAAACTAATCAAGGAGAGAAGCAACTTAGAACTAGGGAGAAATTTCCTAACAGTGAGGACAATTTAACCAGTGGAACAGCTTGCCTCCAGATGTTGAGGGTGCTTCATCACTGGAAATTTTTAAAAAGAGACTGGACAGCCACTTGTCTGAAATAATATAGGGTCTCTTGCTTGAGCAGGGGGCTAGACTAGAAGACCTCCAAGGTCCCTTCCAGCTCTATTCTGATTCTAATTCTTTACCAGCGATTCTGCAGAAAACAAAAAATGTCGCAGCTCTATGGCACAATGGCGCCAATTGTATTTCAAGAGTGTTATTTCGTGTTTGGACACTAGGTGGCTCCCTCTTCTTTTGAAACCCCACTCTTGCATTTCTACTCCCAATTTTAAAAAGCTGATTTACATCCTTCTTCCTCTTCCAAGTATGTAGTTGCAGCCTCAAGCACAGAATCCACTTGTATCTCATAATCCCACCTAGATTGACAAGGTCGGACTATTTGACTAAGTTTGCCCTGTGATAAGAAGCTTTTATGAGTGACTCCCCCCCAACTGAGACGGCTCTGAATTTCAAGGGTTCAAATGGACCAATTGATGGGCTGAATTTTTCCGTCAGCACTGTTGGAAGGCCAGTCTTGATAAAGATAGTCCTTGACTTGTGACCACAAGTGACACCAAAATTTCTGTTCCTAAGCAAGACTGGTGATTCTAGTGCTATTGGGGGGGGGCAAGCAAGGGGCATTCAAACCAGCCACCTTGGCTTTAATGTGGATTTGCTGGCTAAGGCAACCCCACCCAGCTCCACCTCTCATGCAAGCTTGCATGCCATATTGGCCTGCACACCCAAATCTCATGCAACTCGGGACACGTTCGCATGACCTGGAGCCAGTGGGACCAAGAAAATGTGGGTCCTTGGGCCCTGATGTGAGACAAAGGAGCTTATTGATAAGATAAGATAACCTTTATTGTCATTTTTATACTGTGGGCCCAACGGCACACATCAAAAATGAAATTTAGTTGCCCGCTCTCAAAGTGAAACACATACATGTATAGACCCACATCCCTACATATACGTAGCAAATAAATATTAAATACTGTCCATCTTAAATATATAATGGAAGGAGGAAGCTTGAGAGTTCGCAAGGTTAATGCTGTATGGAATGAAACTATGGCTGAATCTGGATGTTCTGCTTCGGATACCACGAAGCCCCCTCCTCCCAGAAGGTAACAAAGAAAATGGGTTGTGAAGAGGGTGTGTAGCGTCCCAGATAATCTTACGGACCCTGCTCAAGCAGCACTTCTGTGCCATGTCCTGGATGGGAGGGAGGGAACTGCCAATGATTTTTTCTGCCGTCCTCACCACTCTCTGCACCGCCTTCCTGTCTGAAGCAGTGATGCCTCCAAACCAGACTGTGATGCTGTATGACAGGATGCTCTTGATTGTCCCCCTGTAGAAAGTGGTCAGGACAGGGGAAGGAAGATGTACTTTTCTCATGCGGCGCAGAAAATGCAGGCGCTGCTGTGCCCGCTTCACCAGTTTCTCACTGTTGAGCGACCAAGTCAGCCTGCTAGCCCAAGTCAGGGCTAATTACCTGAGGAGGCTACGGAAATCTCAACCATAGCGGTCATATGGATGATGTTGCCACTTAGAATAGAATAGAGCTGAAAGGGACCTTGGAGGTCTTCTAGTCCAGCCCCCTGCTCAAGCAGGAGAACCTATACCGTCTCAGACAGGTGAATGTCCAGTCTCTTCTTGAAAACCTCCATTGATGGAGCAAGCTGTTCCACTGGTTGATTGTCTCACTGTCAGAAAGTTTCTCCTTAATTCCAGGTTGCTTCTCTCTTTGATCAGTTTCCAACTATTGTTTCTCGTCCTTCCCTCTGGTGCTCTGGTGAATAACTTACCATTGGGTTGTCTTCTTCTTCGCTATCACGCTCACTGCATGACTGGCCCCATCTTGGCAGGGATCAGATTTCCCTCCTCCTCACTGGATGGGGGGAGGGAGAACTCTACGACTTGCTGCCCTGCCCGAGTTCTCTCCTTTTGCTTCAGCGGGACATTATTCTTTGGCTGGTTGTGAGGCAGAGGAGCGGTCATTGGTCGTGGCACGAGACACTCAGCAGCTCAGTGCCCCTCCTTTCCACAACAGAAGGAAACACCAAGGTTCTGGTGAGGTCTCTTCCCCGCGTTAGAGGTGCACCCCTTTTCCTCATCTAGGAGCCGCTTGCTTCTCCGCTGAGAAGCAGGACCAATCCTTGTGTCCCGTGTGCTCATGGAACTCCATCAGGTCAATCTCTACCTCAGTAGCCACACGGAACCATGCCTGCAGATTGCAGGGCACTCCCTGGAGTAGGCAGTTTGCCCCTCTTGGAAATAGTAGATTAGTAGACATTCAGCCAGTCTCCCAAGTGGCTGGCCAGGCGGCGGAAGTCTTGAAGGTACTCTGCTACAGGTCACTTCAGGGCACGGATGCAGGGTGTAAGGACCCACCTCAGCTAACCACACAAGAAAGCAGAACTCTTGAAACAGGCATTGTCTCAAAAGGAAACTTTTATTAGGGGTTAGTGGCAGTTGCAAAGTCAAGATGAGATCTGGGGAAAATCTCGCTGAAATGGTGTAGTTAAACCAGCAATATTCCTCCTCCCACCAAAGTCATAATGTCCACTTGAAATCCAGCCAATCCACAAGTAGCACCATGAGTGGGTAACTGGTACAGTTGACGTGCATCTCTCCAGCTTTCATTTCTCTATAACCATTTTCCTGATAAGAAAGACACATTCCTTTCTCAAGTGGATAGAGGTGGAAGAAGGAAAGCAGAAAGCAAAAGTTATCCCAAGTGAAAGCAAACATTCCCCCTCCCACCAGCTAAATGGCAGGCCCCAAAGCAAAGTGTAAGAATACATATATGGAAGGAAGACAAGAAGGATTTGGGGACCTGACATACGCCCCCCCCTAAAAGAATGGGAAATCCACCTAAAAGACAAAAAGGGAGGGGAACAACAATATATACACATTAATTTGGCTTATCAGGATATTGAGAATGAAAACATCTAAGAAGTTTAGGGGCTCTAACATGTCTCTTGTACACCCACTCATTCTGGGCAGAAGGGAGGTTCTTCCAAACTACTACATATTTTGTCACCCCATGGTGTATTCAAGAGTCCAAAATGTCTTTAATCTCAAAGTGTTGTTCGCGCTCAACCACGATAGGTGTGGGTGCTTGAGGTGTAGGAGACCTAATGGGAGAAATGACCTCTGGCTTGAGTAGACTGCAGTGGAAAACCAGGTGGATTTTCTGAAGGTTGTTAGGCAAGTCCAATTCAACCATCATAGGATTGATGATTCATTTAATAGAGAAAGGTCTTACAAATTTAGGGCCTAGTTTCTTAGAAGGTTGTAAAGACTGCAAATACTTCATGGAGAGTTATACTCAGTCTCCAACTTTATAGGGTTTTTGCTCCACCCTCCATTTATCGGCCTGAGCCTTGTAGGCTTCTCTGGCTTCATCCAGAGTTTTCCTGACTACTGGCCAGGTATTTTGTAACTGTTTAATCCACTCCTGCAAGGAGGGGATTTCAGGCTCCTTGACAGGAAGTTCAGGCATGGCCACAAATATTTTGACCATTAGCTACTTGAAATTGAATAAAACCTGTACTGGAGTGCACAGCATTATTATAAGCCACCTCAGCAAACGGTAACAGGTCAGACCAATTGTCTTGCTGGTAATTAATGAAACATCTCAGGTATTGTTCTAGAACTGAGTTCAGTCTCTCTGTCCCACCATTTGTTTGGGGATGGTGCGAAGACTATAGCCCTTGACTAGAACCCATCAAGTCCAGAAAAGCTTTCCAGAACTTAGACGTGAATTGAATCCCTCTGTCTGAAATTATATGTTGTGGGGCCCCATGAAAACAATATATGTTCTGCACAGAGTTTGGCAAGAGTCTTTGCAGTTGGGATCTTGGGGCATGGGATGAAATACACCTGTCTAGAAAACAAATCTGTTACAACCCATATTACAGTGTTTCCAGCATTTTCAGGTAGTTCTACAATAAAATCCATAGAGATCTCTCTCTGGGATGCTGACTTGTTACTGGTTGAAGCAAACCTGGAGACTTTCTTTGTTGTCATTTAGCTGCTGTACATGTGGGTCAGCTGGCTACATAGCTTTCTATGTCTTTTTTTAAAGCAGGCCACCAAAACTGCCTTTTTATGAGATGTAAGGTTTTTACAAATCCAAAATGTCCAGCAGTTTTTGAGTCATGCCCTGCTTGCATTACTTTAAGCCTTAAGGCTGCGGGGACATAAAAGTTTCTCCCCAATCCATGCCAGTCCATCTTTTAACACATAAGTTATTGTGGTTTCGAAACTACTCATCGGTCTGTAATGCAGTCTTAAACTCCTGTAACAGAGTCTTTTCAAGGGGAGCCATAGGCCTCGACTGGGCTCTAGTGGTTACAGGAGCTGGTAATTGCCAAGAGTGCAAGAATGGTTTGGTCACTTCTGCTTTCTTGCTGTTATATTGGGGTAATCTGGACAATGCGTCAGCCAAGAATTCTCTTCCCCAGGAAGGTAATGAACAGTGAAATCAAAATGATGGAAATGTTGAAACCATCTTGCTTGTTTAGGGGAGAATTTCCTGGGGTTTTTCATAGCCTCAAGATTCTTATGATCAGTCCATACTTGAAAGGGGATTTTACTCCCTTCTAGGAAATGCTCCACGTTAGGAGAGCCCATCGTACAGCATAGGTCTCCTTCTCCCAAGTTGCTCCCACCTCTGCTCACTCTCTGATAATTTCCTAGAGGTATAAGCACAGGGTTATAATTGTCATTCCTTATTTCTCTGTAATAACACCGCTCCCACAGCTACATCACTAGCATCCGCTTGAATTAAAAACGGCTGTTCTGGGACTGGGTGTTTCAACACTGGATCCATAGAGAAAAGCCTTTTAAGATCAGACTTCCGGTTTGGCGTTTGACGAGACAGGTGGAAAAAGCCGGGGCTCCGGCTTCTTAGCCCGATTTTTTTGGCCCGGCGACCCCAAGGGGTCGGAAAGTTGGCCTGGAGAGGCAACGAAGGAGGGATGCTTCAGGAGTCCGGACCAGATGACGGTCGGTCCAGACAGACTGAAGAAACCCTCCAAAAGGACGGAAGAAAGGCTGCCTGTAAACACAGACAGCCCAACTCATTGCTAGCCAGAAGAGAAGTGAGGAGCCGCGGCGCTCCGCTAAACAGCTGACTGTCAACAGCGTGCTGAAACTGGATGAGCCTATTCTTTCACTCCCTTTTTCTTTTGGATTTAGAAATGTTGATCCCCTGATTGGGAAGAAGCTATGAAGTAAAGACCCAGAAGGACTAGGGGAGAAGAGAGTTAAAAGCGGCAAGCAATTACAGGAGGGGAAAGGATTTTAAGAAAGATAAAAGAATTCTTAAAAATTGAACTTAGATTAAAAAGAAGACTGCTTAACCTACAGGACGCGGGGAAATTTTTTTTAGATTTAATTTCTAGGGTAAATAACTTACAAAGAACTTTAAAAGAAAACTTTGTAACAATCTCTTAAAACCAGATATTGACAAAACAGTGTAAGAGGACATCTAGTGGTGAAAGGAAATACTACAGTAATACCAAATAATAAAAGAGTTAAAAGCTGCCAAGGAAAATGGAGGACTTGGTCTACCGGAGTAGGTTTTATATTATCAAGCATCTGTATTAACATGGGTAAAAGAATGGATAACTCTTAGAAATAAAAGACTGTTCTATCTGGAGGGGCATGATTCATAATTGGGGTGGCACGCTTTTTTATGGTATGGGAAAAATAAAGTTCATAAATATTTCCAAAATCATTATATAAGAAATGCATTATTAACATGGGAAAAAATAAAATGTAAAATATATTTGAAAATTCCAGGGTGGTTGTCAACAATGGAAGCATTTGTACACCCAAATTTAGTGAACTTTGAAAAAATCTGGACATATTCTAAACTCTGAAGGGAATTTAAAATCTAAACAAGAAATGGAAAATCAGGGTATCAAATTATCATGGTGAGCACATTTACAAATGCAAGCTAGATATGATAAAGATGTTAAACTGTATGGATTTTATAAGGAACAAACTGTTTGATAAGATATTGTTAACTTCTGATGAGTTAAGAAAATGTATAACTTTTTAATAACTTTGAAAATGGAAAGTGAACAAGTTAAAGAAACAATGATAAGTTGGGTGAAAATTTTTGGATACAATATAGAATTAGAAAAATGGCAAAATCTATGGGAAAGAAATTATAAACTATCAATGTCAATTCCTACAAAGAAAATTTATATAAAATATTTTATAGATGGCACTTGCCACCAGCAAGACTAGCAAAAATGTTCAAAAACATGTCAGATAGATATTGGAAATGTAAGCATAAGTCAGGCACTTATTATCATGTTTGGTGGACATGTGACAAAGTAAAGAGTTATTGGAAAAAGATGCATGCTTGGCTAGAAAAGATGTTGGGAGAACACGTAGATTTTAAACCTGAATTTTTTTTATTAGGTATAATGCCAGAAAAGATTGATAAACAAAGTATATATTTGATTTTGCATGTTACAACAGCGGCAAGAATTATATTTGCACAATATTGGAAAAATGAAGATAGTGGGAGATCATCACTGCTAGATACCACAGCAGTAGCTTCATTAACCCCAGCAAGTAGCACCATGGCCGCAGGCACAGCACAAAGGGTGCCTGCCAGGGCTAATGCTGCAGAGGGGGTGGCAGGGCGAGACTGAAGAGGCACAAGGCCCTGCCCCTTGGTGTGAAGTTTGATGGAGATCCCCAACAGTTGGGATTCTTCCTGGCCCATGTGCTGACTTACATGCAAGAATATGGGCAGGAGATCTCCGCTGAGGGTGCCAAGGTGAGAAGCGTACCCTGGTACTGGAAGGGGCCATAGCCTGTTGGATGGTGACACTCCACAATGTGAATGCGCCTGAGCTGAGAAACTTCGACCACTTATGACAGCACTTTGCCATTGGTTTGAAGATCCCTTAGCTGACTGCGAAGTGAGGAACTGCATCCAAACCATGAGGCAGGACTGTTGAGCAATGGTGGAGTACACAGAGGAATCTTTTGACCTGGCATGCCGATTTAACAACTGGCGGAGGACATCCTCAAGTGTTTCAAAGATGGATTGAACGACGACTTGTACAATGCCTACGTCGCGAGGGGAACCCGACCAGGCACGCAACAAGTATTGCCCTGCATGGCCATGGGAAAAAAATCCCCATTGGAGAAGAGCAACACGATGAATTTGCAAGCTTCGCAGACTTGCTCCAGTTTGTTTCAGGTGTGGGCAAGAAGGGCACAAGTGCAAAACCAACCACCCAACCAAGAAAGTGAACCCCAGTCCCATGGGGAAGGCTACCAAACCACTGCTGCGGGCTAGAGAAACTGTGCTTAAGGGAGTGAAAGTAGTTGAGTTCACCCCATCGCCAAAACAGGCTGAGGGAACTCTGACTCCACTGACCGACGGCCAGGGGCTAACCAACTCTGATCCCCTGGTAAGAGGCCTGATTACACCTGTAACAATCCCCATAGAACTGAGATTTCACGCTTTGGGGCTAAAGGCTAATTTAAGGGCCCTGCTAGACTCAGGCTGCACCAGGTGCTTAGTCAACCCAGCCCTGGTCGAGAAACTGGGGATCCAGCTGAAATGGCTAAAAGTCCTAATCACTTTTTGCCATCTAGATGGTTCAGCAGCAGGAGGCATTCTGGCCACCTTTGTCACGGAGATCATAGAAATGCGAATGGGGGCCCCCTTTAGAGACTCTGAGCTTTATAGTGGCACTTGGAATGGAATAGCCCCTGGTGCTAGGGCTGGCTTGGCTAAAGAAATGGAACCCCTACGTGAACTGGCTACTGAAAATCCGAACGGGCCACCCTCCCCAGGAGTGAGGGAAACTCCAGAAAGCAGCAACCCTGTGGTGGGAATTGGGGGTAATCACATAGCGGAAGGACTTCCCCACCATACCCAAAGAGTACCAGGACATGAGAGAGGTATTCAGTGAGAACGGATCAGATGAGCTCCCTCCTCGCCGACTGTGCTATAGAAATCCTGCCAAGGGCTAAACTACCGAAACCGAAACTGTATTTCATGACCCCCACAGGAGCTGGAGGATCTGCGGCTGTTCATTGACAAGAATCTTGCCTGAGGTTTTATCCAGCTAGTGTGACCCCTGGGGGCAGCCCGTTCTGTTCCAAGAAAAGATGGCACCCTTCATCTATGAGTAGACTATAGAGGGCTTAATGCGGTGTGTGAGGACTTGGCTAAGAGCAAGATATTCACCAAACTGGACTTGCAGGAGGCTTACTACTGTGTGAGGATCAGGGAAGGGGATGAATGGAAGTCCACTTTCAATTACCCACTGGGCTGCTTCCAGTTCAAGGTACTCCCCTTTGAGCCCGTCGTGTTCATGCAGTTAATCAACGAAGTACATAAGGGGGTACTGGTGTATTTGTATGACATTTTGATTTATACTGACATGACAGCTAAGCACGTAAAGTTATGAGTGTGGTCTCTCAGAAACCTTCGGAGACCGGCGTAGCAAACCGGGCAATGCAGTGCGCTGGCAGTTCGAGTGGTGGAGAGGAGGCGGCCAGTGGCAGCGCGGAGCAGCGGACCGGTGAGGTGGCTGGGGGCAGTGCAGAAGTGGCGGGCAGCGGCAGCATGGAGCAATGGACCGGAGAGGCGGCAGAGGGACAGTGGGAGGCCTGCAGGCAGCGGCGAGGCAGCATGACAGAGGTGGCGGAGCAGCAGAGAACCCAACCAGCAGCTTGAGAGAACCTGGCTGAACGTCGGAGACGGAGCAACAGCTGCTGGCTGAACATAGAAGAGACCTCAGAGGAGCAACAGCTGGAGGCAACTAGAAAGACTGGCTGAGCACAGAAAGGCAATCAAAAAAGTAAGGCAGTTAGGATACAGTTAAATGAGCAAATTAAGAAAAGGAAGGATAGAGATGAATTTTTAGGCAGAGAGCAGAAAGCTAAAAGCAAATTCCTTGTTGAGGAGAAAGCAGCCCTTCCCTTCATTAAATAGCCCTATCCTAACACTAACTTTTAACTTCAATATAAACTGCATTTTTGTTTCTTTTATAACCAAAGGGCATACTACCACATACTTTTATCTATACCAAAATAACAAGCATAAAAAGCAAGCACAAACAGGCAGAAAAAAGGATAGAAAAAATAGGCATAACCACCTAGAACAGAGAAGCTAGAAACAAGGCTAACAGCAAAGCACATCCACCAACCAAAATGAGGGATTTTCAAACAACAAACTCATGGAACAGGTGACTGATACTATTGTGGTATGCAATACATGTATGTGCTTATGCCCAAAGAACACCCAAACTATACATGCATTAGATGTAAACTATGTGAACTACTACAGGAAAAAGTAACGAACTTAGAGGCAACTCTAACCAAACCCCAACATACAAACAAAAGCTCTATCCAAACTGAACCAAATAACAAACAAATAACACCCAGAGGATTTGGCCCTACTGATACAACCCTTGGAGGAAGACAAATGGAGGCATGTCACACATAGAAGGAAACACAGTACTCAAAGAAAGAAGCAGCATACAACTAACAAATCCCTTCTGCCCAGTCCAACCTAACCAGAAGCAGCCCTATTAAAACTGAGCAATTGATTTCTCCCCTTAGGTCGAAACACCCAGACCCACAAACTCCCCCTCAAAGAAAACATGCAGACACCTAGCAAAGAAACAACTTCAAATATCCCTTAAAAGTCACTTCAAATATCCCTTAAAAAGTCACATTAACAAACACTTCTGAGATAAACAGAAAAGCACCCCAGACAGCAGCCGCCCAAAAAAGGAAGGCGAGTATTGGTAATAGGAGATTCTATCCTCAAAGGAACAAATTCATCCATCTGCAGACTGGACATACAACCCAGAGAGGTATGTTGTCTCCCTGTAGCAAAAATCAAAGATGCGGCTGAGAACCTAATAATTAGGCCCACAGATTACTACCCTTTCCGCCTCCTCCTCCTCCACATTGGGAAGAATGACATAACAAAGAACCTGAATATAATAGTGAGAGATTACAAACAACTAGGCAATAAAGTTAAGAAGCTAGGAGCACAAGTAGAGTTCTCATCAGTACCCCCAACGAAAGGCCAACACCCATTGAGGGAAAAAAGAATTCTAGAAATAAACCATTGATTAAAGGGTTGGTTTAAACTTTGGTTTCCCGGATCATGGACTGCATTTCCTGCGTGAAGGACTTTTGGCAAGGGATTGGCTGCACCTCATGAAAACAGGGAAAAATGTACTCGGAAAAAGACTGGCCCACCTCATCAGGAGGGCTTTAAACTAAAATTGAGGAGGAAGGGTGACCAATGTTTAGAATCTCTAGAACCCAAAACCAACCAATCATAAATCCCAAGAAAACAAACCAAACAATGAAGTAGGCAGTAATGAGAAAAAAGAAAAACTCAAACTACAATCAGGAGATGCAGGAAACATACCCAGTCTTAAATGCTTATATACAAATGCTCAAAGATTGGGGAACAAACAGGGCGAACTAGAAGCAATAGTACATGAGGGAGGGTATGACATACAGAAACCTGGTGGGATGAAATCCATTAATGGAATGGATTGATGGATAGATACAAATTGTTCAAAAGAAACAGGTCTACAAAAAGAGGAGAGGGTGTTGCACTATATATATAAGAGAACACTACATATCTACAGAAATGCACATGATCAAAGATAAAATCTCTCTAGAATGTACATGGATCAATATAAAAGAGAAAAAAGTAACATTGTCATAGGTGTATATTACAGGCTACTCAACCAATCAGAAGAAATAGATGAACTCTTTGCCAACCAGTTAGCAAATGTATATAGGAAGCATACCACAGTAGTAAGGGAAACATTAACTATCCAGATATCAACTGGGAGACAAACTCTGCAGCGAGCGGGAGATCAAACAGATTCCTAACCAACCTAGCTGACAACTTTGTCACCCAAAAAGTGGAGGAGGGAACTAGACGTAAAGCTGGACTTAATTCTTATTAATAGAGAAGAAGTGATAGAGGGAGTTGAAGTTGCCGGAACCTTGGGTGAAAGTGACCACGTCATACTGGAATTTAATATAATGCAAACACTAGCAATAGAAAACAATCCAACCAGTGTCTTAAACTTCAAAAAAGCTGACTAACAAACTCAGAGAGAACCTAGGAAAGATCCCATGAGAAAACAACCCAAGAATCGTGGGAAACTCTGAAAAATGCACTCATAAAAGCCCAGACCAGCACAATACCACTGAAAAAGAAAAACAAGACATTCAAGAAGAAACCAGCATGGCTGCCTAAGGATCTCTGACAAACTGAAAGACAAAAAGGTCAGATACAAAAAATGGAAAGATGGGCATATAACTAATGGGGGACTTTAATCAAGTTGATTTGATAGCTACTCTTCCCCATTTCCATCAATATGTGGACTTTGCAACCAGAAGGAACAATACACTGGATCTTGCTTATTCCAACATCAAGAATGCATTTGCCAAACTGTAAATGATTTGAAGCAGGACTGGGGTAAACTAGCCAGTGTGACAACTGATGGTGCTCCTAGAATGATGGGGGTTTATGAAAGGAGTGGTTGCATGCATTAACCAAGAGATGGACAAACCTAACCATTTGCATCCAATAGCCATACACTGCCTCATCTACCAACAAGCACTATGTTGTAAATCACTGAAGTGGGACTCTGTCATGAAAATTGTGGTACCTTGTATTAACCTCATTAGAGCTCATGTACTAAACCACAGTTAGTTTCAGGAGTTTCTGTCTGAGCTAAATGTTGCTTATGAAGATATTCTGTATTACACAGAAGTCCTTTGGCTGAGTCAAGGGAGAGTTTTGAAACGTTTTTATGACTTTCTTCCACAGGTTGCTGCTTTTTTGCTTTCAAAAAAACAAAAGAAGTATCAGAGCTCAAAGATGCTGAATGGAAATGGCACCTTGCCTTTCTGACAGATGTAACAGAGCTACTCGACAGTTTCAATGTGCAACTTCAAGGAAAGGGGAAGCTCATCTGTGATATGCATTCACACGTGAAAGCATTTGAAGTAAAATTGGACATAGTCATTAAATAAGCGAGGGAGGAAAACGTCTGCCATCTTCCCACAACTCGAAAACTATTTGTGCAAAAACCAGCAGTTGCATTCCCAAACAAAACATTTGTGGATTCACTGGAAACGTTGCAAAAGCAGTTTCAAAGTAGATTTAAAGAGCTTCGTCTCCATGAACAGGACATACAGCTTTTACGGAACCCATTTTCTACTGACATTGAAATTGTTGATCCGATTTACCAAATGGAACTGGCCGAACTACAGAATTGTGACTTTCTGAAACATGCATTCAAGTCAAGCAGCCTTACTAATTTCTATGCATCTCTCCCCTCTGAGACATATCTTAACCTCAGGAACCATGTACTTAAAATGGCAACTGTTCTGTTCGCAACACAGACATGAAGACGAGGCAGTTGGTGCAAAAGATGTTCTTTATTGTGTACTTGCACTGAACAGAAGCAAAGGAGAAAAATGGCAACATGCCCTTTTATACTTCCCCTGCAAGAGGAGGCTCAACCAATGAATGCAAGCCATTCTCCCGCCTCGCGCATGCGCGCGAGGCTGGAGACAGCCTGTCTGGGTCCCGGGCAGACATATGGGCTGCCCGGGTCTATACAACCGGTCCTGGGCAAACACGTGGTCTGCCCGGGTCTCTGCAGTTGTCCTGCAGGTTCCCTGAGCCTTGCTGATTAGCTCAGCAAGGCCCAGGACACAACAGCAACCATCTTTGGCAGCACCTATGTCTGTGAACAGACTTTTTCCCGAATGAAACATCTGAAATCTCCAACCAGATCCAGACTAACTGATGCCCACTTGCATCACTTGTTATGACTAGCAGTGACAAATATGGAACCGGACATTGACTATCTCATAAGTCAAAAGCAGGACCATACTTCCCATTGAAATACTAATAAGCTTATGTTAATTAAAATTATTCATTTTAAATATTGTATTGTTTGTTCCTGTTTTTTTGCACTACAAATAAGATATGTGCAGTGTGCATAGGAATTAGTTCGGTGCAAGTAAAAAAAAAAAACGGACCCAGAAGAAAATATTCAAATATAGACAAATAATTAACTCAAATATTTTTTATTAATAAAAACTTAAAAATATATTCCACTTCCCTCTTACAAATTTTAAAAAGTATCCCCTTGTATATTTTCTTCACTTAAAAACTCATTCAAATAATTAACCAAATCATTTTTCTTGTTTCATTTTATACTAGATTTTACATTGTTCTATAATCATTAATTTTTTTTCAAACTGTAGTCCGGCCCTCCCAACAATCTGAGGGACAATGAACTGGCCCCGTTTAAAAAGTTTGAGGACCCCTGCTCCAAAGCTACTTCATTAAACTGAGGATGGCATCACTCTGTCTTTTGCCCTCTCCTTTTTATCCACAGGTCTATCTTGACATAACAGTTTGTAATTGCATAAAAATATAAGCAATCATTGGTGATAGACAAGCTCAGAAGTGCGAACATATTTCTCAGTTACAGGATTCATAAGTAGATGGAGACAACCAGGAACCCCTTACAGAAAACAAACAAAAATGTAGCCTGCTCCATTAATAGCATTCCCCTGGCTGGCTGGCACCTTGCCCTTGGAATTGCAGAGGTCCTGGGTATGTAGTTCTGAGGAGAGGAGGTTAAATTGGAGTGCTGGGGGGACGGACAGGGACTTCCAGGAGCTCAAAAGGACTGAGAGGCAGCGAAAAGGATGAAGCAGCTGCACTCCTTCAGAAAAAAGAGACAATGCCATCCCAGGAAAGAGAGGCTATATCCCAGACCAAGATTTGGGGAACCCCTGCATATTCAGGCTCTAGGATAGGCCAGAAGTTGCAGATTATATTCTTTTCATAATCTCCACTTTTCTTACCCTTCTCAATTCAAGCAAAAGAAATCAGTTGGGCTATTTTCACTGTCATCTTGACATTTGACAGAAGGGGTGTTGTCTTACCTGAACACCTTTTCTCAGCATGATGAATAGAGAATCCACGAATGGGTTAACTCTGTCTTCCTGCCCAATTAGACCAAGTCAGTCAAAGTTGCCACGCCCGTCCTGGGCCAGGTCACGCCCCCAGTTTCGAAGAGGGCGAAGCTAATGACTGTACGACGTGTTGGCTCCCAGATCCCTGACACTGGACCTGACGGCGTATAAGGGATGGGTGTGGATTCTCCATTCATCATGCTGAGAAAAGGCGTTCAGGTAAGACAATGCCCCTTCTCCAGCATGAAGTGGAGAATCCAGGAATGGGACATACCAAAGCCCTTCTGTCCCTTTGGGAATGAAACAAAAAGGGCCTCAGACCTGCGAAAGGCAGCTGTCCGCTTGATGTAATAGCACAATGCCCTGCGGACGTCCAGAGTGTGCCATTGTCGCTCCAAGTCATGTGACAGGTTAGGACAAAAGTCCGGCAACACGATCTCTTGCGCTCTGTGAAACATCATGTTAATCTTGGGAATGAATGAGGGGTCCAAACGCAAAACCACTCTGTCTTGGTGAAAGACGCATAAGTCTTCTCTGATAGAAAGAGCTGCCAGCTCCGAGATGCATCTAGCCGAGGTAACTGCAACCAAGAAGGCAACCTTGAGAGACAAGGATCGCAGGTTACAGGTCCTAATGGGCTCAAAGGGTGACCCGGTAAGGACCTGTAGGACCCACGGCAACTCCTAAGTGGGATACCTATGAACCACGGGCGGTTTGCTGTTGGTGACCCCTTTGATAAAGGAGCGGACCATGAGGTGTTGAGCCAATGGGTCCAAGTTGTCACAGGTAAAAACCGTGGATAGAGCCGCCACCTGTCTGCGGATAGTGTTGGGCGCCAAGCCCTTACTAACATCTTCCAACAAATAGTCCAAGAGCCATGGAATGGTCACATCCGAAAGAGCCAAGTGGTTCCTTTCGCACCATTGGCAAAAATTTCTCCATGTGGAGTCATAGATGCGATTGGTTGCCGGCCTCCGGGAGGCTTCAATCATGGAAATCACTCCTGATGAGTAGGATTCCTGAGTCAAGATCCGGTGTTCAAGTGCCAGGCGGTTAACTGGAGCCACTGGGGCTCTGGATGTTGTATGACCCCCTGTATGAGCATTATCTGATCTGGAGGAATCCTCCATGGAGGGGCCATGGAAAGGCTCACGAGGTCGGCAAACCACGGTCGTCTCGGCCAGTGTGGAGCAATGAATATTACCTCTGCCTGTTCCTGCAGTGTTTTTCTGATGACTGCCAGGATCAGAGGGAGAGGGGGGAAAGCGTACAGCAGTCCCCCTGGCCATGGACTGCGAAGAGTGTCCGCTCTCTCCGCCCCCGGAGAGGGGAACCGGGAGAAGAATCTTGGGAGCTGGGAGTTCGTCGGGGAGGCGAACAAGACCAGAACCGGCCGACCGAACCTCTCCGATATCTCCCTGAAGAGAGCCGGGTGGAGACGCCATTCTGAGTGGTCCACTGTCGAGCGGCTTAAATAGTCCGCCTGTCAATTTGCCTCTCCCAAGATGTGTTTGGCCTTCAGGGAGAGGAGATTTTGCTCTGCCCAGGATCCCAAAAACTGGACCTCGGCCATGAGGGATCGGGTACTGCTTTGACGGTTCACATGGGCCTTCGCCGCCACATTGTCCGTGAGGACCAGCACGTGTTGCCTCGCAATCTTGTTGCGGAAGTGGCAGAGGGCCAGGTGTATAGCTCTGAGCTCCAACCAATTGATGTTGTGCTTCAGGTCTAACCGGGACCACCGGCCCTGAGCCAACTGAGACTGGAGGTGCGCTCCCCAGCCGAACAGACTGGCGTCTGTAGTCAGGGTTAGCCGGACGGGTTTCTTGAACAGCGACCCTCTGGCTACTGCTGGGGAGGTCCACCATAGAAGGGATCTTAGGGTCTGGAATGGAACCCGTACCCTTTGGTTGGAAGAGCTTGTGCCCAGTCTTTGAAATGGGAGCAAGAACCATGGAGGCTTCTGGAGTGTAGTCTGGCCCAAGGCACTATTGCTATGCATGATATCATCTTTCCCAATAGTTGGGAGAGCATAGCCAGTGTCACTACACGCTCCCTGCGGACCTTGAGGACCATGGCTCAAATGCTGTCCTGACGTTCCCGAGACAAATAGACCTGACAAAGGTCTGTGTCTATCACCGTGCCCGAGTGCAGGAGGCGGGTTGAGGGAGTCAGCTGGCTCTTTCGAAAGTTGACTGAGAATCCGTGGTCCTGAAATGTCTTTATAGTTAAGGCCAGGTCCGCCTGGGCGGTCAGAGTAGAGGACGACTGGATGAGAATGTCGTCCAGGTAACATTGAATGCGAACCGGTACCAATCGTAGATGTGCGGTGAGCACTGCCAGGATCTTGGTGAAAACCCTTGGAGCTGATGAGAGGCCGAACGGCCGGGCTTTGTATTGATAGTGGTTGTTGGAATAACAAAACCTGAGAAATTGTCGATGGTTTGGATGTATGGGAATGTGGAGATATGCCTCCGTAAGATCTATTGAAGTCATGAAGTCTCCCCGCCTGACGCTGGCCAAGATGGACTGGAGTGTTTGCATCTTGAATTTCCGATATGAAATGTGGGAGTTTAAGCCCTTGAGGTCGAGTATCGCCCTCCATCCCCCCGAAGCGTTCGGGACAACAAAGAGGATGGAGTAAAACCCCTTTCCTAGTTGACCGGCTGGTACCTTCTCTATGGCTCTTATGTTTAACAGGTGCCGAATGGCTTCCCTCATGAGGTCCTTCTTTACTGGGTTTCTTGACGGGGGACAGGAAATAAAGCGTCGTGGAGGCCTGGTCACGAACTCCAGAGACAGGCCGTCTCTGATGGTGCTTAGCACCCAAGAGTCCGTGGTCGTGGTCTCCCATTGGTGGACAAAGTAAGTTAGCCTGCCACCTATGGGAGAGGCCCTCCCCGAGTCACTTGGATTTACGGAAGGGATGGCCTCCCCTACCTCAAAAGGACCGCTTACCCTCAGCCTGCTGTCTGGATCTGTCCCTGTAACCGGACCGGTCAAATGAACGGTCCGGACCTGTGGGAAAGGGCCGGGAGATGTGTCCTGAGGCTGGATCCAGTCCCGACCGAAAGGAATGACAGCGGGTATACGGGAAGAACCGTTGGCCCGACCTCCTGGAAAGGTGGGAAAGCACCCTCTGTTTCTCCCTGTTTTCCATTAAATAGGGAGTAAGGGCCTCCCCAAAGAGACGCCCACCCCGTAGCCATTTGTGTTTGGTATCAGCTCTCCAATTCCTGAGCCACAGCAACCGTCGTGCGGCGACGTTGGAGGCTATGGCACGAGCCGAGAATCTGGCAGCATGTAGACACACGTCTGCCATATACTCCGAGGCCGCCATTAACTTGGTTAAGTCCTGATGGACTCTTATCTCTGCTGGAGGAATCCTAGCCTGGAGTTGACGGAGCCAGATTAGAGAGATCCTGGCGAAGAATGAAGTTGAGGTGGATGCTCTTATTGCCCATGCCGAAGCCTGGTGTGTCATGCGGAAGGAAACCTCGGATTTTTTGTCCTCAGCCTTCAACACCTCCGCCATATCCCCTGGCACCTTGGAATCTGAAACCTAATATATGGAAGCATTCGGGCACAATAGGTAAAAAAGAATGGAAAAGAACATATATCACAACTGGTTTTCTTTTGCTAGCTCAGACTTTTATTGGATTTTACAAGGGTTTTTTAAAAGTTTTAAGTGTGAGAGTTTGCCTCAAATTTCTTTTGCATTGTAGAAAATCAGGATATAAATGAGGATATGTGAAAAAAAATAAACTGAAACTTGAATCCAAAGCATAATAAACAGTTGTGTAATAGACAAATTTTTGTTGGTCCAGATTTTTAACTAACCTGATTTTTTAGAGAGGCCCGAGGAAGGACTACTGTAGGTCACTGATATATAGAGAAGTTACTATCATTGTGAGAACACAATACAAAAAATGCTTTGTGAATTTCTGGCAAAACAAGTGCAGGTGTCAAAAAACTAGAAGGAAAGTCTTGAAATGATGAAACTTCAAAAGCTGGGAAATAAATTAAAAGGGAAATGGTTTAAAGCTTCAGTAAACAATCTCAAAACCAAACTTTCTAACAAATGTAGGCAAAATATACTGGGATGGCTCCAGGAATGTTTGAAAAGCCTGAAAGAGGATTTTTCTAGTATCAAGACACAACCTGCAGAATGTCTTAAAGCCTCAGTGAAATAAATCTGATATGATAAACCGGATATATTTATGTGTATGTGTGTGTAATAACAATGACATCAACAATGACCCAACGATGATGGTTTAGAACAGGGGTGTCAAACTCGTAACGTCACATGACATGTCACAATGTATCGCAACTTTTTTGCCATTGCCGGCAATGGAGCGGGTGCGGTTTTGCTATGATGCATCTGGCCCACGGGCCGGCAGTTTGACACCCCTGGTTTAGAATATTTTATTAATTAGTTAATTGAATTTTATGCCTCCATCTCCCTTACAAGGTGCCTCTGGAAACTGATTGCTCTTAGCTATCAGCCATTGCTGAGTATCTAGGTGGGGTACTTCGTGTTTGAGGTTGTTTACTGATACTTCAAGCCATTTTTTAGCATCTTTAATTCAAATCTAGCTGTCCCACATATAATCTCTCGCAGAATCCTGAGAGGAAAAATCTCTCCACCTCAGGATCTCCCTACTAAATGAGGAAGGCTCATTTGTTAATGAAGTTAATTCTTATTACCTGAATGTTACATACAACACTCTTCAGCAATTCAGCAAATATTGAAAATAATATCCCTTTCCCACACACAAAAAAAAAGAGAACCAAATTAATGAATTACGGCTTATTACATTTGTAATCCTCCATATGCATAACTAGGAGTAAGTCTCATGGAATGAATAGGATTTTTCAAAGATATGTATCCCCTTCCCTCTGTCGCCCCCCCCCCCCCAAATCTGCTTTTGGAATAAGAGTTTCCTAACATCAAGCAGTTCTCATTAGTTAGCTAAAAATCCAGCTGCATATCTAACCTTCTGGTTTTTCTAGAGAAAGAAAACTGAGAAAGGACTGCTAGGTCATTGATGGACAGAAACTAGTTAATATCATGTCAGAGTCAAGAGCACAAAAGATGCTTTGTGAGTGCCTGGCAAACAAATGCAGAGGTTGCAAAGCCACAAGATAAGAAATAAAGTCTGGAAAAGATGAACTCTCAATTGCTGGAAAACATACTAAACAAGGACTGGCTTAAAGATTCTATAGAGAAGGACTTTTCAACCGTTTTACCGATTGTACCACTTTTAGGATATGGCAATATTCGAGTACCACCTAGCAAGGTGTCAAAAACTTGATGACCAAAAAAAAACATGTTCAAAGTTGCAATTGTACTGAAATGACTTATGACCATTTTCACACTTATGACCATTGCAGCATGCCCAGGGTCATGTGATTTATATTTGGATGCTTGGCAACTGATTCATATTTATGATGGTCAGAGTGTCCCAGGGTCATGTGATCCCCTTCTGCAACCTTTTGACAAGCAAAGTCAATGGCAGAGCTGCTGGTGGCCAAGTGCTAAGGCGGGACTTCCTTCCCTCCCTCCCCTGCCTCCCTTTTTCTCATTCCCATCTCCTTATGAAGGAAGAATTTGAACCCCACCCCCCCATATTTTCCCTCTTCCATATATTGATCAAACAAGGAAAGGCCTCCAGAGACAGAAAAGACAAGCTGCTGAGTGAACTAGCTTAAAAAGGCACATTCCCCTTTAAGAATTAGCTACTGGCTAGAAAAGAAAGTTAAGGAGTGCAGCCGGCACTTAAGGAAGAAAAAAAAATGTAAGTACTGGCTCCGGCTAAGGCAGCCTCCCCAAATGGCTCCATTCATAAGTAAAGGAATGCTATAGGCAAAATCCATTCAGGAGAAAATACTTCAAAATCCCTTGCAGCAAAACTTACAGCTAACAACAGCAGAGCAATAGAAGCTAAATAGAAATTGCCAAACACTCCTTAAGAACACAAAGCCCACATTGCACAAATCCCAGAACTTCAAAGTCACAAAAGCACATAAGAATCCTTCCACTCTCCATCTCCCTCCCTCCTCCGTGCCTCACCTCCAGCCATTGCTGCCTTTTTTCATTCCTCATGGAGGGCGACCCCTCCCCCACTGCATTTCTTGCCTGTTTGCTGCTGCCAGCACAGGTGGCTGCCATAGCAGTTGTAGATTGGCTCATGGCCGGCCTGCTTGATCTCCTCTCCCCCCACCCTCCTCCTTCCCCTCCTTTCCCTTCGGTGCAGCTAGAGCTGACCCTGCCTCCTCCCAAGGCTGCTGCTTTTTCTCTCTCTCCCTCTCCCTCCCAAACTGCCTCCTTTTATAGCCTCTCCTGTCTCCGCCCCCTCCTCTTTTCTCATGGGGGAGGGTGATCCAGAAGTGAGCCTGGGGCCTTTGCAGCTCCAGAGGACTCTCTCACTGTAAGTCTTTGTCTGTGCTGGCTCTTTCCCTTCCCCACTACACTTGGCTAGGCAGGGCTGCATACCACCTGCCCCTCATTAATGTACCACAAGTGGTACGCGTACCACCGGTTGAAAAGCCCTGGCATAGACAACCTGAAAACCAAAAAGTGCAAAGAATCCAGGCCAAATATACTGGGATGGCTTCAGAAATCTCCGAAAAGCCTGAAAGTGGTTTCTTCTAAGCATCAAAACACACCATGGCGGAATGGTTTAAAGGATCCCTGAGAATCTTCAAAAGGAGTGTCCTGAAGCATCCAGGGAAGATGTGAACAATTGGCCAAATGTGTGCACAAATCATACCAAAGAAGAAAAGCAGAAACGTCCCATCTGAATGTGCAGGAATGGCTTGAAGAATCTATTCAAGGCATTCAAGATCTACAAAAATCTGAGGCAGAGCTTCAAAGCAGCCTAAGAAAGGGGTGGCTTGAATAATCAAGAGAACCTTAAGAAGCCTTAGAAAGCCTCTTACTTTCTGAAGAACGTAGACCAGTTCTAGAAAAATGGATTCAACAGTCCTTGAAAAATCTGGAAAGGAAAAGTCTTGAATCATCTAAACAAGACGCAAAAAATGGCTTGACATATGTATAACCTTGAGGAGAAAGCACTAAAGCACCCCATCCAGGCATTCAGGAATTTATTAAAGGCTTGCAGGATCTACAGAAGTCTAAGGTGGAGTTTTTCAAGGAAGCCTAAGTAATGGATGGCTTAAAAAAAACAGCAGAGAACTTCAAGAAGGAATCTGCTGAAGGACCTGTGCAAAATATATTATAGTGGCTTCAAGGATCTTTAGAAAGCCTCTCATTTTCTTAAGAATCCAGACCAGTTCTGGACAAATGGCTTCGAGATTCCTTGGAAAACTTTGAGAAGGAAACTCCTGCAGCATCTAAACAAGATGCCAAAATATGGCTTAAAATATCTGTAAATAACCTTGAACAGGAGGGACCCTAAATCACCTCCAATATCCCATCTGAGTGTGGAGGAGTGGCTGGAAACATCTATATAAAGGTCTGTGGGAGAAAATATTTAAAGAAATGACAGGAAGGAAAAATGCTGAAATGTGGAGGAGAAAATTCCTTTTCCAGAAAAACAGGTGTATGAAAAGCATAAATGCTTAATAGATAACAGATAGTAATCACTTAATGTAACACAAATATTTATATTAAGGGTGGACTAATACTCAAAACAGGGAACAAGAATCCCCGATATATTCCTCACCACAGGTCACAGGGATAAATGCTGCATCTTTCTGTTTTGAACACTTCACTCAAGAGCCGACCAGAAGGTGGGAAATCTTTCTATTCTGGAACCTGAACTAAGATGCCTTGTAATTCAGGTCCAGACAGCATCAACTCAATGAAAATGGTTTTAAAACAAATATTTATTGTCCAGGAATTCTTAGCAGAAACTTACTTTTCTTAATGAACTTTTTCATTAAGCTTCATAATACTCCCCCTCCCATTTTGGAGATGGGGACATGACACATTAACATCTACAGGAGTTTTGGTGATTAAAAATAATCTTTTAGTGGAGGCTATGTTTAATAACAGTCAGCCAGTATCCACCTCCACAATTTCTAACAGTTAGTTTCGCCACCCAGCTGTTTCCAATTCTTATCTTTTCCCTTTTGTGATAATTTGAAGGTCAAATCCAACCTCAAAAACCAAAAAAAGTTCAGTTGCTGTGCCAGATTTCACCACAAGATGTCCCCAGTAGGCTATGGAATCTTTTTCCAGACGCCAATAATGTTTTTATCCAGTTAAAAGAAGAGGGAAAAAAACAATATTTTCCAACTTAATAAGTAGATAGAATAATAAAACTCTATAATAGGGACTTTTTGGGACCCCAAAGTATCCAAAAATAGCAATCCAGTTATTTAGTCATTAAGATTGATTATTTTTTCCTTTTCTTTCCAAAGCTTATAATCCCAAAGTAAGCAAACGCCGCTCTATTAAAAGCAGGGAAATAATTTTTAATCACCATAGAAATGGAGGAATTTTCCCCACAACTTAACTATAACCTTATACTGGAAAAAATTCTTGAAGCTACTGAGCAACTGAACTCCAGAATGAAAGCTAAAGATGTTATTCCAGAACTACAAACTGAACCCCAGACTTCAACTGATCAACTTACAGGCCAAGAAATAGTCGAGGAGGAACAGAATAACATTAAAGAGGACTTTACTCAACACTACGTACAACCTATTGAGATGGAGGAACCTTATCCACAACCTAATTATAATTCTATACTGGGAAAAATTCTTAAAGCCATGGAGCAAATCAACTCCAGAATGAAAGCCAAAGATGCTACCCCAAAACTACAAATTGAACTCCAGACTCCAATTGACCAACCTATAAGCCAAAAAAAAATAGAAGAGGAACTAACATCAAAGAGGATTTTATACAATATTATGTACAACCTATTGAGAATTTTGATGATCAAAGAGTGACTCTAATTAAAACACATGTAACTCCAAAAGCAACAGGAACTGATTTGCAAACACAATATATTGAGAACTTTGACAACCAATTAGTAATCACAACACTGGATATGACCGACTATGCTACTCAGATGATATTGGAAGAAGGAGAAGAGGAACAAGACCAGACTGAACTGATGATAAACATGCTTAACCAAACATCGAGATTTGAATTATTAGGGCAACAGTTTAGTAATCTCAAAGGAGCCAGTTCCTTTGAAAAATTGATAACTGGATGCTCTCCCTTGCTTCAAATGATATGTGTAGGAATGAAGGGAGATCTATTTGATGATAGAGGCTCTGGTATGGAAGCCTGCTTGGCACAAAAAGAAAGCTAGAGTTAGATTTAAAAATGGGATTTAAAATTTCACTTAATGGAGAGATACTGATTGATTTAATATTTAGGACTTAAGAGTTATAATGGAGATGAAAATTATTTGTTAGATTATAGTTTTGAATTTTAATATGGAAAAGGTTTTGAGACAATGGAAGATACTTTATCAGTAAATGAGGAGCTACTAGGACAAGAAATAGAATATATTTGTGAAATAGAGTAAGAATGTAATTTTTGGAACAATATGTCTATTTTAGATATGATAACTATTTTGTAATAGAATGAGAATATGGAAATGGATTGTGACAATGGAAGATATTGTATCAGCAAATGAGGAGTTATTAGGATAAGAAATAGAATATATTTGGGAAGAGTAATAATGTAACTTTCGGAACAATATGTTTATTTTAGATATTATAATTATTATGTAATGAAATGAGGGAAATTAGGGTTACCCGAAGTGTAAACAATATGGTCATTTAATGCTTAATTGGAATATGGTAATTGGAATTAAGTAAAGCTTAAAAACAGGACTTGGATTTCTATAAATAAAATGTTACTGATAAAGGTATTGATTGATTGAGCTCTATTTAGAAATGTATTAACTTTAATATGTTATATTAATTAAGGGAAATAGAGAGGGAACTTTGAATGAGTTAACCTGAGATATATATGTATGACTTTGCTATTGGATAATTGATTACCCCATCACCATGTTGTTTCCTAAGCATTTGGATGTAAAAATTGAAAAATTAATAAAACTTGTATTAAAAAAAATATCTACATGAGTTTTGCTAGTCCTGTGATGCACATCATCTTGACGGACAAAATCAGCTCATCTCTTCTTTTAATTTCTTATATGGCCAATATTTCCACAGAGGGATTAGGAATAAGAAAGTCAACAGGCAGCCATCAATTATCTTCCAGAAAAAAAAAAGATTTGGAGCTCTTTCCATGTTGGCTAAAGTATGTTTAATTAGTAACTTGGTTAGTGTGATAAACTTCTAATACTGCCTAAATCTTCCTTCTTTCTCTATCTAAACTTCCTTCCCTAAAGGAAAGGATGAGAAAGAGCTTAAAGCGCAGATTTGCCGAACTGGCATTTTGAGATAGATAGATCCCAGGATGGGTGGTGGCATTCTTGAGAACATACTATGTATTGTACAATTTAGTGAGTCGATGTTTAAGGGCTTTCTTGCTGGCAAAAACCAAGATTTCTAAGGAAGTAGCTAACCACCTCAGAGGATCAAGTTTCTTTTGTTCCTTGGCTATCCCAAAACAGTCCCTGAAAGGGCCATTGTGTTCTTGCTAGGCAGCTTTTAAATCTGCCATTGTCTTATGAAGGGGACTTGCAGTCACCTTGAGAACCCATCTTGTGATGGGAGGGTTAAGGGCTTCAGAGGAGGAAGAGGGAAACACAAAATTCAGATGGAGAAGCCCAGTCCTTCTCTCTCAGGCCCAGGAAGGAGAAGGCCTGGCAAGCCTTCTGAAAATCTGCCAAAAATGAAGATTGATTCTAAGCATTAAAGAAAAAGGTAAGCAATGTATTTGGGTAGAAAGGAACCTCTAAGTACGTAGGTCTGGGGAATAGGGAGCCTAAAGAATTCAGAAATGGAAATAAAATGGTTCAGGAATTCCCCCCAATTCTCCCACAACCTCCCCAGTCAAAGGACTGAAATGTGTGAGGCGAATCCTGAGGGGAAAAATCTCTCCACCCCAAGATCTCTCCACCCTTGCCTGTGATTGGGTGGCTAAGAGTGGCCTGATATTACACTCTTCCCTCTGATTGAGCGTCAGGCCTGTCACTCATAGAAGTCCAGGTCCCTTCTGCTCCTGCCTCACAAAAGGGCCGTGAAAATGTCAAGGCATAAAACTCACTCAAAATGGTTCCTTAGTCAAATATATTCATTGGCTTAGTGAGGGCCGCGCAGTATGGAGTCTGCAGTACTTGCAGTATGGTTTTTGTAGTACTGTTGCACTGGCTAACATGGGTTTTCTTGAATGTTAAATTTGAGGTTTTTTTAAAAATGTATTGCTAATAATTCACCATGTCTTAATTTTCAAGAAAAGCCTTCATTTCAGAAACAAAGAGAGGCAAGAAAGCCCTTACAGATAAAAGTTTCATTTTCTCAGTATACAAGCTCAACTTACCCATTGTGACATTTTTCTCTTGCAAACTTTCATTCAGAATGCAATGCTCTTTTCAATTCTAAATGCTCACATGGCATTGGATGTTTTAATTCTTACCATGTAACTGGACAGATGACTTTTCCTTACTCAATCAAAATGTTTTTTGTATAGTGGGAAATCAGCCCCCCCCCCGAAAGAAATATTTTTGGGAATATTAAAAGGCAGAATATTATATTTCCCCAAAGGATCTTAAAGGCAGAAACCAACCCCCCCCCCCAATTCTCTCTGCTCCAAACAGAAACCAGAAATGCAGATGTGATAATCTTGTCAGAAAGATTGGAGCCAGGAAGCTTGGATTAGAACAGGAGTTCCCAACCCCCAGTCCGTGGACCAGTACCGGGCCGTGGCATGCCAGCAACCGGTCTGCACAAACAAACAAAGCCCCATCCGCAAGATGCAGGCAGCACACAAAGCCACGCATCCTCCGGTTTGTGGGAAAACCTCTCTCCACGGAACCGGTCCCTGGTGCCCAAAAGGTTGGGGACCTCTGGATTAGAAAGGCAAAGATCCCTAGAATCAACAATCCCTCACACCAAAAAAATCTAACCCAGGACATAGTCATCAGCCACAGCTCCAGGGAAGCAGGATATGACCCTTGGGAGATAATAGGATTAACCCACCACCATCAGAATAGCAGAAAGGCACACTCAGACTCAGGTCAAAGTTCATGCCACAGAAACAACTCCAAACAAAAGCTCAAGAAGGTATAAAAACCCATCACTGCCTACTACATGTAGTCAGCTTTCCCAGAGCCATCTTTCTGTCTGGCTCTGCTCTTCAGTAAACTACAACCTTCTTTCTAAAGCAGTCTCCATTTTGTTTATTCCCAGCTTGGACTGGACCCTGATGAAGATTTTTCTTTCAATAGTACTTTTTATTATGCAAACTATACAGGTAGACTTAACGATTGAAAAACAACAATAAAATTATTCTTAAATCAGATCCTCTGCTATGTATATGGCTTACATCATTATATTACATTTATCTGTCATAATTCTAAAATTGGTTGACAGCCGTACTGTTGAAACTCTTTGCAAAACCTTATTTGTTAAATAATTTTAACTCGTTGCCCCTGCTCTTTTTGCTGAACTGACTAAAGAAGTGGAACAACCAGGAGGTTCTGGGACTGCCCCAAGGATATAAACTGTCCAGATTTAATTTATTTATTAAATTTGTATTAATGGAGAGAGCATCTCCACTTCCAGCCTAAAGCCCTGTGATTCCCAGAAATACCATTCTCAGTGGCTTCAGGAAATTTGGACAAGGAATGTTGGAGAGGTTTTGTAGTAGTAATGGGGGCAGAAAGGCCTCTGACTCTGCTGGGCTCCTTTTG